>CM031879.1:10250630-10859190 GCA_018697195.1 Certhia americana | reverse complement strand
ATCTATCTATCTATCTATCTATCTATCTATCTATCTATCTATCTATCATCTATCTATCTATCTATCTATCTATCTATCTATCTATCTATCTATCTAAATATATATATTCATCTGGACACAAAATAGTTTTATATAAATATACAGTCTTCAGTCAGATTACAGCATTATGATTTAACTCAGTGTAGCAAATAGACTGTCCCACTGTCCCTGGAGAAGCCTGAGGGAAGACTGTTATCCTGCCTTGTCATGAACTATCTTTATGGAGCAATGTCATACAGTGGTCCTACATCACCTTGGTAGTTTACAACTGTCTTAAATGTTTTGTCATTTAGAGTAATTGTTACTCTGTAACATGCAGAAAGTTTCTTTCAGGTACTCGACTTAATTATATTAACTATGTTAATACATTTAGGAATTGTTTAGAGAAGTAGATATGATGAGACACAAAAAGGCACAAATATGCCCTGCTTTTGATGGAAGCAAAGCTGCATCTGGTGTGAGAGTTGGGCCATCGTGTCAATATTTTCAGTCAGTTCAGCTTTACAAAACAAGCTGTATCCATGTGGCTTTTCAGTATTCCTGAAAGTACCAGCCTTGAATATATGGTAACTCTGGGGATCTCAGAGCAGTTTGGAGCAATGCAGGTTGGCTGACATTGGCTGTGATACCATTCCCAGAAGTACCAATTAGTTGGCAGTGCTTGGAGGGAGAGTGATTGTTCTGAGGGCACCTATGGGCATTGTGTTCCTGTGCCTCCACAGGTCTAATTATACACGTGCCAGAAACCCACTCACAGCAACAAATTTATACAAAAATGAAGCCTCTGCATTCTCATTTCTGAAGATTTTTTAGTTAATTATTGTTACACCAGGGACATTACTTCATCTTTTACAAAATCTGGAAAGGTATTCCAGCTGTGTGGCTCCCAGAACAAAGAAAACATTTGGTATTCCAGCAAAAGAGCATACCCCTAACATGTACATGAGAGATCTGGAGAGCAAAGTGACAAGTAAGGTGGAGTCCACAACTTTAATGCTACTTGTGTTTGGCTGGAGGCAAAATGTGGATGTTAAAGGACTTTGTGTACCTGTAATGTGATTTTCTTCCCTTAAAAGAGCTTCTTATAGAGCATCACATATTGTCTACATCTCAACACTAGCTTCCTTTTTCACATTGCTTTAATATGCATTTTAAAGATATGGTTTGACTTTTTAACTTAATATACTTACTTAATATAATGTGTACAATATCCAATGGCTAAGCTATTAAATGAAAATGAATACTAAATTTAGAATATTTTAATCATGGCCTGAATGCTACCAGAAAGAAAATATTAGAGTTTAAGACTTTTTTTTTCTCATTTTATTTAGTAGTATTGAATAAAGGGAATTTTTGTGAAAACAAGAGCAAAATGTAACATTTAATTATTTGACCTTTTTTTCACTACAAGTCCTTTACTTGTCTTCTATTACTTTGAGAAGACAGCTTCTGGGCAGATGTTTCATCAAATTGTTGAGTTTCAACTCCTTTATTCTGTTCAGATAAGCTTTAGGTAACTGTGATGTGCTGCTATGCCTAGGATTTTGTGTGCAATGCCAAATCCTCTTCCAAAGCAGTGCTACACATAACTTTCAGCTGATTACACTGCACATGTTTGACTGATACCTGAAGAGCCTGGCTGTATTGGTACAGAGTTCCCAACAAGGCTTCAGCCTGTGTCACATCAAATCAGCTTTAGCTTTTAAATTTGCAGATTTTTGTCATTTTATAAAATACAAGATAAAGTTTGGAACAAAAATAAATTCAGGCATTATCCAGACAAGTTCTTCTGAGATGCATTCAGATCTAACCACGAAGCCACAAACCACAGGTTTCCAGCTGGACTGCTGATGACTGTATATTATATCCTCTGCTCAACTTAAAACTATCCTTCCTATTGAGAAGAAAAACACTGCACCAACTGAAAGAGCAAACAGTTCAGATACAGTTTTCCAAGAGAACTTACTGCCTTCCAGTTCAGTTGTCCATGACAGTGCCCTTGTGCCCTCGCAGTGAAGGGAGCGTCCTTCCACAGTCACTTTGGGCTGCCAAGCCACAAGACAAAGCAAAAAATTTCATATAATGTCATTAGCTGGATCATCCTCTAGGAAACCAAGTCACAAAAAGTAAGGTCAGAGAGTAGAAAACAGCCTGGATCTTAACTTATGCCAAGTAACAGAAATTTGATTGACAAAACTAATGTCAGCTTTCAGTAATTTCTTCTAAAGCTTTAAGGTAGGATGCTGACATTTATGGCTTAAGTGCTCTCTCTGAAAAGGATTCTATAGAAAACAATGTAGGTCAATGTGAACTAATTTATAAGAGTCCTAAATGGCACAGACTTGAATTCCTTGTCTTCACAGTCACTTTGTCATGACCTTGAATTTTACAGGAGTAAAAGCTAATATGTATTGTATGTATTGTATTTAAAGATTATGATTTCTTATTTAAGATAATAAACTGTAGCTTACTCAAGCATAAGAGCAACCTTGAACTAGATTATTCTCTTCATTATCACAGTATTGAATGTAGCTTTTTTTCCCCATGATGATTTCCAGTGATTTTCTTTAAAAAGCCAATCCCTTTTCTAAATTGTTCACATTTAAGAATAACGTTAGAAAATATTGAAGCTGAATGGACTACAGTACTTCTGAAGACACTAAGTAAAGATCTCAAACTAAGGAGAGGGAGACAATTTTCATTCTATGTGAACTTTCAACTTTACAATATTCTGTTTCGAAGGCTACTGAGCAAGATTCAAATTTTAAGTTGTTATTACTCTCTCCTTATGCCTCTGTTGTAGTTGAGGTTTTGAATTTGGTTGTTTCCTTTTTCTTTTGAATAGTGCATAGAAGAAAAACCTGCATTTGAAGTGAAATAACCTTGGAATTTCAGACTATAAATTGTATTACTATATATGTGATAACTGGGTACTTTGCAACATATATGTGCATATGGGAGTTCCAAACATTACTATTGTTCTCCAATCCACTGGAAAATATAACTCTTGTATCAATACATCCTACAGAAAAGAAGCCAAGGATAGAAAATTAATTCTGAGACACAGTCAAGAGACAGTGAATGAAGCGCTTATAGGATCACTTGAAAATCAGTGAAATGAACAGTCTATATAATAAGAGTATTTTAAACTAGATTTAGCGTATCTTAATTGCCCAGTATTAGAAATTACTACTCTGAGTGTGGCATGGCCTTAGACAATAGACACTCCATGGGAATGAACTTCATTTATGTTGGTTTTTTCCTTATGTTGCCCTTTGCTAGATCCTAACTTGATTCTACAAATCAAGTATATTATACAAAGAGCATATACTAAGAACTAACAGAATAATTCAGTGTTTCAGATTTTGGGGTACATCAAGGCCATCCTGGTAATTGGCAGAGGTGCCAGCAGAAAGATTCTCCTGTGCGTGGTCTCATCCCACAGGCCAATCTACAGAACAAAGAAGCACCACTGTATCTAACCCAGAACCATTTATAATGTTCTTTTTCGAATTATTTTGGGGATCCACCCTGATTATTTCCTTACATCTCTTCAGTTTTACAGGAGATTCAAAGCTGGCCTCTAGCATGCGCTATGTGGAGACCCAGTCTATGCAGATTGGAGCTTCGTATATGATACAGTTCAACTTGGTGATGGGCTGTGGTCAGGACTTTACTCCTCATATGGACAATCAGGTGAAACTGGAGTACTCCACCAACCATGGCCTCACATGGCATCTTGTTCAGGAGGTGAGGCTGGCAATGAGGATGTTTGTCTTCCATGAACTCTATTTTATGCAAAGATCTGAAATAGACTTTTGGCACTGAACAAAGAAAGATGTTTTCTTTTTTCACCTTTCAATAGAGAAATGCTCAGTTGTAATCAGTCAAAATTACTGAGAGAGGTATTTAGACTGTTCCTCATAATAATTTGGAAGAAAGGTATCTGAAAGCCTGAAATACAGGACAGGAATGGACCAAGGCTGAGAAAAAAAATTGGGCCACAGTTAGAGCTACAGGATAATGGCTGAGATCTTTCCTGTGCTATTGCTTTGTTTTTCTAAGCAAAATGCATCTACTGTTTCCTGGAATTTAAATGGATAGAAATTCTTTCTGCCCTTGTGCACAGCCATTTCGTAAATGGAAAGCACATTCCTTCAGGGGATTGTAATGCAGAGCCTTTCATCTCCCACCCCTGGTTCAAACACAGTCCAGGGCTGTAATGACCGGCTGTTTCCCCACTCTGCTCCAAGTGCAAATAGCAGCATTGGCTGCTCTGTCCCCGGTGGCTCAGCGCTGTCTCAGCACAAATGTGAGCAGCGCATTTGGCCGTAGTTCATGCTCTTGTTTCCCCTCTTAGATCGAAAGCTGGACTTTCCCTGGCCTCGGGGTGAACTAACCAAGGTCCTTTGGCTGCCTCTGAGCAGGTTCAGAGGGTGTCAGGGAACTTATCCTACTGCCTTTTCACTGCCTGCTCTGCAGGCTCACTGAATGCTTTGTATGTCAGGTTCCACACCTTCGATGAGCATTTAAACCTTTGCCTTCTTACCCTTGCCATGTCATATTTTACCACATTTACTTTGGTGGGCATAATAAAGAAATGGCAATAAATTAATTTTTAAACTTTGGAAGTCCAAATAATGATTTCTTGCCTTAAACAGAATCAGGGGAAAGCTATAAATCATATATATCAAACACTGTTCATGTTTTTTATACTTAGCAGGCATCATCGTGGTGTCGAAGAATAGTTCCTAGCGGTGGGTGTTTGGGGTTTGTGCTTGCCATCAATGGAAGATAAGTTGCCTTCAGATTTTAGTGTTCCTTTCTTTGCTCGGTAGAGCTGAGTTCATAGAGAACAAGCAGCCAAATCATTTTTCTCACACCACCCATGTTGCTGTGATAAAAGACTATTTGTAGTATATTTCAAGGACATAATCTGGCAAATAAACAAAACACTAATTAATTAAAATGTTTGAAAATTTTGTTTGCTCTGCGAGCACTGATCAGATCCTATTTTCTACAATCATTTAGGGGAGATGAATCAAGAAAACATGTTTGAAAATTGCTGGGAAGCAAACTAAGCCTTTAGAAAATCTACTAAAAAAACAACTGCTAAGGTCTCAGATCTTCATTTAGTACTCTAAGATATCTGAGTAATAAATTTCTCTGTAAAATAACATACTATGCCCTTCTTCATATTTAATACATAACTATTACTGTATAATTAAACTATATAAATATTCTTTATTGCCATGACTTCTGTAGAGACTCACTACTTTATTATTAGTTTCAAAACAGTCAGAGTAGGTGGCTTGCATGAGCAGGTGCCAGTTCTCTTGCCTGATACCCTTCATGGGGGTGAGCACAGCAGAGACCAGTGAAATACTCTTGGGCATGTGGGGGTGGTCAGGAGAAGCTGTACTGTGCCAGGAAGGGGCAGAAGGGACTCTGAATTGGTAGCTAGAAAAAGATCATACAGGTTGGTAGTAACTTCCAAGCACTTTATTAGTACCTCTTAGGCCAATTTTTGGGTGCTCTTCTGGCAAAATATAAATAAATTATTGGAATATTGCAAAAAATGACATAAGGAAGGGCAGTGCTAGAAAGCAGTAAGAAGGTGGGATAATGGATTTCATTTATATTTAATACTAAAAGGATGTGACTGATCATATTTTCTGAATTAAAGAAAAAAAAAAAAAGGAAAAAAAAGAAAATTAGAATTTGGGAAACAAACCTCAACAGCAATCTGGGTTAAACGCAGAAATAGTCCTAGAAGCAGGAGGGAAGAATTTACACCACTTGCTGTAGGTATCAAAGCTAACACAGCTGCAGAGCTTGGGAGGGGCCTGTGGTCACAACTTCAGTAGGCTGTGGTTGGGCCCTCTGGTGTGGCTCTGTCTGTTCCTGCTATCCTCTGCAGATGGAGGGTATGGGACAGCCAGCATGCCAGGCAAAGCCTCACAAGTAGGTCTCTAAAATGACCTTTATAATAGTCTAGAGGTCACTTTCATAAACTTACTACATATAGTCTTTGTAGCCTTACTTCATAGTCCATTGTGGATGCTGGGATGATGATAGTAAAAAACAAAGAGACAGACGTTCCTCAGGGAGGAAAACAAAATATTACCAGTCACAAATGCTAAACTCTTTAAATAGACTCATATGGCTTTCTTCCATCCTCAATTGTACTGCTAGTTTTCTGAGAAATTTCTCTGCATCGTGCCAGGATTTTTCTCTTCTGGGTCTTTCGCTCCAACATCAGGACCCATACAAGTCTTCAGGTTCTATGAATGTTTGACCCTTGTTTCTGTTCCCAACTATTCCTCAACATTAAATCTGGTTTTGAAATGTTTTATTTTAAGGAATGTCTTCCCAGTATGCCAAGCTGTCAGGAGTTTACGTCAGCAAGTATTTACCACTCCAGCGAATTTACTCAATGGAGGAGAATCACCGTTCTTTTACCACAGAAGACTTGGTAAGCATTTATTTCCTATCTTTTTTTTTTTTTTTTTGGGGGGGGGGGGGGGGGGGAGAGGGAAGGTGCAGACAATTTGTCACATCATTTGCTGTGACAAAGATCAAGTCCTCCGCAGGTCATACTCAAACCAGTAGGTGGGGGGCCAGGGCTGACCCAGTCACAGGTATTTCCCATAAAATGCATTCCTTACATAATTAGAGAATGAAATGTTAGTGAGGAAACTATTGTTGAACAGAAACTATTGTTTAGAATAGCTTTTAATACATACTCTGACTCCCCTAATAAAGTTCAGAATTTTCAAAAATAGTGGTACTTGTCTATAAATGTCCTATTGGAGGAAGGCTTTATTTGGATTGGTAATTTTTATTTTTCACATTCCTTATTGTTTACATTTTCAGACCAAAGCCTTGTATAAACAATAACTAATGATTCATTTCTGGGAATTTTTTAACTCTTGTTTCTTTTTATAGCATGTCTTAAAAAATAACATTCTCTCCTGTAAATAAAGAGAAACAAAAATTATCAGAAAGCTTATTCATCTTGTTGTAATTAAACTTGACTTGGCTCCCCTAAAATTTTGGTTTATTAACTAAATTGTTTCTTTCATTGTTTATTTTTAAATCTTTATTATAAGTTACAAATAAAAAGTTGTCATAAATCCCAAGAATCTTCATGGCAGCCTTAATTTGAGAATTTAATTATTGCAATTAGAGTTACATTTTGATTATGTTTGACCTGAAACCATCACAGCAATTGCAATGAGAGCTTGCTCAGATTAAGTCATCATTGTATTTCTCCATCCTTCATCATTATATTTTTTGCACTCTGCATGGCCTCAGCACAGCCTATTTCCATCAATCACACCACAATGATACCTTCTTTCAACATGCTGGCCTTTTTTACTGTACAGCAAATATTCAGAACTTCCTATTTCTAGGCAAAACATCAAAGGCAAATATTGAATCCTTAGAACATATCATATCAGATAATACTAAAGGGTGCAAGTAAGTCTACAAATAACTTCTTTGTAGTTAGATTATAATGTACTAAATCTTACATATCATTATGTGCCACCATCTGCAATATCTGTGGTTCACATAGGCACTTAGGAGTTTAAAAAGCATCTACAATTTTTTGGGTTACACTCTAAAGTAGGCTGTTCTTCCTAATTTATAAAATATATACTGTACTTGAAGTTGTTATACACTGTGTATTTGATGATGATATCAATTTGGTGCCCTCTTTTTCTTTAGGATCTACTAATTTTTCTCAGTATATGAGGTGACAGAAGCATATAATTCCATTTTAATTTAGGAGACTGTGGGGAGAAATTATGATGAAGTAATAGCTGGGTTCCTGTTTTATGCTGTGCACAAATCATAAATATTTCACACTCTCTCTTGTATCTGAAGGGATTCCCGTCTGTTAGCAGAGTTTCATTTGTAGTTAAGGTACAAATTACAACTGAAAATTTCTTTGCTCTTCATAGAACAAATTTTCTCTGTTGTGTTGTGCTATGGTATTATCAGGGTGAAGAGGAAGGGTGACTGCGTGTTCCCACCAAAAGCAATCCAGCACACCTCATGTATCTCTCTCCCAACATTTTCTCCTCTTTCTAACATTCCTTTCCACTGGCAAAGAGCCGGCTAAGGGCTCAACAGTTCCTTTGGGTTGAGATTGGGACGGAATGTTTTACAGGCTTTTGCAGCAGGCTTGTGAGCAGAGAGCAAGTTTCTGCCTTTCCAAACCCTGGGCATTTTTGGTGACAATTTGATGTGCAGCTCCCCGCTGCCAGCCCAGCCGTGCAGAGCGCGTCGTTCCAGTGGTTGGTAGCGAGTGTGCTCTGTAGGGCTCTTCTTTAGGGTGCCCTCCCTCCTTCTCCTGTCCCTTCCCCACCTGCATCCTCTGTAACCACCACACAGGGGCAAAACCTGAGTGATGGCCACGAGGAACAGTGCAGAGGTGGAGAGCCAGGTCTCTGCCTTCCCAAAACTGGGTGAGGGGAGGGATCTCTGGACCTCCCTTCTGTTTCAACCACACAAGACAAAGGCTGCCAAATACAGAGCCTGCCCTGTGCTTACTGCACAGGGAAACAAACCTGAGGACTCAGAAATGTCTCATTAGCCTTGTTCTGGCTCTTCGTGGCCTCGGCATGCCCTCACACCCCTGTGCAGCCCTGCTGATGTTGCTGGAGCTTTTATCCCTGGATGCACAGCTCTCAGCTGAGGTTTTGCACCTTGGGCATGTGGGTGGTGTCAGGCTGTGGCACTGTGTTCATGCAGCTGGAAAATTGTTAGTAACAGCACCTATTTCTCTTGTAAAACTTTCTGGGTGTGCTGGTATTTCTGCAGATCTGTAGCTGTTCTGCATCTGGCAAGCATGGGTTTACAAGGTCCCCTTGTTATGTGAGATTTGGGATGGTAGGAAATCTGCTGCAAGAATGAGACTTGTATTGAAGAAATGAAATGTAAGCACCTGCTCGCTGAAATTGTATTGTACTTGAACTGAACATTTATACACTGATGAAAATTAATTTCAGTTTTATGCAAGACATTTACATATGAACAGGCTTTAATGAGATACAAGCAGCTGTCAGTTGCTGACTTCATAAACAAATCAACACCTAATGACTGAATGAGAGCTTCAGGATAATTGGGTAAATGTAATTATGGTAACTCAGAAGGTAGCAAATATAATTTTATCAGCCACAAATTTGCATTAGATCATTAAGGCTTTTAATATCAGGAGGGAAGGCAATGATTTTATTTTAACTCACATATCAGAAAAATTTTATAACAGAACATCATTTCACTCACAGTACTTCTGGGACATGATTTCCTCGTGCTTATATAAAATGTCACACAACAAAAATGACTTTTATTTGACATCAACCTGACTTAGATATAATGTCATTAGAGAGCCAGATTGCTTTCCGGTAGCATTAAGAAAAAAAATGGGAAAACTATGAGGAACTAGGGAAGTTTATTTTGTTTGTAAGAAATGCTTTCATAGCTCCTCAGTGCTGCACTTCCCATTTCAATAGATGCCCAAATGGTGACTGTCCAGAAAACCAGTGTTTTATCACTGAGAATGCAGCTGACGCTCATCTCCTTATTCTCTTTTCTTAATTAACATGGCTTTTTTATATGGTTGATTACCATTTTTAACAGCATAATCCTCTTAAGCTGTTGTTACCTTGAGACGCAGAGCAGCCTTGGAAAGCTTTCAGAAACAGTGAGCAGGACTGGTTTTTCAGCAGCATTGCTTTTGCAATTGTCAATTCAGCCTAACACACATTATCCCTCACCCAGGGAGGAATCTGAATCCAGAGTTTTCCCTGCCCACAGCCATGTAACAGCGGCATTGCTTCCCACAGGACCCCTGGCAGCAGGCTGGGTGGGAAGGTGAGGGCAGCCCCTTGTCCCTTGTGCTTGGGACAACAGGATTCCTGTGGTGGAAAGCTGTATCTAGGGGAGAGCTGTTTGTCTGCAGATAAAAATAACTCCTCCCTACGAGGATGTGGTTCCCTGGGGACTATCCCCAGCCTCCAGCTGCTGCACACACCTCCATTTAGACCACATGTTCGTCTCCCTTCCTCCCCTCCCCTCAAATGAGAGAAACAAACGTCCTGCAATCACTGCATTCGTCTGGGGCAACTTCTAAGGAACAAGTGGAGCTGAGTGCACCCTTAGCTTGATATGCAGCCAACATCTGGAGCCCAAGGAGGCAGGTGGAGCTCTGCACCTGGCAGGATGGCAGTCCCCTGCAGCAGGAATGGGACGATGAGACTCTCCAGGGAAACGTTTTGGTCAGGTGAAACCCACAGGTTTCCCAGCAAAGGGCTGTCAGCTCTGTTGCAGCTCTGTGCCTTGCCATGCACGCCCAGCCTCAGGAACAGCCCCAAAGCAGAGCTGCACAGGGATCTTCTCAGCTGGGGCTCCAGCTGTTGTGCTCCCCCAGGCACAGAGGGGTCCTCTGTCATTACCAGGGCTGGGCTCTCCCCACAGTTTGTGTAGGTCAGGTGTGAGCCTTGTTCCCAGAACCAGCCCTGATGCACCTTCAGCCACCCTTCAGGGTCATTTGCACCTGCCAGCAGCCAGTGAGTGGCCAAGGCAACACCATCAGTGCCACACCAAGCTCTTTTTAGGGGGCACCACCACTTGCTGGGCACCGTGAGACTTCCATGACATGGTGAAATTGCCTCTGTATCACTGTAAATCTCCCCGTTTGCTGTAAATACCCTGGGGCTACAGGGTCTCACACCCCAGCCCCACCCATACACCCGCCCTGATGTAAATCAGAGATGACTGAACACAATGCTCTCCCTCCTCTTACCTGGGAAAATAACATGACACAGTTTTACTGTGCTGGGAGTTCACAGAGGGAGTGTTTGCCTGCTCTAACACTATTCTTTGGTTTCAGTATTGTCATTTTCCTCATCACACATTAGGGTTAACACCAGTCATTACGGCTCTTTCCAGAGCCTATAGCCTCTGGCAAGGCTCTCCGTGGTGCCATTGATGCAAGCATGAACCTCAGCACCAAAGTGATCTGCTGACTTCAGAGCACTCCAAAAATAAACAGTAAATAATTGCAGTCAATATTGACTGTCCATTGTGCCTACACAAGCTTAGGAAGTCCTTCATGTGCTGATTACTGGCATTGTACACTTTTAATGGATAATTCATAGTTCTTGTAATGTAGCCCATCAATACATTATATCCTGAGGGAGTATTTAATCAGCAGATTTGCCCCTGCAGATTAACTCTGAGTGGTGTAAAAATGCTTACAGTATTTGCAATATCAAACAGATACTTAAAACAGGCAACAAGGGGCATTTCAATTAAAAATCAAGCCCTTGGGCAGCTTCACTTGTTTTTTAAAGAAATTCAAAACTGATATTTTAAAAATTTATCATCCACACATGTATCTTCTCATATGTGCCAGAGTGGCTAATTGCTAATTGCTCTACCACTCTGTCCACTTCAGCTGCACAGACCTGATCTATTTGATTTTTCACTTCCATACGTGTGAGCAGGTGGCTCAGCCACCTTTACAGTATTCATTTTAATAAGTCTTATTCTACATAAATTATTGGGTGTGGGGAAAGGGCTTTGTTTCTCAAAGTAGAGTAACAGCATTATATCCTGTGCCATCACAGAGTAACCATATGGCTCAGAAACAAGCTAGAAAAGAAGCTTCTAATAGGAACTGCCTGCTTCTTATCCTCAGCACCCCCAATCAGCCCTTGGCCAGACACAGGCTTGTCCCATTTTAAAACTGGATTTTTAATTCTCTTCAGTCAGCCTTGCCTTCCTTGTCCTTCCCCTCCACAGCAATGCAATCCAGCCTCAGTGCCCACATTGCCACCACCAGCCCTTTTTACCCAGCCCTGTTATGCAGCCAGCACAGCCTCTTTTGCTCCCTCATGAGAACAATTTCCCATCTTTGTTTCACTTCACATGCAACGTATTTTTCTTAATCTCATTTTGACACATGCACGGAATGGAGAGTCTCTGTGTCCCCCATTTAAGAGTTGCCACCAGCCCATGTCTGTAACCTGTTGGATGTGCACAGTTCAGCAGGGCAGCTTGAAAAGGCTTGAATTTTCTCACATTGATGAAGAATTCACTTTCTTCTCCAGCCTTGGTTTTTGAGGGTGGTGGGTGTCAGGCTGGGTTTGGCAAGCAGGAGTCACTCCCATGGAAAATGTCAGTCTTGCATTGGACAATCTCCTAAAGGACCAACAGTAAGCATTTTTTAATGGATATTAGCTGACTTCAGTATTGTAAATAAAAATAAGCAATTGAAGATAATACAATTTAGAAAGGAGAAGCTAAAGCAAGGACTTGTGCTTGAAGAATATTACAAATATCCAGAGCTTAGTTAGGAAAGAAATTTAATTTGATGATTCCTCACCACAAACCTTGGGTGTTACAGATTTTGGGTTGTTGGCCAAGAGCAAGCTATTTGCAGTGTGGAAAAAAAATAGATGCGATGAAACAGGATCTTTGTCAAAAACTTGTGCACTCAGTGTCACCAGTGATATGTGAGCAAAATCTAGTGTAGAATCATCCTGACCAAAAAGAAAATTATATCCAAGGAAAAAACTCAGGTGCTGTTGAATGGAAATAGTTGGTGTTCACTTAAACTCAAGAACTTAAATATTTTTTTGAATAATAAATATCAGGAGAAACCTCTTTAGACAGCTCATGACCTGTTAACTGTGACCAAAAATATGAAAAATAAAGTCATGCCCTAGATCCACCTACACAATTTTGCAACCATAACACAATAAAAATCTAGTAATATTCATAGCTATGCTTACATTAAAATAATGCTCAAAATCCCTGCAATGTGCTCTGCCTCAGAAATGTCATAAATCTCTGGAAAGTCCGTTAGATATCCCTGTGCAGTGAGTGGCATCATCTAGAACGTTAAGTTGCAAGAATCTGTCTTTGATTGTGCCACCCTTTGCAACCTAGGCTGTGATTGGCATACTAACTTCCTTTTTTCTTTTTTTTTTTTGTTTACTTTTTACCTCTTTTCCTGCCATTCTGCAAAGAATTGAAAATTATTGCTTTGCTATTGATTTTTAGGTCCAGTGCCACACGTTTCCGCTGGAGCCAGTGCTACTACACAGCCCAGGATGAGTGGGCCTTGGACAACATCTACATCGGCCAGCAGTGTCCCAACATGTGCAGCGGGCATGGCTGGTGTGACCATGGTGTTTGCAGGTATGAAGCATTTGTCAGTCCCTCTTTACAAAGCTTTCCTGAGAATTCAGGTTCTCTAGTATTTTTCTTACTTTCATTTTCTTGGCTGTTCTAATTTTTGGATTAAACATTTAAAACCCAAAAGCACTACGAGGGGTTGACCATTTAAACAGCATTAGTCACCAGTTGCACCACACCAGTCTGTCCCAGAAGCTGTACCCTTGACAGATCCAGGCACTGGAAGAGCTTTCAGTGGCACACAGCTGCCCTGCTGTGGGTGTCCTTGGTGGCCCCTCAGCCCTTTTGCACAAGAACCCTGGCTCAGAGCCAGAGCTGCTTCACTGAGTTAGAAGAATTCCAGGGACCAGCTCAGGTCTTCTTGGCAGCCACTGTCAGAATGGGTGCTAAACCAAGGACACAGACTGCTACTCCCTGCCAGCTTCAAACTTTCTGGACACCACAGGGTTTGTTGTTTATTTTTTAAAAAAAGATACAAGGTTTTCCCATTTTCCAGTTATTTTGGTTCATTTCTATGATACAAAACTGCAATCTCAGAATTATTTGTTATTTCACATTGAATTTCATAAGGTCAGTGCACTTCCTTAACTAATTGTTAGTGTCAAATAAAGTCCTTAAAACTTGTTATGTTTATGCTTCCTTCCAGGTGTGATTCAGGGTTTCAGGGTACTGAATGTCAGCCTGAAAATCCTCTTTCTTCAACCATCATGTCTGATTTTGAGAACCCAGATACCCTGAAAACGGAGTGGCAGGAAATTATTGGGGGAGAGATCGTCAAGCCTGAGGAGGGCTGTGGGGTCATCTCATCTGGCTCCTCACTCTATTTCAACAAGGTACTACAGAGGGCTGGGAGACTGATAAAGGCACATACTGTAGGTTTCTGTGGAGCATAATGTGGCTGTGTGGCAAAGAAAAGGGAGGTGGCAGAAAGCTGCAAGCAATATTAGAAATACGTTAAACAGCACAGCTGTGCTCTGCAGGTAAAGAACAAAGCAATCAAAAGAGATAGGGAAAGACACATGCACTATGTATTCAAGAAATAGCAGAAGTAATGAAAGGTAGTAAATTGCCAGTGTGTTGGGAAGTGTGTATATTCATGTCTTACTTGTGTGTTTTCTTTCTGAAGACTCAGTTCACAGCATCCAGCAGCTCCCATTTGTTTCTCCTGTACTGTCCTGGGTAAGAGATGGGGAATGGTTGGCTTTCTGGGGCATAAGCAGCTTTATTTGAGGTCACAGGAACAAAACTATTGGAAAAAAAAAAACATTTTTTCAGGCTTTTAGAAATGGTTAATCTGAAGGAGGATATTCTTTTGTATAACTTGGATACTTCGCAGACAAAAAAATATTAGACCGGGAAAGAGATATAGGGAATTCTGCTAATTAGTATCAATTACAGCTAAAAATAAGAAGAGATCTTTATGACCAGATGTAAGATTATGCATTGTAATCACAGATTTATTTTTGTATTGTTGCTCCTCAGGTCTAGTACTAAGGGTTTTTTTGTTCTTAATTGAAAGGAAGAGTATAAATGCAGCTATGTGCTTCTCTTTTAAAGGTTTGATCAAACTGCCACTGCTGTCATGACAGCCAGATTAGTCCCAGAAGAATAACCCAATATGCAACGCTGTGCAATTGTGTGTTGTTTACCTCATTACAAAAATCTAACCCATGAAATAATTTTCAACACTCCTACATAGTCTCACATCCAGCTCCCCTGGAAATAGAGCTCTGCACTGAAAATTTCATAATAGACCAATCAGTATAACTAGCTAATTGTGATAATTGGATTTTTATACATAATTGTCTTCCCTGTTAGATGTTTTTCCTTCTGGCTTGGTTCCTTATGCCAAGTTTCTCAAAAGTAGTTTGCTAAATTAGAATTAACCTGCTATGATCTTTCTTCTGATTCCTGCTAAGGAGGAGTGAAAAACTCATTTAGAAATTCTTGGCTTCTTTCTATTGATCTCTAAGGGTTATGTTATCACTCATTTCTTGAGTAGCAGCAGTCTGTGTGCTGTCAACAGAAGGTGGTATATTTAATATCTGTTTAGATCTTTCTCAAGGTGTCTAGGGGCCGTGCTGGTAGATAATAAAAAATTATTTTTATAGTTGCCAAACAGTTCTGTACTGTTTTGGGGAGCTCAAATTCACATCTCTTTTCATTTGCTCAGACACCTTTTATTTGAATGCCTAATGTTTGCTGTCATAATCAATTACTACTGCCAGAATTAATGCTGCCTTTGTTCTGACAACCCTCTATCTTTTGTTTTGCAACTCATTTTAATCATTGTAGGTGTGTTCACAATTCAGAGCTCTTTCAATTAGCCCCTGCAGTTCCCCTGAGTCTTTATGTCACTCATGCCCTCTCTCAGTTAACCTGGTTCTGTGATTACCCCTTTGGCAGGCAGAGCTGCTGTGGGGTGCAGGTATGGAAAACCCACCTGTAATAGTTTTAGAGCCAGAGCTTGGCTCACTGCAGGTCAGTAGGCTGGGTGTCCCCAGCCAGCCAGGACACACCAGACCATGGAACAGCAAGGCTGTTTGCATCCTTATTGCCCATTACTGCCTTGATTTGATGCTGACAGTTACAAATTCCAGTGTCTACAATGAGGCTGTGAAAGCAAACTACCAAGAGATTATCAATGTCACTCTGGCCAGCATTAGCCAGGTGAGGCTTCACCAGGAAACCCAGGGCTACATCCAAGGCTGAGTTCTTCTCACTCTGGTGGCACCATCCTGGAGGGAATTCCCATCTCAGCTGTGAATAAACAACCAAATAAACTAAAACAACAAGAACAATTGCAGGCTAAATCAGTATGATTGTATCCTATATGAGCTTTTTGCGAGTCAAAGGTTCTACTGCCTTGTCATCAGTGGTACAAGCCAACAAAACTTCCGACCCCCATGCATTCAGCTTCCAGAAGTCAGTCTCACAGTGTGAGATGGCCTGCTTGGTAGGGTCTACAAATGAGCTCAACACCCAGGCTGTTATACCAGCAAAGTAAAATGTTCTGGGAAAGAGAGCAGTAGGTATTTATCTCTGTTGGGCTGGTCCTTAGCTGTGTAGAAAGAAGAAAGAGGTGGTGAATGGAATGGGATTTAAATTCATCTGACACCTTATTAAAAAACACAAATGATATTTTAAATCTCTCCCCTAAATCTTGTTACTTGTGTCCAGCTAGATCATGTCACTTGCTGATCTCAAGTTTGTTTGGAAATTTGTCATAAGGATCCTAAATGTATAAGCGACTAAGAAAAACACAAACATTATTTAAAACATAGGTGTCATAATTTAGCCTTGGTTTTCCTTTTTTAAACCTTTAATTTTGGAGAAGGATAGAAACACGTTTTTTAAAGGGAATTAGAAACAGTAGGCATGATGACAGCCCTGGTCCATTTTGGGGGGTGGTCCAGGTTGCAGCTACTTTAATAAATGCAGAACTATGGTCCCTGCATCCTCTCTCCAGCTGTAGACAAATGGCTTTGCCCTACCTATAAAAGCTTGTGGCAGCATGATGCAGTGCTGGGGCAGGGCTGTACCAGACACAGGGCATGCAGGTCACCTCTCTGGGGACACTCTCATCCTGTGTCCTGCCTTGTCACAGGCAGCTTCATATTCCATATCAGCATCTTGTAGGTTTGTTGATGTGCAAGTCCACAAGTTCAGCCTCATGCCCCAGGGCACAAAGGGAAGAGGGGCATGGGATAATTTCAGTTACAATAAAAGGCTCTTAAACCTTAAAGCTTTGTTTTAGATGAATATGCTCTGTCTTCTGATTATGCACAGAGTGACCACATTGACCTCCTAAATTCAAAAACGCACTTGGAAAAGCTGTTCACTAAATTTCACAAGGCTATTTGTTTCTCTCAGCTACGCTTATGTAAACTTGAAACTAAATCCACAGGTTTTAGTTGAGACACTCCTGATTTACAACATTTACTAGAAAAATAATATAGTTTTGTGTACAACTAAGTCTTATTCAGCTGAAGCATGAAGAGAAAATGCCACTCCCTGGTTATTGTCTAAGAGATGGACTTCAAGCAAGGTTATATAGGAGTTGATTTCAGATGATTGGGTAACCTTGTGCAGTGCAAGATTTGACCAGGGAAATGAGACTAGAGAGCTGGGCTTTTACTGCTCTATGTATTACCATCAGAAAGCCGAATACTTAAAACTTTAGCCCGGGTTGATTCAGGATGTCCAGCACGTTTTTTGTCCTCTGAAGTCACTTGGGACCATGGGGGAATGAGATTAAGTTGGCGATTTTTTGTGGAAGTTGTGTTATAAAGTTGCATTGTGTGTTAAAATCTAATGATAAAGTGCTTGTGGAAGCAAGTCAGAGTGACATAAAGGATGGCCAAGCAGAATAATTGAAAGACAAAAAAAGCCAAGTTGATACAGAAGTCAATGTCCTCCATGTTGTGTAATTTTGTGTGTAATATTAATCTGAGATGGAATTTAAAAATACCTATTCATCATGAAGGTGCCATAATTAAAGTCGTTATTGTCCCTCTGTTCTTTGTATTGCAGGCTGGAAAAAGACAGTTGGTAAGCTCAGATTTGGACACAACATGGGTCGATTTTGTACAGTTTTACATCCAGATTGGAGGAGAGACTTCTTCCTGCAATAAACCAGATAGCAGAGAAGAAGGTGTGCTGCTGCAGTACAGCAATAACGGCGGGATCAACTGGCAGCTACTAGCAGAAATGTATTTCTCTGACTTCAGCAAACCCAGGTATAATTTTGATCTAAATTAACCAATCCATATGGCATCAGCTGTTTAAAATATATATTTCGCAATCTATGAAAACATGAATAATAATTTAAAGCTATAATGCTTAAAAGTCATCATTGTATAGAAATTTTTCTGGCTGGCACAGTAAACTCCTGTCACTAGGAATGAAAGATGTAATGAAAGTGGGCTTTAAAATAAAATATAAAACTTCCAATCCCTTACCTCCTATGTGAAACATGACTGAAATGCTAATATCTGCAAAGCATTAACAAGCAAATACAGAACTTGCCCAAAAGAGATGTAGAAATCTTCCATTTCCTATGACTCTGGTTTCAGATCTCATGAACATGTATTAATGTCATATGAAGCAAAACCTCCTTTAAATAAATATTTAAGGAGAAGAAGAAATCATGTTCAGCCATTCAAATTTGCTGTCAGTGAAAATATAAATTGTATTTGTCTGCATAGGCATTAACATGGTTTCTATTATCTGTAGTCCATGTCTTTCAACGTACAAATAATTTTGTCTTCTCATCTTGTAATTTCGCATTGCAATGAACAATGCTTCTGGAAGGACTTCTGTAACTGGATGTCTGTTCTTTTCTAGAGGTAATCTAGGCACTTGGAAGTACAAAAATCTTGGATTTGGAATAGAATAGCATAACATAGCACAACATAGCATAACATGACATGACGTGACATGACATGACATGACATGACATGACGGAATAGAATAGAATAGAATAGAATAGAATAGAATAGAATAGAATAGAATAATTTCAGGTAGAAAGTGTCTACAACTGTGCTCAGTGTTACTCCATTCTAGGTGCAGAATCAACATTTCCACTTTTTAGATTGTATCCCATGAGTCAATCCCACTGCTCCAGTCTGTTAAGATTCCTCTGCATGACGCCTTGACCCTCAACAGAGTCAATAGCACCTCCCAATTTATATCATCAGCAAAAGAGTGCATTCAACTCCTGCATCCTTATTACTGATAAATGCCTTGAACAGGACAGCCCTAGGACTGAACCTGAGGAACACTGCTGGTGACCAGTCACCCGGCAGATGTGACCCCATTCACTACAACCCTTTGAATTCTGCCCTTCAGCCAGGCCTTCACCCAGCACGTTGTGAACCCACTCATCCCACGGGGGGACAACTTGTCCATAAAGATGCTACAAGGCTCAGTATCAAAAGCCTTAATAAAATCCAAACTAGAGCTACCCCCTTCCCCTCATCTACTGGGTGAGTGCCTTAGTCTCTACTTGGTCAGAATTACAGGACACACCAAGAAAGGAACTAAATAATAAATAATGTATTGGACTATCCAATACACTTTTGAAAAACATTCCCCCTTCTGAGCAATGAAGAGTGATGATCCTTATTGAGCATAGCTATGCAGATTTATTCTTCTCTTGTTTCAAATGTGGTCCAGATCTCATTTTCCAATTTCTGTTCTCCAACAGTAAATCTAGGAATTCTCTGGAAAAGAACCGAAAAAGAATTCCTTTGCCTCTCTATGCCTAACTAGCAAGTGAAGCAGAGTGCATGGTACAAAAAAAGCATGTGATATAAAGAGTTTGTATGTATAAAGAATTGTACATATAAATGTATATATATATAAACTGTCTGAAACAGGACTGGGCAAGTAGCTAATTCTTGTACTTTTTGACATAAGTATGATTAGGTTTGAAACTTGAACTTTTATCTAACATTATTTTTGTAAGGTGGTTTCTTAAGTTGAACATAAAGCAAACTGAGCAGACCTGAAGTTCTTTTACAAAGATCTGTATAGGAGGCCTGAAATATTTTTACCCAAAGAAAACTGCTACATAATCTATTGCATTGTAACAGAAGGAAGCTTTTGTCTACAAATAGGACCAATCAGCAGAAGAGAATGAGAAATTAATTTTGCTAGCATATGTCACTATTACTTCCTGGCATCAGAAAAGCATTAAGACTTGCTGTACATGGATCAGCTGAACAGTTTAATTCAAAGCTAGAGAGCTCAAATCAGTTTCTTATTGTGTTTTGCAATATAGTAATAGAGCATAAAAAAACCCCATTGTCTTAAAGAGTTTGCATTCTCCATAGACAAGAAGAATAAAGAAGGCTTCTTGACATGCAGTGTTTAAATAGGTATCTAGATATATGGAAAAATGGAATAACAGCATCAAAGAATTGTTAAGGCTGGAAAAGACCTCCAAGATCATGAAATACAACCTTTGACCCAACATCACCATATCAACTAAATTACAGCACTAAATGCCATATCCAGGGTTTTTGGAACGCTTGCAGGGATGGTGACCCCTCCAGCTCCCTGGGCAGCCCAAGGAGCCTCAATGCCCGACCACCTTTTCAGTGGAGAAATTCTGCTTGTTGTCCAACATGAACCTCCACTGGCAGAGTTTAAGGCAATGTGCTCATGTCCCTGGTTGCCTGGGAAAAGAGACCAAATCCCATCTTACTACAACCTCTTTTTAGGTAGTTTTAGAGAGCAATGAGGCCTCTGCTGAGCCTCCTTTTCTCCAGACTAAACAACCCAAATTTTCTCAGCTGCATCTCTTGTGAGTTACTCCCTTAGTCCCTTCCCCAGCTCTGTTGCTCTTCTCTGGACAAGCAAATTACCAATTTGCACATAAGATACATGCTACATAATACACATAAGATAGATGCTGGCTTTCCTGCCTCTTTTCCCTGTTGAGTGATACGTTTCCCTTTAAACTGTGTTCTCTGAAGTTCTGTTCCATATGTGTTCCCCAGGTTTGTGTATCTAGAGCTGCCAGCTGCAGCCAAGACCCCTTGCACCAGGTTTCGCTGGTGGCAGCCAGTATTCTCAGGGGAAGGGTACGATCAGTGGGCCATCGACGACATCATCATTTTGTCAGAGAAGCAGAAGCACATCATTCCTGTTGTTAATCCCACCTTACCACAGGTAATAAGCAAGAGCAGGCTGTGGGCATCGCCACAAATTAGGAGCTATCCAGTCAGGAGATTTCTTTGAACATATTTTTCTTTGAAAATGCTGTGTCTGTTTAAAGAGAAAGCTGTAGTGCTTGCAGTTGCATCTCTGTGTGGGCCTGGGTTTTTACAAAATCAGGCTCCTAGGCTTTGTGACAGAGGATGTATGATGTATCTCTGTAAAAAGTCAAGACTGAAGTTTTAGAAATTAATTTTTTTTTAAAACTACAGAAAATAAATATTGCAAAATTTCAAAGTTCGTAATTTTTGGAATTATTCTGAAGTCATACAGCAAGGGGATAATACCTCTGGCTTTCCTTTTCATTTCTAACAGAACTTCTATGAAAAGCCAGCATTTGATTACCCTATGAACCAGATGAGTGTATGGTTAATGCTGGCCAATGAAGGGATGACCAAAAATGAAAGTTTCTGCTCTGCCACACCTTCTGCCATGCTCTTTGGTAAATCAGATGGAGACCGGTTTGCAGTGACCAGAGATTTAACTCTGAAGCCTGGATACGTCCTGCAGTTCAAGGTATTCCTTCAACATAAATCTCTGCAAGAATATCAGTAAAACTGCCCTTAGCCAACACTTGCACTGGGGCCACAGTTCAAACAAAGGTGATAAATTAGACAATTGTGTAAAAAGATGTGAAGAGCACAAGTATGAACCCATACAGAACAAAATGCTGTCCTGCTTTCTAGAAGAATAGCCAGAACTTTGGTGCAGGGAAACATTTTTACCCTTCTGGAGAAGTTTTAAAGCTTTTTGTACTTCAGCACATTTCAGAAGTGGGTTGAAGTGACTGTCATTATATTCAAGTCAGTACTAGGAAATGCATTGTCAAATAAAAAAGGATTTATCCTGTCTGGGGCTCTGTGAGTATAAAAGCTCCAATGTGGTTTGGGTACATTTTTTTTGTATTTTAAACTATTTAAGGACTTACAAGATGCTCTGTACACCAGTGTGGGTTTTTCATATAATTTACTTTTATTGTGTCAATGAATATAGGCTCCAATTAGCATTTTCTTCTTTAAAGAGCTTACAAAAATTTCAGTGGTCTGACAATACATCAGAATATAGGCTCCGAAGAAAGTGTATTTGCTTTGACAAGCTCTTGTTTCTGAACCCTAATCAAAATTTTATTGAGTTTATAATGAAATCCCATTGGTGAATTCTGGAAGTTGGTTGCAATGCAATTTTAATGAGCTCCCCACAAATACATGGTCCTTACATAATTGTTGGATACAGACACTGAATAATTTACAAGTGGAATTATTAAAAAGATCAGATGTTTACAGTCAGCTTTTCAAATATAATTCCCACAGTTCTATAAATAAGAAAGTTTGTTAGAAATACTGGGATGTGTAAAATAATCTAATTTCAACTAAAATATATGTTAATAAAATGCAATACAAATGGACGGATTTTGGTACAATTTTCTTGTGAGCATTGCATGTAGTTTTATACTTTAGACTGTCGAAAACCCAAAGATATCTCAATGTATAAATACCATTTAGCCTGGAAAAGATGCTATTTGCCTCTTCATCACCTTCCTGTACTTCAGTGACTAAGTCTCCGTTCTCTAGGTTTGATGATTAACAGCAATTAAAAAATTGTCTAGGTTAAAAAAAAAATCTATACCTAAAAATGTTTCATATCTTCCATCACTGAAGCACTTGACAATGTAACATAGCTATACAAAACATAAGAACAGTGAGTTCTTCTCTATAAAATCTATTATTTAAGGATGGATTTTACACTTTTTTGGAAAGCTTTTCAGCCTGCACATAAATGTGTTAGTCCTATTTGCATGCTTTTGTGAGTGTGTGAAATATCCATTTTAAATAGCAGACTGGAATAATTTTGCATTGATAAGCTCAAAGACAGTAATTTGTTAGAATTATTTCATTTTACATGAATGATTTTGGTTTACATTTTACGTTCTACAGCTGAAGTAGAATTTCTGCAATAAAATAGTAAAAACTAATATTTTTCTGATATCTTGAAGAATGAAACTGACACTTCAAATCAGCAGTTGATTTTGGTCTTGGCTGCATTCTCATTTCACATTTTAATATACATTTTTTCTTCTTAATCCAAATTTTACTCTATTCTGGGGGCCCAAACTGCAATGCCAACACCCGACATCATTCCTACAAGGCCAGGTTCAGGTTAGGGCTAACCTGGGAGTCAGGTTGAGGCGCACTGGGCTGCAGATGGGATGGATCCCAGAGGATACAGCTTTTTCCACTCCTGGACATGCAGGTGCCTGCACAGAGTTTGCTGTTTGGGGCTTGCTATGCACAGGAACCCTTGGAAAGTTCTTTGACCTTTTTTGTGTGCCGAACTCAGCAACCTTAATGAAGGAATAGTGGGAATTTTTGCCAAGAAATGTCATATTTCCATGTAGGAAGCAGACTCCAAGCATCAGTCACTGTCTGCCAGCAGGGCTCAGAGCATGTGCTCAGAGCATTAAGCCTCCCAGCGCAAAAAGTCAAAGGTGGTTTGCAGCAATAAACTCTAATAACAGCGTGGGTTTCTTTGTATCATTTGTGACTCTCTGCTTCTTTGCAGCTGAATATTGGTTGCACCAACCAGTACAGCAGCTCTGCCCCCGTCCTGCTGCAGTACTCACATGATGCTGGGCTCTTCTGGTCACTGGTGAAGGAGGGCTGCTACCCTGCATCCCCAGGCACCAGGGGCTGCGAGGGCAGCTCCCGGGAGCTCAGTGAGCCCTCCGTGTACCACACCGGAGACTTTGAGGACTGGACAAGAGTCACTATCGTTATCCCCAGGTCGCTTGCAGCCAGGTACGGTGCGCTGAAAACCAGTGATGGCAGTGGGACCCATGGATTAGCTGATTTAGCTGCTTCTTGAATGGTGCAGTAGGAGAAAGTTGCAAAGCTATGAATAAAAGCAGTGTTAAAATATGGAAGATCTGGGGGAAATATACTGCGCTGCCCAAAACATTGAGAATTTTTCATTTTAAAAGTGTCAGATTGGTCTATAATAAATAATTAAATTACAAAGCAATGAGGAACCCAGGACTTTTTAATTTGACATCAATCCCTTCATTGTCTTTATCCATGCCAGCTAGGTCAGAGGCACCAGCAAGAGAGTAATAAGTCACATGAATTAAAAAATCCATTTGAACAGGATTAATTTTAGTTACCTCTGGGCAAAGAAACCTTAGCAAGGTATTTGAGTTTATGCATGTTGTCTGAAGTCGGCCAGGACAGCCAGAGGCAAAGGAGGGAAGAATAGTAGTTGTGCCCATCTGCAAGCACAACCTCAGCATCAGATTAATACAAGTGAGAAAACATCAGATGGTGGAAAACACAAATAAGCCTTGAAATCAGGAGGGCTCTCTCAGTCTCATCTGGATTTGGATGAAGTTTCTCACTCCCCTTACTCTCTATCTTATTCTGTCTTTATTCAGTAAAACACCCCCATCTGATTTGTTGGATGCACCAAGCACTCCCAGCACAAACACCCCACCAGGCCCCTCACCATGTCCCCCTGCCTCTTGCCCCCCAGGCAGCTTCTCTACTGCTGCCTCTGTGTTTCTGACCCATCCTCCTCCCTCAATCCCTTTGGAGCATGTGGCAAATTTTGTAGCGGGGGAGGCGGTGCCTCTGCTGCAAGGACTTGAAATAGCAGTGTGTACCATAACAAGTTTGTCCTTTCTTCAGTAATTAGCCAATAAAAGCAGGTGCCAAATTGCACAGATCTGACACCAGCTGATTTGATTTACCCAAAACAAGCAGGGCAGAATCAATAGCAGCAATCTGTTTGGCATTATGTTCAGTAATGTGATCAGGAATAAGACGCTCATGCTAATACATTATAAATGTAAGTATTGTGACTGCAATGAGTGTCTTAGCATGTCGAGAACTGGGTTTATTGAGGGCCACTTAGGAAATCATGGTTCATGGGTTAACTAGAGAGCATCTCATTTCATTATTTGGTACAGAGCATGAGCATGAGCATGAGCATGATGATCACTTACCTACCAAATCCCAGTGCACAGCAAAAAAGAAAAAGCAATAGGTTTATTATTTTTTAGGGAGAGCAGCAAAGCGGACATTAGTTAATCCATTATATTGGCAATGACATTTTAAATCTGTTCCCCTCTCTTGAGCTCCTGTAAAACAATTCAGCTAAAAATTAGATTGGAAATTAATAACCAAAATATCTTTTCTTCAACAAGTTTTTTATTTGTTGAGTTCTCTGAGGGCAGAGTGGAAGCTTCGGACAAGTTTGTTAAAATAGCCCTCCCATTGAGTCATGAGAACAAGAGAGGAGCCCACTGCTTTCTAAACTCATTCTCAGAGAGGAGCCTGGGTGCAGCTGGATCCAGTTTTAGCCCCAGACTTTGTCACTGGTTTATATCTAAAGGATTATACAGGTGTAACTGAACCTTTACAGAACTTTGTCCTGCAGGATTAAGGATGGCAAACTAGACACATTTATATAAATATGTTTATTTATTATGGTAACAATTAGACAAGAAGATCTTAATCAGAATTATTTACTATGCAGTATTGGAGCTATAACAACTATTGTAATATAGTGCTCTATGTAGCAACATTGAAGCAATTGTATTAAAACTAGCAAAAAACATTATTAAATAGAGATTGTTGTTACTCACCTATACAATGACTCTGGGCAAATTTCTTGCTAAGCCTCAAAGATTAATTAGTTAATTCATTAATTAATTTAGGCCATCCCCACTCAGTGGAGGAATCTGCAGCCACTCTAAGAAAGGGTATGTCAAAAAACCCTGCCATTACTATTTGGGACTAGGCTTTTACAGTATGAACTGATGGAGTGTCTCTGGGCCAGCTGTGTCAGCTCAGCAGCCTTAGATAAGTTATTAGTGATATCACTTCGTTCCTTCATCTGTGTTTTACCAGGTCTACCACATCTCCATCTCACTGTCAGACTGTTTAACTTTGGGACTGATGAGTCAGAATGGTTATTTGCCATTCTATTTAGAAAGTGGCTTTTCTTCTTGTATCCAAATAACTTAAAGGTTTTTTTACTCAAAAGTGTACAATGCCATAATAAACTCTGCATTGCTGCTATTACTGAATTCCTCTCAAAAATACTGTAAGAAATGAAGTTCTGGGATTTTGATATGTAATTTGCAGTTCAGGTTGGACTGAGTAGTAAAAAGCATCTTCAAAGTCACATCCAATCATTCACTGTTGTTGATAAAACTACGTATTTGTTCTCTGCCTCACACTGATGGATACAGGCCAGAGAAACAGAGGAAGTCAAAATGCAGCCAAAAAGTCTGCAAGAAATATCCTTAAGCAACGTTGCACAAATGTAGCATGACAGAAATCCAGGCATCCTATTTGCAAATGGCTAATTTGGGAAAAGGGCCTTTTAATCTTAAGCAAAGAGCAGTAGCTGTTGAAGCCAGGAGTGGCAACACCGTTGTTTTTCCTGTGCAGTAAAACCCGGTTCCGCTGGATCCAGGAGAGCAGCTCCCACAAGAGTGTGCCTCCTTTTGGCTTGGATGGCGTCTACATCTCAGAGCCCTGCCCCAACTACTGCAGCGGCCACGGGGACTGTGTCTCAGGGGTCTGCTTCTGTGACCTGGGCTACACAGGTAAGACAACCCTCTCCAGGTGGGATATTGCACTGGCTGAGTTAAACCTGTAAACCTGACGTCTTGTTTTTCCTCTCCAATATTTCGGAAAAATATATGATGACATATATTGCATGGGCTGCCAAGAGGAATCTTTCTTGTTTCATTAAATTAAACTCGGCACAGGCGAAGCAGAGCAGCTGAAGGCAGCGGACAATTTTGATGTTTCTGGCAACCGCATTTTTTGAACATCGCCATCTGTATGAATGGGAAGGGACTAGCAATAAAAGAGAAAACAAAATAAAATATTATAAACTGAAAAGTCTGTCTAAAAGCCTTTGGATCATCTTCAAAAGAATTGTTGCCATTTTTGAGTCCCCTGGCCATCAGATGGCATGGGACCAGGAGGGAACATATGTTCTGACAGGCCCTTCTGTGGAAAATTCTGCTCACTTGTGTTTTCAGGGGCTTTTATGCTGAAATAGAAAAAAAAAAACCAAAATGCAAACTCTGTGAAAAAAATGATTGACACAACTAGTTGCACTCTGCAGTCTTTTCAACCCTCAACCAACAAAGCAATAAGCTAACATCTTTTGTTCAATTTGTTTAAAATTAAATAGAAGGATAATATTTTTCTGTTTGCAAAAAGTGCCTTATCAACATAAGCTTGGCTGGTTTTCACTTAGTGAGATAAGCCATCTTAGAGTTTAGAGGAAGAGGGCTTATTCTTCCAACAGAAATTTGTAAAGTGGGTTTAAAAACATACTATCCACTCACCAGGGCATTTTTTTAGAAAAGCCTGGTGCTTTGTCACATATAGATGCAACAGAACTGCATGCCAGTGTACTCTATCTGACCCTTACTCTGTCCAACACAGTCTCACCAAAACATCTCCCTCTTTTATTTCTTGAAGCATCACATGGAACCTGTGTGGCTAATGTGCCTAATCACAGTGAGATGTTCGACAGGTTTGAGAGGAAGCTAAGCCCTCTCTGGTACAAGATAACAGGAGGTCAGGTTGGGACAGGCTGTGGTGTGCTCAGCGATGGAAAATCTCTGTACTTCAATGGACCTGGCAAAAGGGAGGCCAGGACTGTTCCCCTGGATACTACAAATATCAGGTTAGTGCTCAGTGCTGCTTCTCACAATTGCCTGTGTATTCATGTTCTCTGTTCTGCCCTGTTCAAAGTGTGGATATTAGAAGGTGGAAAATGGTTATTTTTATGTACAAAAATACATATTTTTATGTACAAAAATTCTGAAAGAGAAAAAAAAGGTTTTTGTTCATTTTGGTGTACTATTTCCTTTTTTTGAAAGAGAATATTTAGGTTAGAAACTGGAATAGCAGCATAAAATAAAAATAAAACATTAACTTTCTATCTTTCTGAGAAAACAGTTTGTATTCTAAGGCAGAAGACAGGGTCTCGAGAAGGTACAAAACCTATGACTGTGCCCACAGCTGGGGAGAAAAGCTCCTTTTCCTCTGACTGTGTTGAATTGTAGGCATGAGGATGGCATAACAAGGAGCAGTTTACTTGCCAGATGTTGTGAATTACTCCACTTGACAGAAGTGCAAAGGAATGGAATGTGAATTGTTTCTGCATAGCCAAGAGGCTAACAAGCCTTCACCTCTCTCCCTGCTGGTACTGAATCCTGCTACATTGGTAGCAATTATCCTCTTCTCTCAAATTGCCTAGCTGATTAATGTAATTAGGATGAACAAAGGGCTGTTAATTCTAACCACTATTTAGCTTGGAGTTTGCTGCTGCTTTGTCCAGTCTCATGAGAGATTAGGCACCTGAAACCTTGAGCACTCTACAATTTTGGCAGTTAGTTTAATAAAAGATATTTCTCCTGACAAATACTGCTCTGAGAGTAATGTCATGATTTGCTTCATTATTGAATTTGTGGGCTCACTCAGCAAGGGCTGGCCAGAGGTTACTGCGATCACTCCAGCTCAGGCAGGCAGGGCTCTGCAGGACTGTGTGGGGGCTGTGGGTTTGGGGAAATCCTCAGCTGCTCCCTGGCACTGCACAGCAGCACCAGCCGCCTTCCTTCTGTCCCCTGCGTGTCTGACAAGTGCGTGTCATAGTTATATAATTATGTAAATTAGTTATTAATTAAACTAATTAATTGTTTGGCAAATATGCTTTGGACAAGTATGTTTGCCCTGGAACTCTGGGAAGATGCGAGCACTTCTGCTGTCTTCAAATCCTGTTATTAATCCTGAGAAGCATTATATCGGAAGTAGTCTAGACTGCTTCCTCAAGAAGTCTGCATTCAAAACAGTATTTTTGAGTTATTCCTTCTGTCATGGAGAAATATTTTTATAAAGAAAAGTATTCCCTTTAGTTTAAATATTACTTTGAAACCCCTTTTAATGCCAGATATTTGTATTTATAGCTTTCCATTTTTGCAAAGTTTGAACCATTTTAAAAGCCAGAAGATGTTTTCAAGTTCTGAGCAATGCTCTTTTTTGATATTTTGAATATACCACTGCTTCTGTTTTGCACAAGAATATGGTTATCTTGTGTCTTTTAACTGCCTCAAAAAAATAAATGGCCAGAGAGACACTTGGTAAGAGCAACTGCGATCTCTCTTCTGACCATGTACTCACAGTGTGCTGCTCTCCTGCTGGAACTGATTGTTATGTCAAAATAAATCAGCTTTTTTTTCTTTTTTGTAAGCATCATAGTGAGCAGGTTAACTCCCTTGGACAATTCAAGCTCGAAGCCACCCTGGGCTGTTTCCTAAACAGAACATAGTGGTCATCTCAAACACAAATGGGAATAACATGAATTTTTTTGCTTTCTTCAGTGTGTGCTCAAAGGTAGTAGCCACCTGATGCTGATTGACTAGAACATGGACTTTTGGCACTACAGCAATTACCCCAGGCTGCTTTTGTGTTCAGAGGAGAGAATAGCTACTTCAAAGGGCAGCACAACTCATCCTAAAAGAGCAAATGGCAGAGGCCAGTGCTTTGTCCTCTGCAAACACACACTTCTTTCTTTCATTAACTGTAAGGAAGCCTGAATTGGCCATGTATAATTTAGATATTCAGCTTGAGACACCTTGCTTTGAACAGGTGCATCCCACTTAAATGTTTGAGGCCATCTGTAACATTAACTTTGTTTTTTTTCCTAGAAGCAAAGGCACACAAAGTTTGTGAGAGTGTAAAGGGTTAACTGAAAGGCCTACACACTAAAAAGAAAATAATTCCTCAGCCTAGAATTTTTTTTCATTATTGGAGCTAAAATTAATGTCACTTGAAACGGGAGATTAAAGGGAAATACTTTTTCCCATTTTGGTATTACTTTTTGCTTTCAGTAATGCTTTGCAAAGAATTCAGTTATCTTATTAGGGGTCATCTTAGCCCCTGCACAGTTATCTTTTATATTTGTAAGGGGTTTTTGATTGGGGTATTTTGGTGACTGAGTAAACAGCAGGAAAATATGCCTTGAAACACATACTGTTAGATATGTGGATTGAGGGTTGTGAATAGGAAGGCTGAAACTCCTGCAGTAGATTTTTAAGCTGCTTATTATTCAGGTTAATAGTGTTTTCCCAGACCTTTTAAGATCTTGTTTTGTTAAATCATGCATGGAAGAACCTGATAGAAAAATTGAAAAATATTACAAGACACTAAATTTTTATTTTCATTCTGAATTCCTGCATATCTACCTATGTATGTTCCCTATCATCAGTTACAGCTTTTTTGAATATGAAGTGAAAATTTTCTGTAAGGAAATTTTTTTTTTTTATGTGCAAAGGCCCTTTTCCCTTTCACCTTTCTCTTCCCAGCAGAGCACAGTCCATGGGGGCTCAGTGTCCCTGGTTTGCTCTGCTCCAAAGGGGTTGAGATTTGCCAGCCTGAGGTAGGGGAGCAGCCCAACAGAGCATGGCCACACCTGGGTGTCACACTAAGAGCATTTCAAGCTAAAGTTTGTGCCTGGGCACCAATGACCATTAAAAAACACTCAAATTTTAGTATCTACATTAATTGGTATTGTAATCTTAGCTTTATTTGGCCTATTGCCTCCTTATTCCTTTATGTGATTGACTGCACCTTTTTTTCCCAGATATTGGGAGAATGTCACATAGCACTAAGAGAGCTGTAAGTGTCAAGTTTCATTTCACACACGCCATTTTTTTTTTTGCCCTACACTTCAGAAAGCCCCTGGAGTCTCTCCATTCTTTCTCAATTGCTTGGCCCAACACACCAAAGGCACAATTTCACCAGCAGTATAGCAGTATTTCCATCCTTCTGACTGACAGTGTGATACATGGATGCATTTTGGTTGCTGATGAGTTGCTGCCTCCCATTTTGATGGCCTGTCCCTTATGACACTCTTAACTATCTGTTCAGTGGGAGCATTTGCACACAGTGCCTACCTGGCATCTAGATAAAAACCATGGAATATACATGTATTTTTTCCAAGTGGTGACATCTGGCTTGTTAGCTGACTTGGCTTCCATCTGCTTTACAGACTCCATTGCTAATGACTGTGCAACCATCCTAGGGAGCTCTTCTGGGTCAGACACTTTGAGATCAGATGGGCTGATTCACCCTTCTGCAGAAAGGGTTTTTTGTTCTTTGGTTTTGCTTTTTAATGGTCTTCACATTTGGCAAGAATAAAATTTCATCACAGGACTGTAAACCTATTCACCTCTGATGCTTCTGTCTGGAGTTTTACTGCCTGAATACTGTCTCAAATAACAGAGCTGCAGCAAACAAATAAAACCTACCTGACTAAATGGTGTAGTACAGTGAGCCTGACTCTCTAGAGCTATCCAAGGGGTTATCTTGGCAATGAGATTGATGAGGATATTCTTAACTATTCCTAGACCCTATGGTCTAGAAATACCATAGGGTCTTAGAATAGGGTATACCAAACATCTCAGACAGTAGACAAAGATTTTGATATCAGAACTAGAATATGGCTGGATTTAGAATATGGATTTAGAGTGGGATTATGAAATTGTGTACATAAAAGCAGGTGAGGGAAATTGGAGTTCTGTCTGCATTTTTCTAGCTCTAGCTGTAGTCATGTAACTTGTCTGTGATTTTACCAAAATTACTGCAAATTAGGACCAAATCCTCTAAAGCAAAAAGAGTTATCCTTGTGGAGAATTTTTGAGGGGCAAAAATACTCCTCAAAATTTGTATTTTAAATAAAGATGTTATCTACATGTGATAGAATTAATGAAGCTTGGTTTTCTATTATCCTAATTTAAAAATTGGCCAGGAAGCAAGGAAGAGAATGGCATTGCCAACTTGCAAAATCTCATTGTGGGGTTGAGTCCAGTTGTTTCTCTGCTCTGCTCAGGTGCTGTTTTTGGTGTGCAATGGAGACAACCTGTGAAGTATGTGTAGATTAGGGGGTGATGGCATTCTGAGTCATATCAATGCTCTTTACCTTAGTTATAACCCGGTAAGACTCAGCTGAATGCCTGAGACATGCAGTGAAATTTGGGGAGTGAGCAGCAGGCTATTAATTGAAAGTAATTGCTGTTATATAGCACAATAGTGTGTATCTAGGAGAAAACATAAACTATTCTAAAACCACAGAGTCATGATAATAAACACAAGCTCAGCAGGGATACTATGGTGTTACTGCAGATTAGGGAAAAAAAAAAAACTAACAATATTTTGGAGCACGAGGATGGAATAATAATTAAAATATCACTAGACAGGGATCTTCCAGACTAATCCAGAGTTCTGTCAATAAAAAAAGCAATCCTGTCTCAAGGAGTTCTGTGGCATTAGAATGGTTCCAGAAAGTAGTTTTGGGAAAAATTGAAGATGTGGAAATATGTTCATGTAGAGATTCAAATGCAACGGTTGCCATGGTTTACAGTAGAAAGGAATAAGAGAAGGTAGGGAAGTGATAAAAGCACTGACCACAGGGCAAGCGTTGCAAGAAAAGCAGCTCAGGAACATTTTTCTTCCCCACTTCATGATGTGAGAACAACAGAATATTAAATGAAATCATAATGTGTAAGGTCAAAATCAAAGGGTTTACTTCACAAAATGTTCAGTGAATTCATTTCACTGAAAATCGTTTACATCAAGAATTTAGGGATCTATAAAGGATTGGTGGTTTAGGAGAATATGATAATTTTAATACAACTCTAATGCTGTATTTTAAAGCTTCACCTAATTTCTGGTTACAATAGGCCAAGGTAAGATCTGATGCAAGAAACAGCTTTTCCCCTTTTGGAGATTTTGCAACTTTTGTGTGAGATGGAACTGCTAATTTGTAGTACTCACTCAAAAACACATTTATTAGGCACAAGGTTAATAAACCACATCACTTTCTTCTGTCTTGGGTCCTTCACTATTTACCATGCCCATGTTTGGTTTCTATGGAAATACTGCCTAATTAATAAGCCTGGAATAACAACCTAACTGAAAATGACTTTATTTAAGAGATGCAAATTATCCTGACTGACCTTGTGCTATCAGAAGATGATTACATTTCTTTTCTGTCCTGTGTTTTTTAAAAGGCTAGTTCAATTTTATGTACAACTTGGAAGCAAGACTGTTGGTAACTCCTGCAACAGACCAAGAGCTAGGAATGAAGGTAAAGCCCCTCTTCTTTATAATAAGCCTTTTTCATTTTGCATCTTCTACATGGTTTTGCCTTTTGCTGCCTTTAATAATCAAGAATATTTTTTTTTAACATAAATCAATTATCTCCTCAGTTTTCTTAAATGTTGGAGAAAGTTATTTACTTTTGATGGACATTTCTAGTTATTATTAGTTACACCAAACCTAATGGTGACCCATCTGAAGGAGTAACTGTGGAAACTGTGATGGTCTAAGAAAGACAACATTTCTAAAGCAAGATGTAATAGCTTCTATTAAACTATTTGCTAGTATAAATTTACCAGTCCACAGGACTTTTCATAAGGAAATAAAAGGAGTGAAATTCAAGTTCAGGATAAAGTGGGCGAACTCTATTTCTGGCCTGAAGAAGAGTTGTGTACCTGAGAACTTGTTCATCTTCTCAACTACACCAGTGGGTCTAAAAAAAAATTGCCTTCCAAAACAATCATTGCCATGATTTAGCCAAGATTATAAAGGTGCAGCTGAAAATTTATTTAGTCTGAATAAATTCATCTCTCCCAGATGTCTCCACTCTTATTTGACCGACATGCTTAAAGTTACGGTGGTGGAGGGCTGATACTTGTGTTTGGGAAGGATCAGCATTCTGGGAGCAGATTCCCATGTAAAATGGTCTAGTTGCATGAAGACACAGTACTGACATGAGAGATGAGAAAATTTAGTTTTTCTCTCAGTATAAAGCATTTAGCATCAGTGGATTGTTTCCTGATATTTGGCATTTGCATGGACTCACTCACTGAGGAAAGCTGACATCTTGCAGCACAGATTACACCAAGGGTTTGATTCTCCACTCATTTGCACTAGTATGACACCAAAAAAAACCCATTATATTTGAACATACACCAATATAAAAGAGTTTAAGAGAAGAAATATACACAGGTGCTTTCTTGCTGATGAGCTCTGCTGGGCTTCTGTTGTGTCCTAGTATTTGCCATACTGTGTGCATGACACAAAGACTATCTTAAATTTTCTAAATATTATGTTAATTAATTTCCGAGTATGCTGTGAGCTTGCGTACATAGAAGGAGGATTCTAATCCCAGCTATCAGAATTATAACTTAGTCTTTCACACAAACTGCATGGATACCCAACATGAAATAAATACTGTGCAAAGAAAATCACATTATTAATTTCTGTGGTATGATCATTAGTTTCCCTGAGGGTGTAAAAGATTTGATCCTTTGAGTTTGGTGAAAACAGTCAAGGTAGCAGGTGGCAGCTGGTGACCCACGTCACCTTTGCAGTAGGACTTTGTCCACAAGCTGCTCCTGGAGCAGGAGTTTTCTGAAGGGTGGGGCACATGTCAAAAGGCCTGTGCACCACATGAGAGCTGGCAGACCCAGAGCACAGGGTGAACTGCCCCCTCTTGGCTCTGCACAGTCAAACTAACTGCTTCTTCTCATTTTAAATACAGGACTTGTTGTTCAATACACAAATGACAATGGGATCACCTGGAGTTTGCTGCGAGAGCTGGACTTCATGTCCTACCTGGAGCCCCAGGTTGTCTCCATAGACCTACCCCGGGAGGCCAAGACTCCTGCCACTGCTTTCCGCTGGTGGCAGCCACAACATGGTAAGCAAGGCCAGCCTAGAAATTCATTAAGCAGCTTTACACAACCCACATGTCAGCATTACTCAGTACATGTTGTGCAGAAACATCAGCTCATGAAAAACACAGAATTTTGAACAGCTGGATGTTGTAAGAGCATATTTGGGCTTTCTTGAGTCACACTATGGTCATGATTTTCTTCTATAGCACCAAACTGAAGAGTGGGCTTAAGAGTAAGAGTTTAAGAGCTAAGTTTAAATCAGAGATGCTGAGATAACAGGAGGTAGGGGGAAAAGACTACCTTAAAAAAAAAAAAAAGCCTAAATAAGATCAGAGTTTTTACCTGAGTATAGAGTGACCTGGGATACCAAATGGCTTACACTTGTCATACCCTTTTTTTGTCTGCTTTGGAAGTGTAGGCATAACTTGGTCTTGAATCTGCCTACCTGACTCCCATCTCGCCATTTTAATATCTCCAATTTCAAAACAGAACTCCCTCCTCCCACCATTTCTAGTGTCCTAGAGCCCAGCTCACCTGCCCCTGCAAAACCACTCAGCCACTTCCCACATCCTCAGCTGAAAGTTACACCCTGGTGCTGACTGATTCCTACAGCCGCTGTGAGAGCTTCCACCTCACATGGGGTCACATTACCACTACTAAAAGTGACCTTATTAAGTCTTACCTTTGCACAAGACAGCAGCTCCTGCACGAAATATAAGGCAATATTCAGAAATACAGCAAAGTACATTTCAACAGCAATTCCTTGGGGAGCAAAGCACATAGCTTACATTCATGTTATTATGGTGTGCATCTTCTTAGACATCATTTATCATTTTGATGGCTGATTTTATTCATACCTTTTTCTTGTGTGTGCTGGACTTAATTGGTCTACCTCAGTAGGTAAGAGAATAGACAAGAGGTGTGTGATTTAGTTAAGAAGACAGTTCCTTTGGTAAAAAGTGCTGAGCAATGACTGGTGCACCACAGACCATCATTCTGTGATGATCATTTGCATTGGTGAGCGATGCAATGTCCAACCTCTTCCTCCCTACACTTGCCTTGGTGGCACTTGGATGACATCCATCTGTCCCTGCTGAGGGTCATCACTCTTAAGACCATTGATGGCAGCCCTGTGGCTCCCAGTATAAACAAGGTTTTATGACTGAAAGTTGAAATATCCCCTCCACACCTGTGCCTACAGGTGACAACCAGTTCTGATTTGAGATGTTAGCTCCTTCATGGACTGTCCTCTGTCTGCCACTCCTCAGTGCAGAGTGGCCCTATCAGCCATGACCCACCTTCCTCTTGATGGCAAGGCAAAAGTCCTGGCACATTGCTACAAGCTCACAATTTATTGTAAAGGCTTTTCTTCCTCTTCTGTGAGGGCAGTAGTTGTGCAGTAAGATGTTCTTTTCAGCATGCCAGTAGAAAGGTGAATTGAAAAGAAGGCCAAAGAAATGGGCTGGAGATGATGAAAATAAAATGCCTGTAGGCTGGAGAGCAAGAGGAGAGAGATTTTCAGGAAGTAGAACAGCACTTCTCTAAATATTTTCTATATGCAGAACCTTCATTTTCCTTCATGTTCTGTTCACTTTCATACAAAAGCTATTTTGGGAATTAGACAGAGGCCTTTCCCATTTAGCTGAAGGGAATGGCAGGAAGATTGTGACCCATAAAATGAAAATCCCTGATCTATGGGCTCAGGGAGTATCTCATCCAAATAGAGGAAGAGCATATGATGGCAAAGGCACTGAAGCTAAAGAAATGGAGAGGGAAATACCTGTGTTTATCTGTAATAGAAACATGCTCTAGAGTCCAGGTACATCCTTGAGCAATGTTTTAGTCTTGTTTAACAGCACTCAGACTATGTGATTGAGCACTGCTTGCTGCTCACTGAGTGAACACAGCATATGGACATTAAAAACAACTTACAGGGACTCCACTAACCTGTCTGTTCTGGTTTTTGTAGGGAAGCATTCAGCTCAGTGGGCTTTGGACGATGTGCTTATAGGGATGAATGACAGCTCTCAGACTGGCTTCCAGGATAAATTTGATGGAACTGTGGATCTACAAGCAAGCTGGTACAGAATACAAGGAGGTCAAGTAGACATTGACTGCCTGTCTATGGATACAGCTCTGATGTTCAGTGAAAACATTGGTATGTGTCACTAAACTTTGCTACATTTTGTATGAGTCGATTTTATAAATTATATAAAGATCAAATTTGACAAGGTGAGAGGTATAGACAAATCCAGGTATTTAGTAATCTGTAGGGAAGAGAAGGCTGGAGAAAGGTGAAGATAGAGGTAAAAAATTTGAATGATAGTATTGAAAGCATATGCTGAAGGTGCACATTGTTGTTCGTGTTGTATTTGTTGTTTTTCTCTTTTCCTAGGAAAACCTCGTTATGCTGAGACTTGGGACTTCCATGTAACAGGCTCCACATTTTTGCAGTTTGAGCTGAGCATGGGTTGCAGCAAGCCATACAGCAATTCCCACAGCGTTCACCTGCAGTATTCCCTAAACAATGGCAGAGACTGGCACCTGGTGACAGAGGAGTGTGTCCCCCCAACAATCGGCTGTCAGCAGTACACCGAGAGCTCCATCTACACTTCAGAAAGATTCCAAAACTGGAAGAGAGTTACGGTCTACCTCCCACCCTCAACCAAGTGAGTGCTGCTCTTCGGGCTGTTTAGCATGACAAAGGTTTTGCTGATCTAATTAGAACAAACATCCTCCAGCTTGGGAATGTTCTGCATGTCTTTTAAATTTTTAAATGTGTGTTGTCACACCACCAGAATTTTAAATTTCACTTCAAAATATTTCATCAGCTATAATGTGAAGTGTAGGGACTTAAGGAAGTTACAACTTTGATGAATGGATTCTTAAGTCTTGCCTATAATTTATGACAGTAAGAACAAGAATGCTAAACCAGCTTTTCTAACATTTATGCAATAAGAAGCAAGAATGAATACCCTGATCCATCCTTTCCTACAGTAGTATTTTCTGTTATTGCACATTAAGTTGTCATCCAACATTCAGGCGTGTTAGTCACAGCATTCAGCAGGCCAAAACACATCACTGGCCAGGACACTGCCATCCTCACCCTTTTGACCAGGAGGAGAGTTCTGCCAGCCTCCTCAGGATATCACAGAGCTGTGAATGGATGTGGCAGATATTCTGGCATCCATCTCTCTAAATAAAAACATGCTCTAGTTTAGAAATGACAGGTAATGATGACACTGCTTACCATTGTTCTGAGTAGTTCTGTAGTTCTTCAGAGCACCCTACAGATTACCTCTGTATGTTTCATCACCCAGAAAATATGGTGGTAAAAATGGACACACAGTAAATGAACTGCACTGGAGGGGGTCACCTTTTGGTTTCCAATTCCACAGTTCACAACACAGGGCCATACATCATCTTCCAAAGAATTTTTTTCCTCCAAAGTATGTTCCTCATTTGAGGATAACAAGGCAGTCAGCAGCGATAGCAGTGCGTATGCATGCACATATTTCTACATATATATTCATACAATTTTATATATATATATATATATGAACATATAAAACCATTGTTTTTCTCTTTACACAACACTTGGTATAAATGAACTTTCATAATTTCTTACTTTACTGATGCAATTTTATTATTTCCATTCTGCTACCAACACATGGAGCTGTCAAATGCTAATGGAACTACTAATTTCTGCTCAACCACTTTGCTGATCAGCAAGTGTCTCAGCAATGTTCTTTCTTGATTATCACTTTGGGAACCACTCTTTAGAATATGCTGGAATTTTGCCGAAAAGACTAAACTGAGAAATTTAAACTTCCAGTTTCCACTAGAATATGAATCTTTTCAAAATAAGTGGGCCGTGCTTATTAATATGCTTTTCTTTGGAAGTCCATGGGATTTCCTTTAATATTTAGCACTTTCTGGATCAGAATTTTGAATCCTAAAATACATTTCCTCTGTTTTCAATAGCTCTCCCAGAACACGGTTTCGATGGATCCAGTACAATTATGCTTCTGGAGTTGATTCTTGGGCTATTGATAATGTGGTCCTGGCTACAGGATGCCCCTGGATGTGCTCAGGGCACGGCATCTGTGATTCAGGTCATTGCATGTGAGTAGGAAACTGCTTAAGCTGCTTCATAGAAAGGATATGTTTTATCCAGGCCAGATGGATAATATCTTTTCTTCTCAATGTGTTGCTAGGTGTGACAGAGGCTTTGGAGGTCCGTACTGTGTCCCTGTCCTTCCTCTGCCATCTGTCCTGAAGGATGATTTCAATGGTAACTTGCATCCAGACCTTTGGCCTGAAGTCTACGGTGCTGAGAGGGGAAACCTGAATGGTGACACCATCAAGTCTGGAACAGCTCTCATTTTCAAAGGGGTCAGAGACTACTTACATTGAAAAAAAAAAAAAAAAAAAACAAAAAAAAAAAAAAACAGTAGAGTTAAAAATATAGAAAGTAAATTTTCTCTTGTTAGCCCCATATATTTATATTGAAGTCTTTTGGCTAGAATTTGACATTTTCATTTTTCTTGTCTTTTCCTACCCTGCCCAAAACATGCACTACGTTTTCCACAGTAGTGGGTTTTTTTATGAACAAATGGGTTTCATCTCTTGGTTGTGTCTTATTTTGTTTGTGGTATAAACTCCTCCTTGACTACCAAGGGAAAAGAATGGAATGCTACAATGAGTTTCTTGAAGTTAAATATATGGAAATATGGTACACATTACAATCATCTTGAAGTCTCCTGATTGGCTTTTTAGTGTTTTGAATAATACAAATTAATCAGGGTTGTAGCCTGTGTAATCAAAGCCTGTTTATGTGGTTTGTCTGTTTTTACTCAATTCTATCATTTTGATGTTTTCTAGTTCTTTGAAGACTTATTTTTGTTGATTGCAGATTTCAAAAGGCAATATATTTTCTGAATTTTTCAGTTAACAAAATGAATAATAGACTTTTGTTCACAAGCACACAAATTCTCAGCTCACCCAAGTCTTCATTTGACATTATGAACTCAGGTGCCCCAAAAAGAGAAGTTAAATAATGTTTGGTGTATAAATTAATTCTTTGAAGTATTTATTTGCAAAAATTTGACTCCAGTTCAACTTCTTTAGATGATTTAAGTCCCAAATCATGAGATGTGAATTGTCTAAAATTTGCATTGCTTGTTCATGCAGATTTTTCCCCTGGGGGAATGGGTCTGAGAAAGAGGGAAGCTCTGAGAGGTGGTTTGCCAGGTCTCTGCAGAACAGGGACTGTCTCTAGCCCCAGGATCCACACAACAGCGAGCTGGACAGGGACTCAGGGGTCCCTATGAGGTTTCCTGTGGGCTCCCTTTCCTTACAGGCCAACAGGTTGCCCCAGAAGAGGATATTTGTACAAAATATGTTTTGAGGTACAGAAAAGAACCCTAGTCTTCATAGAGAAGAGTGTCCCTGCCTGGAAATTAGGGTGCTTGACAACCATAGAGTTTGCACAAAAAATGAGTGTGGTAGCTTGGACTCAATGTCTAAGTCAGTGTTTGCAGATCCAATTACATCCCAGGGGTTCAGAGCATGAACTGAATGAGCTGTAACTGTGCCTCTACCTGACCATGTAGTTGTGCCTCTGTCATATCTTGGCCCACTTTACCAAAGGTGCCACTGTTCCCATTTTCTGCCTGGAAAAAGATGTGGTACAGAGAAATTTCCCTCTTGCTGCCACCAGCAGTCAGTAGCAGACAACATCCAAGCAACAATGAGCTGCAGAGCACACTCAATGTTAGGAACTGATATTCACATTGTATATTCTGTATTTGCAGGAAGGACTGAGAATGCTTGTGTCAAGAGATCTGGACTGCACTAATACAGTGTACATCCAGTTTTCATTTAAATTTATTGCCAAAGGTAAGATCACCATTGATTTACTATCATTTCACTAGCTTTATTAGTACATAGTAGCTACACAGAAAAGAATAGATTTATTTTCAACTTTCGTGTATGGTAGTGATCAACAGTTTATGGTAGATTATATGGGAGCTTGTTTGAACTTTTGCATCATCCCTAACTTCCTCCCAGCCTACATGGATGTCTCTGCAGCTCCTAAGGAAAAAGTGAACTGTAGTATCATCAAAAATAGCACAGGTAATAAAGTCTTTGGGCAGAAAAGATGCAGAAGAGCTCAAGATTTTGTAGAGATTTCCCACTATGTTGGGAAAAATTTATTTATCCAATTTTTTTAATGTCATAAAATAGTACCTACAGTAAATTATTTAAGGGAGTAATAGTAAACTATAGTGGTTTTCATTTTCAAGCTTCAGTCCACTGCATTAAAATCTCTTACCATTTGACTGCCTGGTAGGTATCTTAGAGATAACTGAAACTCCATAATTCTATTTATATGAAGAACAGTCACACTTTGCAAGACAAGTTTTACACGGTGTTGTAAATAACTTGTGACGTTTCCTCCAGTACAAGGACTTTTAAGTCAATGATTCAGTCTTACCCTGCTCCAAGGCCCTACCATCCTTGGCTTTAAAAAATAATTATATCCAATTCTGGAGTGACATGATGGAGAACCACTAAACTGCTTGAAGGTTTGAGCCACTCCCATGCAATTTCAGAAGTTTTCCACAAATTTTCTCATAGAATTGGCACTTTCAGGCTGAACTCTGAGTTTTGAAAAACTCCTCTCACTCTGATGTAAGGAAGATGTCCATAGTTTCTCTGGGACTGGACCCTAAGTGACTCAACATTTACCAACAGCTTGAAAATAGTTTTGAACACCCTCTTTCTTTCTAAATAAGTATCTTAGCCAAATCTGTGTATGGACAAGTGAAAATATAGTTTTTTGTGAATTATTATTGATTTTCTTTAATATGCATGTAATCATATCTATTGGGCTATTTATTACTGTGTTTAGTACTTCATCAAAAAGAGAGACAACTGTAACAGCCAAAAGCATATCATGCCCCAAAATGATAACTTGCCAAATACTTCATGTTTATAAGCGAAGTCTTTGTGAAGACTTCTTTTACAAAATTATGCCTTAGTAATATTTCTTCATATGATCATTGAAAAAACATTAAAAAATGAAGTGAATAAAGATATTGCTCTGAAGGAATAGCCAAAGGCTCAAGCCTGGATTTTGGCATTTGACCCACAAGGAGTAAGACCATGAAACTCCAGGAAAAATCACTGCTTATTGAATCTGTACTCCTGGTTAGCCCTACTGTTGGATCCAGGACTTAGTCCCAGCAAGCTCCCTAATGCTGAATACAAATTGATATAGCTGGATCTCTCAGCTGTGACTGTTAAAAGCAGTGTGTTAATTGCCACAGATAAACTGAAATCAGCTCCTGACTGCAAACAGCTCTTCCCTGCTCTGATCCACAGCCTGTAGTTGAATACTTAACACTGGAACAGAGGGGAGCAGGGGCTTGTGCATCAGGTACTTTGATTTCAGCAAATGTGATTAATTTAAGAATAGAACAAGGGAAGCTTGCACAGCTTCAGGGATGAAGAAACTGTCCCTTAGTCCTTTCCTTCTGCTGGTTCCTGACTGAGTTTTTGGGAACATGCCATCACTGTGCTACACTGTGAAGGAAGCAGAGAGTGTAAATTTATCTGAGTCAGTTCAGAGATACCATCACTTGGAGGCTGGAATTCCTGGACAGCAAGTTAGGCACAGGCCAAATACAGGCTGGGGGCTGAGCTTGTGTATAGTAACCAGCATCAAGAATGAATACTAGGCTCTAATTAGCATGTGTTAATAACTAACGCTTTTGTTTTTTACTCTTTAAAGCTCTAAGTAAAAAAAATAGGAAGAGCTGGTAGTTAGAAAATGCAAATTTTACTGTCAGTTCCAGACTTTTAGGCCCATCTTAAAGCACAGAATATTGCTTTGTTGGTATTAAAACATGCTAATAAAGATCCTCAGTGTTCTCCATCAATTATGTTATTTCTGGGCATGAATATCCTCATCCCAGTGTCTGCAGTGAGTAGACTCATAAATTTATGAGGATACGGACTATGTTTTTATCTGTGGGTGCTACTGATGGTGTTGATAATATCCGGTACCTGGAAAAAACAAGCAAATAAATACTGTATTACTGGAATATGTTTGTAGTAGAAGGAGCTGGTGTGTTCTAATCTAAAAAGGTACAACACTGAGATAGCTTCCCATCTAAGTAATTAACTATGATCATATGTATAATGAACAGTAATGTAAATTTAGGCCCTATTTCATTTGCGTTTTGCAGACAAAAAAGCAAGGGAAAGCACAGAAAGACATATGTGTACAATGTTATATAACATCTCAACAGCTTAAGCCGTTGTTAAAGAAGGCCCATACTTTGTAGTGAATGTCAGAGCAACATAATTTCATTTATACTTGTTTGAACTTACTGGATTTTAATGAACATAAATCCATTTCCTTTATGCTCCAGGCACCCCTGAGAGGTCTCATTCCATCCTGCTGCAATATTCTGTCAATGGTGGCATCACTTGGCACCTGATAGATGAGTTCTACTTCACACAGACTACAGATGTTCTCTTTATCAACGTTCCTCTGCCCCACGCAGCCCAAAGCAACGCAACGCGGTTCAGGCTCTGGCAACCTTACAACAATGGTAAGGAAGAGACACCCCCCGGGGAGTCCAGGTCCATGCTTGCACAGCTCAGCATCTCTAAGAGAGTGCATTTTTTGAACTGAACAATTAGAGAGACTTTTAAATCATGGGGGTTTGTGTTTGAACTCCTTCAATTAGAATTACCGCAGGATTATGTTTGCTGTTCTTATAAAGTGGTTGATGCTTTAAAGTGAAATACCTTCACCTGATATCCCTGGATTGTGTGGAGAAAAGCATCAACTGTGGCCCTGGAGGGAGTGGGAGATAAAGCAACACCAATATAGTTAGCTTCATTCAGGTTCTTCTCATTTAATGGACATGATTCTCACTTACACTGAGGCCCCATTAGGATGCTCCAATTATACAAAAGTGTCCCAAGTGTAAATGGGAACTAGGCCTACCTTACTCAGAATTAACTAGGCATTAAAAACCCATTTAGACAGAGTATGTAGTGAGCAGTTAATCTTTTGATTAAATTGTAAAGGACTGGAAAACCGCAAGCGGAACTCAGCTCATTCCTCCTGAGTACAGGAGATGTGCCAGCTGAAGGAAGCTCTCCTCCACTCTCAGTTACTCTGAGCACAGTTTCTAGCAGAAACTGACATTAACAGCTCTAAAGAATTCCAGCAATCATTTAGGTATGGTGATTCAGAAACAGTTTATTCCATGTAGGCAAATTCCTAGCACACCGCTAACAAATAAAAGCAAATTCAAATCTAGTCCTGACAATCCTGTTTCAGTTCATTCTTCTGACATGTCCTACCTAAAACAATTATCTAAACTTTTCTCTGATGAACTCAAACACTTTTAGATAAATGAAAAAACATTACGCAGAAGATCTGTCAATTTAATCCCTCCTCTTCAGTTTGAGAATACCAATTTCGTGACATATATGAATACATAATCCATTGCAGAGAAGGAGTTTCAGAGTTTCCTTCTCTATGGAAGAACTCCTCCGAGGCAAACACAAGCTGCTGAGTGCAAGGATGTAGAATGAAATTGCACTTTCAGGCTGCTTTGACTCCATAGCAACTGCTCTTTTAGATGATTCTTAATTGAAGAAGACAATGACAGAATTTCAAAGTAAATATGATTTATATAGAAGATAATTGTTCAACGCCCATTGCTTTTCACTCTTTGTTTTGCTGTGACTTCTATAAATTTTAGGGAATTAAGGTTAATTCCATAGGGTCCAGCTGCAAAGCAGTATGGGAACTATTTTTCATGGAAAGTGAAAATAGTGATCCCACACTTTTAGAACCCTCTTCTTCACATAATCCATAAATATTGGCTGCTGTTCTGCTCTCTAATAATGCTAGCATTAGGTCTTAATAGGAATATTTCCATTTTCTTTGTAGGCAAAAAAGAAGAAATCTGGATTATTGATGACTTCATCATTGATGGAAATAACCTAAAGAATCCCATTATCCTTTTGGATACCTTTGACTTTGGTCCTAAAGAGGACAACTGGTTTTTCTATCCTGGTGGAAACATTGGGCTTTATTGCCCATATTCATCTAAAAGAGCTCCGTAAGATTCTCTCAGCAGTACAATAGAAAGAAGTGACTTTGTAAACTGAGTCTAAAGCACTCCTTTCCTTGATTTTCAGGGAAGAAGATTCAGCTATGGTATTTGTTTCAAATGAAATTGGAGAGCACTCCATTACCACAAGGGACCTGAGTGTGAATGAAAATACTATCATCCAGTTTGAGGTACTTGTCCTCAGAAAGTTATTTTGCCTTTTGCTTCATGTTCTTCTAAATTCTGCTCTGGTGTATTTGCCCAGCTGTTCTGATTGCCAAATAGAGAAGACTGTCCAATTTCCCCTCTAATTGATTTGACATTACTCTCCCTCATGTGAATGTATCATGATGCTTTCAATACACAGATAAGGGAAATTTCTGCCTCAAAGTCTTCTATTTTCTTGCCTAAATTACTACTTTGTCCATGCCTATATACTTGCACTGATAGCACGAAAGTCCATGTCCCATGCATTGGAGAGCCATGACAGGCACGCAAGAGGATGAGCAAAATATAATGAGGGTCCAAATTGCAACTTCACAGCCTGCTTGAGGTAAGAGTGCAGCATTTCTACAGACTGGCAAAGGAGAGCTTCATCTGTGACAGTAGAAAGTAATTTTTTCTACCTGCTGGCTTAACTGCTCTGTTGTACTTTCTCAGAGAGATAAGCTTCTGCTTTCCTTTTGCTTCTGCCCACATCATAGCTGATCCAGATGAAGCTGGTTTTTTACTATTGTGGCCTGAAGTCATCCCATTTTAGGGAGTTAAAGAAAGTTCATGAATAAGGAGCATATTTTTTGTGTTTCATACAGTCAGTGGAAACAGGTACCCCAGTGACAAAACAGAGTCTAAACTAAACTGTTTCTGACTTTTCCTAGAATCTAAACTGTGCATTGGCTGGGGCAGCTATTGATGGGAGTAACCAGTCATTACTTATTAGTTTAGAGAGGTCATTATATTGTCATAAGAAACTGGAAAATAATCTGGCAGGTAAATTACCATCCACAGATACCAGGCTGCTCTTAACAACAATGTGTCATGTTGTTGCATTAATATGAGCTACATAATAATCAGCAAATTTTACGATTTTATAAAAATTACTAAAATGATACCAAGGGTTTTCCAAGAAAATTAGGTTTAGCTGTGTACTCATGTTCTCTTCCATTTGTCATGCAACTGATTCATAAATTATTGAATGCTAACCATTTTCTCTTTTAAAATATTGATTACAACCTGTAGAACAAAAATGTTTGAGGTCACTTTAAGATATGCATAAGCCTTGATAGCATTAACTCATAAAATCTACATGTTTACTTCCATATGTGGTAAGAACATCATTTTCAGCTCACATTTTTGAGAACATTAGTGTAAATGAAGGAGTTATGCATAATGCAGTAGTTTCTCTCTGTGTCTCATGAGTCAAAACCTATATTGGGTCAGGCATCTCTATAAACTTCCAGATGAGTAGACAACCCTTCTAGTCAAATGTAGGTTGATGGGACTCATGTGCACTGAAGAGTGATGAGGAAAATTCGATGTAGGACACACTTTGAACATTCATGCACAGTTCTAAGTATTACTGTGTTTTAGAAACAGATTTTCTTAACAGAACAGCATGCTACAAAGACACTTTTATTTTTGCTACAAAGATATATAAAAATATTAAAATGTTACATAGTTTTAATACAGGCTTTGTATTTCAGCAATTGCTTTTTATTTGTTGCATGATAAGTACAGTACATCTTATTTTATATGACAGTCATTTGTAAAGAACTAATTTGTCTTCTTTTACAAAAGCAATTTGAAATGATAAGAAGATCTAAATATCAGTGTAATAGGTAAACAGACTAATTTGCACTGGTTGTCTCAGATTCTGTATTAAACAACAAATACAATCTATATTTTTTTCAATAGTAGAACTGGTTTTCATATTCTGCCTTTTCTACTGTTCTTTATATCAGGAATCTTGTGAGTACACCTTGAGAAGTCTGACACTGCCAAACTAAGACATTGACTCTAAATCAAATCCAGCTATGATACTCTAGGGCTTTGCCATTATACATGAACAAATAGGTAGTGAGCGTGAAAGCTGAATCTCCTGAGGTGATAAGCTTTGTTTTTTATATGCAATGTAAAAGAGGATCATAGTGCAGCTCAGCAATTAACAGCTCAGCATTAAAGAAAACTTAATGTTTGCACTTTTTGTTTTACTATTTCTGCTTTTAATAATGCACATTTTCTTGATGCTGTGATTACTTCAGTACCTGCCAGAGGACTGCAAGAGCTGGTGCACTTACTCCAGCAATGTTAGCAGCTCTCCTTTGGGATTTGCCCAATTACCTTCACAGTTTTCTCTATGTAGAAGTTGTTGGGGATTTCTTATCACATTCATTTTATCATAACCCATAGCGTGATATACTCATCGACAGGAGAGCAATGTGCAAGAGCTCCTGTTCATGTGCATGTCCTGAATGCATCATCCTTGTTAAATGGGTTCCCAAATTTTCCTGGACTAAAGACATGCCATTCCAAATGGGGGATGCTGACTAAGGTGAAGAATGACTGGGAGTCCCACAGTCAGCCCTGTGACACCTTCTGTGTTTGATGCCTTGGTCCCCAGATCAATATCGGCTGCACCACTGACAGCTCCTCTGCTGACCCAGTGAAGCTGGAGTTCTCCCGAGACCTGGGGGCCACCTGGCACCTGCTGCTCCCCTTGTGCTACAGCAGCAGCAGCCACCTCAGCTCCCTCTGCTCCACTGAGCATCACCCAAGCAGCACTTACTACGCAGGCACTACCCAGGGCTGGAGGAGGGAGGTCATTCACTTTGGAAAACTGCACCTCTGTGGGTAAGTGTCCAGCTTCTGTTTCTGCCCAGCTGCTTGTTGCTTTGATTTTATTTCTGCTTTTCACCCTGCTCAGGAGTGGTGCATAACAACTGCAGCACTGGAGCAGACCAAATGTCCAGATTTTCTCTGCTTTTTGCCCTGAATGTTAGCAAGTGTTCAGGTGATTCCCCAAATTGTGCCTAATGCTTATGTAGAAGAACCACGGGCAATTTCCTACTACCTATATATTTAATTAGTGACAATTTAATACAAGGGAGTTGCTTGATGAAATTAATGCAAAACTGACTGTTCTTAGAGTGCTCTGAGTTTTCTTTACAGAACTGCGTCAGCCATTTGAATTCACTGATGATATTCTTGCATGAAATTTGAGCTTCATAAGAAAATGCAATAAAGTGTGAGCTAGTACAAGCTTGATTCCACTTCAGTATGAAGAAATGGTCTGATCTAAATAGAGTGTCAGTCAATCAGGTTGGATGATAACAAAGCATAAAAAAAAACATTATGTGCTAGCAAGCATAGTAATATGTAGCTTTTCAAAGTAAAAACATTACTGTTTACTTTTTCAGGAATAGCTGTCATCTAGCATCAACTCACTTTATGTAAAAGATCATACCATTAATGATTAAGCTGCAGCATGTATGAATGAAAATGAGCTGTGCAGCTATGAGACTTTATGAGTCTATGCAGGTATGAGACTGAGTATTTATGAAACTACTGCAGTCAATGGGTCCTCCACTAAATAAATGACCCCATATGTGCCTCTGAAAGTATGAAAAGACCTATATAAGAAATAAGAATCAAGTTTGGAAAGACTGAATGTTTAATAATTTAAGGAAATGTTTAAATTTTAAACTTGAGTTTACTGGTTCATGACAGTTAACATTTCAAGCATGGAATACGTACCCATCTCTTTCAGCAGCTCACTTTTACTTCCTGGGTTTGTACAAAAGAATTATTTTACCCTTTAACCAACCAACAATGCGTCGAAATAAAAATTTTGACTGTTCAGACTCCTAACTCCTTTAAACCTTCCAGGATTTTGATTTAGTCCTCTGTTCCTGAGTGCTTCTATCCTGTTTTTCTACCTTCCCTCCTATTTCTTCCCCAACATACCAGGCCAGGAGCCCATTGCTGACAGCCAGATAAGCCCAGCAGTGCAGAGTAGCTTACATTCAGTGCATTAAATCCTTGGGCCAGAGGGCTGAAGGGGGGATTTCTCCACCAGAATCCACTGGAATAACAGGGAAAAAATCCAAATCTTTCTCCTTGTGTAATTCTAAAAAATCCTCCAGCCTTTTCATCCTCCAAGTGTCAAGTGGTTATATTTTAACTGAGGATGAAGACATTTTAAGTTATTTCCACTATATATGTAATTTTAGAAATTAATATATGTTACCAGCAGACAAGTGTAAGTAATAATTAGTATTCCAGTTATGTCCTGAAGGAAAAGTCCAGGGCCTGTTGAGCCAGAGAGGAAACCCCAAATAAGCAGTGGTTCACTCTCTCCTTCAGACACAAGTCACGCTTCACCCTCACCAGAGTAACCCTGAAAGGAAGAGCTGACATATCTCAGGAAAAAAAATCCAGCCTGTGAGACAGAGGTCTACTCTCAAGAGGAGCTTACAACACCTTCAGCCTCACACTAGTGTCCTTCTCCTTAGGGCACACTAAAGTACTGAGGATTTTGACATCCAGCAGAATTCTGGTTCTTGGGCATCTTTCTTGTGACACTTGGTAGTGTCCCCGCCCATCAATTATTGGTTGTCACCTAAATACTCTCATAAAAATTTAGTTTTAGCAATCAAGGAAAAAAATTGTCAGCTACAATTACCTATGGAATTGATTTGCCTGCTGAATTTAGATATCTTTAACAAGACACATTAAACACACAAGGCAATTAAGTGCTTCTCCCTTCTCAATCTTCTGGTTTCCTTCCTCCCTTAAAACGTTCTCTCAACTGGGAATAAAATTAGTCTCTCAAGTATTTTCCTCCTCTCAATTTGTTTTCCCTCCTTCCCCTGTTGGTTCCTTTTTATATGCAACATTGATGCGAGTAGCACTTAGGAGATGAATTAAAAATGACAGGACAGCACCCAAAGGAGAACATAGTTTAAATTAACAACTTGCAATATCAGTCTGGTTTAAGATTAAGCTGCCTGAAAGCAAGCTGAATACCTGCTTACATGACAGATCATTTTTTCTTTCTGGGTAATTGAGGGTGAGATCCTACCATTCCACCCCTACAGGTGGTCTCCCTTGGGGCACAGTGGAAGCATAAAGTAAAATCTCACTCTCCAGGAGAGGGTAAAAGTGGCCAGGTCTGACCCACACACTGTACACCAAAGCAGAAGGGACCATGGCCATTCATTTTCCCCATGAATGATGGAGTTAAGAGTAGCTGAACTTTAAATTTTAAAAATCATATCTGTCATTCAGTTTTGGGATTACAGCTAATGAATAATGTTATTTTCATTTCTATCAGTACTTGGAGGAATTAGATCTAGCAGTCAGTCTCTAGAATTTATTTATCAAGCCAGTTCCAACAGAAACAATAATATATATGTGTATATAATGGTATATGTATGGAATAAAAAAAAAGATGGAACTATTATTTTAAAAAAGTACACTTTCTGCCATTTTCAGGTTGGCAAGGTTCAGGTGGTACCAAGGATTTTACCCTGCTGGATCCCAGCCTGTGACCTGGGCCATTGACAACGTGTACATTGGCCCCCAGTGTGAGGAGATGTGCAACGGGCACGGCAGCTGCATCAACGGCACCAAGTGCATCTGCGACCCCGGCTACTCGGGGCCAACCTGCAAAATAAGCACCAAGAACTCAGACTTCCTTAAGGATGACTTTGAAGGTATCCTTTTTGGGAGGGGACATCTGAATACTGCCTGTCCATCTTAGTGCAACCCAAGGTTCATCCAAAGCATTCCTCACACCTGCACGCTTCAGATTAGCATTTATGCCGTGGGGGAATTCCCACAAACCAAGTTGTTCAGATGTTGTTTGCAAGTGCAGTTTGTGAATGCCTGATGTTAATGCTGGAATAAAAAATCTTCATTGAAACAGAACTTCCTGAAACTCTACATGTAGAAAATTCTGGAAGCAAGTTATGTTTTGATGGTAGTTTGACTTTAGCACAGACAGAGCATTTGCAAGTGAGGCAAACAGTGCAGGGCTTTCAGGTCGTGTCATTTCTTACTACAAGGGAAATCTGACTCACCCTACTACAGCAAACATGGTTTCAGAGCAGACCAAGTGTCTCAGCCACAGCAGACCCCAAGAGAAGGAAGGCAGGAGGGAATTCAGAGCCTCACTCATGCCTGGGCACGCACAGCATCCATTCACACAACTCTAAAACCCCTTTGAGGCTTCCCCCACTAGAAAGCACAGCAAGAGGAGCGTGTTTTCACAAAAGTAGTTTGTGAACCAAACTAATCCCTTCACAGGTGCTGCTGTTCATTTTCAATTTTGCCAGCCCTTGCTTGCATGCTAGCACAAGGAACCAAAAGTTTCTTTATAGACCTGAGTACTTTGTTGTAACCCTAAGCTAAATGATGCAAGGTGGAAAATCTTGTGAATAACTGGAAACTAATATCCCAGTTTTCATACTTCTGTGTTTATTTTGGGTTTTTGTTTTGATTTTTGTCAGCTTTCTAGAATACATGGCACTGGAAACACTGAATATTTCTCAGTCAGCATGTGATTTTTAATTTATCTCTCTTCCTCTGGAAGTAGCACTCTTGCAGCAGGAGCACTTCAGAGTAAATCATAAATATGTATTCACTGTGTATTCAGGTCAGCTGGAGTCGGATAGATTCCTCCTTGTGAGTGGTGGAAAGCCATCAAGGAAATGTGGCATCATGTCTGGAGGGAACAACCTTTTCTTTAATGAAGAAGGTTTACGTATGCTGATGACTCGAGACCTAGATTTGTCACAAGCCAGGTAACACCCTTTCAGAAGTTCTTTCAGGATTTCATTGAGGAAATACCATCCTGAAGAATAATGCATATGTGATATTTCTCTAGTAAAAGCAAGCTGACATTTTCTGTGGTCTTCACACTAGCAAATGCTCCATTTTAACCATTGTCACCATGTTAAATTAAATTTAACTTTCATTGCATTAACCATTTAAATGTTGCTTTTTTTCCTTAAATATGAATTCTGGAAACTGATGCCACACCTTCAATAGTTCATGCAAGTTTTTGTTTCCTAAATCCATAACATGACAAATGCTCTGCTTTTCTTGCAGTCTGGTGTATTATGACCCATTGCTGAAACAGGAGTATCTGCTCAAAGTATAACTCTAACATTTGTCATCCTATAATTCTTTCATCTTTGAAGCTTGGGGTTTTTTTTATTCTGCACATTTGTTCCCAATAATTCACTGAGAAATTCCCATCAAGCTGTCACCAGCTACTGAAAACCAAATATTTTAGTGTATTTACAGTTTATGTTGTATCTTTACAGCCTGCAGAGGAGACGTGATGAGTGAGACATGCTAAACAAGCCACATTAAAAAGATTTACACTAATATGAATTAAACTCCATCCCAATTGCGAGCATGCTAACAAATAGTCATTGTTTTCTAATTTATTCTGTATTTTAGCTGATATTCTTGTATTATTACTTTGGCAAGACTGCATTTTCTCCAAGACTTTTTTTCACTGATCTCTTATAAACATCCTACTCCTCTCTGATGTTCTGTGGGAAACACTTTAACAGGCATTTTATCTACCTTTTACCTGTCAGCATTGTTATTGAAACTTTAAATAATGGTTTAATTGTAAAGACACATGATCAGTAATAAGGCCTAATATCTAACCATTGTAATTTTTAAATCAGCACTTAGCTAAACTTCATTGATGTGTAATACTAGGAGCCCTGTAATTTGTAAGATTCCTCACAGCAAACTTTTTTCAGAACTTGATAAAAACAAACCCCAATTATCAGCACTAATTTGATTCCTAGACTACTCTGAAATTAAGAGATTGTTTAACAAAAGACACAAAAGATGTTGTTTCTCCATTAGACTAAACTATGTTTTCCTTATTGTTCATGTTCAAAGAACCATCATTTATCTCTTTTCCATGATGGTCTATAGCTGGATCTGCAAATATTGACCTCAAGGTATTATATGGAGATAAATTACTTCTGTCTTAGGTAAACAAAGCTGAACATTCAATTTCTTGTATATATGATTATGAAAAATAGCAGTTATCAACAAATAACTGTATGTCCTCTTCGGAACAGCAAGGCACACTGCAGTGGCATTGCTGGGAGCTGCTCTTTTGCAACCAAATGTAATTGCAGTGGGATTTTCTACATTTCCAGACTGACTCTATCAACCACCTGCAAAGCACAACAGATCTGGCTGTGACACAGATGTGCCAATTTCTGCACTTGGGGAGAGATTTCAATTTATAGACGTGATAAGAACAACTATTTATTAAGGGTGCTAGACTCAGTAGTCACATTAAAACTTCCCCTTTCCTTATGAAGAGTTCCCCTGAAGAACACAGTCTGTCAGTGCTGCAAGCTCAGCACCTGGGGATTGAAATCAAGAGGACTCAGCAATCCACTGCCATCACATCTCTATGCTAAAGAATTTAACACAGGGGACAGTGTATCACCATCATGGTGATACTGGTAGCTGAAACTGCACCACATGAAATATCAGAAAGGAGAGCATATTTTAGGTGTCACAGCTGATCAAATCCCTTTCAATTCTGAATTACTAGAAGAACATCCACACACTTGAATGTTACTAAATTTACTGAAAACACTCTGTTTTTCCGTTTCAAAATAGGCAGAGCCTTTGCAAAATATCTTTGGGATAAGAAGAGAGATATTTTGAATTTTTTTTTTTATCTGCTAGACATTGTTACCTAAATATGGGTTGGTTATTACTACATTAGTGAAATCTGAGATGTAAGAACAGCAATGCAAAGAAACCAAATGCAACAGAGACAAGGTCACCTGGGTTTATTTCCTTTGAATTATGTGGCGAATGTTGGAGTAAATCTGAGGAGGCAGAAAGACTTGCCAGCAGTGAAGCAAATCCATTACATTTGATATGTTGATCCATGAGGGTACCCAGTGCTCCTTTACAGCACAAGCAATATGTTATGTCTGGGACATGGAGGTGGATATAATCTATAGCAAAAGCAGTTATATATAGTAGCAAGAGAAACTGTGAGTGGCAGTGAGGACTAGAATTAATTGACTTGTAGGTCTGGCATTTTATTGGAGCTTTGTCTGCCCAGCATCTCTGCAGCCTCCCCTCCCAGCAGATCTACCTGCAGATCAAACCAGAACAAGATTTTTGATACAAAACTTCTTTTGCACCATGTCATTTACCCGTGAGCCAGGCAGCACTAATGCAATAATAATTAGAACAGATAAAATACTCTAAAGCTGTGCAAAAGCTGTGCAAACATGAATTAATACTTGTAATATCCCTGCAAGTCCAATAAGTAAATATCATTACAGCACGGTTCCCTCCACTCCAAGTGCACAGTGGAGCTATTTATGAGCATCGGCTGACGGGAAGGATTTCGCAGTTTGATACAAGTCTATTGTGCAGCTTTGGAGAAGCCAATTAACTGGGGGATGAAAGCACTGGTGTCCCTGGGTGGCTTGGGCTGGCTTCAGGGAAGCCAGCACATTTAAACGGTGTAATTTAGACAAATTTCCCAGGCTGACAAAATGGACAAAATGATCCCTGAAAGTGAAATGTGCTTTGTTCTCCTGTCCAGATTTTCTCTGCTTTATGCCAATGGAAAACTGGGATGCTTATTTTGAATTTAAGCATTTCAGCAAATTATGATCTACTTAGAGCACAGTTGCTTTTCTGCCACTAAAATCTGTACTCATGGGATACAGGGATAAAAATTTCACCCAGGATTATGTTTCTGATACTTGCAACACCATCTGCTATGCAGACAAAAGCTGAAAACATAAATGACCAGCTTTGTTCAGCCTCTTATGCCTGGCAAACTACCACACAGGCAAAACGAATTTTTGTCATACCACCTGTCTGTCTAGTTATATCCTAGAAGCTTTGGAAAGAGAAATCATAAGATCTCCTAAAGATGACACTTACAGCCAGAAAACACAGGGCTAGGCAATAGACAAACCCCAAGGCTCTCTGGTTCGCTGTGTAGGATGTTGTAGAAAATAAATCGTTCTGGTAGGTGGAAAGATTTTTCCTGTTAGGTTTGTGCAGTTCTTCATGAGACTGGGATGTGGCAAGGGAGTACCTGACCCCAGAAGCCAGCCTGTGCTGCTGCAGTATTCCCTCAACGGGGGCCTTACGTGGAGCCTTCTCCAGGAGTTCCTCTTCAGTAACTCCAGCAATGTGGGACGATACATTGCCCTGGAAATTCCCTTGAAGGCCCGTTCCAGCTCCACTCGGCTTCGCTGGTGGCAGCCATCTGAGAATGGGCATTTCTACAGTCCCTGGGTGATCGACCAGGTGAGGAATCCTCACAGGCATTTCTTCTTCTAACACAATCTTAGACTGGATTTGGTCTTAATGTTTCCCCCTTTTTGGCATGTATCATTTCACTGAGACAAGCAAAAATGCTTGCTTAATGAAAAGATATTTAGATCACAATTACTGTTTGCTGAACTCATGGTTTTAATGCACCATTTATATGTGGGGAACTGACTGCCCACTTTGAATATAGGAAAATCTTTTACATGTGTGTAGAGCCTCGGGTTCTCATTGCAGGAGGCTTTACCATGCAAAATGCAAGTCTAATTTCAAACTTCAAAAACCTTCATTTAAAATGTATCCAAATATGTAATTGGCTTGGTGTAACATAATAGAAAAAGACTATGGAAAATATCAATCTGTATGAAAATAAAGTTTCATATTTGGAATTTTATGCTATAAAGATTTATATTGCTATCTAGATTATTATATTATAATCATGCTATGAAGATTATTATATTACTGTGTGTGACTTGGTATAAATCACTAATTATTTATCTCTAAAGTGATTATGCTCTAAGTAGTGTTAGTAGGTAGCCCAAGCACAATTCGCTTTTTTTTTTTTTCAAGGGGTTAGTTCAGACTGTTGGAAGAAACCTAACCAGCCATTTTAATGTACTGGTTACAAAATTTTACTTCCCATCCCTCCAGAAATTAAAAAATACTCCTTGTTTTGATGTCTTCATTGAATATAGTCACATTAGTTCAGAAGAATCAAATGAAAAATTAGTTCAGAATAACAAATGAAAAATAGTTCTACCTTGCTTGCTGTTGAACAGTAAAATGATGATATTTTATAGTCAATGAAAAAACAAAGGCTATTTCCCCACCTCTATCAGCCGACACAATCTGATAGCAGTGCACCAGATTACAGAAGAGCAGAACAATCACTAGGAAAGTGCAATCACTTTGTTTCTACTAACACATTTTTTGTGAGCTGTTTTACTTCATTGAGATTAGAGCTCATCTCTCTGAATTTTAGATTTGAACAGCTGAGCTAATGTCTTTCCTTTACAGGAAAGAGATACTCCCCTTTCTCATAGCCTAAATTCTTTACTAAGTAATTTTGTCCATTTGGACCAACAGAATAAATACACATAGTCTGCTACATCTCTTCCTCCCTCAGGTTGCTATGTCACTTGTATGTTTGTGAAGACTTCTAGATATTTTCCCTTTTCAATAACAATTTCTTTCCTAATGTTTCAGATTCTTATTGGAGGAAATATTTCTGGCAACACAGTATTGGAAGATGATTTCACATCACTGGATAGTAGGAAGTGGCTGCTCCACCCTGGTGGAACAAAGATGCCAGTCTGTGGCTCTGCGGGGGATGCTCTGGTGTTCATTGAGAAAGCCAGCACCCGCTACGTTGTCACCACTGATATCGTTGTCAATGAAGACTCTTTCTTGCAAATAGATTTTGCAGCTTCCTGCTCTGTCACAGACTCCTGTTATGGTAATGACTTCTTAGTAATTCTTAGTAATTCCTGCCTTTCCTCTTCCTTTCCTGCAGAGCAAAGTCCACTTGTTTTCTGGTTACACTATTCACCATAACAAGAACTGAGAACAAGAACAAGAAAGCTGCATGTTTCTGTTAGAAATTGTAACATCATCTTTTTAATTCCAGGTGTCTGAAGCCTAAGATAAACTGAAATAAATTTTTCCCTGTGAGCATCTAAGTTGCAGTTCAATCCATCTCAGCAAAAGACTAACAGCTGCCTTACTCAAATCCATTTCATAGATAGCATCCACTGCTTGGGGTGGCGGTGTGGGAATAAGCAGCTGGGTGTTCCAGCATATGGTTCTTGCATTGTCGTTTTGCATTTTCACTGTAGTCTCAGTTCTGATCTTGCTTTTGCCCATATATCTAAGAAATCATTTATACCAACATATATCTGACACTTGCTAAGCTAGCATCAGCTGCTAAAATGTGTATCAACATATTTATGTCTATGCATATTTATGTTTCCATGTATGAATGTATGCATACATACTATGCACATGTGTATATATCTGTTTATATATACATAATGATGCAATTTTTAATTACCTAGCTTTCTTTTTTCATATGATGTCTACCAAGCGCAGAGCCTCCTTTTATATGTGTATATACACATATATACATACAGATAAATAAATAAAAACATGCTCTGTACTCAATACACATCACATGGAAATTAAAAATTGTTTTGTTATGTGAATTTTAAGGCACACACAAAAAAAATAGTTTTTTAATGCTTGTTTTACACATCCTCTTAGAGTAGGGTTTTGTGGCATAGATGTTTTTAATGAGGACAAGAATACAATGCATTGCATCATATGGTATGTGTTAGTTTACTGGATTGCTGGCTTTTCCTGTACAATTCTATATAAAAATGGAAAAAGATTTTACATGAAGTCCCAGATTTAGCTTCTCTGATTTTGTTAATCTGAAGCTACTCACATGCTTAAAAATTTTTATTTCTTTTGTTATTAAAAATACTGTGGCATCCTGAAATTACCTCTGCTAAGTTTAGAGCATTTTGGCAATTGAGCCATATGAAAAGAAACAAATCCTTATTTTGTTGGGGGGTTTTGTTTGTTTCTTTGTCTACAACCCTCACCATTACCTTAACTTCATATTAAATTAGGCAGGACACTACCTAATCATGCTTCCAGTCATGATGAGAGATGCGTTTCTTTTGGTGAGGGAAATTTAACACTAAAAACTCACTTACCCTTGTTTGTATCTACTTGTCCTTGTATTTCTATAGCACTGTCTTCTGTGCTGAAACATCAAGTAGGACTGATTGGGTGATTAAGGGTCATTCCCTGTGGATGAGGATAGAAGAAATGGGTCTGTAGTAATCAAAAGAAGATCACAGATTTATCACCCCTACCACTGCAACCACCCTCCATGTTTTATGCAGCCAGCTCAGCCAGAATACCTGGCAGCTGGAACATTTACTTCAAGTTCCAGTTCTGCACCTATTGTTATTTACTTTTTCATGGCTGCATGAAAGTTTGACTTGAAGTATTTAGTGAGCTTGACTAACCTTTAATTTTCATAATAAAATTTTATAAGCTATAAACATCAAAACAATGAAATTGATGATTTTCACTGAGAAATGAATACATTAGTTTAATGTGGCTAGACTGTGTTTGAATGGAAACAAGCTCACTGACTAACAAACTCAAATTAAAATTGTGCTGGATAATGAAATGAGCTGGTCTGCAGGAGGGGTGGAAGGCTGACTAAGCCATCTTGTGACAGAGACAGAAGTTTGAATTTGAGTGTTGCTCTGCTTTACACAGCAATCACATCCAGCTGAATCTCACTCTTCAAGCCTGAAATACAAAGTTTGGTGGCCGTGATGCTGTCACATCATTTTCTTGCATGCTGCAGCTACAGATATTGTCTTGACTTAATACTGGCAACTTAGTGTTAGCTCCTTCTTTTCATCTGTGGTCCCTTGAGTTAGGTGGCAGATGTGGAGATGTACTGCACACTCAACCCAAGCTATACCTGCCCAGCAACATGTAACACATGCTCCAGCACTGCCACAAAGCTTTGTGCTTCTGACACAAGGGATTGAAAAGTTCTGAGTGGCTATTTTGTCAGTTTAGACTTGTGATACTGTCTGGGGCTTTCACTTTTTTATAGGTCTATGGGTATAGGTCTCTAAATTAAGCAACTAACCATCTTTCCACCCTTAGCTATTGAACTGGAATATTCAGTGGACCTTGGGCTGACCTGGCACCCAATTTTGAAAGACTGTCTTCCCACTAATGTGGAATGCAACAAGTACCATCTCCAGAGGATTCTCATTTCAGACACTTTCAACAAGTGGACCCGGGTTACTTTGCCTCTGCCTCCCTATACCAGGTAACTCCCTCTGGTTTTCTGCAGAAAAAGTGTAAAAGCCTAACTAGGTATTTGCAACGTTATGATGCATTATAGAGTTTAAGCAATTGTCCTTTTTGTTTGGTCCATATAGATAACAAGAAGTAAGTATAAGTAAATGAAGCTCTATCCTGCAAAATTTGCAAACACAGGTGGCAAGGGCATCAGGCTCTCAGCCCTATTTGACTCCACAGCTTTGCTCCCCCTGCTGAGCCTTATCTCCTCACATAGACATTGTACAGAATTGTACAGAAAGCACCCACCTGTACAGTTGCTACATGTTTTGACATAAGTAATGGAATAGTCTGTGTTCTGTTACTAATCATTTGGGGCACCTGGACTCTTCTCTATTTTCAGTACAGTTACATCAAGTAATAGAACTTTTTTAGAAATTCTTCCCAGCATTAATTTCCTGTGCTTCCTCTTTTGTACAGCTTTGCTACATATTGTCTGTTAAAATCCATTACCCCATCAGTTCTTGTATAAGGACTGCAAATTTGTGTTCAGAGTAGTCTTTCTGTGGTTGAATGGGATAAATCACTGCTGGGATTGATGTTCCTAACCAATTGAATTTGGATCTGAAAGAAGTTACCACCTGAGATAAACTCAGGATTATAAATTACTATGATTTTAAGACTGAAGAGTTTTTTGAGCAGCATATGTCACAAGAAGTCTGATGCCCTACTGAGGCAAAATTTGCACTTCTGTCCAATGCCATAATTGTATTTTTTGGCTCAAGTAATACAATTTCCCAAAGTTATTAAAATAGTCATTCCATGAGAGAAGTTATTACAACCTTATAAGCAAGGGAGACATTAAGCTTTAGGGTAAGAACAGTGCAGCTAATAGGCCTTTTAGTCTAGATGCAATATAATTTTTATGCTGCTTTATAATTTCAAGCTGTGTAATAGCAGGTGTGTGTCTCCAGTTGCTTGTGCCTGTATGTTTTAGGCACATGCAGGCTGTGTAGTCAGTGGCTTGGGCTGGTACTCACCATCCACATCTGCATAGCCCCTCAGGGCTCCTGCACTCTAGAGCACTACCTCACCTCCGGCCTCAAGAAGGCAATGGTCACTTACTTTTAACTAGGAGCTGATTTTAAAATGCAAATGGAAATACAAAGCTTCCCACAGGAGCATCAGCTCCATGAATTGCTAGTGAAGTGCCCAGCCAAAGCAGGCAGTGTAAGATATAGGTGTTTTTCTTTATTCTGAAAGGACTGCATCACAATTTTTATATTTATTTTTAAAATGCTGCTTGGTGAGCAGCTGAGCTGAGCTCAGAGCAGTAGATTTCTCTTTGGATAAACAAGTTATTTATTAAGCTCACACAGCATTTTCATAAAGAAATAATTCATGGGAGAATAATGACCTTATCATATGAGGTCTATTTTTACACTGAATAGTTTTTTTGGATTTTGCTGTTTATTTGGTTTTGGTGTTTATAATAATTGTGACTTCCCTTTGAGTTTCAACAGAAAACAGACTACAAAAAGTTCAATGCTGCCATCTAGTGTTGTACCGCAAAACAGGGATTAGCTTGAATTCACAGAAATTCATGCACTCACAGCACTTGACTCACAGTCTATACCTGCATGATCTGAATAACTATTTGGTGTCCCCTGACTGTTTTGGATATATTTTCATCATCTATCTTGGGAGCTGAGACACTTAAGTCACATATAGGGAGCTAAGCCCATTTTAATCAACAAAATGAATATAATTCACTGAGGAGAGCCAGGATCATTTCCAGCCAAGCCCTGGGTGGAGGGGAGGAAAGAAACTGCAAAGCCAGGGTCATGCTGCAAGCCCTGCATGAGCCTTCTCACCTGTCCCCAACCCAATCCCTAGAGCTGCTCTTATCTAAGTGTAATTGGGAGAATTTATAGATAAAAAGTCAGGTAAATTTGTTGACTTGGACTTGTTGACTGGCTCAGGAAGAAACTTGGAGGGTATGGATTATTTATCTTGATCCAGCTCCTAGCTATCCCTCAGGTTTGGATCTGTGCTGGGACACGTTTACGACTGGCCTGAGCTTCCAACAGGGAGTACCACCTTCTTCCTACCCTCCTCTCCACTGCACCAACCATGGCCTGCCTGCTTTGCTTTCACCAGCGATCCTTTTCCTACCTCCCACACTCTCAGCTTGATACCAAGAACCTATGCTTTGTACTGGTCTCAAAATGTGGGCACCCTTTTCTTGGAGGGATGTTGCCATTGTCAGAAACCAGCCCTGGGTCATGCTGGTACAAAACAAATCATCAAAGAGCAGCCTAACCTCAAGACATTTCCTTTCAGTCAAAATAAAGATTACCTTAACTAGAAAATAAAGAGTTCTGGGTTTCTTTCTCTCCCAAGGTCTCAAGCAACTCGTTTCCGCTGGCACCAGCCTGCTCCTTTCGACAAGCAGCAGACGTGGGCAATCGATAATGTCTACATTGGGGATGGCTGCATAGACATGTGCAGTGGCCACGGGAAGTGCACGCAAGACAACTGTGTGTAAGTGAGATCTGTTCCTTGTCCTGCCCAGGGCTGTAGCATTCCCCCTCTGTCGCTCTGACAAATTTGCAGGAAAAACTGTGATACAATTCTATAAAGGAAGGTGGATTTTGCTGTTAAACCTGAGCAGGACACTGGGATCACTCGGGAATAGAAGTAACAAGCAGATGGGGAACTGCAGGGGTTGGCTCTGCCAGATCTCTCACTGTTCCTGCTCCAAAGCAGACAGTTCTTTCCTCAGTGGCAAAGGATCACCTCTGCTCTTGCCTCTGCTGCATCAATTCCCCTCCAAACAGGTAGGGAGAGGGTACCCCTTGAGTCTGCACATCCCTCTAGGAACATACAGTCCTGGAGCTTCCCAGAATATGTTCTCCCAAGGGATTTCACACCATGTCCCTGTGCTCTCTGCCTGGTGCTGGGTGAAGAGAACCTGGGCTAGAGATGGGACATATCCACTAAGCAGAATGTATGCCAGTTCTTCAGAAGGCCAGATTTTGCTTTTTGACTGGTGTTATCTTGATGGTCGGATGACTCTGCTCTGTGGTAGGGTTTGCCAGGAGAGGCAGACTGGCTTGATCCTCAAACTGTTTGCATAACAATCCACATAGAGTCCTGCAAAGCTAGCAAACAACAACCTCCAGATTTGCCTGTCTTGGCAACAGAGAAATACCTTCCAGATGGATGTATTGCTTTTTTTCCAGCCACAAATGGCAGCAGAAATGGTTGTATAATTGCACTGTGACTGTAATTTTTAGAAATATATTTCACTGCAGAATAGCCATATTATTGTGCTCTCCTCTATCCTGACAACACTGAAGTACCAAAACACAATACCCCTGGTGAAATCTCATAGTAGCAGAACACAGTTCCAAGCTGTTATCCAGTCTTTGACACATTAAAAGAATGTTTTTAAGAGGAAAAAAAAAATGGGGAGAACTATACAAAGATAAGAAAGCAACCATCTACTAAAATTTTACAGAAACTTTAACATTAGCAGGACATTTTCAGGCTTGGAACATTCTCTTGGTTTATTCATCCAAGCACAATGTAATTTACTGCTTTTACTGTGTTTGGGAGTGTACCCCACATTAGAAGCTTGAATGATACACAATACTAAGCCTTCAAAAAAGTAATTTTTGTTTCATATTAACTACAAAACGCCAGATGTTTGAAACCCCCACATGCCTGTTGTGCACTAGAAATGCTGCCCCTATGCAGAATAAGATGGTACCTTAATAACATGGCACTGATTAAACCTCCATGCAGCTCCTTTGCCAGCTGATTTGTGTGTTTGTTTTGCTCTGCAGCTGCGACGAGCACTGGGGCGGGCTGTACTGCGACGAGCCAGAGGCTCCCCTTCCCACACAGCTGAAAGACAACTTCAACCGCTCCCCCTCCAACCAGAACTGGCTGACAGTGAACGGGGGCAAACTGAGCACGGTCTGCGGGGCCGTCGCCTCGGGGATGGCTCTCCACTTCAGCGGGGTGCGTGTCCAGCACAGGGACCAGCTCGCTCCATTTGACACTACAAATGGGACTGATTTTTAAAAGTTAAATAGCAAGGCATTTAAAAAATAACAGCATAACATATCAGACATATCAAATATTTTAAGTAATTAAATCCTTTGCCTGGCTGAAGGTAGAATTGAACAGGTCCTACAGACTAGGGTCAGCCAGAAACACTCCAGGAAACCTGATAACGTGTTCCTTGCTACATTGCAGCCAGGAAAATGAGATATAGTGTTTATGCTCCTGAGAGGAGCTGTAGAGGGGCCTTTGACACAGTATAAGTATGCAGACTTTTAATTTTCCTCCTAAGTCCCTCCTCACGGCACTTATGGAGTGCCAGAATGGAGTTTGGTGTGGCTTCTAATCAGACCACAGAGGTAAATTAATAACTAGCTATTTGCACTTGTATAACTTGCACATGGTCATTTACAGTACAGAGCCACAGAAACACAGAATGGGTTGGGTTGGAAGGGGCTGTGGTGGGTCATCTGGTCCAACCTCCCTGCTCAAGCAGGGTCACTCTAGAACACATTGCATCCATGTGTAGCCTCATCCTTCAGATGTCTCACAGGTGGGTGTTTTCAGAGTAAGCTCACAGAAAAATTTCCTAGGTTAGCTACATATGTAGATATATAACCCTGACTGATGCTGAACTATAGTTTGCTAACAGATAACCTCAGGACTATAAAAATTATGAAATAGTGTTTTAGAAACATGTAAAATTTATGCTTGTAGGTCTCCTCCATTAAATTTATTACTAAGTTCAAACTGACGAAAGTTTTCTAAAATAAACTAACAGAAGCATTACATTTTCACTTCATTCCAGTAGGACTAAGTAGACACCAACTAACAGACTAAGCAATGTGAAATATATAAGGTATTGCAGAAAACACACATACTAAAATTGCTTTGCTATTTGATGGTTTGCTTAAGTTGAATCATTAGCACATAATCAGTGATTCATTAAATCTGCACAGAAAATGTAGTGACTACAAGTACAAACATATACAGGTACATATTACAGGTAAAAACATATATAAATACACAACAGGAATTTTTAAGATGAAACATGACTGAAATTATGTTTTCAGGGAAAATATTTGGGGGTTTTATGTTGTAGCATTACCTTTGAAATAATAACATTTTGTACAATTTTAAAATTTTTGCAGCATGAACCCACATAAATAGTGACTGCATAGTCTAACACTTTTTATGAACATAAGTTTTGCCTGATGACACCCACCAACATATTTTTTTCATTGCTTTTAAGGGCTGCAGCCGTATGTTAGTTACAGTGGATTTGAACCTCACCAGTGCAGAATTCATTCAGTTTTATTTCATGTATGGATGTCTGATAACTCCTAATAACCGCAACCAAGGAGTGCTGCTGGAGTATTCTGTGAACGGTGGAATCACCTGGAGCCTTTTAATGGAAATATTCTATGATCAGTTCAGCAAGCCTGGGTTTGTAGACACCTTTCTGCCTGTGTAAACTTCTCTGCTAAAGTCAAGTGGTCTTAAACGTTCCACCAGAACCTGTGGGATATGTTAGTACTGTGGTTTGGATGTCAGGTTTGGATTTAAGAGTTCAGCTTGTATAGTCCTACAGATGTTTATGAATGGCTTTGATGCATGTATTGAGAGCATCAGCATTTGTGCAGCTGTTAGGCCAGAAATACAAGAATAGCTGGGAGCCTGTAGCAGTCTGGTAGATTTGCAAATGGTTGCAGGAAGAAAAATTAATAGCTACTGTAGTGATGCCCACCCTGTTCTTACAGTTGCTAACCTTTGCAATCTATTTCCTTATTAACAAGATCATAAAATCACTGATTGTTATAAGTTAGTTATAAAATGGTGTGGAGACGAGAAACTGCATTTCTGTAGTCATCCATCAAAAGGATGGATATACTCAAGCTCTACTCTCAGATGTTTGTGAGATTCAAAACATGCATATATGTGAGCTGACCTTTTTCTCACTGGCTAATTTAAAAGATTCACAGAAAATGGGGATGTGAGGGACCCATTATTTGCTATTTTATTCAAGCACACCAAGAAATCACTAACACTTTAATTGGACATGGGATTTCAGTGTACTATTTTCAACTGTTGCAATGGAACAGATAAAATTGTACTGGAACATTGCTATCTTCTGAATGGCTCCAGGTTGAAAGAAGCAGTTTTCATTTTACTGGAACATTCTCCTTCTTAACACTTCCCTTAATAAGGGCCTTATAGCCATACCCTGCTAATCCAGACCATTGCATTCAGTCCCATAAGGACAGCTGGAGCAAGTGAGGTTGTTCAAACCATGGCACAGCCTGGGTGCTGACTCTTTGAGCCCCTATCCCAAGGATGACATTGGGAGTGATCAGAAAGATTTTTGTTTCAAAAATATCTCCTAGAGGAATATAAGCTAGACCAATCTTTTTCTTCTTTCCCAGATTCCATGTATTCTAGGAAACATTGGGCATGGACTCGGTCAAAGCACCCAGCACAGAGCATTGCAAAGTGTCCTCCTCCTGCAGCTTTCCTACAATTAATCTCCACCTTTTATTCCAGCTTTGTGAACATCCTCCTTCCCTACGATGCCAAAACCATCGGGACACGCTTCCGCTGGTGGCAGCCCAAGCACGACGGGCTGGACCAGAACGACTGGGCTATCGACAACGTGCTGATCTCGGGCTCTGCTGACCAGAGGACGGTGATGCTCGACACCTTCAGCAGCGCTCCCCTGCCGCAGCACGAGCGCTCCCCGGCCGACGCGGGGCCCACCGGCAGGATCGCCTTCGACATGGCCATGGAGGACAAAACCACAGGTAAACGTTCCACCTGGCTCTGAGCCAGGGAGCAAGGAGCCAGCACAGTGATTTGCAGATCTTGCTGAGCCTCTGAATCTTTGTGTCGCTGCAATGGCCTTCACAGACAATCCCATTGCCATAGAGGTACTGTCTTTTGCTTTTTGTCCACAAAAAGCAAAATGAAATGATGTAGTGCAGCTTTTTTACTGCATGAATTTATTTAAAAGGTTAATTTATTTTAAAAGAAAAAAATGTAATTTAAAAGTGCCAGGTTATTCTAAGCAAATTTCTTATCCTGAGTGTCTGTTCCCTATTTTCTGACTTTTTAAATTTTTCTTTAGGGAAGTTAAGTTACATTTTGCAACTAAATTTTGTAGAAGATATATTTCTGTATGTTTATAAGGCTTAACAGCTAACAGTGCTGGGTACATTTTGTGCAGACACATAGGCAACACCAATTCAAATGCTCTCCCAAAACAGTCAGTGCAATAGAAGTTCATGTTTTAAGTAAGTCTCAGATCCTTACTTCTTCAACATTAAAAAATAATGCTCTAATACTTATGTGAGTAATAAGAGGTGATTTTAGCAATAAATGTAATAAATGTAATGCATGTTTATGTGGGAACAACGGGATACTGACATTCTCAGGAGCAATATCAAATAATTCTCATGTAGGCTGAAAAATAAAGCTATGAATCACCTTTTGGGGTTAACACTACTCCCTGTTTAATTTATATTGTCACTGTATATTACTGACATTGCAATTTATTTTCAAGTGAATGAACACTGGTTATTCCATGATGATTGCTCAATTGAGAGATTTTGTGATTCTCCTGATGGTGTCATGATCTGCGGGAGCCATGATGGCAGAGAGGTCTACGCAGTCACCCACGACCTGACTCCTACAGAAGGCTGGATTATGCAGTTCAAGGTAAAATCTGTCTGCAGTACAATTATTCAAAGCCCCATTTTGTTCCAGGTCTAAGCAGATCTTTCAGAAGGAAGGATGATGTATAGCCCTACACAGGAGCCATTCCCTGCTGGGCAAAATGTTGTTATTAAGCCATCCTCATTTTTCTCACTCTGTGTTGGTCAGCTTTAATACCAGAGGCTGTTCTCAGATGTGACACATTCTTCTCTTCTAGCCCTGCAGTTCCATGGACATCATGTAATAAGGATATTGCACATCTACCAGGTGTCTATTTTGTGACAGCTGCTGGTGAGGGAAAAGCAGCTCCACAGTAGTTCACTCTGCTCCTGTGTTGTCATGTATTCACACCAAACCTGCAGCCAAACTGGATTTTGTAAACCCCTTTACTTAAATTAAGGAAATAACCCAGCAATGTATGGAAATTGCAATATCTCTTTGCACAACCATCCATTAAGATGGTCTCCCTAACCTGTGGTCTTCTCTGAGATATTCAAATCTCAGATTCTGTGGGAGGGGATATTAACTTTATTTATGTGGTACTGGGGTTTAAGACACGAGTGTCAAAATCTGGAAATCCAGAAATGTAAGCTATCTAGAAGAAAATAAAATTCACAATATGGTGTCTGTTCTCAGCCTTGAGAATATCAAAGAGATCTGAGGATGACTGGTACCATACAGGCACTGTTACTGCCATCATTTCAAACCAAATTCTGCAGTCTGTTTTTGGGTTCAAACACTTTTTTAACTCCACCACCAAAATTAATTTTTAATTACTGATGGTCTCTTCTTTATTAGGTTTCAGTTGGCTGTAAAGCCTCAGAAAAACTTGCACAAAATCAGGTCCATGTGCAGTACTCCACTGACTTTGGCGTTAGCTGGAGTTACTTAGTACCTCAGTGCTTACCAGCCGATCCAAAATGTTCTGGGAGTGTCTCACAGCCATCTGTCTTCTTTCCCACAAAAGGATGGAAAAGAGTAACTTACACGCTGCCTGAAAGCCTTGTGGGCAAGTAAGTATGAATTTGCTACTCATTTTGTCTTGGATTGATTACCTTCCTGAAAACAAAACAGGACATCTGCCTATTCATTTTCTTTCAAGAGAATTGCAGAATAGCAGCATTCATGTTCATTACATTATGGATATGTAAAAAAAATTAATTTCAGTGGATATTTCCACAATTTGTGGAAGCTCAGAAGATAGTACAGTCATGAGTATATTGTGTTTAATCACCTTTTTTTCAATTGAGAAGCTAAGAAATAGTACGTCTGCGTATATTGTGTTTAATCACCTTTTTTTCAATTAGCAAGTTGTTTATGAATTATCATCTGGTTTTCTTCATTCCTTTATATCTAGTCCCGTGAGGTTTCGGTTCTACCAGAAATACTCAGACATGCAGTGGGCCATTGATAATTTCTATCTGGGCCCTGGTTGTCTGGAAAACTGTAGAGGTCATGGAGACTGCCTGAATGAGCAATGCATCTGTGATCCTGGGTATTCGGGTCCAAACTGCTACCTGACCCAGACACTGAAGGTAATTTCATTACATGTTTTAAAGAATTAATTTTGGCATGTGTTTGACTGGGAAGGAGAGAGAGAAGAGATTGATCTCACTGGAAATTTAGCTTTGATTCCTGTCAGCCTGAAAAGTCAAATCCATTTTGAGACCTTTCATCAGTTTTTTAACAAAACTCTTACTGCATTATTCAAGAACAGGTTTGTTACTTTGAAAATAACACTTAGCCTGAAAAAGCTGTGATAAAGTTCACTGTTCATTTTTTAATCATCATTATAGGATGTAAATCACCCTTGCACATATGGTTGTATTTGAACAAAACAGAAAGATGGTCTTTGCTGTGAAAGAGCTTACTGCAGTAGGGAATAAAGGAAAATGGCATAAAATTAGAAAATTAATTCACCTGACTGTTACTCATGTTATCCAATGACAAGCAAGTGGACTCTAGTTAGATATTGCTAATTTAAAAATTAAAAATAACTAAAAGGTTTGTCAGTTATCATGTCATTTGAATTATTACAACATTCTGGTTTTCATCTGAAATACTAATTACATGAACAAATATCATTGTCTGTTTGCAATCTTGAAATAGTAAAGTATCCATCATATGAAAGACATGGGATAAAATGGTAGCAGTTTTAGGGGAGTTTTACTTCCAACTCCTTAATGCCAGGATTTGTGCTGAGGAAAGAGATAGAATATTTTTTCTCCCATGCAGAAGTCCCACACTGTTGTCCTCTGCCATCAAAACTTTGCACATGCCAATTTTAATTTGCTGCATTATCTCCCAAGTATGTCAAAATCCAGCCCTAATATATTTTCACATTTAGCCAATTCAGTTCAAGTAGCCAAATATTCAGTCAGAAGTGATTATTTTCAGTCACCCTGAGAAAAATTTACAGTGTTCTTGAGCCCTTCAGACGTGTTTAGGTCAGTTCCAGGTGTGGTTATCAAAAAGACTTAAAATCTTACTTACCTGTGCTTCATGTTAAATACCTTACTTACAGACCTTCCTGAAAGAGCGCTTTGACAATGAGGAAATTAAACCAGATTTATGGATGTCCTTAGAAGGTGGAAATACCTGTACCGAGTGTGGAATTCTTGCAGAAGACACAACTCTGTATTTTGGAGGTGCAACTGTGAGGCAGGCTGTCACTCAAGATCTGGACCTGCGGGGGGCAAAGTAGGTCAAGGTTCCATGTCATTGTCACGGGCAACTCTGCCATACACTGGCAAAGCAGCAGGCAGCATAGCTGGTAGCTCAGGGAATTTCTAGGCCAGCACAAGAATAGCACTGCCTGAGGCAGACCTGATGAGATTATGATTCTCAAGGCATTGAGATTATGATTCTCAGCACATTGGTGCTTTCAGACGTGTCACAGAGAGCAAGGCTTACCCTAGCACAGTGGAAAGGGTCTGACGTATCCAGGTGAAGCAGCAGGTCCCTTTGTCCAGAGATGTCCTGGAATCAGCAACTTCTGTCGTACAAAGACGCAAGACACCAGACACCAGAGCATCAGTCCTGGAGGCACCAGCCATGTCTCTCACTGAGTTCAGAGCAGAACCTCTGCTGGCAGTCCTCTCTTGGGTGCCCATACAAGATCCATTCCATTTCTGTATTGTTGGAACGGATGACTTATCAGGAGAGCAATGGAACTCTGTCAGTTTGGACAAGCTAAGGACATGACATAGACAACTTCTCCATCATTTCTTGAAAATATGGCTTTAATGAGGCCACACACTCTGACTTCTGAAATTTTGCAAGTTTGCTGAATTACCCGAAGGAAGTGGCCTCAGAGAGTCTCTAGTCCAACCTCATGCTCAAAGCTAGGTAACACTGAATTCAGGCCAGAGGACTTTGTCCCATTGGATCTTTAAAAACATCCAAGAACAGAGATCCTACTGTCTGTACTGGAACACTTGTACTAATGTTCATTTACTCTCAGAGTGATTTTAATTTTTTTTTCCCCTGTTAAATCAATTTGGAACTTCCTATTTTTTCAGTGTATGATCACTGGCTCTGAGCTCTAGTTCCAATCCTACCAGTGTCTTCCATTGACCTTACCTCAGTATATCAACTTGTTTTATGTCCTTCATTGATACAAGGGCACCCTAACACACGGTGAGCTCCCATTCTACCAGGACTCTCAGGGACTCTAAGCAAAGCGTCTCCCATCCAGTCTGTCCCCGGTTGGTACATTTGCAATGGATTACTCCCTCACAGGGGCAGTTCTTAGCTGAATTCCATGAGGTTCCCGTGAAAATTACTAGATAACATTTTTGGAAACCTTTGTAGTATTTTTGCATCAACATAACTTGCTTTTAAATGCTGGCATTTGGAACAATTCCAGCTTGTCTGTTAACAGAAAACAGCCTCCATTTGTGCAAGTCTAACAGATGTGATCATATACTTTTAGGTTTCTACAGTACTGGGGGAGAATTGGGAGTGAAAACAACATGACAACATGCCACAGACCGACTTGCAGAAAGGAAGGAGTGCTGCTGGACTATTCCATTGATGGAGGCAAGCACATACTGTATTTACAGCTGAGCTACAGTCTGGTTCTGTATCCATCCACCATGAGTACCTGAAAAGTAGTCAGAGATCCAAAATAAAAAGCTAATTCTTAATTGTAAAGCTATTTTTGTCCATGTAAAGATTTTTCCTCATCTAAAATTTCCATCTATTGCTCAGATGTTTTCCATAATCTTCCTGCCTTATTTCAGTAATCAGTGGCTTCCACCCAAGTTGATTATTCCTTTTTTCAATTGCTGTTACTCTTGCAGTTAGTAACAGTTGCCCACAATCCTTAGAAGTTAAGCTCTATCAGAAGACCATAGCTATTACTTTATATTTCCTATTATCTTTAATCCTTTAGAAGATTCTATCATTTGGTTGATTTTATTACTAAACCTGCATCTTTTCATTCTAGGGATATCCTGGACTTTGCTCCATGAGATGGATTACCAAAAGTACATCTCAGTGAGGCACGACTACATCCTCCTGCCCGAGCATGCCCTGACCAACACCACCCGCCTGCGCTGGTGGCAGCCTTTCACTCTCAGCAACGGGATCGTGGTGCCCGGCCCCGAGCGGGCACAGTGGGCTCTGGATAACATCCTGATTGGGGGAGCAGAGATCAACCCCAGCCAGCTGGTGGATACATTTGATGATGGTAAAACAGGCTGCCACAGCTCATCTGTTCTTTGGCATTATCTGTTCTTATCTTACCTGAGCCCTGTGAGCTCACAAGCAAACTGTCTTTCATTTTAAGTCTGCAAATTTTTCATTTTGTACACCAATACTGTTTATATACTATTCTTCATGCTATTAATAGAAGTATATATATATATATTTATATTTATATTTGTATTTATATTTATATAAATATATATATAAATATATATATACATATACATATATATATATATACATATATAAATATATACACACACATGTATATTCAGATGTGTATATTCACATGTGTATACACATAAAAATTTTTATTTCCGTCCAACCCATTTCATTTAAATTTCTGGTATGATGCTTTTATCTCATCATATTTTTTTAAAGTACTATTATTTGAACATTTTAATCACCTCTCTGGCAATGAATGTCTTCATTATGTCTCTTTGTAGTTTACTGTGTGTCATTACAGATAGCATAAATGTAGTGTCCATATCACTAAAGTACTCTATCTAGTGATTCTGTGGGTTCATTACTAAGCCTTGATGTTTGCCAAGACAATGCAGTAATTGTATTTAACTCATCTTAATAGAAGGCACCTCTCATGAAGAAAACTGGAGCTTTTACCCTAATGCAGTGAGAACTGCAGGGTTCTGTGGAAATCCATCATTCCATCTCTACTGGCCCAATAAGAAAAAGGATAAAACACACAACATCCTGTCCTCCAGGGAACTCATTATACAGCCAGGATACATGATGCAGTTTAAAGTAAGAAATGTTCTCTCTCTGCTAAGTAAAGAACACAATGAAAATTCATCTAATGTGTCTCCAGAAATTATTCTTCCAACTAGGCTCAATTGAATGAATAATTAATAATGACTTTTTACTAGAAATTAAAGGAAAATGTGAAGTGTAGGTAATGAGAACCAGAAAGGCTGCATGAATGTAAAATTTCAAAATATTCTGACTGTCTGTATGCTTTTGGGGTTAGTCAGAGGAACTGGAAGTCTAATACTTTTTTCTGAAATGACTGGACCATCAGATAACAGTAGGAATTATTTTCTAATGTGAGAATAGATGCCATGCAAAATATGTTATTTTCCCCTAATTTGTGAAGGAACAGAAAAGATAAGGGAGAAGAAGGCTGGAGAAAAGTGTCATATGGAAAATGAAAGTGTGTTCAAGTAGAAGCACCCCTTCTACTTCCTTGTGTCATGGCAAATGACCTAAACCATCAGAGAAACATTTCTGAGTATTTTAATTTGATTTAAGGTAGAATTCTACCCAGGGCCAAAGGCAACAAGTATTTTTTTCCAGAAATGTTCTTGGCCGTTCCCCAAGCACCCTGTCTTAAATAAACCAGGAAACATGAAAATAGAGTTATCAAAATATGAATCCATTTTCTTATTATGGTTCTTTTCTTGCTCTTGTTTGACAAGATAGTTCCAGAATTTTCCATCTTCCACTGATCAATATTTTCACCTTTTTTCAATGTCACTGCCTATTTTATATTGACTGCCTCATATAATCTGTAAAGCACTGCTTCCCCACTCAGCATGCCAAAGAAATTATACACAAGAGGAGTCTCTTCAGTTTTTTACTACTGAATGTCAAGACTGCCTCCAAGATGCTTATTTTACCCAGCCTATCATCTTTTCTCCTCTATTTTAAGACCAAAATTATGATAACCCTTCAGCATTTAATAGTTCATAATTCTAAACTCTTACTGCAGAGTTTTTCTTTTCTGGTCTTATCCCCATTTTTCTTCACCACTCACAGCAAAGACTTCATTTCTAAACTCAGAACTCAGCTCTAGCATGGCTTCTGTTTGGTTTTGAAATTTAGCATTGTATTATCTAATCAGTAATAAATCACTGTAATCTTTCTGGTGTAATATGGAAAAAAACATGTCTATTGTTTTAAATACTCAGAATAATTCTGTTCCTAAATTGGACTGATTCAAAGTTTATGTCCATGTGTTTATCATTAAATTTCATAAGTGCTTCACTTTAGGAAATGCCAAGGAACTAACATATATATTGCTTCAGAAACAATGTTTGCTTAGATATTTACTTTATTTTTGGACTTTAGAAATGAAGTGTTATGATTCTGTTAGGAAATAATAGTAGCAAGGAAGTAAAATTCTTTAAGTAAAAACAGTATCTGAACTGTCTTTTGTTTTCCGTCAATTTTTTATGGATTTTGCCTAAGTTCTAAGTTGACAATCCCTCATACACCCAATAAAGGAACAAAAAAAAGGAGAGTATAACTTGATTGTATATCACTTTAAATGTCTACTTTGTTATAGCAGTTGATTTTATTTCTGCTATAGATCGTGGTTGGCTGTGAGGCAAATTCTTGTGGGGACCTCCACTCAGTGATGCTGGAGTATACAAAGGATGCCAGGTAAATGACAGCAGAATACACAGACCTGAAAAAAAATAGTATGACATTAAAAATGTAGAGAGCTTCCATTTATTAAAGCTATTGCATTCCTATTCATGTTGTAACAGAATCTGAACAAACCCTATGTGCAAGCACTGGGATTTGTCTACATAACTCCCATAAATTCTCTTTATAATTTATCCCAGACGTTGACAGATTCATGACATAGAGCTTGTAGTTACAGTCATGAGCATGTTCCTGTTAAAAATGTGCTCACAGGAAAACACATTTGCAGGAAACTCTTTTAGTAGAATACAGGACCAAGCTGTAATGAAGTGGGAGTTACTTAACTCCAAACTGGTCTTTAACTAGCTAGCAATAACATTGCCTTATGTGCTGTAGAATAGCAACATGTTACAATTTGTAAAAATGAAGGTATATTCTGTGCTCAAATAACTGTGGGCGAAAATATAGCAAATTCTATTGGGACTCTTCTGAATACTAGAAGAAAGAGGCTACGGAGCAGCCTCCTCAAATAAATCCTTCTGTCGTGCAGCCCAGAGCAGCTATATGTACCACACTAAGTACCACCACGGGCTCCACAACACCCAAACATCCTCCCTGGCTGCACCTGGGCTTTGGCCTTTCACCTCTTGTTTGTTTGTGGCTCCAGAGCATGGAAACTATTGCTAACAATCTCTTGTGTTTGTTTAGTAGGACAGGCAATGTTACGACCCTTAGAAATAATATGTTTTCCTTTCATTATTTTTTCAGTTGTTCTAAATTTTTCTTTTCTTTTTTTTATTTTGCTTCCTACAGGACAGATTCATGGCAACTCGTCCAGACACACTGCCTTCCTTCCTCGTCTAATAGCATTGGCTGCTCCCCATTTCAATTCCATGAAGCTACCATCTATAACTCTGTCAACAGCTCCATGTGGAGAAGAATAACTATCCAGCTGCCTGACCATGTCTCATCCAGGTAGGTTACTGAAAGGTCAGCTCACTGTGGACCTATAAAATGACAGCTGTCTAGCTGGCACAATTTACTAAGAAAAATTGGTGAATTGAAGATGATTCCTGATTGTGGATTTAGATTTGATACATAACTAATGTTCTTCAGGAAGCTTTTCATTAATAGAAGTCACTACTGCCATGATGTAGCAGAGTGGGTCTTTCCATTTATTGAAGACCTCTCACATGACATTTTTGGTTACATTTGCTGTTGGTGTATTAGAACATCACTGTACAGATGTGTTTAATTGCTATGTATCCTCATACAGTGTTTGGATTTTGATATCTGCAGTGCAACGCAGTTCAGGTGGATTCAGAAGGGAGAAGAACTAGAGAAGCAGAGCTGGGCAATCGATCATGTGTACATTGGGGAAGCGTGCCCAAAGCTCTGCAGTGGCCACGGGTATTGCACGACTGGAGCCATTTGCATCTGTGATGAAGGATTCCAAGGTTCTTTTTCTTCATTTCTCTTTTGTGTATCTACTACTGTCTAGTCTAGCTCCATTAAACAAAAAGACAATGATGTATCATTTCCAAATTCATTGCTGGAATGCCTGAGTAACAAATCCAAAATTAATAATTTGTCAGGGCTCTAAATGACAGATTTTCCTTCTCTTTACTCTTTTCATATTGAGTCAGCAGTCTCTCCTCTCTGGCACTCTATGTAAAGTCCATCCAGCCTTTATTGAAGCAGAACATGGCTACCTGATTACCCAGAACTGGCTTCCACCCCATGCTCCTTCCAAGGGTGCATCCCAGAGCATGTGCAAATGGGATCCAGATGCTGGTGACTGGTATCTGTAAGGGACTCTGTGCCCCATCAGGACAGAGTGTTCTGCTCTAAGCCCCCAGTGAAGCTAAGCACATGCCTAATGGTACCTGAATGACCTTGGTTAGCTCTAAGTGCTTTGTGGGAGTGGAGCCAGTGTTTAATGTCTTCCAGAAAAGTCTCATAACTTTATAAGGTCAGATACCTTCCAAGTTTTTAGACATATTTGCCTTCACCCAGCAATTTGAGGTTTCTCCTATTGGCATCAATGCAAAACAGGAGAAATTGTATTGCAGTTCTTGAAGTTGCAAAGCTGTAAAAATTAGACTCACAGCCTCAATTTTGTAAAAATGACTGCTGTGTATCAATGTGCACATTATTAATGGATCTGCTGAAATATATTCAGGTTCACACTCTATATTGAGCCACAACTTTGAAAGGAATTACAATTACTTGTAACTCAATTTTCTCCATTCTTTCTATTTTTGTGTGTTTTACAACTTCACTATGTCATTTTTAGGTGATGACTGCTCTGTTTTTAGCCATGATCTGCCAAGTTATATTAAAGATAATTTTGAATCTGAAAGAGTCACTGAAATAAACTGGGAAACCATTCAGGGGGGAGTGATAGGGAATGGATGTGGACAGCTGGCACCCTACGCCCATGGAGATTCACTCTATTTTAATGGATGTCAAATAAGACAAGCTGTGACCAAGCCTCTGGATCTCACCCGAGCAAGGTAATAGTTTGTGCCTAAGCATCTCTTTTAATAACTCATAAGAAAGGAAACTCTTCACATATATGTGCAGCCATGTAGGCCAGTACAGATGAGAATGGATTGACCTGGCTGTGCCATGCTGTTGGATATGGCAACATGAGGGTTGGCAAAATGCTTTGTGACTTTGATTTGGGAGATGGAGACTGAGGATGTCAGATGAAAAGGTCAGATGTTTTCATCATGCCCAACAGAGTACTGTGTATGTAAGCCAGAACTGACAATGAAGCTGTTGGCAAAGACTGGACAGCAGACTGCCTGGACCAGTGCCTGAAATGATAAGACAAATCCCATGTTTGTATGTGCCTCCACAATTGTTATGACTAAAGATGTTATTTAGTAATTACAGGGACATTTTCCCATTTCAGTTGTCAAATAGAATTATATTCACCTGGCAATGAACAGGAGTATCCTTTTCATCTATTGACCCTCTTTGGCCATGGAAAAACAAATGTAACCAGCCTATGCTGGCTCTTAGCAGAGTGACAGCTTTCAGGGCTGGTTTATATTTAGTTGTCCAAAGCAAGGTTAAAAACAGGATGAATTGGCCAATGGGCCAGATATAAATCAGGCTCTTCTCTTCCTAATTGAGCATCCAGGTAGAATATGATATATATTTTTAGACACTTTCTTAAATTCAACCTTTATTTTTCCTTTTTAAACTTTTCATACACTCATTTAGATGTTTACATTTTTATCCATCTCAGTTTTGTGCAGATATATTGTAAAATTGGATCCTGCCTGCAACAATATGTTATACATAGTAAACTATGATTTTGAAAGGGGAGCTGTATTTTAAAGATGTGAGAACAGTTTATTTTGCATGTTAAAGTAACGATTCTTGAAAATGCTACAAGTTTTGATAAGGTAACTGCAATAAACCTAGAAACACCATTGTTCCTGTTCGAATATTTTTGCATATTGAAAATACCTTTTCTCTCTGTTTTACAGCAAAATCATGTTTGTTTTGCAAATTGGAAGTATTTCACAAACAGACAGTTGCAATACCAATCTGAGTGATCCTAACACTGTAGACAAGGCAGTGCTCCTCCAGTACAGTGTAAATAATGGAATTACATGGCAAGTAATTGCACAGCATCAGCCAAAGGACTTTATACAAGCCCAAAGAGTGTCTTATAATGTTCCCTTGTGAGTACCCAGTCACATTTCATTACCTCTAAGTGCACAAGTTACATTTCTGCTAAAAAATAGCCTATCTTTGCATCACTGTTGAAGTAAAAAGGTTGATGAGAGGGTAAACAAAGAAGTAGACTTAAGAGGAAGGCTGAAATTCCAGGCTAGTGTTCATAAATACACTCAAAACAAAAACAGAAAGAATATTTGTTTTGAAGATAAGGGGGGGAAAATCCTCCCTAACTGTGTGCATTTTTACCTATTAAATGTTTTAAACATACAATTGTGTTGATGTTCAGTGACAGAAATAATTTGGCTTTGCTCTCAGTTCCTGTTTTGGGGACAGATAGGGATATGCAAAACACCAATAGTCTGGAGCTCTCACAGGCTCTTGTGTTTGTGTGACAGGGAGGCACGAATGAAAGGAGTCTTACTGCGCTGGTGGCAGCCCCGTCACAACGGAACAGGTCATGATCAGTGGGCTTTGGACCACGTAGAAGTCGTCCTGTGAGTATCAGCTTCACCTCATCCCATCCCACCTCAGAAAGCACTGAACTTTCTCCAGCATGACACGAGTATTAAGCTCATTAAGAATCATTGTGGCCCAGGGAATCCTTTCTCAAAGGGAAAACTTTAAAATCCTATCTTTCCTGATGCTCTGCCCTGACTGCAACAGTCAATAGTTAAGATGGGACACAAAGTAAGTGTCACAGCAGGGGGGTGTGTTGTGCGTTGTGGAAAAATGCAGGAGGGAAAGTGGGGCTTCATCACCTCCAAGTATTGCTGTTGTCCTATAATGCAGCAATGACTATTAAAAAACTATTTTACTGGGACATAAAGGATATTCCTGTTCAACACTGTGCTGCCATTTAAGGCTGATCTATATCCTTTCAAAGATAAAAAATATTCTTCTGTATTGTTCATTGCACAAAGTAATGTTGTTGTGCCTCTTAAAAATTTGTGTTAGCAACTAATGCCTTATTCATTTCCTTTTTTTAGTAAGAAGGATACTGTTCAGAAACAGGGTTCACTATATCAGGTTCCTATGGTCCGAGCTCTATATTCATCCCCTTGTCAAGATTTTACCAAGTCTGCACCCTCCTGATTCTCCCATTCTTGAGATGGGTTTCGCTGGCAGCTAACCCGTTTTTCCTGTGTTGCATCACGAAGAGCTGACCTGCTTTTTCTCTAACAATTTAGTTCCAGTAGAAGTGAAATGCTAGTGGCTTCCTGGGCAGGAACTCATCGCTGGCAGTGGTTGGCAAAGAGAGGCGAGCCTGCTCCGTAGATAGGTTCAAACATTCTTTTTATTGAACAATTTAAAAACAAGCAATGCAGAAATAAGGCTTAGATAACCTCCAGACTGTGTAATTATAGCTATGAGGTTTTTGAATTAGCAGAGGCACTGCAAGTAATGTTTTGTAACAATAGCAAAGTGAATGGTCTGATTGTTAGTTAGTCCTGTTCTCCTTTCCACCAAGAAGCACCAGCTTGCATGGCACTCATATCAACCCCAAACCAAACTGGTCCCAACACTGAACAACTGTACACCCTCCGCTGCTTTTACACACCTTGCTGGGCTCTGCTTCCATAACATTAAGCTTAAAACTGGAAGGAACAGAGAAGAGAGATGGATGTGACTCCTGTTTTAGTTAATGTCTGTATAATGCTGCATCAGGAAAGATATGGAAGAGTATGACCCTGCAGGAAGTTCACCATGTTTAGGAAACCATGGAAAAGGGAACTGGTCATTCTGAAATATTCATGTCTTTCTACCTTGCAATTAAAAATAAAATGAACAGAACAAGCCATGTAAGAGAAAAAATAAAGCATAATGTTACCCATCAATCCAGGCACTGAATTAGGGGCCATAAGTAGGAATAAAACAGATCTTTAAAAAGTTATTCTGAGGCTGAAATATTGAGAACTCTGACAATGAGATCTGCCACCTGTAGACTAGATACACAAGTGGTAACAAGTCATGGGAGATATGTTATTCTAGAATGGTCATAGCAAGTAATCACGCCTTAGCAAGAGAAGGAACCAGGTGGGCAGACAGTGTCTGCTCCCTTCTATTATCTTAGTCCTGTTAAAGAGCTTTAAGGCTGTTCTGAAAGTTGCCCTAAATATCAGGCTAGAGACAGAGGATTTCTCCCCTATTCAAGTGACATCTAGTACAATCCACACAGAAAGACAGACCAAACTGGACTGATTTCTCCCTTACAAAGTTCTGTGAAACACAGTGCCATGACATCTTAATTCCCAAAGGCCAGCTGAAGAGTTCCAGTCCCTGCTGAGTACAACACATGAGACACGCTGCTCTCAGGAAGGGCAGAATTATATGCCATGGTGCATCTGATTCCTATGCTGGCATGTGCTCAGACCTGACAGCTGCCTTTAACTCCTCTGTTTTGCTTAAGTTCTATCTGTACATTGTCATTCATCAAAATACTGTTTAGGCCCCCTCAAATTTATTTGCAAGTAACCTGCAACTTCCTTATTAATAAATACTCTCACCTGGGCTTTTCTGTAGCTCTGCTATTTCACTTGACCACCTCACACTGATCACTTTACCCCCAGTACTTCAGTTTCTTCACCTGTTAAATGATGAACACACTCAGTCACCTCCATTGAGTGCTTCAGGGTATCAGAAGGGAGCCTGGATCAGTATCTGTCAGTTCTTACCCTAGATGATCCTGCACACACCAGGGCTACCAGACATCACACTGCGAGTAATAGGGATAGGATTTGGCTTTCATTCTTAATATTGCTTAATTTTCCAATGAAGGGTACAGAAGCACTGCCTGCTCCTAGGAAAAGCAAGCCCTCTTTCCCAGGCAGCTCTCCAGCAAGAGGTGAGGAGACAGATTCCTCTAGGTGCTCTCCCTTCCCACCAAGATTGCCAGGGGAGAGCTCTGTGAGCAATAGCCACCCCAGACCTCTCAGTCAGGGCTGCAGAGATGCACAGCCTGAACTTAAACCATTCACTTGGGTTCTGTAATTATCTCTTCCCATTAATTCTACAGGGAGTAACTGAAGAGTCAGTAGGCTTCTGTCTGGCTTATTCATCCCAAAGCTGGGATAATTTAGGAAACACCTAAATTGGAGGCAATTTCTGCTGGAACTCTGGCCTGGTCTCAGAAGGCCATGAACATCCCTAGATAAAAATCTGTTGGTGGTCCATGTCCAATACAGTCTGTATTCAGTCCTCTTACAACCCTGCATTCTACCACCCACCTCAATGAGACCCCATAAACCTCTCCAGAAGCATCAAAATTATCCTCACTGGCCTTGGTTTCTGTCCTAGATTTTCATGTTTGTGACCATGTTGATGCAGCAGGCAAGTCTCAGCCTGTGACTTTTAGAACAAGGAGCAAACCTACACTAGGAGGTGTGGTTTGGGACATAGATAAATTCCTGGCTTTCCACATGTCTCCTCTTGTGTTTTCTTCACTACCCTGTGGGCTGACAGAGGTCTGATTTTCCCAGCCTACATGTTGGCTTGGCTGCCTGCACCCCCAGGTGCACACCTTGGTGCTGTGCCAGCTTTTCCTCAGCCCACGGGCAAGTCAGCCATGCTCTCCTTGAGCAGACTAAGGGCTGCAGTAAGAGGGCAAGCAGGGAAAGCACCTGCCAGCAAGGGAGAGCTGATCTGTAGGGATGTAAAGCAAATAAGGATCTTCTTGATTTTACTTCCCATCCAAAACAGGGGATGTCCCTGCTCCTCCCTACAGTGCTCACCCCAGAGGCATATCTGTGAATATATGCTTTCATGGCCCAACGCTTCTCAGCAACCCAAAGATCTGAAACCAGTTCTGTCACAGGCCTAGCTGCCAAGTCATAGTGCAGATACTGCCACAGATGACGCACAGCCAGGGTCATGACACTGTTCACTTCAACTGATTTCTGACTCAAGGCCCACCATCCTCTCACCAGCAAACATGCCTTCAGGATGCCATTTCTTTGATTCCTTCCTGCTCCCAAGAAAATTGCTGGGGGGAAAAAAATCAACCTGGAGACTATACATGCATGCAAAATACCTGGCAGTGATAAAAAAAGGCCAAAGATGGATGCTTTTGTATCTTACTTAAAATCATGCCACTTTTGAATGAACAATTTGAATCACTCAGTAAAAAGCAGTACTTTTAAGATTGTGATGCAGCTGCAAACAGTGCTTAAATTGAGCACCTCTTTTAAACAAGTGAAACCAAATACCTGTGTTGACCATGTTACACGTTAAATTGATCTTGCCAAGTTAACAACGGTTGATATCTGTCCTGTGGTGGGGAGAGGATGCAAGTTGTTAAGTTGTCCAGTCCCTTTCATGGCTAGTGCTGATTATTCCTCATTAGTGCAGTGTTTTTTCTCTCCATTTGTAAAGAAAGCTTTGGGCCCAACTCTCGTGTTCCATGCAGCTCTTCTTAGGATAAAAAAGTATTTTACCCCAGGCTTAAGAAAAAGTGTTTTTCTGTACCCCTGTAATTCTGCCCCAAGAAGAGCCCATGTCCAATTCTGCATTTCATTTGCACATTGTTTTTCTCTGGAAGCACAGCTCTCAGCCTGCCCACTGCACCTCACACTTCTTTGCATGTGCATTACACAAATGCCATTTCTTTGTGTATAGGGCAGGCCCTTAGCGACATCTCATTAAGCTAATTCAAAGTCAAAGGTACTGAGAAATAAAGAATAGTTATAAGATGAACACTAAGGGTCTGATATTGTTTTCTTTACCCCAAAATTTGTTATGTGATCCAAAGGAATTTACATTGTGCAAGGAACGCAAGAAATGCTATCCCCACCTACTATTTTATGGTTAAATAATAGATAACAGAATTAATCCCTCCATAGCCATCACTCCATGCTCTTCATTGTTGAGATATTCTCACATTTTTGGCACAAATGATTTAGTGAGAAGTTATGTTGCATTTGGTGCAAAGAATGTTTATCCTTATTTCGGAATATTAAAATACAAATTATATATTCTAGATTTAACAAGAAGTGCTCATGTGGAAAAGCATTTTCATCTGCTTCCTTTTTTTAAGTAAAAAGCAAAGATTTGAAAAATGCATTTAAATTAAGAATCAACACATTTATGATAAAGAACTTAAGTAGTTCAGAGTGGCTATCTGAATATTCACAACATTTATGCCAAATTTAATCTGATGCGGTTTGTGCTTCTATTACATTTCTATTATGTTTCTAAAATGTGCATGCTGAATTTTATAGAAAATAAAAATCTAAACATTGATTTGAAATCTGAGGAAATAATTTGTTCAATTTTTATTTTCAAAAGAGATGAAAAGTCCTATATTGCCTCTAAACCTCATCAGGGTTTTATGACTAATCACAGTGCTGCATGCATTGAAAGGCATTTTCTAACTTGTGTTGTATTTCATTGTTTGCTGTCATTGGTTTTACACTAGAATAAGGTAAGTACTTTCCCTGAATCAGTATTAAATGTATGTTTCTGTTACAGCTACAACTTTTTCACAAAGTTTTGTCATTGATGGGTTGGTGGAAAATCATTTATACTCTGAGATGTGTCATATAACTCCTGAGAGCCCCAGTTCACAGTGAGCATTGGGGAAGTAAAACATAGCAGAAATTGGACAGCAGATTGTGCCATACTGCAGTGGGAATTTCACCAAGGCTGCAGTGGGAAGGACTCCTCCTTCTTCTGCTTCTGCTAGGGTACAGTGAGACCTTCCAATGGAGGGCACTCAGAGCATTGTGCAGTCAGCCAAGGGGCAATTCCCACTTCTTCCTGTAATAAATGACCACAGAGATAAAGTTGCAGTCAGGCAGTGTAGGTCAGTCAATCTGCACAGTGGCAAAGCCACATCTGCCCCTTAGACACAGAACCAGTGTTCCCTGGTAGTGCTTTCATTTCATGTAATCCAGCTGCTTTGTCCTGTTGCAGTTAATAGATACCACTAATCAGTACAGCTACTGAGCTCTGGGTTCAAGTGTTGACTCCACCTAAGTCAAAGAATATTTGATTCTGATATGAGCCCTCAGAACTTCAGTCAGAGCACATGACCTCTTTCATTACAGCACCTGCCTAACAAAGCATTTGTAATTCCGCATCAAAATTTACTCCAAACCTGGTCTTGAGGGGCATACCTTTGCTGTGTTCTAAGTTTTGTTTTCATGTTTAATTTTGTTATCCAAATACTTGTGTTTCTATTTTGTTCCTGTTTTGTGCCCTGTCAATTAAAAACACACAAATAATGAATGACATTAGTATATACTGGGGTTATGTACTGCATATTTTCCATTACATTTGGCTATGTTCCATTTTCATATACTTGAAAAATTGCAGCCTTGTAGTTCAAATTGTGCTTTAGGAAACATGCAATAAACATAATGCTCTACTAAACACTAAAGAGACTTTAGTCCAGAGAGACTTCTTCTCATAAATTGCTTTATTGTAGGTATTTTTTTGAACGTGCCCTAGGTAGTTTTGTCTTTATTCTTCTGTATTGGCTGCATATTACTTTCATCCAACTAGCACATCTCCAGGTACTTCATTGTAACATTTTTTAGGGTTTCCTACATAAATACAAGCAGTATTATCTTCTGTTTATTTTTTAGTAGAGCACTCAGATTACACAGCAGTCACTCCTGTTAACTACTTTTTGGTTTGTGCATCATCAGTAATACACAGATAATTACTTTGGATCTGAACTTCTGTGATTGACTGATGGTTCAGTGAATGCACAGAAAAGACAGAAAGCTCAGCAGGTGCTGACCAGTCCATTACACACTCACAAAGCAGTCTTCAAGATGCCACTGATTCTGAAAACCACACCTTCCATCATGGAAGGGTCTATTCCTAATACAGCTTGATGCTGCCCAGCACATTTAGGGTGTTCTGAACAAGAAAACAACTGAAAAAGTATTTTTTTGAATATATATATATATATATGAATATATATGAATATATATATATATATATATTTCCATATATATATATATTTCCATATATATATTCCATATATATATGGAAAAGCCTTTAATCAATCTGTGAAAATAAAAATTAAAATTAAAATAACTCCTAGTAGTACTGAAAACATTTTTGCATCCACCAAATGCAAGGAATATGTAAGTAATCTTGCAGACTATATTATATCATTATTTTTGTAATTTTATAAAGTACTACTGATCTCTCATACAGCGTTTGCCTTCTATATAAAATATATAAATACATACGATATATAAAATTAATTTAAAAAAATACAGACCTACTCCAATTTTGTAGTGCAATATGATACAATACTATAATGCACAGGGTATACATATTTACCCCTGGAAAGAGTGAAAATTATAGTATTTCTACAGCAGGCATCAAGCTTTTTCTGTGGCATCCAAGCACTAGTTGGAAAGTCTGTCTCATATCAGTGAGGACAAGTCTGAACTACATTAATGCAAAGGGAAAAAAAAAACATTTAGTTCCTGAGAATTTAGATTTCTCTTATTTTTCACACACTGCACTGCTATGGTGTAAGACATAAATATATGCTTCTTTCTAAAACCTTGATCAACTTCCACTGGAACAAAATTATATACATAAAAAAATAAGTAAATCCCTTCTACATTACTAGGTAAGCCTAGGTAAGCATTTTATTGTTCCTTTTTTCAATTCTTTCTTTTCCTTTTTTTTTTTTTTTTCTTTGTTCATTGTTTTAAACATCTTCACCATCCCTTTAGGGCCAGATACAAAATGGTTGGTAATTTGAAGTGAAATAGAGTCCAGATGCACATAGCAGTGTCCAAAACGAGACTTGAACACCTCTGGTGAGCTGTTGCTGAACATAAGTAGACCAAAGGCAGGACAGAAAAGGCTCGTGGGCCAAGGACTGCAGCTCAGTATGTGCCCCATCTGTCTAAGTCTTGTCCAAGCTGAGGCTTTCAAAACTAAGCTCATTCCTAAATTTAACCAGGTCCAGAAATGGCAATTTTTCAGCCAAACACTTTGGCAGGCTCTGTTTGGTCCCACGTACCCAGAGCAAAAGCAAAAGCAAAAGCAAAAGCAAAAGCAAAGCTGCTCAGAGTTGGACTGTGCTTTCTCCCAGGCCCATCTGCTCTATTTTGGCTGCAGAGCAGCCTTCTCCCAGCAGATAGGTGCTCTATGCTCACCTGGTGGTTAGGATGCTCTCCTGAGAGATGGGATGTGGCCTTGAAGGCCCTGTGTCTGAGGAATCAGTCACTTTCCAGGCAATGGGAAATAAAGGGAAGGAAAAATAAAGATCTTCTTCAAGCTTCATGACCAATGGTAGCCACTGACAGGAGTGGGTTTGGGGTCATAATTTCCCTCCTGCCTTCATCAGTGAGGCACCTGGCATTGGAATGAGTGTGACCTTCTACCCTGATGACTTAAGGACCAAAATGAAGACTGATGTTCAGTGCTGCTTTGTACCTGAGCTACCAAGTGCCATTAAAATTACATAAACTCACCACTATCAATCTCTCACACAAAACTTGCAAATCAGCACAGACTTTTCCTTTTCACTTGAATAAGTCAACATTAACCCCTCTCTCAATTGCCAGATTCTCTAGAGCTCTACCTTACTGTAACAGTAGCAAAAGTTATGCTAAGTATATATCTGTTTTCTCTCATTGTCACCAGGAGCTGGTCTTTATTTCAATCTTGTATGTACATTCCAGTGGAAACAAAACAAAATAAAACAAAACAAAACAAAATTTGCAATGCCTTGGAAAACTAGTCAGGAAATTACTTGGATTTGCTTAGTGGTTTATAATCTAGATTTTTGACATGACAACTATTAATCAATTTAGTCAATTATGTTCAAGATTAGTTCATGAAAAGAGCATAATTTTGTTAGATAGATGGTTTTAGCTTAAATTAGCATACTACAGCAAAACCTGGTTTTGCTTGTGGAGAATCATAGGAATTTTGCAAAGCATACAATTACTCCTTTTTCCTAAGGGCCATATTCACTAAAATTAAGCTTATGCACTAGAGAGGAAAGTATGACTTACTACATCATAAGTATTCACTTCTTACTCACAGACAAAACTCACTAGTGAAAACATTCCTTGAACCCACAAATGGGAGATTTGTTGACTGTAGATCTTCACAGATCTGCCCTCTCATGGTTCCTTGTTCCCTCAGTGGGAGAAGCAGAAACATTGCATTAGGTGGGATGGGCCTTGTACTCCAGGCAGGTCTTCCAAACAAATGTGCCTTCTGAAATTCAGCTGCAGATAGGCTCTCTTGTTTGGTCTCCTGCCAGATGTCATGATGCTTATTTCCCAGACCTTCCTTTCATTTTGGAATAGGGTGCATAGGGGAGGGAAACACTAATCTGAATGAAAGTGTTGTACTTCCCTTCCTATATGGTAAAAGAATGATAATGAAGCAAAGTAAAGCTTTTCTTCTGGTCTCAAGATAAAGCAGTTAATGATCAATGACAGAAGGATAACTGGAGTATAAAACCCATGGAGAAATGCTCTGAAGCATGCATATAGTTTTAGTGAATCTGGCCCTAGGCAGCACCAGTTTTCATTAGCTGAAAGCCCTTAACCTTTCCCTAAGGAAGTTTCATTTGTAAATGAAAGCCAAGTGGGACAGATTCTCAATTGCCTTGTACCTTTGCATTTAAACAAAGGGTATGCTTCACACCAGTGAAAGTCATGTGAAAGTATGCTTCACACATACTTGAAAAGTCATGCAAGGACAACAAAGAATCAGTCCCACTAGCTCACTGCTGTATATACACTATCACTATATATAAAAGAAACTGACACTTTCTCTTCTTTCACTCTCTGATTTCAACAGCACTCGCAAACAAAATTACATGATGAATTTTTCACGGCAACATGGGCTCAGGCATTTCTACAACAGAAGACGAAGGTCACTTAGACGATATCCATGAAGAAACGAGAAATTTATTTTTTTTTCTCCCAACGTGATGTGTTGCTTTCCATTCTTTAAACCTAGCACTGCATCTGGTATCAGGACTTTTCTGCAACTGGCTTGATGAATAACTGAAAGCCTTTTTCAAGACAGAGTGTACACCACTTTTTCGCACTGTGAACTAATGAGAAGTGACTTATTTTCTCATAGGTAAATGTTTTATTGTTGATGTGTCTGTGAAAATTGTGATCTGTTGTAATATCAGTTACAGTGGCAGTATTGGAAGTAAGCAACTAATTCTGTTTAACAGGAAAAAAAGTTTAAGCACAAAGACTTTTCAGATTTTATGTTTATAAAAACCTACATACTAAGTACAGAATTTAACATTCTTTGTCACATAGTTATTTAAGTGCACTGTATTTCAGCTCTGTGTCATTTTATATGATTAAGTTATCATTGTTTGTCCTCTTCGTATTCTCTTCTACAACATGACACATTGGCACTGTATTTACTTGTTTTGTTGTTGTAATATTTTTGCTGCTGATTTTTGGGCTATTTACCTTCTTACAAAATGTATTTAAAAAAAATCATCAAAGTACCTAATCCAGAAGATAATTGCAAAAGTAGTTGTAAAGGCGTTGATATCCTTCAGTCTTATTCTTTGATATGTCTGTTGGTTAGCATTGTTTTGTGGATAAAAAAAGAATGCTTGACATTAAACTTTTTTCTACTAAGGATTTGTGGATTAAGCCCCAAACAGAAATTCCCAATTCCCTGTCTAAATGTAGTCAGTTCTCTGAAACTGATTTACTTACAGTAACTGCCATTTGGTGTCTGTAGTAATGAAGTGATTTGTAAACAGTGAACGTTTCATTGTGTTCTCTTCGGTGTTTGTTTCTATTGCGGGTCATGTTTGTATCCTCTGATAAAGTTGTATCTACACCAGCAACGTTATAATGCCCCTATAGCCCTAAACTGTCTATTATCGTAAATAAAATGCTTCACTTTATGGTGAACCAAGCTAAAGATCCATGCTTCAATAAAGATAATGTCAACAAAGAATTCTGATGTTAGACTTTTCAAGCCATGTGGGCTTTACATGAAATCGCAAACCAAATACTTCCACTAAATATCTAGATTCTAAAGCAAATGTTAATGTTTTTTTTAATATTTAGCACATTACACATAACAGCACTTTGCAAGTACCACAAACCAAGAGATCTCCCCATCCCACCTATGGGCGTAGCATGGTCCTCAGAACAGGTCCTGGTGCAGTGAATGAAGCAGGACCACAGACCAACATGCACTCTAGCTTTGTGTGCAAACCAAGAAATGCAAACCACCATTTCCAAGCTCTGAGAACTAGAGTGTGGCACATAAGGAATCTTGCTCTAAACAGACTAAGCTGGCAATTCTTAGAATCATAGAACCATTAAGGTTGGAAAAGATCAAGTCCAACTGTTAACCCAGCACTGCCAAGCCCATCACTAAACCACGTCCCTAAGCACCACATCTACACATCCTTTTAATACCTGCAGGGATGGTGACTAGTCACTTCTCCAGGCAGCCTGTGCCATGCCTGGCTACCCTTTCAGTGAAGAAATTTTTCATTATATCCATTCTAAACCTCACCACATACAGCTCGAGGCCATTTCCTCTTGTCCTATACTTTGCTGCTTGGAAGAAGAGACTGCTGCCTACTTCACCACAGCCTTCTTTCAGGTAGTTGTAGAGACCAATAAGGTCCTTCCTGGGCTTCCTTTTCTTCAGGGTAAACAATTCCAGTTACTAGAGCTTCTCCTAATCAGAGACAAGTATCATATACACCTGTTCTGCTCTTACACCTTGCACATCTGCTTCTGGCACTATACCTGTCTGAACCAGAAAGACGTTTTTTACAGACCCATGTTCAGCTGAACCATGTGTTTAATCTTTAGGAGGTTTTTGATCACAGGTACCTGAGCACTGCAGGAAAAAAAAGAGATGTCGTTTAGTGACCAACCAGGCAACACCTTGGCTTGGTCAAAATTATGTGACAGACTTTTGGATGATCTGAAACTTGATGCAACAGTCCAGCCTCCTGCAAACACACTGTACTGTTCTAGAGAACCAGTATACTTTGCGTACTTTCAACCCCTGAAAAAAAAGATAATGGTTCTATTCAGAGAAATAGCAGGAAGACAAAACATGAGGATATTAAAGAATATAACAACTTAATGTTTGGGCAAGTGATTTTAAAATATTGTAGTAAGAATTATACCCACTGAATAAACAAAACCACAAGATCTATACATTCCTATTTTTAAAGATAATTTTATTTGATTTAATATGTCAATAGAAGGGTGATAGTTCAATCTAAAATGCATGTGCAGCTAATGTGCTTCCAGGGAATTAATTTAATTTAAAGACTTTAGATACAATGAGGCACTTTGCCTCACTTTTCAAGTAAGATATTAGCATAACCAGAGAACTGCTTTTCACAGTTGTATTTATTTCCTTTGAATAATGTATGCAATCACAACCACAGAGGATTACCACAAAGCATTTTACCCAAACTCACCACAAACTCTGCACTGCCTTTTCTCTTCCTCACTGGGAGATTCTCAAGTGGTATTATCATCTGCCCTTTCCAGACTCCAGGAAGCTCTTCCTTTTCCATTCCTACAACATCCCACATAGCATACACATATAGTATACTCAGTAAACGTGGGGTTTTTTTATTTTTCCTCCCATATGGCTGAAAGCAGTGAGTCATCTGACATTAAACAGTTGTTAAAACAGCAAGGGTGGCACAAAGGATAATCAATGGCAATAAAAATGCTATAAAATATACTAATAAGCTTATCTACTGGTGTAAAACTTTTGCAGTACTTTTAGTATTTCTAGTATATCTTATAGTATACTTCTAGTATGCCTTATAGTCTTCCTTATTTCTATCAGCTCACTAAGCCATTGTCCAGTTTCTAAGGAGAACATAAGAGAAACGAAACAAAACCACAGAAAAATGAAACTCTGCCCCGCTGGAGTTCCCGAAATAAACTAAAACCTGAAGTTCTCATAATTTTGCCGAAATGCTTTTCTCTTGAGCTTGCTTCATCCAAAGATTATAACATTTTCTTAATGGGAGGAAATGTGCAGGGGACCAATACTTTTGAAGGAGCAAATCTGGCTTTGCACGATCTTGACAATATACACAAAAAGGTAGTAATTAAATAATACAACAAATACACTCAAGGACAAGACACTGTCAAAGAGCAAGGTACCAGCACACAAACTGGATAACTACTGGACTAGACAACAAAACTATAGAAGTAGAATCAACAGCATAAAGCAGTTTTTTAAAATGCCACTTTGCATTGCATCAGTGGAAGTGTTCATGATAAAACATAGTAAATATAAACACAGCTGCCAGTGCCAGTAAAGTAGACAGCAGTTGTCAGCTGTTGAGCCCTTCTCTTAAATACAGATGTAAACAAGTTGGAGAGGTTGCAAGTACTGCAGCAGAAACAAGACCCTCCAACCCATGAGCTTCCAAACAGAGGGAGTTGTTTAGTCTAGACAGGAAAACATTTGGAAAGAGACATGACAACATCCATAAACATGGCTCTATGTTTTATTTACTCACTAACCCTTCAGGGCAAATGTTACTGGGTGGAAACACTGCCACAGCATCACCTCATCATTTATCTATTAGTAGTCAACGGGGTTGGTTATTATCAAAGCAGGAAGCCAGTGTGAGGTCCCAGATAAACCCCACTCAGATCAGCTCTGTAGTGAGGTTTAACTAGTGACTCAACAGTGAAGGAACAGGAACAAGCCAGCTGCAGAGGGGAGCTACCTTCATCCTGAAGGAGCTCAGGGAGGCAAGGGAGCCTCAGATGAAACAAGGTCAGCAAAAGGGCTTGCCTATGTTAAGCATGGCCCTAAAGAGCTCTTTAGGGCTGTTAACAACCCACAGCAGCTGAAGCCATGCAAGCACTTGCAGTGCCTCAGTGAAAGAGCAGACAGAGTGCTCACCATCCACAGGTGGTGGATCTGTTGCGGGAAAAAAAGACCATGAGGCACGAGCATGCAAGCATTGTACAAGTGACATGTGGATGGATTGTCCAGTGTTCTCTGATGATGATGTTTTCTGACTGTTGCTTTTTCTGGTTCAGCTTAAGGGACTAAGCCTAAAGACTTAGTCTTTGTGTGGCTAATTACTGCAGAGCCTGATGGGGAGAGTTTTAGCTGCCACACAACAAGGTGAAGCCAAGTAAAAATGCTGTCCCAGGAATGGAGGAATACCATACTGGAGTATGATGATAAATGCTAGGTTTATAGACTGAAACAAATTTCTTAAGCTTCTGTTTAAAAAGCGGAGAATGTAGTTCTGCTTTTGAGCTCTGCTACTCAAGGAAGCTTTGTGCAAGTTAACGGCAAAGAAGCTATGTCAGAAGGCTCAGCTGTTTCCCTGACTGCATCTGGGCCAAAGGCAGAACTCAGGGAATTAATGTGTAGTCACAGGTTTCAGGGCTACTTTTGCATGAGGATGATACTGCTGATACCATGATGCTGGCTGATACCCCCAGGTCCCTCTTTCCCTGCATACTCATCAGGTGCATATATCACACAGCCCTCTGCCCTGTAGCTTCAGGTGGGCTAGAAACAGCACATGCAAAGCCATTCAACTGGTTTGTACTCACAACTGGACACCCACCTTAGCTGATTTAAAATCACATCCTTCTCAGGGGAAATTTTAAATTATATGAGTTCAGCCATTTTCAAGGAATTTCAATGCAGAAAAAGGAAAATATCCCAATGTTTGGGCCTCTGCTAGAATAATTGTGTTATTATGGACAATAACAAAGCTTGACATGAGTTATGTGTATGTATAGGATGTGGATAGCAACTAATTAACACCAGCATTGTGAGAACCAAGCTTACTGCCACTGAAATCAGTGGGAAAATTCCTGTACATCAAATGTGTTTCATTTCACATGGAAATGCCCACCTCAGCTTTACTAATTCAGCTGGTTTGACCTGTCCTAGGACCTGTGTAATACTCCAAATATATACAGGGATTTTTCTGCCTTAGAGTTGTCTCATTCTCAGAAGATCCATGAGGGTAGCTAGGGTGTGGTGGGGAATGAGCCAATTAATGGAGCCCATCTGACTTATTTGGGATGTTCCATATGGGAAGTGTGTGCTTATGACCCAGTGGGAAGTGTCAGAACTCTGCACTCCCAGCCCCTCAGCTACCTCCCCTGCCCATACTCAGCAGCAGCAGCTGTCAGAGGAAGTTGAAAAATAACCAGCCCAACAGCTGAAGCTCCACTCCAGGCAGCTGTGAGTGCTGGATCTGGCCTCTGACAGTACCTCACAGCTCTCCTTATGCTGCTGGAGAGCAGTAGCTCCTGCTGCTCAGAATCACAGAATTTCTAGGTTGGAAGAGATCTTCAAGATCATTGAGTCCAATGCATGCTCTGACACCTCAACTAGACCATGGCAACAAGTTCCACATTCAGTCTTTTTTTTAAACACATCCAGGGACGGTGACTCCACCACCTCCCCGGGCAGGCCATACCAGTGCTTTATTGCTCTTTCTGTAAAAAACTTTTCCTAATATCCAATGCTCCATCCCCTGAGAGCCAGCTGAGCCCCCAAAACTCACACTGAGCCCTCTGTCATCACACAGCTCCAGTGGTGTGTGTGCACTCTTAACTAACATTCCACCATTATCCTCCACAGGAGTGTTTTCACTCTCCTCAATTCTCTATATTGTTTATTCTGTATTAACTCTCCCTCCCTATTCTTGTTTTGACCAAAAATCCTGTTTTCATCTTGCTGCTACTGAGTTTAGCACTATATTAATCCCTGCCCTTCTCCCAGAGCTGAAGAACCACAGCATCTTCTGCCATTTTAGACAATGCTGGAAAGAAGCAATAAAAATAATTAATCACCTTTGAGTGCGTCACGCTAAAACGCGCACATGAAATTAAAGCCAGCTTGTATTTACATGTAACCATTGATACAATTAGTGTAACATAATCCTCAGGATTACTGGAACATTCAAAATGCTTTATACCTGGCAGACTTTTCTAGCAGGAAATCTGCTAATCAGAGTTTGAGGCTTTCTGTTCTCCTTGTTCTATGTGCAGTGTGTATAAACAGGTCTTCCTGTGGTATGTTACTGCAACGTACATTTTACTGGCAACAAAGCATGTCAGAATGTGGCCTTTCACTACCAGGCCACGCTATCATATGTGAACTACACTTGGATTATAACACACCTGTTATAATGTTACAGATTTCCAAGTTCAGAACAGAATCAGCTTTTTGGATAAATAACCAAATTAACAAACATGCCTTACCCAAAGGAAGTGTGGTGTCTCCACTTTCCCAGCTCTGTATAACAATGCCATCCCACAGCAGTCCAGGCGAAGTCTGATGTATGTGGCATTATCTATCACTGAAATTTTTCAACAAAATGCCTTTTTGTAACAGGTATTTTGAGTAAACAAACCTTATATTTAAAACCAACTTTAGAAATGTTTGACCTTGAAATTTCTCAGTTTGACAATACTGAAATTTAAAGTGTTTCATTTCTGGTGCTGTATTTCACCTTGAATTCATTGACATTTTATTTAAATTCCAACAAGGGCTACCATGTCAAGGAATCATTTCAAGGTTTTCAAATGATACAGTCCTGTAGACACCAGTTTCACAATTTTTGTCATGTTCCTAGTGCATAAGAGTTTTAAAGTTGGAAAAAAAAACTTCTACAAATTCTGTGTACAAACCCAAATCCAGGAGGTGGGAAAACATTTTTGTCTTGGGCGAGAGAGAGTTATCACCATGATGGAAAACATAAACCAAGGATTGAAAGATGAGATCTGTGAAGGCATTTCACTACTAATTCATATATATTCACAGTGAAATTGATACCTACGTATTCTTTGCGCTCCTAAAGAAATAAAAAAACTATACCCAGGTAAATATTTGAAAAAAATTATTCAGAGTTCGGCGGGTCAGACACTGGAATAGGTCGCCAGGGAGGTGGAGTCACCATCCTTGGAGGTGTTCAAGAGGCGTCAGGATCTGGCGCTGGGTGATGTGGTTTCGGGGTTACAGCGGCACTGCTGCGTTCGGCTGGACGTGGTGATGTTAAAGGACCCTTCCAGCCCTGCTCACGGCCCTGCTCATTTCCCTCCACGGCTCCGCGGATTCTCCGAGCCCGGGGGCGGCGGCGGCAGCGCCCACACACGGCCCCGCCGCATCCTGGGACTCGTAGTCCGCGGCGGGGACGCGCCGGGCGGGGGCTGCGGGGGGGACTACGATTCCCAGGTGCACCCGCGGGAGCGGGGCGGGAGCGGGCTGGAGGGGGTGGGGGCCGCCCGCTCCCTGTGCTCCTCACCTTGGAGCGAGCGGCGGCTGCAGTTGCCGGGCTGCAGTTGCGGGGCTGGAGGAAGGCGAAGGGAGGTGAGCGGAGCGCGGCCGGCCGGCCGGGGGTGAGCCGGGGGTCAGTGTGGGGGTCAGTGTGGGGTCTGTCCGCTTGAGCGTATCTCCCCTGAGGGGCGCGAGCCTCGCTGCGAGGAGCCTCGGTGAGGTCGGGCTGTGCCGGTGCCTGTGGTTCCCGCTCGGTCACCCCGGGCCGGGGGTAGCGTGAGGGGGCTCTCCCCGTTCCGTTCCCTCTCCCTTCTCCCACCGCCGGCCCCCGCGGAGCGGCCGGAGCCCCGTGGGTGTCAGGAGCGGTCCGGAGGCAGCGCCGTGCCGGGGCAGCGCCGCTCCGCTCCTCCCGCACCGCCGGCGGCTGCCGGGCAGCGGCGGCGCCGCTCGGTGCTGGAAACACGAGCAGCGCCCAGGGGGAAGCCGCAGGGAGGGGGAGAGACCAGACACTGCCTCGGGGTGTGCCTGCACCCCTCCCGCTGTGAGCTGCCGGCTGTCAGTTTAGGTCGGAGCGACTCTCCCAGAAAAGTCTTGTAACAACAAAAAAATAACCTGCTTTGCACTTCATTATTAGCTTCAACCCAAAGACCTTCAAAACCTTTCCAAAACCTCGATTAAACTATTCTCCCCAACCCCTTCATGCCTTTCTACTTTTCAGGCAAAGAAGATTTTGCCTTTCCCTATGTCAGTGTTTTTCAGCTTCACGAGCTGTGGGAACGTGTTGAACTCCTTACAAGGGATCAGTGAAAGCAACTAGGAAGAGCCAGCCAGAAAAGTAAGTAGGCTTAAATTTGCTGTGCTCGTGCCCATGCTGCTATTGCAAAACTTTTAATTGTCTGAACATTGAAATATGTTGAAAGCTGGTTTTGGGATGCTTCAAAATTTCAGAGGACCCAAGTGGCTGTTGCAGAAGGCTTCTAGGGGTAGTCCAGTAGTAAAGAAAAGAAAAAACATTAGATTGCCACCATTATTTCTGCTGATGAATCAGCAGAATATGCATTCATAATTCTCCATATCTATCACGGTAATGCAGTTGTATAGCATTGGTTTTTATTTTGATGACTGACAGCAAGGATCTGGGCACTGGAATATTTTGAAGTTTTCTCAGAGGAAGACTAAAATCTGCGAACAAACTTTTAAAATGTCTCTTACTAAATGTGTAGTAACAGGTATTTTGGGTTAACAGGTGTCTTGATTTATATTATAGAATTTTCATTATGTAGGATGCTACTTTACTGCTGCTGTAGAAAGAGAAAAACTAAGGTATTTTACTGTTTCAGAAGCAAGCACGTGAAAGTGGCCTGCACTGAATTAACTCTGTGGGAATCACCTCTTGCCCTCTTCAAGGGACAGAAAGCACATTTTGAAACACTTGGTTTCTGACAGTCCTAAGCCTTCCTAAGACACAATAGATGTTTCAGTTCTTCATTTAGCAGTATTTCCAAACTGAAATGTTTTGTTAATAGTCTTGCACTGTATTGTGAAACATCTCTGAAATGTAGTGTGGAAAAGGTATAGGAAGAGAATGGAGTTTCACACATGCAGAGCTGCTGTTGGTAGCTGATAAAGCATATTAATGTGCAGTTACATTTACTCCCTTGGATGGGCTTGAGGGTATTTAACTCATCAGTCTTATTCTGAAAGCTTCATTGCATTTAAAGGTATATTTATGAGGGGAGTTGGGACAATACTGAGTAATAGTCAGAATCAAATTTCAGGAAAGCTCTAAGTCCAATAAGAAAGAAGCCTGCTGCTGCATCCATGCTTGGGTTCTAATCTAAACTAAACTTTATTTCCTCTAAGTATTGTGTCTGGAGCTAATGTGCTGGTTTTGCTCGTACTGTACAAACTCTGTGTGCAGGGTAATAGTTTGCTTAAAGGCTAACATAATTTTTAAAAGTGCAGATGATTGAGCATGATCTAGGTGAAAGGCCTAGGAAATGGTGATGTTTTTAGCCTCTGGCACAAACTGGGCCCTGTTTTCTAAGCTGAATACTTACTAAAATGCTCTATTAGATTCAGCATTGTAAGATATCAGATCTTACAACTCAGAGCACTGAACAGACATTGTGTCTTGCCTTTTGTTTGGAATTTCTAGTCCAACTCTGTGGTTCAAATAATATCTTTAGCACTCAGTTTTTCATGGGTATAGTAGTCTGTCCCCCAAAATTCAATGTTTTTAGAACTTAAATATTCCAAAACTGCAAGGAAAGATATTATTTGGTGTGATTCTAAAATCATGGAAAACAGGAACAGATTTAGCACATGGCTGTCACACTGTTGCTCTTTTGCTAATAACTTGAGAAGGAAGAACTGAACATATGTTTATCTGCTTTTACTGTTATAGTATAGGCAGACCAGTATTATCTTGAACTACGACTAATTTGAATTGCAGCTGTAGCCTCTGTAAATGTAACCAAGGCTTCTGTGCAGCTACTGGGTTACTTAAAAAAGCACAGAGTCCTTTGAGCTCCTCTGCTTCTTTTGGTCTCTGCCCAATGAACTGCTGAATGCTATTTTTTCTTCTGTTTTGTTGCTGATGTACTTGTTCTGTAAGATCTGGTTTTCTAGAGCTTTCTTTTCTGTTTTTTTTCTATCTGATTGTTTCATAACCTGTAACTTCTAGCGCAAGAAAACCATGCTGAATCTAAAACTCTCAAACTCTAATTAGCCTCTTGATATCCCAGTTAACTGTAATGAATTAAACCCCATTGTTATTCAGACATTTCTCTCCCTAGATCTGTTAGTCAGCAGAATGTTGTCCTGCTAGGCAATGTTTCTTGATAGTCCTTCTTGATAATATTTCTTCACATGGCTGCAATGGCAATATGCCATTTGCTGTTATTTTATAACCAGTTAACCTATAGCTTTTTGCTCTTTAGAAGTGTAAGCAGCAGCAAAGTGCAGGTCTTGTTGTTATTTACCATGTGCCCAGGTAATAGAAATGCTATACACAAACAGACAATGTCAAGTATTCCCGTGGGTTTGAAGATAATGTTGTAAATTTGTGCAGGCAGTTGAATGAGTTTTGCAAGTCAGTTGCATTGATAGGATTTAGATTTTTATTTATAAGAGTACATGTATGAACCACTGGCTTATGCAGGAACTTGGGTTACTCTTCTCAAAATGTTGCATTATTATTTTATTTTGTGCAGTAGCAAGCTGGGAGAACCTTCCATGTGACAAACAACAGTGTGATTGCCTTCCTGGGAAGTTTTTGACAATCTGTATTTTTGCTGCTTGGGTAGAATCTTTTTTTCTTCAGCCTTCACTGGAAATTTACTGGTTTTGCCCAGGCAGGGGATCAAGTTTTACTGGTCCACTTCGGCTGTTGCAAACCATTCTGTACATCCAATTCTGTTTGTGTTCTTGTATTGTTGTGGTTATTGGGGAGGGTGTGGGTTAGCTAATTAATAGATTTTAATCTGTTAATTAAAAAGATGAGATTCTGAAACATAGACTAGGCTAGAGCAAAGATCAAATTGCTTCTTTGAATTTATTTTATGGAAATTAGGTTCTGAGGCAGGGCTGAGATTTGAGAACTCCTCAAAAAACCTATCATCCCATGTTGGGTGGGGCTTTGAGCAACCTGGTCTAGTGGGAGGTGTCCCTGCCCATGGCAGGGGGTTGGAACTAGGTGGTCTGGAAGGTCCTTCCACCATTCTGTGATTCTAAGGCACAGACAGAATTTTCAAATCCAAATCAAAGACTGCAGTGTGTCGTTTGAAACATCCTTGTTGAAGTTAAGTCTAGTAGGGCCAGATCAATTAAGCTCGATTAAGGATTACAAAATTTCTGCCTGGTTTTCATGGAATAGAATTTAAAAATCCATACTGCATGCAGGAGAAAACTTGCATTGCTACTCAGAGGTGCCCACAGGGAGCTGCCCATTCCTGTTCTCACACAGCTCTGCTAAGCTCAGGCAAATCTGAAGAGTCACATCAGGAACAAAACTACAGATCTTCCACAGATACAGGCAACTGTAATGTCTTCTCTAAATATAGAAGTTTTGCTGGTGCAATATGGCTCAAGTCCTTTCCCAGAGAAAGCTAAACCTGAGTTCATTTACCACTTCAGCATGGTCAGCATCTAATCCTGCATACCCTGCTTTACCAGGATCCTGCCCCAGCTTCACAGCTTTGACATAACATTGTTTTCTAAGCCCTTTCAATTTCTTTCAGGTGCTTCTTTATCTACTGTTTCTGGTTTATTGCATTTTTCTTTTTGGAATTTTGCATTGTACTACTTGTTAGTACTACATTGTACTACTTATTTTCAGTTCTGTATTATATGATGCCAGTTTTATTTCTTTGCCAGTTTCATGTTTAAAATCAATATACATGATCTTTTTTTGGTGCTTCGTTTATGTCCATACACCTGAACAGGTGACCTGAGTCTGACTAACTACAGTTGTAGTTGAGTCTGATTTTATTTTTTCCCTTCTTTCTGGTGACATTTGTTTCTTTTGCGTATGTGTTCCTGAGAAAGAAAGGAAGATTCTTGCAAGAAGAAATTATCAGAAAATTACTTAATGAACCTTTCTTCATTTCATTTGATGATCCTCAGCTCAGATACCCTTCTTGCTCTTCCAGTTCCTTCATCAGGACACCCTATTCTACTGTAGCTGTTGCAGGAATCCATTCTTGCAGGGTTGTTCTGCCAGACACACTTGAAGGGTCATTTGGAAAAATTTTCAGCTCTATGAGGGTTGGTCTTTTTGTTTGTGCAGTTAAGAACAGAAATGGGGCTGTCTCACATTAAAATTTCATCAGCTACAGAAGAGATATGAAGTCATAAGGTGAGCTGCAAATAAAACAGGGGTTTGCTGTGAAATAGTTATTTGTGAAACTTCTCTACACGTTCTTTGCTTACAGTGTATTTTAAAATACTTAAAGCAAAAGCAGTGTTGGCCTGTGTTTGCTGTGCACTTATGGCCTTTAGATGTAACCTTAATGTCTTAATGTTGATGAAGGTTATTCCCACTGTCTGGCACTCACCTTCAGATCATGAAGCAACATTCAAGTACACAGGAGACAGGAGAATACTATTGTTTAGATAACGTCTTAACCAAGCAACAGTTGCATAAATGGGGACAGGATCTGTCACAAGTAATGTTCTGCTTACTGCTCATGTAGGATTTGGTTTGATACCTAGTGCAGAAAAAACCCACAGAAAATATGTGTTATAAAGTAGCTTCCAAGAATGAAATATTTGCACATCCTAACATGGATAGCATGGTTCTCAGAACTATCAGGAAGAGAGTTACAGCTTTGAGAAATAGTTAGCACTACTACTTTCTCGAGGAGTGGTTGCCCTATGCTGAAGTTCTTTGTTGGCTTTCAGAAGCGTCAGTTCTTCAGGAATTTCTTCAAGTATGGCAGTGGCTGTGGCCTGTTTTACAGAGGGGCAGATCCTTCCAGAACATGTTAGAAAGAGAGCCTTGTAGAAGATCCTTGGAGACTTTTCAAAACTTCATGTTACTTAAGTAACGTAGTTACTTTATGCCATGTTTTCAGCAGTTAAACTGGAATATAAATTTTAATCCCATTCTAAACCCTCTCCTCCTCCCTTTTCTGCACTCTGGTCATTTCTTCCTCTGACCATGCTGTTTTACTATCCTTCAGTTTCCTCTGTGACTTGAGAGGTTTGCACTGTAAACATGATGACTTAAATGATTCAGTTATAAATAACAACCTTCTATTTTTTTGTGGTTTATTTTTAACAATGCAGCACTTGAGAGGGTAGTGATGTGTATAAGGAGTTGATGAAGCAGATAGAGAGGAGAGAATTCTTTTGGTGGCTTCTCTGCAGGAAGAAGTGTGTCATAGAATGAAGTGATTTCTTTCTGCACAAACACTTGTTTGCTGTCTGTATGTTCCACTTTGCCTGAAAAAATGAACCAGCTGCTGGAGGTCATTGGTGCACTGAGACCACGAGAAGTAAAGAAGTTATTCTGGCTTAGCTTGGTGTGTATGCATGATCTTGATTAATGTTGTCTCCTCTGATCAACTGGAGCTTAATGATGAAAACTGCTTCAGCAAAGCTTTTGGCAGTGGATTTTCTCTGCAAAATGAAGCTGGCTAATGATTACCTGTCTTTGAGCTGGTGTATGTCCTTATCAGTCAGCTTAAGCACAACAAAGGGGTCATCAGCCATGGTACCATTCTGATTAACTTACTGATTCCACTACCAGTAGCTACTGCTTTTTGCAAAGGGAAAGAGGATGGCAGACTAGGATCCAAGGTCACTGAAATCTCAAAAAGTAGGAATAAGAATGATCTTGTTGCCATGTGTTCTCATGGTCATCAATGTGTTTACACTGGAAACAGAAGCCAGCTCTTATCTCAGAGGGAAGGAGGCCAGTGTCCTGCTGCTCAAAGTGCTCCTGGTGTTTGTCTTATGTGGAATGGATTAAACAGCTCAATCATCATAACAGGTTCCTAAAACATTCTGTTGATGAAAACAAACATAAGATTGCTGGTTGATAAGAGATACTGTTGAGACACTAATGAATTCATTAGTCCATGGAGTAAACCTTTGGGGACTTAAGTATTTTTTTGCAGGGAACATGAAATATAAATTACCTCTTACCTGTTGCAGAATGTTATTATTTTAAAATACATATTTAAATATATATTTAAATATATATTTAAATACATATTTAAATATATTTTAATATATAAATAGACATATATATGTCTAATTTGTTATCATTTTGAGAGAAGGATCTTTATGCTCAATATTATTATGCTCTTTTCAGTGGCTAAGATAGGTTCATTAGAGGAAAATATATCATACTGAATTCAACAGCCTGAGGAAAGTGGGGTTGCTGCTGCTGCTCAGTATCTCCAGATCCAACCAGTACCAAGGCTGAAGATGTGTTTCCCGTAAGCACACACACACAGAGAACACACATACACAACGAACTTACATTTGTTCCTGGCAAGTCATGCATCTCAGAGCAGCAACACCGACAGCTTCCTCCCCTCTGCTCTCTACCTAAGCAGGATGGATGTCCAGTACTGAGAATATATGTACATATGTAGGGGTACATCACACATCTGCAAGGTGGATCACTCACACAGTCTGCCTAGTGGCTCCTTCATCCCAATCTCCCCAGCTGAGATGGAAATACGAGCTGTCAAGTCCATAGCCCCACTCCAGTTGTTGGTACAGACCATCCCATGTGCACATATGTGACTGGCCAGGATTTCCCAGGACCCCTTTTTCTGCTCCTGAGTGCTCTTACTCTTAGAGATGGGCAGATGCTTTTCACATCTAGAGCTGGCAGGGGACTTCCAGGGTCCCTCAGGTGACCCTTGTGTACTACTCTGGACTGGTGGTGATGTGCTTTTGATAGGCTGATGGCTCATGTGGTGGCCTACCAGGGTATTATCCAGGTTCTCCATCCTCCTATTGTTTTGAGTAACACTATAGGTGTGTGGAGAAGCTTTTACCGTACAATCAAACTCAGGTTATGTAATCACCTCACCTTTTTAATGAATGGAGTAGAAATCTTGCCTGTCTAAAAACTGCGTAGAAATTTAAGGTCTTGATTTATTTTTTTCCCAAAGGTTAATTCCCGGAGTGCATTTCTTAAATTAGGACCTTCACAAGGAAAATTTTGTTTGTTTCACAAGTTACTTCTAAAAACTTCTAAATTTATGAAGTTTTACATAAAGGCTTCAACTTTTAAAAAAAAAAGTTGTTAGTGGATTTAATGGGAGTAGCAGAGGAGGAAGGAGAATGATGATAACAGTCCCAATAAAACTAGGAGAACACACTCCTTATGACCCCACCCAGTCATTTTACACCTTTGTGTTTATTTTCAAAACAACTTTGTACTTGTCAGTCAGAGTGAAAAATGGAAGGGCATAGGGCAATGTGGAATGAGGCCAGAGAGGAAGGAGAGAAATGAGCCATTATGTGGTTCATAAAATCACCTGGTTTTGTGTCTCACTTCTTCAGACAGAAGGAACAGATCTTGCAGTAACAGTGCTTTTCAGCGTACATTTGGGAGAACGTGTTTTACATAGAGTGGCAGTATTTCCACCAGCCCCTTGGCTGATGGCAGTCACCCATATTCATATGTTTGAAGATGCAAAATATTTTATAGACTTTTTAGTTTGTGATCAAATTTGGAATTCTCTAGCACAGGACACACAGTAACACAGTACTAGTACTGTCCACCTGTGCTTTTCTTCTACTTGAAGCAATTTGTCCTTAGTTTCTGAAAGAAAGGGATTTTGATCTTTTAAATCAGGCAAGACAATGGATTTGTCATTGACTCCTCCATTTCCATAGGTAGTTCAGACACATTCTGGTTTGACACACATTAGGAGCAAAAGTGACTATTAAAGCTGCAGGAGTCACATGGTAGCCCATCTTTAATGTCTCCAGCTTCTTGCTTTTTTCTATGCATAGGTGTGTTTTGAACCTAAGGAACAGCAGTCAGATCTCTGTCCCTATAAATTTTATGGTCACACTCTGAATCATGTGATTTGGATCAAAAATTATTGTCCTCTACAAGAGTCAATGAGGCTTGACAGACCTCATTTATCAGCTAAGGTTGGGAAGACAAAGTGCTAATTTATTAGTGGTAGTGTTATAAATTCATGTTTGCTTCACTTTTTTTTTAACACCTTCAATTTGATAATAGCAGTGAAGGCATAAGACAAGCCTTTATCAGTCAGATAAAGAGTTGCCAACACTTAAGTCTTTTGCATACAGGTTTTAACTACTTCAACTCAACTCTTATCTGGCTGATAAGATTAATGACAGTATTTCTTACAGCTTTTTTAACTTTATTCTTGCCATGATGTTCAAAGGTTGTTGGAGAGCAGTATTCCACTATCCACCATTGCCTTTCTTTTGCTCTGAATAAAGGTTTATGAGTTTTTCAGCAATCATAGCATTAAGCTTTCTTTTCATGAAAATGGCAGTACCTGGCTTTTGATCTTCTTCAGGCATTCTGGGAGTGAAGAGCAAGACTCAGTTTCTGAGCCTTGGATAACTGTGTTGGCAGTTTGTCATACAGCAAACAGTTGGAGAACAGTGGAACAGTCATGAAATGTTACTGTTTTGCTACTCTATGGACAATGTGTATCATCTCATAAAGACAAGCATCTCAGTCTTGCTCTCTGTGCTCTTTTGCAAGAGAGAGGGATGATATTAAAGACTTTAATTGTTACTGTATTATCTATATCTTAATATTTTAGGTTGCCATCAGGGAACATGCTTATGCAGGGCTGTTTAAGTTGGTGATATGACATGGAAAAATAGAATGTGATATATCCAGCAAATGTAGGGTCTCTTGTGATTTGTTTTCCATGTTCTTGTATCCGTTGTGAAGCTAAAGACAAGATCCTATCATATCCTCCCTCAAGTTACTTTTTTTTAATCTGGTTCTCATGATTCAGTGCAGTGTAACTTCCTTATTCTAACAGAATCAGAAACATTAAATCTACCGTTTAAAAACCTTCCGACTGAGTGATGGTGAAACTTGGATTGTGACCTCTGGTAGTATTCCAAACTAACACTTGCCATGATCTGGATAACTGATTTAAAGTTGGGCCTTGTTCAGATAGTCAAATGCACCATTTGTATCATTTATTTTACCATGAAAAACAGGGGCAGGATGGATCTTCTGTTGTTCTGTATATGCTCATAGTACCTGGAAGAGCTGGAGCATGTGTACAGAACTGGAGATATCCAAACCTCTCCAGATCTAGATTTACATTACAAGCTCATGTGGCTCTTCCATATATTAACCAATCTACTTGAAGTTGAACAAACTCAGAGGTGGAAATTCAGGATCTGAATTGTTTGGGGTTAGCAGGTTTTGTGTTGCCGTCCTTTGCAGCAGAAAGAAGACCAGGGTGCGTGTTTTTAAAATCTTGGCTAAAAATGTTTTGATATTACATTCTCATTTTATTGGAGAAGTTTGGCCAAAACCAAGTCATTGAACTGATTTAGTTTGTGTATTTTGCATGCAGCTGCAGTTTTTGTTCTGATTTGAGAGGATTTTCTGTTTAGGACTGATTAAAATTGCTTCTTAATTTGTAGATAAGGCTAATGTTGCCAGAACACATCAATTAATTACTGGAAAAGATAAATTGTGAACAATGACATAAGAGACCATTATGTAATCCCAGACTGGTTGAGGCTAGAAGGGACTCCTAAGGATCATAGATTACAACCTCCCTGCTGAAGCAGGATCACTTTTATTTCACACAATAAAGCTGAAGTCAATCTAGAGTGTGTGATAAATAAAAAATTATAATCTTAGTAAAAATATCCTTTTCTGGCTGACAACGTAGGGAAAGTATTGCTTATGAAATACTGAGAACTGAAGAGATGCTAGGCTATGTCAGTTCTAGGAAAGAGAGACTACCAAGACCTGAGTGGAAAATTCCAGCACTTTCATCAGAGTGAAGGCATAGATAGCAATATCGGTATTTTGCTGATGGTCTGACTGTATTTGCTGAGTCAGAATGTTGGACCAATCATGGTTAGCTTTGTCTGAGTGTTTAGGTAGCAATTTGTTTAATTTCTGTGTGGTAACCCTTTCCCAGAAAAGTATTGATGTAGAGCTAAAAACGGAACACCCCTGGATTAACACCCTTGGTTGAAGGCAAACACATGCTTAAGTGACTTGCTGGACTTGAGCCCAAGGCCTTGTTCACAATGATGGCTCTGTTTCCCACTGCACTCACGTTCTGTCATCGAATGTGGCACTAGCCAGCATCTCTGCCTAACGACATAGCAGTCCTGTCACTTTGCTCAGAACTGGGAGTCGTGTTTCTTGCCTGGTATTTCTGAAAGCAGCAAATACGGGGCAATGGAATTAGCAGAGTGTCTTTTAAACGTGTTAAGATGTTTGTGGCAGTGAACCAGGCAGACAAATAGATCTTTACAAACCTTCTGGCTAGTTTTAAAATTGGGCGCATCTCCCGATGTTTTAGTCAGTGCAGATTGGGAATAGCAGTAAATGGCACATCCACTGAAATAATAACTGTCTGAAAGTAGTGAATTGTTTATCCTTGAGATGCTGTTTGGAGAAAGAAGCTTCTGAAATAGAGGGGAAAGCATGTGGATGGATGCAGGAAGCAGCTGACAGTCTGGAAGAAGGAAGTGGGTTTGTCAGTGTTAGAGTTCAGTCTTTTGAAAATGGACATGCCAGTTTGTGAGTAAGCAGGAAGTAACTCAGCAATAAAGGAATCTCCCTCCTACAGTGACATATTCTTTAAAATCTGAGGGAAAATCCAGATAAGCATGAATACAGCCTTCCAAGTTCATTTCAGCACTTATTTACGGAGTAATTAATGCAAAAGCTTTCATTACACAAGAGAAGCATAAATTAATAGCTTGCATAAAAAGACTGAGTGTGATTTATTTTCTTACTGCTGTTAAAGACTACTTAATTAGACTGCAATCACAGTTCTTGTCTTTAGCTTGTCAAAATACATTATTTGAAAGGAAATGCCAAATCTGAGGTTAAAAAGGAAACCAAACTTATTTTGTCTGCAGCCAGGTTTTTTGGTGGAGACTGTTCCTCCTTCACTGCTTCTCTGTGAGATCAACTATGGAACATACCCAAGAAGAAGAAGAAGCAGCATGTCCTGAGCAGACGCAGAGGTATTGTGTGCAGAGACCAATATACAACCAGGAGCTCCTGCAAGGACAGCTGCACAGGCGACAGAGGACCCCTCAGACTTTAGGGCAGAAGATTGCACATTCTTGTCGGTAGGATTTTTTGTCTTATCTTTGTTTTATTGATTAGAAATATTATAATTCTGAATCGATTCATGCACTTAGCTGGTAATCTCTTCTAAGAAACCTAAAAGATAAACCCACTAATTCTACTTTGATTATTCAGCAAGACTGGAAGAAGCTGTGTGTATTTGCTTTCAATGTTAATGTATAACTGTATTAGAAAATGTTGGATAAATTCGTTGAATTGCCTTCGTCAAAGTGCAGAAGGAAAATATGCAGCATAGGAATGTGAAGTATTAGTCAAATCACGTGACATGAATTCATAAGATCCAGAAAAATATCTGTTCTTTTTATGTGGAAATACTTAACAGCCAAATTTGTGTTTCATGTGATCCTTTCACAGAAAAATGGAGACGTGTGATAGCTGTGTAGAAATCTAAATTATTAGTGTTATAAGAACTTACTAGAGGCATTCTCTAGCTTTTAATTAACTGCCTTGGAGTCTAAGTATCATCTACTTAGATGTGAAAATGTCTTTAACTGTGCTTCTCTTGCTCCATGGTACCAGGGGATTTAAGTTGTAGTTAAGTTCTCATTACCTTTATCTTTATCCATGCTTCATTTGCAGAGTTTTTTTCAATTTGTTTATCAAACCTTGTTCTGCAGGACCACAGAATTGTTTTTCTATGAAATACTCCTATTCACATGATTTGACATTTGGAGATTTGCTTTGGTTTATGGAATGACTTTAATGGTAAAGACACTTAATTCTACCCCAGAAAACTTAATCTGTCCTGAATGAAAAAGAAGTGGGTGAAAATCCTCCTTCTTGTGATACAGTCTCCTTAACCATGGAGGAGTGTGGATGACTCTCTCATTTGCAGCAACAAGCTTCTTCACTGTGCAATTCAGAAATGCTAACAAATCTCAGCATCTCCTGCAGTTTCCCTACACAGAAAAGCACTTATACAATCCCTATGTTACATTTTTAGCTAAGGTTAAACTTACCACAGTACAATCAAGGCATGATGCAAGGCAATACTGGATGGAGATAAGCGTGTCCTGGCTCTATTCATTTGACATGAGTCAGGGTTTCAAAAGGTTAATAGCTCTGCTAAGAGCCACAAGGGTCAGTGCTGCTGGCTTCAGTGCCTTTTCTTTCTGGGTGAAGAAGGGTTATGTTCTCAAATAGCCTCAAAGTGGGTCTGTCAGTACTATTAGTGATAGTAATAAGCACTGGTTAAATTAATGGATTTGGTGTTTTTAAAGCGTAGTAATATATAATGTTATGATCAAAAAAATATAAAGCATGGAACTAGTAAATGGGATAAAGCACTGCAAAGTACTCTGAGTGAAGACCACTATCAGGAAGCAAGTTATGCTCAGGGGATTGTTTTTAGGACCACTCAATTGCATAGACCGGAACAGTTTTACTTCCAGGCTCACTTTTGCTCTCTTCTCCGTTCCATAAGGTTTGTGAAAAGCACTAATATGATTATGGGCTAAATTAACTGGAGGCATCATTGTTTGTGCTTAAGCATGTCAGAAATTACTATCATCAGGAGTCTGAGCCTGCCTGTAAAGTAGCTGTTTTCCTGTATAGGGATGAAAGAGAATTTTTGCAACCTGTTTGTCCCCTACTAGTGTCTAACTTTCTGCTTTGTATTTCCAGTTTTTCTTCTAAGAAAGCCAAGTCTCATCTTTACCGTTTCTTACCAATTTTGAGATGGCTTCGTCATTACCCAGTGAAGCAATACTTACTGGGAGATGTTATCTCAGGTATAAGCACTGGGATCATGCAACTTCCTCAAGGTGAGTGTACCTCTGGATTTAATTGTCTCTTCTTTGCTTTTTCTGTGTGTGCTTTTATGGCAGTGCTTGGCATCCAGAAAAAGGTGCTCCTGAGAGATGGATGTGCATCTCAGGGCTCTGTGTGGAGATCAGCATGGACTCTGCCCACCAGCCCATAATGATTCCCTTAAAACTGCAAGTCAGTGATATGCACCCAACACTGAAAGAAACTCCCTCTCTAATCAGTATCCATAGTTCTCAACGGCAGACCAACTTTTCACAGTTTAAGTACATGTCTAAACTTTTGATGAATACACCATATTATTTACTGATCCCATTGTCCTGAAAGTCATGGCAAATTTCCTACAGAGGGAAGCAGATTCTAACAGACATATAGACCTTATGTTTCAGAGAGCAACTGGGACAAAGTAACCAAACTAAATTTAACCAGAGAAGAACATGCAAGAATTCAAAGACTGATCCCTAGGCCTAGAAGTCACCAGTTTATGCTGGAACCATAGTAGTGGGCAATGATTTATGCAGTGGAAATAAATGAAAAATATCATCTGTGACAAGACTTAAAATCTCTGAAAATTTCTATTAAATTATTTGGACATGTCACCCTAAGTGGAGCCCAGTCCTGGAAGACAGAGAAAGCCAGTGTTCACTGTTCTGTTCAGCTCTTGGTAAATGGACCAGAAGAATCTTTTGTTTAGCCCAGCACTTATTATTAGCAGTTTCAGAAGTTTTAGGAGGTTAGAAAGCAACAGTACTTCTACAGGAATATCATTATGGGGTGCCCACAGCTCTGGGAATGGCAGTTTCACAATAGCTGCCACAGTCTCAGTTGATTTTTCCAGGAGGTCTTGGAGTCAGGGAAATTCTTTGATTTGTGCAGAGCCCTGTCCAGGGGGTGATGTAATTAAGCATGCGTAAGTTTTCTTGTATGTTGACTTATTTCATATTTGCACCTCATTTGTTCCACTTTAGGCTGAGGCAGGTCTGAAAAATATGTCTGTAAATGCAAGATTTTAATAGGTGATAACCCGTTAAAATAATTAAATACCCTAACTTTTTTCTATATTCTTCCTAGTTTTCTGTAAGTTTTATGATTAAGGTTATTTTTTCTTCCACACATGGAAGCATGAACATACCTTAAACTGATAGCTAATGTGGTTAATTATCAGGCATATCTGTCATATACTAGACACAAACATTGCCAGTTGTATACCGAAACATAATTTATGTTGTGACCTGAAAGAACACTAAAATTTAAGTGGTCAGCAGTGAACTTTGTACTTAATTTTGTGACTCTCTTTTAAAGTAAACACTATTCATTTGGCTACTGTAAACATGCCCTTAAACTGCTCCTACTCTTTCTATAAACACAAAAATTGAACTTTAATTTTTCTGGAATGGATATAATTACAGTAAGCATGAGTTCAAAGAAGCCTAGGAATCATTCCAGGCAGAACTACAATGACCACGGTGTTTAAGCCATGGCCTCCTATCAAGTCAATATCTCTTTATTTCCTTGGCAATGACAGTCTCTAAAAATGCCAGTACAAATGAAAGGGAATAAAAGGGTATTCAGATCAGGAACTTCACATAGACCCACCCTCCCTGTTTTGAACAATGATTTTCAGTTCTGGTAACTTGTACTGTTAAGTTCATCATCATATTAAAGACCAGGCTGTTACAGTACAGGGTGTTTGCTGATGTCAGGAGGGGTACTCCTTGGGTGAGAGAAGATATGTGGGATGAGTTTCACGAGATGAAATGCTCATTTGAGCAAGAGAATAAATGATCAGTCCAGTTTTGGTGAAAGTATTTTTGGTCGGGACTCAGATATTGCTTGGGGGTAGAACAAGGCCCTGTGAGTTACTGCACTGCACAAGAGCACATGGATGGCACAGAAGATCCCTTTGGTTTAGCTGTTTTTTCTTGTAATGTGATGCTTTATCTCCCAATTTAAATTATTAGGGAGAGGTGTTTTTGAGTATCACTGGCTGTCCATGGTGGGTGAACCGTTGCTTCTCTTTGCAATTTGCACTGGCCCATTGAGATTTTCACCCCTCACTTGGACCAGTCTGCCCAAGTGTGACAAGAGCACACAGGTGTCACCAGCCTGCACCTGTGACACTGTAGATCCAAGCCAAGCCAGGATACAGTGTTTTCTTCTTGAGGCCCATTTGTTCTGTTCTGGTGTCAATTCTCATTAACACGAGCTGTGTAGAGCTACTGTTTTGGCTGGAACTGCTTGGGTCAGTTATGTGCCATATCACATGGTGTACACCCCTTGCTTGTGAGCCTGGTCCCATGATAAGCACACTCTGAGTCACACAGGGGGTGGGAGATGTTTTTCCCTGCTGTCACTTAGAGAGGTTCTCCCCACAGCTCCACAGTTGTGCTTGCCAGCCCCCACTACAGATAGGAATGATGTGGATGGCATTCCACTCCACGGAACTGGACAGGGCATAATGACAACAAGGGCCTTTTTTTTGGAAGAATACCACACTGTATAAGCTCTGGGACCTTACAGAGTGTCAGAAATTATTCTATGCTTATTTTACATTTTGAAGCATGTTTTGTGGAAACATAAACTTTAATGTAATTCCTGTCATTCTGGGGTGAGGGAAGGGGAAAATGTTAACTTCAGTTACAGGTTGCAATGACCACTGTGTCTGATCAGAAAAGGGAGAAGTCAAATGTGTCCCACTTGTTATGAGGTATTTCTAACTAGATTCTTCTGCAGATGAAAAACAAAAGCAACAAAAGGCATTTGTTGGCCATTAAGGAGTGCTTCCACCCTCAGAGGCAAAACAGGTGCACAGCTGTACACACAAACACACACACACACACTTGCAGTTCCTGTAGTTAGAGACTTTGGATTCCTGACTCAACTCAAGTTTCTAGGCACTGCCTTAGAGTATTGTACATTTTAAAGACTATTTGCTGAAAGATCTCCTGCTTTTTAAACCTGGGACAATTCTCTAGATTTCCTATTATATGTGTTCAGTTTTAGTAGGCTTAAATCCCTTTTCTTCAGGTGGTTTATTTTTGTTGTTTACTTAACATACATATTTGTGTCTGTTTTCTAGGTTTAGCCTATGCTTTGCTGGCAGCTGTTCCCCCAGTATTTGGCCTATATTCTTCATTTTATCCTGTTTTTCTATATACTTTTTTTGGAACCTCCAGGCACATATCAATAGGTAAATCTGTATGGATAACAGAAAGTCTGTCTTTGTGTGTGTTTAATAAAGCTGTAAAAAATAAAACTGGAGAAATGGAAAGTGTAGTTGTTTTCCATAAACTCAGATTTAAGTGTATAAGAGAAACACGAATGTGTGGAACTTAACCAGTACTTTATTATTTGCTAGTCCCGTTGTTTATCTATTTTACTTCAGAGGCAGTAGAAGAGCATCTTTTGTCATATTAGATCTAGAAATGTGTGCTGCAAACTCCTGAACTATGATTTCATTGCTGCAGTCAGCTGTCTGTGTGGTCAGGATGAATCTTTCATTTGCAAAATAGAAACTGAGATAGAAAAAAAAATGATGGTGTTTACCTACTGCAGAGGTGTATATGCACCATCTTACTGGCTTTAATAGTGCTGAGTACTAGAGCAGATTTGGGGACTGAAAAATACATTATTAAGGTAGAAAACTCTTCTTTTAGTTTAGTTCTGCATATCTTTATATGGTATAATAAGAACCACACCGAAAAAAGAACTTCCAGGATTTTAAGCAGTTATTTTCCTTTCCCTCTTATTTCAGGCACCTTTGCTGTGGTTAGTATGATGATTGGTGGTGTTGCTGTGAGAGAAGTGCCTGATGATGAAATGATTTTTCTGGACTCTAATTCTACTAATATTACAGATGTCCTTGAATATTACAGTGCTAGGGATACAAAGAGGGTGCAGGTAGCTGCGGCTCTTGCCTTTCTTTCAGGACTTTTCCAGGTATGTTCGCACAATTTGCTGTAAGGGCAGCTGCTGCTGCTGGACTTGCAGGGGGTGCTGGGTCACAGTGAATCCCCTGTAACCAGACTTGTGCTTCTGCACTACTCCATGTAGGACACAGGCTGTTTTATGACAGCCACATAACAGAACTGGGGATGGATACATTGGAGGCAGGACTTTATCTTAGCTGGACTGAAAAAAAATGGGATCTTCCCTCTTCTCATTTTTTCCTATCCCATCAGAAAAACTCAGCTGATGATCTCTATTCTGTCCATAAATGCATACAAACATTGCATACACACATACCCATATCTCACACTGGACCTGCCAGTGTGGCATGGAAAATTGGATGATGCTTACTGAACTGAGGCTTTAGAAAAGCCAAGGTAAGGTTTGTCTGATCTGGCTTGGGCATTGAGGAAAGGAGTGGCAGGGGGGATGTGCTATATCCAGACTATAGTAGGAGTGATATGGTTGACACTTCTCTTTTTTTTATTAGTTATGTTTAGGTTTCCTTCAGTTTGGATTTTTGGCCATCTACCTAACAGAGCCCCTGGTGCGAGGATTTACCACAGCAGCTGCAGTTCATGTCTTTGTTTCCCAATTAAAGTATCTCCTTGGTATCAAGACGAGCCGGTTCAGTGGACCCCTCTCAGTTGTATATGTGAGTAACTACACTTACTAAACAAGCAAATTCTGTGTTGTCTGGCTCTAGTTCCTAAGCTTTTTCCTGGTTTTATGTATTATATGTCACTAAGTAGAATAATCTTCAGTATTGAACACTGGGTATGGGGTTTTTAAGTGCCATAGCAAATACATGAATGGCTGAAAGTGCAGCCCAAGTGTGACTAGATACATCCACATGGTCTGAGATGGGCAGATTTTGGGATTCTGCTGACTGTAGTTTCGTAATATGAATAGATATTGTTCATTGAAGCAAGTCACTTGTGCCTTTGGGGAAAACGTGCTCCTGAAGTGCTTTACTGTAAATCAGTAGCACTTTCCTAGCAAAGCTAGGAAACATGACTCTCAGAATCTTCCCACTCTTAAGTGGAAAAAAAGAGAAGATGTCTGTGAAAACCTAAGCTTCTGAGCAGATTGATGGCTCAGCAATAATGAAGCTTCAGGATTTTGTCTACATGTATTCTATAGAAAATAACTTTGTGGGAATCTTTTTGTATGTTTGTGCAGATATAAGAAACCTTTTGCAAACAAGTCTGCATTAATGATTAATTCCAAAATTTGCTGTTCAGTTTACTAAACTGGGAACCAGTCATACTGATTGCCAAACAAATAGAAGGGAAGTCATAAATTCAAGATGCATACTACCACGACATCTTGAATGTGCAACATGCTGACAGTTGTTGCAATTTTCAATCTGCATAAAGAAGAGTATGCTCATCTTATTTCAAAGACCTTTCCAGAGGTTATTTATTTATTTTAATGCAGTGGAAGAAGGAGGAATAATCAGTATGGGGAATTATTTACCCTCTAGTAACTTGTGTATCCAGCAGGGGTTTTTTTCTGACACCCTTTCAGTAAGCATTTTCAATTACAAGGTATTTGGAATAATGGCCAATTCAGAAGCAAGATCACTGTTACTTAACTATATTGTTATGGCAACCTCAATAGTTCTATCAGCAGCTTTATTCCTTTAGAATAGTTTGTGCAGCTGTAAGTAAATGTGACTTGCCAAAGAATATTTGAAGGTATTAGAAGGTGTTTGCATTTATTGTTTTCAGGTAGCTGCCACTGAGGAATGTTTGTGAAAATGTTGAGGTTGAGGGACATGGTTTACTTTAGGCTTTTTACCCCATTAAAGTTTTTTCTCCAAATTTTTGCCCCCTTTAAGGAACACTGATACTGTAAATGATTCAAGCACATTTCTCTCACTGAGATACTTAGTATTCTGTGTTTTGTATGAACAATGGGTATTTTGGTGAGTCCCTTGTTCACTGTGGTTATAAATTTAGAATGAAACCACAGCTGAACAGCAATGTATAATTTGCATTTTGTGGCAAATCTCCATGAAGATTCTATTTTCATAAGAATAATTATGATGCTTCTGGTATGTTACAGACCTTAGGTGCTGTGCTTTCAAAAATAGCAACGGCCAATGTTGCTACATTGATTGTTGGATTAACGTGCATTGGTCTGTTGCTGACTGGCAAGGAAATCAATCACTGGTTTAATAAGAAGAAGAAGCTCCCAGTTCCTATTCCTATGGAGATCATTGTGGTAAGCCAGTTGGGAAGTTCTATGGCTAAATTATATAGCTATTCTAAAGCTGTAGAAACTATCTCATGTTCTGTCTTATGTTGCTGAGCTTAAGAATAATTTCCATTGAACATAATTCATTTGAGCCTTGATCCAACTGAGAGTTTGCATTCTCTTAAAATTAAGAACTGAAATGCCCATATGGAGAGCATAAAGTCACAAAGAAGAATTGAAAAACAATTTAAACAACCCTAGTGCCCTATAGCAATGGGTAGATATATATGTTTTGTAAAACCCTCTCCGTCCAGGAGTTTGGGCACCTGACTGATTTTCTGCAAGACATGCCTCTGAGTGGCATTTCCCATTTGGAGTCCCAAGAGTTCAGAACCCTTTCCTGAAGGACAGTGCTTACAGATGCCTGTTCTGCAGGGCTTGCTCACTTTTTGAAGTGCAGTAGCAGAAAAAAGAGCAGGAACCATCAGGACTACATATTCCTTTCTTTCTGTGTTTCTGAGACTGATAACTGACTGGATAAAACAGACTATCACAATGCACACAATGCTCAGGCAGCCTTTGGCCTTTAAAAGTGATTTGATTTAAAAATGAGTTCTTGGATTACTACAGCTCTCAAAAAACCTACACATAATGGAGTCAAGAAAGGGAATAACTGAAGCTATGGGCACAATCTAGATCGAAGGAACAAAGAAAAGGGATGCAGGTTGAGGGAGATGGTGTAATAGGTTATTTTATTATAGAAATGAACATTGTTTTGCTATTACCTTTGCTGTTGCATCAGTTCTCTTTATAGGTAACAGGCTACGCACATGCAGATAGGCCAGTGCACACAGGCAGGAGTGTCCTTGCATTTAATTTTTCCAATACACTCATTTGCCTGACCTTGGCTTAGGCAAAGGGAATTTGAGTGATTCATATCATACCAGAGCATGTTCCATTAAACTGGTTACAAAAAATCTATAAATCAGGATGAGTTGGACATGATGAAGGGAAAATTATGATTCTTTCTTCTTTTTGACTGCTTTTTTAGCCCCTAACTCATAGAAAACTAATTGACAAATAAATGTAACCAACCCCTTGTGTGCATTAATCATAGTTAGCTAACCTTTATATCTCTTCAGGTGGCTTTATCTCTTTTTAGATAATGTTTACAAATGTGTTTGTGGATTTTTAGGTCATTATTGGCACAGGAGTTTCAGCTGGAATGAATCTGAATGAGTCATACAAAGTGGATGTTGTTGGGAGTATTCCTCAAGGGTAGGGATGATACGTTCTTACTAAGACTGCCTTTTCTGCATTGCATATAGTTCTTACCATATTCATTTATAAATATTAATTTCATCTCCAAGGTTGCGTGCACCGACAGTTCCTGAGATTCGTCTAATCCCAGAAATATTAGGGGATGCAGTAGCAATAGGAATAGTTGGATTTTCAATGGCTGTGTCAATGGCCAAGATCTTTGCCCTTAAACATGGTTACACCATCAATGGGAATCAGGTAAAAGTTGCTTTATTGAAAATTCTCAGTAGCACCTTTGTTACATTGTTAAAGTAGAGTGTGATATTGGCAAAATTGAGGGTATTTTTCAATACAGGAACCAGGCCAGATTTTTGACAGCCTACACATTTAAAGGCCAGGAATTAGTTTAAGTTCTTCTTTTGTCTGTGTTTAAATAACCAGTTTTACTTTTAGCGTAATTTTGGGAAACCTGCTTCTGCTATACTTGGACATACGCATGAATATTAATTTTTGGGACAAACAGTTCTTGGCAATACTGTCCTGATGGGCAGCTACATTTTCTGTGTATTCTGTACTAGAGCAAAGCATAGCGGTCCCTTATGATAAATCAGTACCTTATGTGTCAAGGAACTCTAGACAAGAGTTGAAAAATTCCAATTAGGTGTTATAGTTTCTTTTTATTCCTGCCCATTGCAGTTGAGCAGCTCATCGTTTTCTGGGGCAGCAATTGGTGCTGTCTGTACTTAGCATTCTGAGCATGATTTTAGTGATAAGGACTGTGTTTAGGACTCCCTAAAATTAAATGTTCTCCTCAGCTGCTCTGGTCTTCCTGTGCAGTTTAGAGTCAATACTTCAATTGGATTATTGGTCAATATCATTGTGGTGTCAAAAGAGTTCCTGTGCTGTAACACATCTCCTAGAGCACACATCTGACACAGCACAGATCAGTTGTTCCCCCCCTTTATCAAAATAATTGCCTTCCTCTGAGAGTAAATGAAGTTTACCTACAGAGTCTTACATGTGGTCAGGTGAATCTCATCCTTCATGTCATTGTGCTCTGTTACCCAAAGAGAGAAGAGGACAAATCGGTAGTGCATGAATGTAATTGGCTCTATTTACCTGAAATATAATCATCCTGACCTGAGTTAAGCATCTGAACCTTTTCATCAGGAGGTGCCAGATGCTACTTCACCTGGGTGTTAAACTGTAGAACTCCTTGTCACAGTAGCAGTGCGTGCCAAGTGTTTAAAAGAATCCAAAAAGGATTGTACAAATGCAAAGAGAAAAACTCATTGAGAACTATTGGAAATGTATGACTCAAATCACTCAACTACAAATAGCAAGAGCAGAGTAGTCTCAGGAGACTTCATTATAAGCAAATAATTTCTTAGGCATCAGAAATGCAGTACTGAAGTAGATGGAGCTCTGACCTCACTCATGGGAGCAGTTCATGTGGGATCTTCCTGAGGAAGCACTGAACACTCATTGGTTTTTTTCATGTACAGCAATGGATTACCACTCATGGAAACATAGGCAGGGCTGCTTATGGTTTCATAGGGTAGGAAGCAAAGAATGGTGTTTGCATGAGAAAATATTTTTTCTGTATATTCAGGGTTATAATTCAAATTATCCCCAAAGTGAAGAAATCCTCTGAACAAGCAGTGCTGTCATTCATTTCAGTTTTCTGATTAATTCTTGTAACATTTAGGGATGGGAAATGTCTCCAGCATTTCTTTAGAGACTTTATTTAACAGATGATATCACATGCCATCAGTTTGTGCATGAGCATTACATATAAGCTACAATTAGGTTGCTTGTTGTCTACAATGAAGTTGCTAGAAAGCGCTGTAAATAAGATGTGATTGTTAATGTCTGTGGATAGTTCCAGCTTGGTACCACTCCTAAGTATAATTGCCTTTGGCTTTTTTTGCTCTGTTGTTTAACACAGGAACTTATTGCCTTAGGAATATGCAACTCTGTGGGGTCATTTTTCCAAACCTTTCCGGTCACGTGCTCAATGTCTCGGAGTCTTGTCCAAGAAAGCACTGGTGGAAAAACTCAGGTATGTGGAATACCCAAATCCTGAGCCAAACAAAGTTTACTCTTTGGGCCTCCAAAACTAAAGTCTGAAGATTATCAAGATGGCTATATTTATCTGCCTGAGCCAGAAGAAATAACTGGAGTTTCTCATGTTTCAAATCCAGACTGGGTCAGGATAGAAAGCAGCATGATAGGCAGAATGGGTGAACTCAGTTGAAGGAATCAAAACTCATTTGAACAACCAGCCTTGTTGAAAGCACAGGTGGTTAGCTAATCAGTAACATTTCCCCTTGGGAACACTTCTAAATAATCTCTGAGTTTTTTCCTTCAGATTGCAGGTACCCTCTCTGCAATTATGGTTCTGTTGGTAGTTGTGGCTATTGGATACCTTTTTGAACCACTTCCACAGGTAAGGGAGTTTTGCATATTAGGCATTGCAATGACTGTGAACACAGGCTCATGAGTATTGCTAAACCTTGAGATTGTGGGAGGGTTAGTAAACAACAGTTAGGCATTGATCCAGAAACATTTAAATTTTTTATGCATTTTTGCTGTAAATTAGCCTAGAATTAAATAAAGTTTTGAACGATCCAGCATGCTTTTTTGTTTTTGTTTTGTTCTGGACTCTGTCTTTAGAACATCAGAATACCTTCAAGCAATTCCCCTTCAGAATTGTTTAGGTTGGAAAAGACCTTTAAGATCATTGAGTCCAGCTGTTAACTCAGCACTGCCAAGTCCACCACTGAATCCTGTCCATAAGCACCACATCTACTTGCTTTAAATATCTCCAGGGATGGTGACTCAGCCACTTCCTGGGTAGCCCGTTCCAATTCTTGATGAAAATTTACATGAAACTTTTCCTCATATCCAGTCTAAAACTCCCATGGCACAATTTGAGGCGATTTCCTCTCATTCTGTCACTTCTTACTTTGGAGAAGAGTCCAAGCCCCACCTGGATACAACCTCCTCTCAGGCAGCTGTAGAAAGTGATAAAGTCTCCCCCATGCCTCCTTTTCTCCCGGTTAAACACCCTCAGCTGCTCCCCATCAGACTTGTGCTCCAGAGCCTTCCCCAGCTCTGTTGCCCTTCTCTGGACATGCTCCAGCACCTCAAAGTCCTTCTTGTAGTGAGGGGCCCAGAACTGAACACAGGATTTGAGGTGTGGCCTCACCAGTGCTGAGTACATGGGGACCATCAGTGCCCCTGCTGGCCACTTTTGATTGCAGCATGGCAATTCTAGATTGAGGTTAAAAAGTTAGAAGAAAGTCACAGCTTGGCTAGTAGAAGGCTGGGACTGGACAACCACTCAGCATAGTGGGTTGAGTTTGCTGCAGTTTATACTGATTTGTATCAAAATATGTGAATAAGTATAATCGTGACTTTAAAAGAAATCTGTTTCTGGTCATGTACAAAGGATGATACACAATTCCTGTTTCTTGTTATAGGAGTTGGACCTTGGGTTACAACTGTATGACTGTTGCAGGAATTGTTTCAGTATGTTGTAGAGAAACATGAATTTGAGATTATAGTCTACTGCTTCTGGCACTGTAAGTGTAGCAGCATGAAGTGTAGGAGCATGTGATTCCTCTTGCTAGGAAAGAGTAAATCTAACTGAACTGAACTGGTTTGCCATTTCTGCAGCTGCAGTAAAAGTACATGTCCACTTGAACTACCTGAAAAGTTGTGGGGTTTTAAATAGAATGTTTCTTTAGTGGATTTATGTCACTTATAAAGCACAGAAATAGTTACTTGTGATACTTTGAAGTTCTTACTTGGTATTTGATTTATTTTGCTTGTGAACATTGAATTTTTGTAATGTTCTTAGACAGTGCTAGCTGCAATAGTCATGGTGAACCTGAAGGGAATGTTTAAACAGTTCAGAGATGTCATGCACTTCTGGAGAACCAGTAAGATAGAGCTGGTGAGTATTGCACAGCTCAATGCATATATTTTACTGTATTACATTTGTTGCTATCTCAAAACAGCATAGAAACTTACCAAAGAGTTACAAATTAGTCTTGTATTGCAGATGAACATAAGACAGGGAGCTGTAAGTACCCTGGGAGAGTGATCTGTTGGAGAAAAGAATATTTTTGTTGTTGTTCAGTGATTTGGTAACTCAGCTTGGAAGTAGTTTGGTTGCTGTAAAAGCAAAGCTTTGGCAGCATTCCTATAGGAACTGTACTGAAGGATGTGGGAATGTCTGAGAAGAATTTAAAAACAGAGTAACAAAGAAAACCACTTGAAGGTATTTGCCATATTTTAAGACAAACCAAAATCCTGGCTTGAGTGGGCCAAAGCTAAGAGTGTATTGGAGGAAACATTTTGGTGGTGTTTCTCTCCTGGATGAACTGGCTGATGGAACTGAGTTAGAGCCACTTGCAAGCCTTGAATTAATTTTTTTTTTTTTTTTTTTTTTTTTTAATCCTATGGTATTTGGAGTCTGATGATGATAGAAAAGGGTTCCTTGGAGAACAGGACTTAAGGCATTAATTAATATTGTGACAGTTAGTCAGATGTTGGAGTGCCTGCAGCTTTTATGCCCTTCTGGAAGGTTAAGGCAATTCCCATCTGGCATTATGATGGATTACATTAGAGCCTATTCCTGATCAGAAATGATACATAGATTTTGAGGCTGGGGTATGCTGTTGGTTTTGTTGTTAACAGGAAAGGATGCATAATAACTGAGACCTTTTCTTTGTTTTAGGCCATCTGGGTGGTAGCTTTTTTGGCTTCTCTTTTCCTGGGACTAGACTATGGTTTGCTTACTGCAGTAACATTTGCGATGATAACCGTTATTTACAGAACACAAAGGTCAGATTTCTTCTTTATCAAAATTAGTGTTTGCTGATCTTCTACATGATTTTGTTTGTTTAAGGGGTCAAATAAACAGATGTCCATTCCACCCTCTTCAACTGCACACTGTATGGAATTTCCTTCCTAATATAGGTCTTGCCCTTTGGCTCTGATCCAGGGTTCACATTTTCTTTTTCTGAGAAAAAAACTTTTAGAGGGCATAAACTTGCACTCTCAGTAATAAACAGAAGATTTTTTATTTCTCATAGCAGTTAATCTTGTTTATTTCTTTTAATGCTTAGAGTTCAGAACTTTAAATCTTGCTGCCAAGATTAATTTGTGTGCACTAATTGTTGTGGACAAGCTGAAGTTATGTCAGGTTATCAAAGGATGAATCCTTAGGTATTTTTAAAGGAAGTTCTAATTAGTAAAATACTGTGGCTGTTCTTCTAGTTTTCAAGTCACTCCTCCCCATTCAACAAAACAAAGCTCTTATTGTGAAGCTTTCCAGGTCTACGCTGAAATGATTTCTTGCATGTGTGGATAGGACTGGCATGTGAGGCTTCTAGGCTCAAGGTCTGGGACAGGTGGAAACTGTGTAAAAGTTTTGGTTCTGTCTGCATTGGAATGAAGGCAAATTGTGAGACTTCCACTCTGCATAAATAAGAGTATTTTTCTGCCATCTCTATACAGTTTTATTCTTGCAAACAGAACAGTAATGTACTTTGCTGTCACAGTCTCAATTCTCGTGAATTGAGAATATTAATCTGCTTAGGCACTGTCCTGGGAGCAGAGTGGCTCTTTGAAATTGCAGCAGGTTTTCTGCCAGTTTGAGTTTGCATATTTGCCAGATGGTCAATAGAGTTTCACCAATTGCTGCTGCAGACAATTTCCCTTGTACTTTTGCATGCTTTGACTCATGCTTTTCAGAAAATAACAGCATTTCAGTGCTAAGCATATAAATTAATTTTGCAGTGAGAGAAACAAACTTTCTTTTAATTATGTTCTGCCATAAACTGCTCATGCATTTAACCAGGTTTAGATAATCCTGTACCAGACAGGCCCTGCAGAATCGCCATTTCAGTCTGTGTTAAACACTCACTTTTCCACTTTATAAGTAATAATAGAGAAATATTTGTTTCCTTTCTCTCTAGACCTGAATACAGAATCCTTGGTCAGATTCCTAACACTGACATCTACTGTGATGTGGAAGAGTACGAAGAGGTAGGAACATGTTCTTCTGCATTGAGGAGTTTCATTCAGTGGAGCAGAGACAACTGTGGCAATTTGCTGCTTTACCCTGCCACACTGCACATGCAGTGCTGGCTGCTGAGCATTCACCTGTGTTGAAAGGAAAGAAATAAATTTGGGTTTAGTAGTAAAAGTTGCTTTGTTCAAAATGTGAGCTCTTTGTACTGCATGTACATTTCTCCAGCCATGATCAAAGGTACTTTTATACTAGTTCCATTGTCCAAGTGTTTAGGAATACCACTGCTACACCTGCCATGTACACAAGTACATACCAGGCCACCTTCTTTATTTGTATGGCAGTAATGCATGGAATCCATGGGGCTCAGGATCCAAACTTGTATGTTCTTCAGAATTGCACAAACTGTTCAAAACATCGTCCCACCCCATCCCCTGCTCAATAAATATATGTGATGAATGGCACAGTTGCTCACCATGCACTTGGCATTCAATAAATGTGCAACCAAAAGCTGATGAAAGCATTACATTTTGTCAGTGCATTGGATACAAACATGCTGTATTTATTCCCAAACAGCAGCTACAATTTTCTGTGCTCTCTGCTATGTTCTCAGAGTCACTACTCTGAAAGTTACATCCTCCTTTACTGAGGAACCAGTCTGTAAAAACCTATGGAAAAAGATAATACAGTTCTGATTTAAATATGATGCAAAGCAGGAGTATGAGTGCACACATTTATATCTGTATGCAAAGGAGAGAAGACTCCATTTCTGTTACACTGAATGCAGTCAGCATGTCCTCCTGGGTAAAGGTAGGGTTAGCAGCATATGGCAGAGTGGGTCTCTGGTGCTGGCCAGGTCATTTGCATGCAAAATATCACAGTTCAGCCTGTTTAGAGATGACTGCATTTAAAGTATGGGAGAGAAGTGAATATCAAGACCTGTCTGAAGGTCTGGATAAAACCAAAGATTTGTAAGATGTTTTTTTTGTACCTGGAGAATCAAGAAAGAAAAGAGAGAAAGAGGGAAATAAGTTACTATGCCTGTAGAAAACGATGCTAAAAGGAAGCCATTCTAGGAGTGCATGATTTCCTTATGGTAATACCAACTACAAATAGCAACATCAGAGAACTGCAAATACATTTATTTTTTTATGACTGTACATCCCAGGCACTGATAGTGTGCAATATTACACTGGGAAGGGGGGAGGTTCTGATCTCCTGTTTGCCTTTACTCAGAGCAGTTCCAACCTTCTTTATCTGGCACGTGCTGAGAGCCAGCCAGGGTTGGCTGTTGCACTGCTGCATGTTTATGTGTCTTGTGATCACACAGGGGCTTTTGTTCTGTTTAACTGTACACATTCAATATTTTCCTTAGGTTAAAGAATATCCTGGAATCAAAATATTTCAAGCTAATACATCTCTGTATTTTGCTAATAGTGACTCATATACAAGAGCACTGAAGAAAAAGGTGAGTATAGTAAATTCTTTAATGTCTGTGTCCTGAAAATTCAAACTGGCTTCTTAAACATGCTCATCTTTTAGTTCCTTTAGTGTAGCCCTTGGCATAGTATTTCTCAGCCTACAGCCCCTGGTGATCTGTAAAATATCCAGCCAGCTACACATTATCTTAGGAAGCAACAACATGGTGGGAATGAAAAAACAAAGAGTAGCTTCATACTGACTGCTCATGAATGGAAAGTGGTGGGTGCAGAGCACAAACCAGTCAAACCTTTTTTTTTTAAGCAGGAAATTAGTAGCTGAGCTGAAAACAAAATGAGAATAAAAGTTTCCTTGTTGGGTAACTAACTTTACTGGAGTGTAAGACCATGGAATACTGTTGGCATTTAGTGTCTCTCATGGGCAGCAGATGACTGCACAAAGGGTGTGCCTCACTGCCTGTGTCACCTGTGCCTTCTCTGGGTGGCAGTGGCAACAGCAGAACTGCCTGACCCAGTGACAACTGTGCCTGTACTAACTTCTGAAAAATTTTTCTGTAGCTCCCATGGCGAGTCTTTTACAAAACAGGTGGGTGGTACTTGCCCTCACAAAGCAAGAGATACTAGTGATTATTGCCCAAATGCACTTCTCTCCCCTTTGCTCTCTGCACTCCAATCAGCATTTGGTTGAAACACAACACTCTGATTTCAAGAAAAGAATGAGATGCATCTTTTCCTTATCTTGCTAACACAGTGCTTGCCAAGATGATTCCTTCTTTACACTGTTCTCACCCCACCAAGGGAAGCTGGAAAACGCAGACTTCTTGTTTAAATTTATGGGAGTGATTAATTCAGTGCAAATTGATACTCCAGTGCCATTCCTAAGCTGAATCTCCTCTGAACATAGTTTCTTCTCCTGACAGACTGGAGTGGACCCTGGTGCCATATTAACAGCAAGGAGAAAAGCTCTGAAGCGCCATGCCAGGGAGATAAAGGCAGCAAATGAAGAGAGAAAGAAAGCTGTGCTGAAGCTCATGAGCTCTTCGGTAAATATTTACCTCTGCTTTATCAGCTTACAGGCCACTTTCAGGTGTTACCACTCTTGTGTTTTATACAAGGTGTGCTGCTTAGGGAACAAGTGCTGTGCACTGGAGACAGGTGGCTGAAGGAACAGTGTAAGGATCAGAGGCTCACTGCTCTATTGGGTAATCGTGTTGGACCTTGTTACATTCAGGTAGCACAGAGTGGAACAGAAACTCTCCACACTGTCATGCTTATCTCACCAGTGCTGTTGGCAGAAGTCAAAGGGACCCTGTCTCTGCCCCTCCCCACACACATGGAATAATAATGGAGAAGTAAGATATAATAAAATTAATTGTAATTAGGAGTCCATGTAACAACAAGGTGCCATCCCCTCTGTTAATCCTGGCATGGCCAAAATACACTGAGAAGGGCTATTTGGGACATGCTTGTACTTTTTATGCATGTTTACATTCACCACCATGGTGCGAGATGGTGTGCAATTTTACCATGAGAAACCTAAAAAAGGCCTAACTTGAGAGCCCAATCGTTGTTCTTTATTTTGAATATATGGGTCTTGAAAGATTCAGCCAGTAATAAGACAAGAAAATGGAGCAAAAATGTGTAAAAGATGAACAGGTGTCAGTGTTTGAAGGAAATGGGTTGTTCAGTCCTGAGATAATAGCTTTAGGGTGCTTGAGTGTGACTGTAAAAAGGCTGGACATAAGAGAACAAACTTTGATATACACAAGATAAGGAAGTGCATGTGCATGTCAAACCAGTTTCTGTAGTGTAGTGACCAGGGGGCTGTACACCTTTTAGAGACTTAAAGAATGCGTGAGTGAGGGATGCAAAGAGATTTACATTGAAAAAGCATTGACTGCCTTTAAGCTTTATTCATCTTCTCTCCCAGACTAACGACGTAGAAGCAAGTGTAAAACATGAGATAGCAAGTGATGACTTACCTGTGAATGGAAAATTTGCAGATTCTAGTGTACAAGACATATCTCCTGATGAGCATGAACATTTTGTGGAACCCAAAACAAATATTCACTCTTTAATTCTGGATTTCACCCCGGTGAACTTTGTGGATTCAGTCGGAGCAAAAACACTAAAATCAGTAAGTAGGTTTTTTCCCCCAGAAAAACCCACAGAAAACTTTTCAGATAATAAGGAACCTGTCAGCATGAGACATAACTGCCTGCTCAAATACAATCCAATATCTCACTCACCTAATCACTGGTTTAATTCTTTAAGTTTTAGCTGAATACTGGGGAATGTGCACTCTGCAGCTTTCACAGTATTTCAGTTCCAGAACTGATGTGTGTGATGATGTATTATCTGCATTTAACTTCAGCTTAATTCTGTTGTAGATTATAAACGAATACAAAGAAGTTGGTGTCTGTGTCTGCATTGCTGGTTGTAGTGGTGAGTTGAGAATTTTTTTTTTTTGTGAGCTTTATGGGAGAAACTGTCTTTTATCTACTTCCCTCTGATCCCGAATAGTGCCTCTGTAGTATCAGCACTTCACATAAAATTGGATTTGAGGAAAAGCAAGCCCATATGCATTAGAGCCTTAACTTCAGTGAAAGTAGAGCACTGACAAAATGAGCTTTGTGAGGACTGGATCTTGCTCCCATTTCTTCCAGCTAGCAAGTTGTGAATTCCACACTGAACTTATTATCTTGAAATCACAGTGGTAAGGTAGTAAGAAAAAAAAGCCTGAAATGTTCCAATATCCAATATTTGGGATTCTGTCTATGTCTGCATAAGAGAATTACCTGTTTGGAGTAGAAGTAGCATGTGATCCACCTGGCTATTTCTTTTTTAGCAACAACAAGTAAGAGAACAAGTTCTTACCTTCTTCCTGGGTTGCCATTGCCTTCCATGTTTGTACTTAAGTGTATGTGCTGATGCCATGTTTGGGTTTTGTTTTGTAGGCCCTGTTATGAATGAGCTGACAAGACTGAATTTTTTTGATAAAAGTGTAACAAGAGAGTTGCTGTTTCACAGTATTCACGATGCTGTCCTTGCTTGCCAAGTGAAAGATGAGTCTGCTGCACAGGCTGATTCCGACCTTTGAAGAGTGGCATCGAGCAGAATGGGAGCCAGATTTGTGCTGATGGAGACTCTTTCTGAATATTTAATTTGCACAGTTTGAAGAGAGCCTGAGGCCGTTTGTATCTACGGGTATGGGGTGGTGCTTATTTTTTGCAGGAAGAGTGGATAAGGAAATGGAAGCCTTCATGCTCTCGAATTTTTCCTTCAATCAGGGTATAGCCTTCCAATAATACACAAGCACAAACTTAAGCAAGAAAAGAAAATTCAGTGTATTCTGCTGCAATCAGAATCTGGTGGACAAGATGACATTCCTATTCCTGTTGAGAAAATGGGCACTTTAACTCACTTCAAGTGAGATCTTGCAGGACGTAACTGTTCTGCAAGTGCAATACACTGTACCAGTGTCTTTAAAGAACTTTCTTCGATGACTTTTAAAGCCTGATGTCAACATCTGCATACAACTGATTTATAGAATTTATAATATTCTGCCAGCTGGATTAATGAATTCACACTGGTGGCATTTAGCTGCTGATGTTTTTAAACCTGGTTGGTACAGTTATTTTTTTAAAAAAATACCTAACCTGTTTCAGCTATACCCAGTTCTTCTTTTTTCTCTTAAGTGAACTTCAAGTAAGAAACTCATTGTTTAATTATTACACTATCAGTATGGTACTTGCACTGCCAAAACTCAGTTAGGCTTTCTAGAAAAGAGCACAGCTGTTTTTAAGCTGAACTTAATTTAGCTTCAAAGTTTAAAAACAAAACTGATTTAAGACAAGAATGAAGCCTATTTAAGTTAAGAACTGATGCCCTATATGCTGTCTCTTAAGCTGGAATGAAAATTTAAGCAAGGTCTGAAGTATCAGTGGCCAAAAAAAAAATAAAAAATACTTTGGAACTTTTCTGTTGCCCATCTTCCTCCCAGTAGTGCTGCTTCTGCCTCAGCTTTTAGGTGCTTTGTGAAATAGAGTTCAGTAGAACTCAAAAATGGTACATGTTTGGGTTTCTTTTTCTGTTGTCAGCCTGGCCACTGGCACTGGTCACCTCAGTTCAGGTGTGAGATTAAAACCACAGAAATCATGCAAAAGAAATCTTCAATGCCCCTGTTTGCCTCACAACCATCACTGTGAAGCTCAGCAGAGGCAGGAACCTAAAAGTGTTTCTCTGTAGGTTATTTTGACAGCACAGGGCAAGTGGGGCATCACTGACATTTCATTCAGCACCCTCCAATCACAGGTCCTGTGCATAAGGAATTCAGACATCTTCCTCACCTCTGGTCACAGAATGTAATACTCTTTATTTCAGGCTGTGTTGCATTTAGGGTTTGCTTCAGGAAAACTGTTTCCAGGAACCAGGGAAGTTGGGGAAGATACTTTATTTCCTCAGACTAGGGATGGGAAGCTTTCGGCATCAGAAATTGCTGCTTAGCTGGAGTTCAAAGGATGAAGTGCATGCATGTCAAGACATTGTGTGTGCTTATTTAAACAACTTTTGGTACATTTTATAATGTTAACTAGTTTAACAAGCCTTTGTATCTACATACAGTATATTTTTCTACTTTCAGCTTGTTGCAGCTTCAGTTTTTAACTCTGTAGTATCTTCAGTTTACATCAAAATCCTGTCAACTTACAAAAATAAAGTGATGTCAGTTGTCAATATTTTCCACTTTGTCTTAGTGAGACTCAGTATGATGGACAAGCTGAGAGCCCCAGATACAAGTGTCTGGTGCCAAGAGAGTTTTCCTCCTTCAGGCATGTCTTCCCTGCTGTGCTGATTCCTGCTGCTCAGTCCTGCCACCCCCATGAAGCTCCGTGTCAGGCCTCAGGGATACAACTAAAGCTGCATCTCCTATCCTGGCAGGAACAGCTGCACTTCCTGGGGAGCGGCTGAAATGCTGGAATGAGAACCTTTACCCAAGAAAGTCCCACATCCCAGACCATGCACAACAAGTGCTCCTGCAACCCCCCAGCAGTGCTGGTAACTCATCCCATAGAACAAAGTTTTCAGCAGCTTTTGCTCATCTCTTCTTGAGCTTTGCTGCCACCAGCTGAAGCACTGCTTCCCCCTGGCAGCCTGAGCCAGCTCCTGAAAAGGGAACCCACTTCCCTGCACTGATTAACAGACTGCTGTCTAAAAGTTAAATCCTCTCTTAGGTTTGTCTGTGCCAGCATAAACAACCTGAGGTCCTTTAACCTGGTAACAAGGCTTCAGTTTGTCTGCAGAAACTGCTGAAGCCCCAGCACTGCAGATGGCACTGGACAGCCCAAATCTGGGTTGGTACATCTAAAAATCAGGGTAATTTTCTTTTCCCCTCCTATTTTTGCAAGAGCACTGATGATAATTCAGGATACCTAATAAGATCCAAATTCTTTCTCTATACTTCACTTACCCTTCTCAATTAAAAGCTACCCTTGATTTCAAGAGCTGCTCCTGGTAAATAGAGATGCTGTCAGTGCTGCTTTCTGAAAAAAAGAAATGTTCTGTCCCTCCAATAAACTTGCATTCCTCCCTAAAATGACACTCAATTATTGAGCTTGCCCAAGTTTCCATATCAAGACACTGACACCAGCCAGAATCCTACCCCAGTCCATGGCTGCATACTCTCCCTATTGCACACACTTCCTCTTTCAAAAAAATAGAAATGGTTTCATAATTTAAGCTTGATAAATTTATGGGTCTCATTTTGATACAACCAATAATAAAACTTTACCCACTTCCAAGACAAAGCAGACAAAAGCATTTTTTCCCCTCAGGTATTTCTTCCACCTCTTCCTCTGAAGCCACTTTAACGCAACACTTGAAAGGAAAGGAAAATAGAAGAGTGTTTTTTGTTGAGCACACCCAGCTGTACAGGAACCTGTCAGATGAATGAGGATTGACCTTTCAAGGCTGCCGGTGGCCAACAACTCCCAGGCACTGCCCTCCTACAGAGCACCAGGACCCTGCCAGGGTCATCCTGTGTGCAGCAGCAGCATCTCAGACAAGTCGTACAATGTATCAAAGTGCTCACTACCAGACTGATGTCAAACTTCACAGCAGGATCAGGGAAAAGGAATTTTCCATCCCTTAACACTAAGAAATTGCACCTTCCTCCTCCTTGACCCATTTACTCTTTTGTAGGACACACAAAGAATCTCAGCAAAATGAACAGAAAAACCACTGACAATAAAACAAGTTGTGATAGTACCACCATACATGCTTTCCCATGGCACCTCCTGTTTTCTTGGGATACACAAGCATTTTTCAGCACACTCAGAAACACTGGAGTCACTCAGGGGTCTTCCAGCACCTCTATGGCTCAGATTTCAAGTTTTGGGGTGTAGATGGTGACCAGAGATCTAAATCTGGGATGTCTGCCATTGCCCAGGTATCCGATTTAAAATTATCTGGGGCTTAGGCCATGCTGCTGTAACCTCACCGAGATCTTTTCCCTAGAGCAGCAACACTCCACTGGAGAATACTCACAATGCATACACACCTACACTTTGGAACACTCCTTTTATTTCTAGCTTCCAAGAACAAAACGTGAATCACTACACTTGGATTTTTGTTCCACAGGGAGTTCTGGGGAACAGGAGGAACCTTCCCAGGTATTAGTTGTAGGTCATGTAGCGGGGGGTAGCGCTGAATTTCGCGTAGGATTTGATGACTTTGTTCACTGCCTCCAAGAAATCCTTCTCGGTGGCGATTTTCCGGCGCGCCCGGATAGCGAACATTCCCGCCTCCGTGCAGACACTGCGGATCTCAGCACCTGGGAGAGACAGGGATAAACAACTCACCACTGACTGCCAGGGGATGTGGAGCATACACAGAACTGGGTAAGTGAAGAAATAAACACATTCAGCTTACCTGTGCTGTTAGGGCACAGCCGAGCCAGCAGCTCGAATCTGATGTCCCTCTCCACACTCATTGAGCGAGCGTGGATCTTGAAGATGTGAGTTCGCCCCTGAAGGAAAGGGAGGAGGACAGAGGTGTTCATGGCATGAGAGAAGTGATAACTCCAACCTGCAGCTGTCTATGTCCACAGCACGGGCAAATGAAAAATATATCTTGTATTTGCTGCCCAACATGGTTTCCCATGTCTGGACTGGAATATCTAAGTGCCCATGACACTAAAGTAAGAAAATAACTTTAAAAAGAGCTTTTATCATAGAACTTCCTCAAGAATCTCAAAAAAAGCCAAACAAAACACATTCCAACTTCTGAACTAAATTGTGAATCTGGTTAAAGGATTTTTTCCCTTGAGGCAGGAATATACAGTGATTACAGCTGCTTACTGTAATGGCTTCTCGCCCAGGATGGAATCTGTTCAGTGTGGGAAAACCTTTGGCACATCTTTGACCTCCCCCAAACTTCCATGTAGTTTCACATAATTTAAGGGTGATGCATTTGCTGATTCTCATAAACTTCCAAACAACGATACCCTAACTGAAAAAACACTCTGCTATCAGAACACACTTGGAAGTGAAGAGTTCTCACCTCAAGATCAGGCAGGCTGAACTCTATCTTCCTGTCCAGCCTGCCAGGCCTCATCAGTGCTGGGTCCAGAGTGTCAGGTCTGTTTGTGGCCATCAGCACTTTGATGTTGCCCCGGGGGTCAAACCCATCCAGCTGGTTGATGAGCTCCAGCATGGTGCGCTGCACCTCGTTGTCACCCCCGGCCCCATCATCAAAACGAGCACCTGGAGAGGAGACACACGATTTTCACAGGGGGAGAGGCAGCTCCAGGCCATGGACACAGAGGTGTCACAGTGGCTGCAACACAGGACACCTGGGGAAATGATTTTAAAGTGCATACAAGTATTTGTGATGAGTTAAAAAAGGTCCTTAGTATGAAAGGGCCTCTATCTCCCTCCCTAACAACTGGTCAAGCTGCTGGAATTTACCCACGTGGCTTGTTTGTCTTGCCCTTCCCTCAACCAAAATCATCCTTCTCCCCTATCTATGTAAAAACTGTTCCACTTTCAAAGGACCTATGCACTCTCTATTGAGGAAAAGAGTAACGTTGAGGAAGCAATAAAGACATGGAGTGTAGTCCAGAAGCTGAAGGGGGTTTAACTGAACAGTACTTTTTTGTGAACAAAATACAGAGATTCTTCACTAAAGTTCGAATAATCTGGGTGTTCCAATTGTGCAAAAATGGCTTCCTATCTGGGCAATATAAACTGCTTCCTGACAGCTTCCTGGACATGAGGTATGCTGGGAGTAGTTTTGCTAACTCAGTATTTACAAGCACTTTTGAAATGCAGCAATCCAGATACAGAACTACAAGAATACCTGAAAGCTCTCACAGAAAATTAGAACTGTAGCTACTACAAACATACCTCCAATGGCATCAATCTCATCAAAGAATATAAGGCAAGCTTTTTTAGTTCTGGCCATTTCAAAGAGTTCACGAACCATTCGTGCTCCCTGAAAGCAAAAAAACCAAGATCTTGTTAGAGATTTGAGGCACATTAAAGGAAAACTATCAGAATCAGACTTTCCAGGCTTCCACATATGTCTAAGTTTCCAATGAGAAAATGTTTTTTCATTTGTTCACATATATAAGGGGGCAAGTATAAAGCTTGAAGAAATTTATAAAGGAGAGAAAAATTACTGCTCCTAAACTCAGAAGTTCAGATGAAGTGATTTACCTCAGGGCCAACGGAAAAACAAGTGGCAGAGTTGGGAGCAGAATCCTAATTCCAGAGTCCTCCTGAACTGCAGATTGAACTCTGTACTGCAAAATCCCTCTCATCAGTGACAGCAACACTGAGGTCATGTCACTGTTGCCTGACATGAAGTGATTTGTCTTGACAGCTCCTGTCCCCTGCACCTTCCAAGTACATCCATCCCTCACCCCACTGTGGTGTCTGGTACCCACAAGGCAAACTGCAAACCCCTCCACACTCCATCAGGTATTGCTCTTACCTCTCCCACGTATTTCTGCACCAGCTCTGATCCAATCACTCTGATGAAGCAGGCATCAGTCCTGTTAGCCACAGCACGGGCACACAGGGTTTTGCCTGTGCCAGGTGGCCCAAACAAAAGCACTCCTTTGGGAGGCTCAATTCCAAGGTTCACAAATCTTTCAGGCTGTAACAAAGAGAGCCAGAAAGCAAGGTTATCTGCAAATTAAAGATTATGTGCATCAAAATGTATATGCAAATTAAGGAAATCATAAATGAAGAGCAATGTAAACAAGGCTTGATTTCACTTTGTAAAACCTGACTTCCTTTCATTAAGCTGTTTGCACTCAGTGACATTGTCCTTTCTTGCTTTTTCAGATACCAGTAGATGACCATAATACTTTCAAAATAATAGAAGCTTCAATCTGGAGGTTACTTACATGAAGCAGAGGGGTTTCAACCACCTCTCTCAGCTTTTCAATCTGCTCTTTACAGCCACCAACATCACTGTAAGTGACATCAGGTTTTTCTTCTACCTACACAACAAAGAGGTGAGTGAGCAATTACCAGCCTGGTGCTGCAAATCTCTACAGGCTTTCAGCAGCCCACAACAAAATCCATTAAAGGAATCACAAGATAAAGTCATGTCAAAGTAAGCAAAGGCAACTCTCACTTGCATCATGGTGACTGTGGGATCAATCTTTGGAGGCAAGGGGATATGGATTTGGTACTTGTTTCTGTCCACCCTGGTGAGGAAGCATAAAGACTATTATTTTAACACTGGTTAAGTAAAGTGTTATGTAGAAACAACTCTGTAAATGAGAAGCTGAATTCTTGAACTGTTCTTTTCTCTGGCAACAATAGAGCCCAGCCCTGAAAGCTAATAGTCAGGTAGGCTGGACACTGCAATTCTTTCTGCAGAAAATTTTAAGGTTTCCAAAACTACTAATTCCAAAGTATTTTGAAAACTAAATTTCAAAATATCCCACAGAGCAAACTGGCAAAATACTGACTCTTAAAGTAACAGGCTTTACGTTCTCAGTGAACATTTCCTAGCACAGAGTGCCAAAGAAGGAGCCTACACAGACTCCCTGAAAGCTGGGACTGTTGGGGCCCAAACTGAAAGGTTTCTGTCCAATGACACGTGGGTTTTGTCAATTTTTGTCAAAATAACATCAAAACAAGATTCCAGCAGAGCATACAGGTGAGTTACTGGCATCCAAGAGAAAGACAGGTGTCATTTCAACCACTGCAAAAATTGGAAATGAGAGCTTTGACCTGTCAAACTACAACACAAGACAACTCAGAGAAAGCTGCAGGAAGACCCACGAGAACACAAAGACTTTGCATACCCAACTCTCATGCCTTCTTCTATGTCAGTAGGTGCCACCTGGTCACTGAGATCCACCACAAACTTGGCAAATTGCTTGACATTGATAATGTACTTGGGATCCTCAGAGTCTGCATTGATGATCTTTGTGCATCTAACACACAAACACAATTGCACCTCTGTAAGTATCAAGAGAGTCACATTTTCCCAATACAGCAGAATACCTGTTGTACTTGTTACACTATTACAGCATCATACAACTGCAGGAATAAGTACAAGTATGAAATATATCACACATAATCACAGTTCCTTTATGATTCTGTGGTAAAAAGCACTTTCAATATGCACAACATGAGCTTTATTTTTTAAAGGAAGTCCACACATAAGCTATAAATCAGATTTTTAACACTACAGAGCTCTACTGAAAGGGTAAGAGTGCTCCCACCTTGCAACTTGCAATGGTTGCTCACTTTGGAGAGTTTGTTTATCTGCAGCCAGATCCCAAAGGGCAGGAGGAGCCAAGCCAGTGTCAGATTCCTTGATTCCTGCATGCAGCACAAACAAGCTGAGGAGGAAGCAGCTAACTGGGATGTCAGCCATCCTTCCCACACAAAAACCTTAGAGATAACCCCACAGGAAGCTTTTTGAGAGACCTCCAAAACAACAAACACACAACTTTGATGGATTTCCTAAAAAACAGGATTCCTAAGGAAAGAGGCTAGAGGAGTGTGCCAGTTGAACATCCAAATCCCAACCTGGCCACCCCCTCAGACATTTTGCAGTGTGGGGATGATTACAGCAAGACAGAGCACTGATAGTGGATATCTACATCTCACTAAAGGACTGAAACTCTCAAGTGCTTTCACTGAGCTCCAGTGCAAAGTATCAGAATCCAAGGGATTCATACGGATAAAAAATGCCATAAATCTTCCAAAACATGCATATAACAAGTATCAGCTCTATGATGTATTTAAAAAAACATGATTATTTTACAACAGAAATTGTGGTCTTCCTGGCAGAACTAAGAGCCACTGCAGGATTAGCAACAGGGCAAAAAAAACATACATCAGTGAAAGAAAAATTAGGAAACAAATTAATTATTATTGCTATTACTACTTCATTATCTGGTGTCAGAAAGGGACATTTGTTTCATGCCACCATTATATATAAAACCCACAGTGTTGATTAAAAATGTGTTAAAGAACAAAATTACAAAATCAGATGTACAGATTAGTCCTGCCCAAGTTGAAAAAAAAATCACCAACAAGCAAAAATGTCACGCTACCAAATAAAGAACTGTGTTCTTCTGACAAAAGTAACAACTGAAAAACAATGCAGAAGTTGCTGAAAATCAACTTCTTACAACACTTGTTTTGGTATCTGTGGCTCTTTATTGAAAGCTTTCTCCAAGACAAAAACATACCAGTGAGCTCATTGATTTTCTTAAGCAGTTGTTGAATATCATCTTCTACTTGCTTGATCTGCCTTGAGTACGTGCTCTGGCCCTGGAAAAGGAATATCACGAAGATTTCGTAAGTCAAATTATCTCATGTTTAGGAAAAAATGACAAGAGCTGCTGTGCATCAAGATGTTCAACAGACTGTCTTGGTACAACAGCCAACCATTGATAACAGCCAAAACAGACAGAATTAACTTCCAGTAACAATATTTCTGTTTGCAAAAGAGATGTGCAGCTACACACAACTGACCAACTGGGAAGGTGGAAATTTCCATGTCTGTAAACTTTAATAATTTGTTTTTCTTTTAAACCTGTTCAGCCTTACTTTTTCAAACTACTTCTCCTAAAGTTTAAAAAAGACTTAGTAAAGTCATATATACAGAAAATTCTAAATACACCTTCTGGAAACCATCTGTACAAGTGCTTTAACTGCCTTACCCAACACTTCCATCATCCACAGAGGACAAGAGAAGGCTCAAGGGGCAAATCAGAATTCTTGCTCGTAATAAAGTACCTTTTTTGATCCAGATCTGCCTAACACAGGCAGATTCAGACCTGGATTTGCTTTACTATCTCCTTTGTGGACCACTGGCAACAAAAAAAGAAGCTGCAGTGGGTGCAGGCTGTATTTCAGAGCTTTGTAAAGTAGTCTTGGTGTCAACAAAATTCAGATTTCTGCCAAAACATGCCTAAGCTGCAAGTTTCATCTTTCAAGAGTTCTTTTGCAGAACAGCTGTACTTCCAACTGTGGAAAGGATAGACTGGCATTTTAAGCATTATTGTCTGTGGAAAGTGCCTCCCAACACTATGTTCTTTTAACATGATGGCTAAAAGCAAGTCAGTTTGGTGGCAGGGGGTGGTCTTAATCTTTGTATAAACCAAGAAAACTGGCCAGTGAAAAAGCCCCAGTTAAGGTCTGCCTGTTAGACCTCTATGGCAATCAGAGATGAGATACAAAATGAAAATAGAGAAACAAACCCTTAATTACTTCCAAGTTAACAAATGCAGCATTATTTTTAGTGCTGCAGGCTGGGGCCTTCTCACTGGAAGGTGAAAAGGGAGGGAAGATTTTGGCAGGAGAGAAAAGCACTTGGAGAAGCAGAGTTACTCTCTACCCCTAAGTGCACTGTACCCCTCCACTCCTGCACTGTATTCCCCACAGGAACTGCTTTGTGTCTTTAACATTCCCATATGTGTGTGCTACTTACATAAGTTTTCAGCAGGGCAATATCTCCTTCATCAAGAGCTGAAACAAGACAGGAGAGACTTAGCTTCCAGCTCTGAAAACAAAGCCAGCAGTATTAATTCTGCTTCTAAAAGATCAAAACATGTATTTAGGAGAGATTCTTTTGAGTTTCCACTTTTCACTGAACCAAAGTAGAACAAAAGAGCATCAGATATACAGGAAAAATGAGAGAGGGTCTCCAGCTATCCTCTTCAGTACAAAAATCTGCACCATTCAGAGCTCATAGCAAGCAAGCCACTTCAACACTGCTTCACTCAGGGTAGTTTCCCAGCCTATGACTGTTCAAAAAAGGGATGGAAGATATCACAACTTCATCTTTTTAACTTTTTATTTCTAGATGTTCAAGAGAGCATCAATGAAAAACTGTCACCACTTTCCACGGGCGATGTCTCTGCACAGAGGTGGCTCCAGTGACCCCTCCCCATTACCTGAGAAAAATCCACCTCTGCTAATGTCACTCTCTGCCACACCACTCTTACATCACTTGCCATTTACCAGACTTTCAACACCTCATCTCCTTTCCCATCCCTGTTTCCTCTCTTGTCTAATTCCCCTCTTTTTAGGACAGATGAAGCCCACACCACACAGCATTGGTGATCTGGGTGCAGCATGTGTTACAGAGAATTCTGAAGACCTTCTATATTGATCTGTACTTCTTTGCTGACTACTTATACCACCCCATTGATTGTTTTTTATAGCTACTGAATACTCTGTTGCTATAATTTAGAAATCTTTTTCGAATGGGAACAGTTCAAAGTCGATCACTGATTACATTTTGCATTGCCTGTGCTTCCAGATGCTTTATTAAATATTTACTAACACGAAATGAAAAGCCACAATAAGTTAAAACATGAAAGGCAACCGGCAACGTGCACACTGTGCCGGTACCCTCGGAAATCTGCTGCCTTCCCTCCCCTGCTTCCCAGGAATTCCCAATGAAAGCGGCAGCACACGGACAGCTCTGCGGCGCTCCCCCCGGCAGGAGAAAGAAATGATCATGGAATCACCAAGGTTGGAAAAGACTTCCATGATCATCAAACCCAACCATCAACCCAGCCCCTGTAACCCCTGAACCACATCACCCAGTGACAGAACCAGACTCCTCTCAAATTCCTCGGGGGATGATGACTCCACCTCCCTGGGCATCTTATTACAATGTCTGACCACCCGAACTGCAAAATGGTTTTTTTCTAATATCTAATCTGAGTCTCCCCTTCTGACCTTTAGGCCATTTCCTCCATTTCTCTCACTACGGGCAGGAAGAGACGAGACCGCACCTTACCACAGAATAAAAAAAAAAAAATAACCCTGCATGCAGCATTTACTGCGTCACGTTTTGTTGGACATTTTTAAATTATGAAATAAGTATTTACCAGAAAAAGATATTTCTTCTCTCTACGATGAGGAATTCGGTGTTTTAGGAACCTTTGCTAAAAAAGAACCCCAGGCACAGACGGATGGCCGAATCGTGCCTATTATTATTTTTTTTGGTCCGCGAGGAATTCTCGGCGGCTCCCCCACGGCCAGACTCCCACTCGGGTGCCGGTTCCCACAGCATTCGCCCGGGACAGCACCGCTCAGCCCTTCACGGCACACCTTCCCTGTCCCGCTTCAGCCCCTCACGGCACCCCCCTGCCCTTATGTCCCGCTCCGGCCCTCACCCCCGGCACCAACCTGCCCTGTCCCGCTCAGCCCCCTCCACGGCAACACCCATGCTCTGCCCCGCTCAGCCCCTCACGGCCACACAGGCCCTGCCCCGCTCAGCACCCTCCCGGCATACCCTCAGCCCCTTGTACCCGCTCAAGCCCCTCACTTGCCACACCGCCCTCGTCCGCTCAGCCCCTCCACGGACACCACCCGCCCTGTCCCGCCTCAGACCCTCACGGCAGATCCTATGCCCCCCCTTTACCCCCTCGCCGTTAACAATAGCCATCGCACCCTCACACCTGTTCCCGCTCAGCCCTCACGGCAGATCCTGTCCTGTCACAGCATCAGCCCCTCACGGCCACACCCTGCTGTCCCGCTCAGCCCCTCACGGCAAAACACTGTCCTGTCCCGCTCAGCCCCTCACAGGCAGATCCTCGCACTGGCCGCGCAGCCCCACGGCAGATCCTGCCTGTCCTGTCCCGCAGACAGAATTAACTTCCAGTAACAATATTTATGTTTGCAAAAGAGATGTGCAGCTACACACCAACTGACCAACTGGGAGGTGGAAAATTTACATGTCTGTAAACTTTAATAATTTGTTTTTCTTTGAAACCCGTTCAGCCTTACTTTTCAAAACTACGATTCTCCTAAAGTTGAAAAAAGATCCAGTAAAGTTCATATATACAGAAAATTCTGAAACCCCTTGGAAAACCATCTGTACAAGAAAAAAAATATGTGCTTAACTGCCTTACCCAACTTACATCACCACAGAGGACAAGAGAAGGCTCAAGGGGCAAATTTTCAGAATTCTTGCTCGTACTAAATACCTTTTTTGATCCAGTCGGCCTAACACAGGCAGATTAGACCTGGATTGCGTTACTATCTCCTTTGTGGACAACTGGCAACAAAAAAGAAGATGAAGTGGGTGCAGGCTTGTATTTCAAAGAGCTTGGTAAAGTAGTCTTGGGTCAACAAAATCAGGATCTTCTGCCAAACTGCCAAGCTGCAAGTGTCATCTTTCAAGAGTTCGTTTGCGACAGCTGTACTTCCAACTGTGGAAAGGGTAGACTGGGCATTTTAAGCCTTATTGTCTGTGGAAAGTGCCTCCACACACTATGTTCTTTAACTGATGGCAAAAGCAAGTCCGTTTGGTGGCAGGGGGATGGTCTTAATCTTGTTATAACCCAAGAAAACGGGCAGTGGAAAAAGCCCATTAAGGTTGCCGTTAGCCCTGGTATGGCAATCAGAGATGAGCTACAAAAATGCAAATAGAGAAACAAACCCTTAATTACTTCCAGTTAAACAAAATGCAGGATATTTTTAGTGCTTGCAAGGATGGGGCTTTTCATTGGAACGGTGAAAAAGGGAGGGAAGATGTTGGCAGGAGGAGGAAAAAGCACTGGAGAAGAAGAGTTACTCTTACCCTAAGTGCCCACTGTTACCCCTCCACTCTGACACTGTAATTGCCCACAGGAACTGCTTGGTGTCTTTCACATTCCCCTATGTCGTGTGGACTACATAAGTTTCAGCAGGACAATCTCCTCCAAGGCTGAACAAGACAGGAGAGACTTAGCTTCCAGCTCTGAAAACAAGCCAGCAGGATTAATTCTGCTTCTAAAGATCAAACATGTATTTAGGATAGAAATTCTTTTGACGTGCCACTTTTCATGAAACCAAAGTTGTTGAACAAAACGACATAAGATATACAGGAAAAATGAGAGAGGTCTCCAGCTATCCTCTTCAGTACCAAATACTGCACCATCAGAGCTCATAGCAAGCACGCCACTCAAACACTGCTGTCACTCAGGGTAGTTTCCCAGCTAGGACTGCTCCAAAAGGGATGGAAGATATACAACTCTTCATCTTTTTAACTTTTTATTCTAGATGTTCACGAGAGCATCAATTGAAAAAACTGGTTCACCACTTTCACTGGCGATGTTCTGCACAGAGGGGCTCCAGTGAACCCTCCCCATACATAGAAAAATCCACCTCTGCTAATGTCACTCTCTGCCACACCACTCTTACATCACTTGCATTCACCAGACTTTCAAACACCTCCTCCTTTCCCATCCTTGTTACTCTCTTGTCTAATTCCCCTCTTTTGTAGGGACAGATGAGCCCACACCACACCAAGCAGTGGTGATATGGGTGCCGCATGGTTACAGAGAATTCTTGACGACCTTCTCTCTTGATGATACTCTTGCTACTACTTGTAACTCCATTGATTGTTTTTTATAGTACTGAATACTCTGTGATATAAATTTAGAAATCTTTTTCGAATGGGAACAGTTACAAAGTGATCATGATGACATTTTGCCCATGCCTGTGCTTCCAGATAGCTTTATAAATATTTAAACCGAAATGAAAAGCACACCATAAGTAAAATGAAAGGCAAACGGCCACTGTGCACACTGTGCCGGTACCCTCGGAAATTGTGCCTTCCCTCCCTGCTTCCCCGGAATTCCAATGAAAGCGGCAGAACACGGACAGCTTGCGGCGCTCCCCCCGGCAGGAGAAGAATGCTCATGGAATCACCAAGGTTGGAAAGACTTCCATGATCATTCAAACCACAACATCAACCCAGCCCTGGAACCCAAACCACATCACCAGTGAAAGAAAAAGGAAGCCTCGCAAATTCTCGGGATGATGGCTCCACCTCCCTGGGCAATCTTATACAAAGTCGGACCACCCGAACTGCAAAATGGTTTTTTTTCTACTATTAATATGAGTCTCCCTTCTCACCTTTAGGCCTTTTCCTCCCATTTCTCGCCACTAGGGCAGGAATGAAGAGACGAGACCCCACCTTACCACAGCACTGTGCAGCATACTGCGTCCGTTGTGGAACATTTTAAATATGAAATAAGTATTAAACCAGAAAAGATTATTTCTCTCTACGATGAGAAATTCCCGTGTTTTTTAGAACCTTGTGTAACGACCAGACTACGGAGGCCCGATCGTGTATTTTTGTCCGCTGAGGATCTCGGCGGCTCCCCACGGCCGCTCCCACTCGGTGCCGGTTCCACCAGCCCTCGGCACGGACAGGCACGCCTCAGCCCTCACGGCCACCCTGCCCTGTCCCGCTCACCCCTCACGGCCACACCCTGCCCCTGTCCCGCTCAGCCCCTCACGGCACACCCTGACCTGTCCCGCTCAGCACTCACGACAACCCTGCCTGCCCCGACTAGCCCCTCCGGCACACACTGCCCTGCCAGCTCACCACTCACGGCTACCTGCCCTGTCCCGCTCAGCCCCTACACCGGCACACCCTGACCTCCCGCTCAGCCCCTCACGGCACACCATGCCCTGTCCGTAGTCAGGCCCCTCACGGCAGATCCGCCCTGTCCATGTCCCGCTCAGCCCCTCACGGCAGTCAGGTTCCTGTCCCCTCAGCCCCTCACGGGAACACCCATGCCCTGTCCCGCTCAGGCCCCTCACGGCACACCTGTCCTTGTCCGCCAGCCCCTCACGGCAGATCACCGCCCTGTCCCGCTCAGCCCCTCACGGCAGATCCTGCCTGTCCTGTCCAGGCTCAGCCTCACGGCACACCCTGCCCTGTCCCGCTCCGCCCCTCACGGAAGATCCCCTGTCCTGTCCCGTCAAGCCCCTCACGGCAACCAACCCTGTCCCGCTCAGCCATAACGCACACCCTGGTCTGCCCCGCTCAGTACTCACGGCAACCCTGCCCTGCCCCATCAGACCCTCACGGCAACACCCTGCCTGTCCCGTAGCCCCCACGGCACACCCTGCCCTGTCCGCTCAGTCCATGTCACGCAAAGACACGCTCAGCTCGTTTCCCCCGCTAGCGGAAGCCGACTCCCTGGGCTGCAGACGCCCGCGCCAAAGCGACATCACAGGACATTTTTAAATCCTTTAGTCCTTTTGTCCACTGGCCAAGTTATTTCCGCCCCGCCGGCTCCGGGCCCCGACAGGCCGGCCGGCGGCCACCGCCCCATACTCCCGCCCCGGGCGCTGCCGAGAGTGTCCTCGCCATCGCCCCTCACCGGCGGATGGGTTTGTCCTACTTCTCCTCACCTTGGTTTCCTTGGTCGGCTCCCAGGTAATCGGGCATCGCGCCCGCCCGCTGTACAGCAGCACGCGCCGCTGTCGCCCGGAACACAAACCAGGGTGCACGCGGCTTCGCCCGCGATGGAAACTATTTCCCCCCACGGTGCCGTGACCGCCACCGCGAGTCCGCGCGGCACCGCGGTAATCCGCGGCCCCGGGCAGCGCCGCCGGTTGCCGCTCACGCGGGAGCGCTCCGGCCGCGGTGGGCTGGCGCGGGGCGGCGGAGGGGCGGCGGGGCTCGAGCCGGGGCAGGGGGGGGGGGGCCTGCCGGGCCGTTATGGCGCGCACGCCGCACGCCGCCACGGGAAGCGCTGTGGGCGCCCAACGCGCAGTCCCCGCGGCAGGCGCAGGAGCGGCCTGGCGCTGGTGCGCGGCCCGCGAAGGACGGGCAGCGGCTCGGCCGTCAGCGGCCGCTTTCGGCGGTACGGTACCGCGGGGCCCGCGCAAGGAAAGGCGCCCCGCCCGGCCGCGGAGCTGCGAATCGGCGTCTCAAGGAACTTTCCTGTTTATGTGACTTTATGTCTCCGTCTGGCGTGCGGGCCTTCGCCCCGGCAATCGCTGTATGCCCGTGTGAGAGCAACAATGCTCTGGGTTCGCTGCGGGGGGGAGTGGCTGGGGAAGGGGGGGCGGCGAGGAACGTGGGGAAGCATCAATCCAATTTTAATATCGCTGCGCGGTTGATCATGCGTTGCCAGTAGGACTGTATGTTTATAGCGTTTGACAAGTGTCGTTCCTTTAACTTGAAAAGCACATCCAGATGTGAGAGCACGGCGGAGCGCTGGAGTGTGATGGGCACGTGTGTGGTTCTGCGCTCCGGTGTTTGTGGTAGCCAACGATTTAGACTTTGTTTCATTGTGTGATGCTGACGTGTGTGGGTTTGATGGGGTTTAGTAAAAAAAAAAAAAAAAAAAAAAAAAAAAGACAAAAGGAAGGTGAATTGCTTTATGTTTTTTGCTTATCGCATCCGTCTCTGCAAGTGGATTGTGGGAGATGGTTTTGAAGCATTTATTAAGAGGAGAAACATAAATGTTTCTGCCTCTTTCCAGGAGCTAGAAGATGAGAAGGAACTTTCTGAAGAATCAGGGGATGAAGAACTGCAGCTTGAGGAGTATTCTATGTTAAAAACCCTTGACCCAAAGGACTGGAAGGTATTCAGTCAATAGGGGTTACTGTTAACTAGTTTTGCCCATCAAGGTTTTTTGCCATGCCCAGGTGCTAAAGATCTCCTTCCTGAATTTACACCCATCTGAATCAGTTCATGTCCCTTACCATAATATCTGGTGTGTGAGGGCAAACACATCTAAGATCTTCTTTTTGAGCTGCGGCTTTTTATTTTACTGCCTGAAAGTATTAAGTGTCTCTTCTCTCTATCACCACCTCCTTTATTCTGGAGTTACATTGGCACTCTCAATATTAACAACAGCAATTCAGTTTTCTAATAACTGAATTTTTTAGTGCATCAATCCAATTTAGATTAAGCTACTTGAATTTCTATGATAGTGGCTGAATTTATTGATATTTAGTTATTCAGTAATTATTTAATCATTTATTCCTGTAGTCCTTAGTCTTTTCCCAATATTTATTGAGAGGAAGAAGAATTCTTCCTCTTGCCTTTAAGAGATGGGGAGGAGAACTGGTTTTCTACATGTGTTGTGGTGTTTAAGTTGTATTTATGAGTTTTTATGAGGGTTTGTGGTTCTTTTCTCTTAGAATCAAGACCATTATGCAGTTCTTGGACTGGGAAATATACGATACAGGGCTACTCAGAAACAAATCAAAGCAGCTCGTAAGTACCTTCCCTTCATAAGCATAACTTTTTTTTCAGGTGTACACGACTGGTTTCCAGTGAAAATACCTGCATGTTGTGAACAAGGTTTTTACTGTTTCCTAGGCCTAAAAGTTTGATTTATGTTGCTTACCAGCCTCTTAAATTTCATATTACAGCTCTGAAATCCAGTAGCATAAATCAAGAGAATTTTAAAATTTCACACCTCTGCTTCCTGGCCTGTGTTTTTTTGTCAACCACATTGAGACAGTAACTATACATTTCAGTATTTCTGTGTCTGCAGTCAGGCCCAGTTAAAGGCAGAGGAATAGAGCTGTCCCTGCCCTGTGTGTTCACAGAGATTCCCTTGCAGCCCCCCCAAGAGTGTTGAGCTGCCACGTTGCTGCTGCTAACAGTCATACTAGTCTGAGTGTAGCATGGGAACGGAGCATGTTGGGCTTCAGAACACTATTTCTGGAAAACGGTGTGCTTAACTTTGCAAGAAGGATGCAGATGTTTAGTGGAGGAAGATTTTAAAGGAGTCTGAAGATTGTTCAGTAAGCTTGCTGGGATAAGCTGATGGTTTTATGAATGGGTCTTGTGAACAATTGTATAACTGTGCTGGTGCAAGAAGAGTCACTGTGTCCAGATACTTGCAAATGAAAATGGGTGACAATCAGTGAATTTTCAACTTACACAGGAAATGATGTTGCCTCAGGCTGGTGCTCCACACCACCTTGAAGCATTTGCTGCTATGGAATAGAGCAGCACCTGTTCTGGTGGTGGTCAGTGATCTCACTGATCTTCTGAGCAAGAACAAGGGCCTCTCTCTTTAGGATCCTGACAGCACTCACTAATTCCATGATGTTGTAGAGATGTGAGTCTTTCCCACCTCTGTATACTGTGCTTTCCTGTTTCTAAGAAGGATTCTGATTTGTTTCTCAGGAGACAGGTTGCTGTAACTGCTTGCATGGTATCTTCTCTGTGGTATTTCAGAGAGAACCAAGAAGGTACAGTGTGCGTTGTAAGGCAACGTGGAAAGATCTTTTGGCAAAGAAGTCGGTCTAAAATCTGGTTTTACCTTTTAGACACCAAGACAAACACCTTCAGTAGATACTCTCTATGTGCCTGTTATGCCTTAGGATTCAAGGCCTGAGTAGAGGGAGAATTTAACCCAAAGTCTTGTGTGTCTCAGTGTTAGCCATGGGGAAGTGCAGCAGCATTCATAGGCTGTAGTTTCCTTGCTAAATTTCACTTTGAATTGTGTTCAGAACTTCAGTAAAGAAATAGAATACAATTTTTATTTGATCTGAACTATTTTGTTTTTCATTAAAAATAAATAAAATTACATTAATTATTTTTTCAGTTATGAAGCTAAACTGTACACTTAGAGATGCTAAAGCACTTTCCTAGGCATAGTAGTAGATTAAGTCTCAGAGACTTCTTCAGATGTTGAGGTGGAATATAGAATAGTTTCTGAGTTGTGGTTATTTTATGTCCCTGCAAAATGATATAATGTTAATTCTACTATAGTGTTAAATCAAAGAAAATTCACTAACTTCTGTTTTCCACCAGATCTGACTGTTGGTTTGTATTTTTATTTAAGTTTCGAATTAGAGAAATGCCACTCGGAATTATTGTATTACTTTGTAGTTTGAAACTGTTTCTGATGAAGCATTTCTAACTGTAACTCATTTATGTGTTAGATAAATCCATGGTTTTGAAACATCATCCAGACAAGCGAAAAGCTGCAGGGGAGCAGATAGGAGAAGGTGATAATGATTATTTTACTTGCATAACTAAAGGTAAGCAATTGATCTTGTTTGTTAGATACTCTCCTAATCTACTTGATCATCAGAAATGTATTTGTTGTGCTTCATTAGGATTTTAAGGAACTGCCAGTGATTAAACAGCTGGAGAAGTTCTTTTTCCATTTTAGAAAACTACATCAATAGATCACATTAGGTGTAACTTCCCAGTGGATAGAAGCAGAATGGGAATGCAGCTGACAGACATTTGGCTGCTGTGCCAGCTGGTGACAAAATGTAACACTTGTAGCAGTGCACACACAGATGAACCTCTGGAGATTGTCCCATACCTGGATAAACTAGCGAGCCATGGAGCAATTCCCCACAGGCACCAACAGCAGTTGAAAAATCTGAATTCTAATGTGCTTGCTCTGGCAACAGAACATGTGTTGATTTGATCCAGGTCATCACTTTCTTCAGCTGCTCATTTTTGCCCACAGATGAGCAAATGAACTCAATAACTTTTCCCTCTTGTCTGTAGTGGTGGACGTGGCAGTGCAGGATTAATGGCTGGACTCTGATTTTAGAGGTCTTTTCCAACTTTAATGATTCTATGACCCAGAACACCACTGCTGACCAGTTCCAAAACCATAGGGGCTGATCTAGGTGTATGACTTACATCTCCAGAAATGCTTGAAAACTTGGCTTTTTTGTTTATTTTAAACAAATTATTTTCACTTAATAAAGTTGAAGCAGGAGGAGGTCTTGGAGTTTGTGTCTCTAAACGTCCTTCTCTGAATGTCTTTTTACACATACTAGTTAGTGTGAGATATGTTAGACAAACTAATATTTTCAGCTTCCTTTGGAGTTGTCAGAAGGAGGAAGGTTGCCAAAGGAAAGTTTTCTGTTGCAGTCATGTCAGATATCTATGATGAGAACTACCTGCACATGAGTTCAGGAATATGCTCTGTATTCTACGTGCATGGAGCAAAATACCATAGAATCTTCCTTCTTAACTGCTTACAGTCCAAGTTTGGGGCTAAACAGAAAGGAAAGCACAAAGTAGCAAAGAAAAGGAATAATGATCCCAGGCAGCTTTTTGGAGGAAGGAAATTCTACAGTGCAATTGTAGGAAGGGGGACCTGGAGTAGGAGCCAACAATAATGAAACAGGGAGAAGAAACTTGGAAAGGTGGGAGAACATAGGTTGGATTCAGAACTTGGTCTGACAAAGGAATGTGTGGGAGGTACAGAGCCAGAGGAACTGAGTGTGTGGAAGTAGAACTGGGGATCTCTACAGTGGAAGGGACATCTCTTAAATGGAAGAGGAACTGATGTGCACAGAATATCCTGCATCAGGAAAATGGTATGAGGGTTACTGAGGCAAGATAATCAGGGTCATTTGGAATGGTGGTGGAAGGAAGTCCTTTCCCAGAGGGAAAGGGCAGACTGGCAGACAGCAGCTCACTGGTGGCCACTGTCATTCCTTCCTCTCTCCACTGATGCGTGCAGTGAGATCAGTTTACAGAACTGCAGAACACCAAGGTCTCCTCCAGGTTATCACCTCCTACATCCAACCTTCATGGTGCAGTGTCCTCTGGCAGGGGTGCAGGCACAGAAGTCCATGAATGATTGCAACACAAATTTGATTCCTTTGACTTTTCATTCCTATTGAAAAACAGTGGTCATTGTAAAACTCCACTCTCCATTGAGAAAAAAGTAAGAGTACTGAAGCTATAGTTTGTGTGATTTGCAGAATATAAGATTAGTAATGTGATGCTCCCCAACTGCAGGGGTGTAAGAACAGGAAAACATGGAGTGTTTGCATGTTTTGAGAGTTTCTCTGGAGTTTTATATTCTATCCAAGACTCAGTACAATTTCATGACCTGCAAAAAATGCTAATGAATGGTTCCTGTTCTTGCCCATCCTGACAACACAGTAACTCAGGGACTGCCTTTACTCTGTGCCTTAGTAGACCATTTCGTCAATTTATCTGCAAGAATCTGGTGTCGGATAAAAGTCTGAAGATGTTTGCCCAAAATCCCAGTGTCTGAACAAAATTTACTGCTATAAAATAAAAAATTATCTGTTTTGTTACATCTTAATGGTTAAATGTGTTCTTTTTCATAAATGTTTTCCTCCTACTACTTAGTTTAACAGGAATAGAGAGCAATGCTTTTTGGTGTCGCTACAATAACAAAATATCAAGCTCTGCAGAACACTACAGCTAGATCAAAAACAGATCTGAGAACATCTTTTTAAACTTTTACAACCCTTATGTCTGGTAATTTTCAGCTTATGAAATATTATCTGATCCTGTGAAACGACGAGCATTTAACAGCATAGATCCAACTTTTGATAACTCTGTACCTTCCAAAAGTGAAGCAAAAGAAAACTTCTTTGAAGTTTTCTCACCAGTTTTTGAAAGAAATGCCAGGTAAGCTATGTCTGACTGCCTCTGCTGTTCCTGGAGAATCAGCATTTGCAAACTCTTTTGACATTGTGTTTGTAACAAGAGCTGTATTAATTTGGTAGAAATGTAATACATCTGAAATAGTTGCAATTATTTTTTATTTCGTTTTAAGATAACCTGTACTGTCACATTGACAACATTGAGTTTGACCCATGCAATTTTTAAAAAAGTTCTCAGCTTTCTATTACCTACTGCCCTTTTTGTACAACTCACTGTTTCATCTCAAAGTTACTTACAATACCAAACGTTTGTCTGCTGCTGACTAAAAATTCCTTTTTTTAATGATTTTCCTCTGAGAGCGAGACATTAACAGAAGGCAGTAGTTATAGTCACTATTTAACTGGTTAAAAGAGAAGATAATTGTAACTATCAATATTTGGTGATTCTTTCTTACATTGTGTGACTTTTTATTTGATTCATGGTTGACAATTAACTTGGTATTAAGGTTGTCAGAATAGAAACCTGTCAACTTTTCCCTGTATAAAAGTGCTTAATTGCACGAGGCCCTTTACAACATTCTGAACAATTATTATTTAAAGTAGTCTTACTGAATCTTATATCAATTATCCCATAGATTTCAGCCCTGGATCTCTGGTTGTCAGATGAGGTTTTTCCCTTCTCTGCAATGGAAATGGATGCTATCTCATGGAACAACAAATTCTAGAGCCTGTGGAAGGTTTCCCTAGAAAAAATGCAGTGGAGGCAGAGTATGCATTATTGCCTTGTACTCCATTAGAATGTGTGGGAGACTTCCTACGACAGAGCTGAGTTATTCACAGAACACTTTTTGTCCACTTCCTGTAAGCTCCTTTACCAGAAGAATGTGCATGGAGACTTGAGTATCTACAAAGATAGCTTGTGCTCCATCAGATATATTCCTGAGGCACTAGACAGGAGGCACTCAGGCAGGAAAAGGTTGCTTTTTTGGGGAAACTCCCCCCAAAATGCCCAGTCTGGAGGGTATTTAGGAGGAACTCTTCAGTTCTGTGCCTGTTTTCTGGTGCCCCCTCTGTGTTGGTCGGAGGAAGCCTCAGATTTTGATTCTGTACTTGATAAATGCCATGTTATAAAGATTGTATGTATTATTTCTTAAAAATATCCATGTATTTTCAGGTGGTCGAATAAGAAAAATGTACCTAAACTTGGGGACATGAACTCCTCATTTGAGGATGTAGATGCATTCTATTCCTTTTGGTAAGTTAGCCTCTGTTTCTATTCACAGTATTCAAGACATGCCATGTAAAGGGTTTGCAGACCCTTTGGTGTGTGGGTTGTTCACTGTGGGCTGTCCCAGCCTCATAATGTCACAAAATTACCCCACAGCTGTTTGTGCCTTCCACAAACTGAGCTGGCTTTCTCCTGGCTAATCCAACCACTTGTAAATTCACGGTTGCAGTGGGAATTTTTGACCATGGTGGCTGAGAACTGAGCTGACCCACAGACTGGAAGTCAGGTTTATCTCTAAAACCTGTGGTTTTAGTGGAGATGTCTTAGGTGTCTAAGCTCCCCTAGTAAAGGGAGGTGTGTTTAGTCCAAAAAAGTCAGTAATGTTTATGGCTTGCCTTACTTGCTAAATATGGGTGCTCACATAAAGATTAATTTCCTGCCTATGGCAGGAGCTTAGACAGCTGTAGACATTTAGAATGGATGAGATCAATGGCATCCTGAAGCAGACTATGTCCCACAGTACAGAGAGGTGTAAATCATACACTGCATTTTGACTTACACTGGAATCACTGTAGGTGCAGTATAATTGCAAATTATGTACTATAAACAGCAGTATAGTTGCCTACAAACAGAAAACAGTAAAAAAGGTAGCTGATTTTTAACAGATTTGCTGTTTTTTCATTCACTTTTTCTTTCTTAAATTTGTTTTAGGTACAATTTTGATTCCTGGAGAGAGTTTTCCTATTTAGATGAAGAGGAAAAAGAAAAAGCAGAATGGTATGTAAGTAAAAATAATTTAGACAGGAGACTGAGAGATTGATACAGCAAGATTTTCCAACTTTTTCTTAGACTGTAAGTCACAGGAAGAAAGGTAGCTGAGCCAAGTCTGAATTCCACTCTCCCAGCTTAGGGGTCAGTCATGGGCTTGAACTGAGCTTTCTGTGGGCTTCTTCATATAATAGAAGTAGTTCCTGCTTGCCTCACAGAGGTATATCTGAGGTGCTTTGAAATGTGTGTCATTTAAGTTCAGACTTGCAATTCCTGCCAGTCCCAAGCATAGGCTGAACCTGGAGCCAGGACAGAGTGGATCAGCCTGCAGGTATCATTTCTCTCTTTAACTTTTACTGAGAAAGTGATACTTCCTAGAATTTGGAGAGATGAGTTCTGGTGGCTTAATATTAATAAAATTTTGTATTTGTTGATGTAATGATAGTTGCTGAATTACTCAGACCGTGTTGCCATTCTGTATTCTGGAAAATACATTCTGGTTTTATCATTCCTACAGTTAAAAACACAGAATGTTAAAGTTGGAGCACTAAATCATACATTTCACAGGACACCTTTCCCTTAGTAATCCTTGTGAGACCATAACTTGCATTGTACAAATTTCTTCTTCCAAGTTTGGCTAGAAATCAGTTTTGTATTTAGAGTCAGTGTTTGGCTTTCTTTGTGTTAGAAACTGATATATTTAGGCTGTAGCTAGGCATTTCTCTTCTCTTGTGCCTCTTCCTGCTATTGAATTTCTTGAGCTTCACCAGACCTGCTATTTTCTCTCCTGTGAAGATTCTGTGAAGGTACTGTAATCAATTCCCTATCACTTGTACTTGTGGTAGATCACAAAGATGAACCTCTAGGCTTCTCATTGGAAGAATCTTGAGTTACTTGCAAAGCTCTTTTTATTTTCTGCTGGTTCCTGTCATCAGTGACCTTTCTCAAAGATGTTTAAACAAATGGTACCTAGTCTGCTGTACTTAGGAGAGAGAACTACATTACAGCTGCTGTTCAGATGGTCATGCTTCTTGCCAAAGGTGATGTTGCTCATGTTTTAAAGCTTCAATCTACTTGTATTAGTCTCCTTCCCAGTTATGGGGATTGTTTTCTTTGTTCTGTGGTATAGAGTGGTTTGGCTTGGAAGGAGCTTTAAATACCACATAGTTCCAACCTCCCTGCCCCCTTGTTGTTCTCTGTGTGGTTATGTGGATGAGCCTATTGACCCCCACTAAAATTTTGCCTCTTTCTTGACAGCACAGTAAATATTTCAGATTATGTAGTCAGCCCATCTGTAACCTGAGCTGTGTTTTACTGGAGTGAATCTGGCATGACTTTACACAGAGTATCATGCTACTTCAAAGAATGTTTCTGTGCAGATGGGTTTACTTGACATGGCTATACTCTGCAAAACAAAATAATTGTGGCATTGCTTATACTGCTGTCCTTTAATTAAAGCATATGCTAGGATTTCTGTTGTTTTGTTTGAGTTTAATGTTAGGTAAGCAAGTGGATTGCATTTTGGAAATAAAAATCCATGATCTCATTCCATACAATGACAGATAAATAGTTTGGTTTGTCAGGTTATGTAACTATGTAAACACTTAACATTTTTCACGTGAGCTCAGGGCCTGGAACTTCATTTTTTTGAAGTCTATTTCTGAAGTATTCGCAGAAGAACATCTGTGTGGGGGAAACTATTTAAGAAGCTTGTTGATGAATTTTTAACAGTGGCACTGTAAAGCATTAGCACTGAACTATGCTTTCCCTTTTAGTCGAGATGAAAGGAGGTGGATTGAAAAGCAGAACAGGGCTGCCAGAGCATTGAGAAAAAAAGAAGAAATGAACAGAATTAGGACTCTTGTTGGTGAGCACACAAACTGTTGTTCTTTAAAGAGAGATTAGTTAACTAACTGTGGAAATCTCCTGGTTTTCTTCTGTACATGCTGCTTTCTTTCTTCTGCCAGACAATGCATACAGCTGTGATCCCAGGATAAAGAAATTTAAGGAGGAAGAAAAGGCAAAGAAGGAAGCAGAGAAGAAAGCAAAGGTAGAAGCAAAACGAAAAGAACAGGAGGCAAAAGAGAAAGTAAGTGAAGTACTTTATTTGGGTTGAAAAACTGCTTCATTCACACCTGATGCACTGCTTCAGGTTGTAGATGTGTCAGAAGACTACTGATAGAATTACACTGGTGTTCAGAGATGTTGTCTTTGATGCCTGTGCAGCAGGCAGTGCAAGGCTGGCAGCCTTCTGAGAATGAGATGGAAACAAATAATGCAGATCTGAAACAAAACACCTTTGAAAACTGAGTTCTTTTGTTGCATACAGTTCTTCAGGTTTCAAGGCAAGCAATAAATGCATAAAATGGATATATCTGCTTGTCTTATACATGTGGTTTGTGAATGGTTGGTTGGTATGAAATGCTTTGAGGTAACAGAACATACTTGATAAATATGAACAGTTCAGAAAAGATATCTCTGAAAGTACAGGAATGAAAGGGAACTGTAAGGTGCAAAGTAGTAACTTAAAAGATACTAGAACACTGCAAAATATGTCAATAATGATGCAGGAGAAATATTGGACCACAAACTTAATACTCCTTAGGCAGGCATAGGAAATTATCTACAGTTTTATATCTTCATTGTAGAGGAAGTCAGGATTTATAAACTGAGGGCCCTCACAGTGGTATATGTTTGATCATCTCCCTCAAAATTCTTGTAAAACCAAACATTGAAGTATTTGTGCATTTTAAAACCCCCAAATATACACCCAAACCAGAAACAACACATTTTATATTGGATGACTGAATGACCCTGTAACAATGTGACTTAGAGGATTTTTTTACTTGGATTTTTTTTTTTCCTTTTGATTGCAGCAAAGGCAAGCAGAATTAGAAGCGGCACGGTTAGCAAAAGAAAAGGAAGAAGAAGAAGTTAGGCAGCAAGCATTAGTAGCAAAAAAGGAAAAAGAGATACAGAAGAAAGCAATCAAGAAAGAAAGGCAAAAACTCAGAACAACATGCAAGGTATTTAACTATTATTACAATGAAATACAGGTTATATCAAACAAATTACTGTGTTTGCTTAGATCAGACTGTATCACGTGTTTGCTTGTTCTTAGGGCTGGAGATGGATATGGAAAGTGGGTTCACTTAAAAAAAATACTAAAACAAATACTTACATGGGTATGAGTTATGAGTAAAGCTGACCAATTATGTCCAAATGCAGCAGTGGCTGAAGAGTGCTGTGTTAAGCCTTTGTCTGAAGGAATAGGACAATAAAGTTCAAGAACTTTGTAGAACGTGTATTTCTGCTTCCAGAACTGGAATTACTTTTCTGATAATGAGGCAGATTGTGTTAAAATGATGGAAGAGGTGGAAAAGCTTTGTGATCGTCTTGAGCTAGCAAGGTAAGTCTTCCTGCTTCTGCTTTCTGCTCATTTTGATACCCATCTTTCTACTAGCTCTCCATTGTAACTTAATAATTTATTTTTAGTCTGCAATGCTTGAATGAAGCACTTACATCCACAACAAGGGAAGGAGGAAAAGCGGCTGTAGTAAAACAGGTAATTATGCTGAGTGTTGAATCAAAATAACAGAATAATTTGTGAAATCAACCTGTCTGAATTGAAGTAAGATACAGCATAGCTGCTGTGGAACTGTGCTTATTAAAACACAAGGACTTGATTTTCAGAGTCCACAGGCAGAGGGATCTCTGCTCCATTTTACATTGTGCAGTTCATGGCTAGTCAAATTAACAGGGCCAGCCAAGGAAAAAATGCATATTTTTGTCTGTAAAGAACACAAAACCTACCTCTTGTACAGTATGCAGGAACAGTAGAGGAATTTAATTTTGCCCAACAATGTGTAGCAGTTACCTTGAAGGAAGGGGGGCGGTCTTAACCTATTTTGTTATGCAAGAAAAATCCTAGTGTAGTGTCTGTGACTTGGGGATAGATCCATAAAAGGACTTAAGCATGCTGCAAGCTGTAGGCACTAGAAGGGCTGATGGTAGGTTGGATACCAAGGAATGGGAAATGCAAGACACATGGAATCAAAATTTACCAAAACTCAGCAAGGATCTGCCTGTTTGCTATCGGGGAAAAGCCATTTGAGCTAAAAGCTGAATCTACATCCTGCAGAAAAAGAGTAAGGTGCTCTCTCTCATCGACTGCAGATTCACAGCTGTGAACTTTTTTCCATGGTGGAGAATATGATCTGTCTCCATCCCAGAGTTAGGTTTACTCATCGGACCGTGTAAGACTGAAATGCCTCTTGTTCTACAGGGGACTGAATTCAATATTTCATTCTCTAGGAAGGTGTTCCAAATGCAGGGCAGTCCCCTTTCTATCTGTTAAAACTAAAAATTATCTATCAGGTAACTTTCCTTTTGCCAGGAAGGTTTTACAGCATAGGTTTCTTGCTCTCGCCTTTGGGCATCCTGCCAACAGCCATAAGTGCACAGCTCTTCCATTGCCAAGATTTGACTGGGCCCACTCAGAAGCAGATGATTAAAGATGTGTCACACCACAGTCTTGAGATGTGATTACAGGTCACAAAAATGTGCAGTCGGTTAACATAAGTAGTTTTTAGCTCACTAAAAAAATACACATGGCCATCTAACCCTGAGTATACACTTAGTAACTAAAATCTGGAGTTCATTTTAACTTAAAAGTTCTCCATTACTACAGTTGTACTGCCATAGTCATGCTTAGATACCAGTTAGGCTGGAAGATTTGAGAATCAGTGTATTCAACATGGATGTGTAATTGCCCTCACTCTGGTCTTAATGCTTTTGTGGATCTATCCCTCTAAGTCAAGTGTTAGCCTAGACATTCACACAAGGTTGAAAACATCTGCTTTAACTCTGGGGATGTTCATTTAATTTGCTAGTGAACCTGTGATGGATTTCTGCTATTAAGTCATCATCTTTAAATCCTAAAAATATACACATGGAATGAAGGGAAACAGTAGTGGAACAGATAAGCTCCGGTTTCCTTATATATAATTCACAGAACAGAAATCCAAGGTTCAGAGCAAGTTCAGAGAGGGGGTTGTGTCACTGTAAAATGTAGTAATAATTCCTTGAGTAAATAAATAATGCTTATTTACAATCTTTAGATAGAAGAAATAAATGAACAAATAAGGCGAGAGAAAGAAGAGGCAGAAGCTCGTATGCGCCAAGCAACAAAGAGTTCAGAAAAGTCAACTACTGGCGGTGGAGGGGGAAGCAAAAATTGGCCAGAGGATGATTTACAGTTGTTAATTAAAGCTGTGAACCTCTTTCCAGCAGGGACTAACTCAAGGTACTTCTCAGGTTTGGTGCTAAAAGCCTTACTAACAGTTTTTAATTAAATAACAAGCATAATAAAACATATTTTCAGATCATCCCATACTTTGTCAGTATAAGGACTTCCTAAACATCCTCCCTTTCCTTGACTCATAAGCAGTGGGGCTTTTTTCCTTGGGTACAGTGCTCTGTGTGTCACTGGAGTTAGCTCTGGCCCTGTATCGTTTCCCCCCAGATTTGGGCCTCAGTCCATTACCAGGATGGTGCTGAGGTGCCTGTTTGCACAGGGCTTACTCCAGAGTAGGCTCCACTCCTTAAAGTAGAGAACAAAACCACACCAGTGTCTGGGGTGCAGCTGGTTAGGAATATAAGCATGTAAGCTACTTTCAGGGGCTCCATAATGAATGTGTGCTGGTTTCTCCTCTATTTGGTAGGAGGAAAATATCCCAAGATAGGATTAAAGTGCACCAGCTTTATTCAGGGGAGAGCCAGGGGAAAAGGAAAAGGCTAAGATTTACAGAAAGCACACTGCACTCAGCTAAGCATCAAAAACACGAGCACAGTTTAAATACTTTTTCCCAGCAATGAAACTCCTCCTTCCATTTAGGATTACAACCATTTCAAACTTCCACTACAAAATTTGGATGCTTAAAAGAAGAAATTAAATAGCTGCCATACTCCATGGAGATGATACCAGTGCCTGTTTCTGCAGTTCAGCAGTCAGTCCTCAAGGCTTCTCTCTGATCAGCAGTGCATACTGCCTTCCATTTTCTAAGAATCCACTAGGAATAATCTTGGGGCTAGGGCTGTTCCAGCTCTCTCCTATTTAAGCACTTTTACCTGATGTTTAGGCATTCTTCTGGGGGACAGTGACATGGGGTTCTTATCAGCCCTTCACAGGTTAACTTCTCAGGTGTTCAGCACAGCCTGCACTTAACGGCAGAGGTGGTTAGGGAATTCAGGAAAGCAGCAGTTAAGCAAAACTTTTAGGATTAGAGGTTTGCACTTAGCAACATTCTACCCTATCCTTTTTCTGTATTGGGAACTGAGAAGTTCACCCAAGCTGACTGAATTCTTCAGTTAGTGACTGAAAGCTTTCCAGAATAGCTACTCTGGGATTTTACGTATTTAAATATGTTTGAACTTACTCAGGAGTTTATAAAAATGTGTACAGGAGCTTGACCAGAGCTTGTATGAAGGTAAGGCATTATGTAATATGCTGGTTTATCCTTTCTGTTCGTGCTGTAGGTGGGAAGTTATTGCCAATTACATGAACTTGCACTCTACTACTGGAATAAAACGAACAGCGAAAGATGTCATCAATAAAGCAAAGAGTCTCCAAAAGCTTGGTATCTATATTACCTTATTTTTGTAATAACCTGGTCTGCCCGCTTCCATACAGCTGACTTCTCTTTGTTTCTTGAGATTTTCTCTGTACAGCCCCAAAAGAAATGTAATTCAGATGGAGGATTTAGAGGAGCATTAATGTTTTTCAGTGTTTTCATCCTAATGGCTCTTCTGTTAAGTCAGCATCTCATGAGCAACTCTCAGGAACTCTCTTAGTGTAGCTTAATGCTCTGATGTCTGGGACACATGAAATGCCAGGGCTCAGGGAGAGATAAATGGGCCTCTCAGAAAGCTCCCTACATAGGAAGGCATCCAAAATAAATGGAACTGATGAAGCTGTAGAGATACTTTAAAAAAATGAATTGACTCCAACACCAGAGTAAGACACCTAAATGAATGTGGCTCATCTCCTCTTCAAAAATGAATATAAAAATGAAAAATGAAGCCTAGAGAGCTCTGGAATAAGGTTGCAAGGAAATTATACATTTCACTACAGAAGATAAAAACAACCCACTAAGTATGCAAGAGGCTTCTTGCAAACACACCACATAGTGGCACAACGAGCACCTGGATTTTCCATGATCCTGCCTCTCTGACATGGTCATACCCTGGGCAGTGCATGAGTTTTGTGCCACAGCCCTTACTTGAGAGAATAATCCCTCTTTGATTTTGGTGAATTTGCAGATTCAGGCTTAAGATTATATGGAGCAAGTAGTCCTCTGAGCACTATAAAGTAAGCTGGGGGTTGGAGAATCTGAGAATCTTGAAAATCCAAGTTTATTGGACCCTGAATGTTTTGGGGTTTTTTAATCTACCAACCTCTTTACCATCCTTGTAAAGTAGGAATTGAGTTTTATGATTTTGTGATTATTGTAACTGATCTGCTACAGTGTGGTGGTGTTGCTATGTTATTATTGCTACATCTGGCTTTAATATTCTTGCAATAATTATTCTCTTTAATGTCTGTTGCTCATAGATCCTCATCAAAAAGATGACATAAACAAGAAAGCATTTGACAAATTTAAAAAAGAACATGGTGTGGTACCTCAGATGGACAGTGCTGCCCCCTCAGAACGATTTGAAGGTAAAGGTGAAAAGGGAGCCCTTCTTGGGCACTTGTCTCCCCTGGGTCTCTTAGGAAGAAAGTAACCCAGAACTTACTCAAGATTTGCTAGCAAACTTTCATAGCAAGTAAGTGATCCAGGCTCTGGTGCCAGATTTGAGGGTTTCTGGTACACACAACACACTCCAAACCTTCATGGATTTTAAATCAACTATAACAGGTTTTATAATATTTTCTAGACACTCTTTAAAATATCTATTCTTACTGTCATTTTTGCATTTAAAAACAGGATCACCTCTAGATTCATCCCCCTGGACTACGGAAGAACAAAAACTTTTAGAACAAGCATTGAAGACTTATCCAGTAAATACTCCTGAAAGATGGGAGAAAATAGCAGCAGCTGTTCCAGGCCGGTCAAAAAAAGACTGCATGAAGCGATATAAGGTAAGGTTCCTCACCTCCTCCTGAGACTGTCACTAGCCCAGGTCTTGAGAGAATCCTTTGTTTTTACTGTTCTACTGCCTCCCAGAGGCAGTATCTGACACAGGAAAAATGATGGAGCCTTACAGGAAACTTTTTTTTTTGGTAACTCAACCCCAAAAGAGCAGTAAGGACTAAGTGTTCCTCAGTGAAAATAGTGGCTCTGGAAACTGGGAAGTAAAGTCTGTGTCAGGAAATTTGTCTTACAGTTTGACAGCAAGCTCCAGCAGATGAAGTCCTATCCCTAGCCTCCTGTAGGTAAAGTTCCTGGTATACAAGCTTTGACCAGCTTGATCAGTTGATTTGTTTCTAAGAGGAATTGCTGTACAATATTAAACCATATAGATTTCTCATTATGTTGAGAATGAGAGCGTTTCATAGTGAATATATGTAGCGTTCAAAACCACAGCACTGTTCACAAGTCACATGTTTAGTTAAGTTTCTTTTTTCCCCACCTTGTATTCAGGAACTTGTGGAAATGGTCAAGGCAAAGAAAGCTGCTCAAGAACAAGTGATGAATGCTACTAAAGTTAAGAAATGACTCTTACTGACAATCCTTATTTTATAATAAAAATGCAAATACTGTACATGTTTCCATTCCTTTCTTCATTATACAGACACACGGGAGGAGCTGGTTCTTGAGTTTTAATCTTCTCAAAAGCAACTCCAAAGTTTTAAACAGGGGTGTTTTTTGTTGTTTTGCTGGGTTTTTTAAGCTAAAATATGCTGAAAGTTCTGGTTATTCACTACTCACGAAGCCAACACATGCCACTGCAGATTTTGCTATACTCTGGAAGTTGTTCAATTGGACCTGGAAGTTAAAGAAAGTTGGCCATGACACATGCTCAACTCACAGCAAGTGGTCTGAAGGGGTTATGGGAGGATATGGAAACTTATACCACATACCCACGGCAGCAACTGCAGGATGCTTCTCATAGATGTACTTTGTGCAGATTTCTCTAATAGTCTGTGCATCAATAGCCTAAAAGAGGTAAAAGAGGTATCTTTGTTACAATCCCATCTTGAAATCCTTTCTGACCTTAATTTTGTATAATCCAAGGGAGCAGGTAACAAAACGCTTGAAAGTTTTCTCAGCTGGAAATACTTTCTCAGCTGAACAAGAAATACAACTTCTATATTGTTACTTTCTGTTGCAAGTAATTTTCTTGATGGCCTTTTAAAAGTTGCAATGTGAGTGTCACTTACTTCGATTCTTGCCTCAAGTTCTGGAATTGGGATTCGGCGTTTATAGCATAGCATTTGTCTTCCAATGTCTTCACAAATAGGTGTGGACCCTAAAAGAGGGGAAAAATGCTTCAGTTGTCAGCCTACAGCTCCACAATGAATAAAAAGTTCTCATAAGTCTCACCATCAAGTTGTAGCAGCATATTTGTCTTCAGAAGATTTTTTGCTCTAGCTACTTCATTTTCTGTAACACTTGTGCAAAGTCTTATCCTGAAAAACAGTTTAAATCCAAAGGCATTAAATAATGGTAGTCTGGAGCACAAAAGATTGCCTGTGATAAGGAGGTGCTTAGGCATTACTGCACCTACCAGGCACTACTGTTCTGTAGACAAAGCTAGTAAGACAGCTTGGAAAACAAGCTATGGATACAAAGCAGCAGCCTAAGAGTAGGGGTTTTGGAAGCATTCCAATATACCCAAGAGCAAGCTTTTTCTCTTAGAAAAGCTGTATTTCATTTTATAAAATAAATATTTTGAGGCAAGTGCAGTCTGTACTTGTTATCTTGAGAATGGATGTTGCTAAGAAAGTAGGAGCCAAGCAAATAGATAAGAGGTAATTAGCCAGAAGGCAATCCATTACTTCCTGGCTCCTCTCTTGGTGAGATAATGATTTGCCTCGCTGCCTACAGAACATTCTGTGCAGAGAAAGGGATACATTAAATAACTTTACACTAAATTTTTGTCCCAGGAATTGTCTGTATCTTCCCTGGTGCTAAGCTGCAGCAAACAGCCAAAGTGATAACCTTTTTCTCCATGACTTAACAGGGATCTCATAGAATAATGGTATATGAGAAGTGATTTATGTGATTAAAGAAACTCCTCATTTTCAAGACTTGTTTCAACTTCACCTGCTTTAAACCAGTGCTCTTAAGTAACATAGATGTGCTTTTAATAGCATCTGCAGTTCAAGCTTTACATCCTTCAATACAGATTTAAGCCTCAGATGAATGAATACTGCCTAGAATCGTAGGTTTCAAAATTCCATGTGGAACAGCTCAACTTTCATTTCCCTTTTTATTCACTAGAGCTGTCTAACACCAGCACCTGGTACATCAACTGCAGACTGGGTAACTACTAATACTGTCTGGTAATTGCACATTCATTATTCTCATCCACAAATATTTACTCTTTCAGTGGTGGCACCTGCAGTTCAAAGGCTGTACACTGACTGAGTAGTATTCTGAAAGGTCTGACAATTTCATATCTTCTGTCATTTGCCAGTTAAAAAAAAAAATATCCCTGCTGTGTTTTCCTGTACAAGGAACAAAATCTACATCTTAAGCTATTCATTCCAAGTAAGGGTGCCAAAAACTGGGTGCTGGGACTTCGCCTTGGATGCCAAAGTTTAGAATTTGATGTATTTGTTGTTCCCGGGCAAGCCCAAGCAGAGGAAAAATATTCTCTTTAAATACTTCCTTTTTAAGTTGTATTCCTCCACTAAAAACAGTCTTTTTAGAGAAACACTTGGTAGCTTACCATTCTCTCTGAACAAAGTGCACCATGTCCTGAATAGTGGATGGCTCACAGACCATATAGAGTCCCCACAGCCCTGTGTCCGTGTAGCAGGTGTTGAAGGACTGGAAACTGTGACACAGGTTACTATGGCAGGCAATCTGAGCAAGTTTACTGGACAAATTCTGCCAAGGCAAAAGAAAAGGATATTACTTAATGAAGTTTTTTGAAAGCTTACTAGTCACCTCCATGATTTCCCATTTTTATTTCAATGATGACAGAACATGTGGTAGAAGCTACAAGGTTAATTATCAGCTCTTCATTTCAACCGTTTCTTTCTTTGCATGTAATATCACATTTCAGAATAACACCCCAGATTTGAGCCAAAATCATAAAGATACTTAGGTTCAAGAAAGGGACAATTAATTATTGATACGCACACGTTCTGATGACATACAGGTATAAAATATCCTACTTTCCATGAGGGCTGGCAAACGTCAAGTCATCTCTATTTTGGTGGCTTAGAACCACTTCCTAAGATTGTCCTAGATCCTGGGTAACCAATTCTCTCAGACTCACAACTGGATCCCCATTTCTTTCCTGGCAGTACCCATGTCAGAGTGATCCCACCAACCTCCTTAAGAGCAGGCTGGTGCTTGCAGGTTCACTCACCACTCCTCCTCCAAAGGACCGATCCCAGTTACCTATCAGAGTATTGGCTACCATGAGTGGGATTGTGTCCGGGTCTGACCAGCCGGCTGCTTCGACAGCAATGGCCAGGTGTGCCAGGGGCATCTTGTCATCCCTTATCCGAATCTGGAACACAGGAGAGCAGCTCTAGTGCAACCTGAACATTAGGACAAGTTAAATAACAGAAAATGGACTTTTCCACTACAGCTGGATTACAAAACGTGCACTGAAATTAAAGCACATGAAGATTAATTTAACATCAGCCTTAACTGGTGTCCCCTGGGGCAATTTCAGATCACTCTGCCAATATACACAGAAAGGCCATTACAAGTCATTTTATGACTACCAGCACCAAGGAAATCTCATGGCTTTGTAAAATCTGAGTAGAGATGGGAATAGAACATGGATGCCTCAGTTCTCTGCCACATCCTTTAAATGAGTGATTATCAAGAAGTGGAAGTACTCCAATACTGTAGTCAAAGTAGGATAAAAGTAAAGTAGGAGCAAGGATAAGGAAGGCATTCCTCCAGGAAGTGATGAAGCATAAAATGTGGTGGCAGTGAGGCTTGTTCCAAGAAAGAATGGGAAGTACTGCTTTGGAAAGCAGCTACTCCAGTGCCATCACTGAGGGCAAGAAACCTCTTGCTGAGTCTGCAGCAGAGCAGCCCTCTCTCCTCACCAGAGCACATGTCAGGGGATGTAAGGGACAGCTCAAAAAGCCACCCAGCAGCTTACCTCACTACCTGTGAAGCTACAAGGTGGCAGGGGTGGCAGTCCTCCTTCTGGAGCAGATGGCAAGTTACCAAAATGGCACTTCGCCAGGTCAAGTAGTTCATCATGAGAGACCCCTGAACAAAGGTAATTCACATGCTTTGTGATGTTACTCTGTAAACAGTTAATTTAAGTTGCTGCAGTTTAAAGATTCAGCCAAGCAGTAATTTTCAGTGCCCTTGCTTTACTTCAGTGCCCTCTGCCCCACTTCCAGATTCTTCACACATTCCCTTTATACAGATCAAGATCATCGTGATTCCCCCTTCTTGGTTCTCTTTAAAAGCCTTCCATTAAAACTACATCAAATCAAGCTCTTTGACCTCTTTCAAGTCTCAATGTTATTTCTTTCTCTCTGCATTCCTTGCTATTCACCTCTTCACACCTTCTAGGACCCCTTTTTCCTGCCCACATGGAAAAATTACTTTGGCCTCCAATTCACTTCTTGTTCCTGATTTAAGGTTTCTGGAACATTACTGAGAGGAAAAGGGAACAAAAGCTCAAAGGGTATGAAAGCACAAAATACGAAGTGCTAACAATGAACAGGACCTCCTGAACAATGGGTAATACATCATGTTGCTCCCACAGACTCAGGCCATGGTTTCAAGCAAGGGTGAGAGTATTCCATACTGACCTCCAGCAGCAGCCAAGACCATTCTGGGTCCTTTGTAATGTGTTGTTATGTACTCCACCAAGTCATTACGATTTATGGATCTAAAAATGGGAAAGGAGATGGCACTGTGTCAGTAAAGTTTACTAGAGTAAAAAGAGATAAATGTATATAACAACAGAATATAAAAATAATTAAAAGTGCTGCCAATGTTCAGAGGAGAGGCAGGAAGCTAAAATAAGGGTGACTTTCTAAAAAGCAAATAGGAACTGGATAATAAGCTCTTCTAGCTTCCTGAGGAGGAGTGAGAATTCAAACTCAGTCAGGTGGAGACAGGATGCACTAATGATCTCCTTTCCTTTGAAAGCAGCACATTCAGGAGTCTCCTGATCTGTACTGGTCCAAACAAATGCTGAAAGAGCACTGCAAACACCATGTGCTTACAATAATGCCTAACATATGACCTATAGGAAAAAGAAGTATTTCAAATTTTGTGTCAGATGCACTTTTAAGAAACAGGAGAAAAATAAGGCAAAAAAACCCAGCCATGCAGAGAACATCTGAAGTTCACATACCCTTTGATGCCTGCCTACAAGGAAACTAAGGCAATATAGGGGTTCTACTTACAATTACATTCAGTGCAATTTCGGCTGCCCTCCAGTGTAAAAATGAAATCTGACACTGTTCTGTACATCTATCTATCTCAAAGATAAGTCTTTCTAAATATATAAAAGCTACCACACGATTAAAGACAGATGCAGTTTTGGACATACTTGATATTTTCAGTGGGTCCTAAAATTGTCCGTCCTAGGGCTGTATTTTGGTAGGCTGTGGCATGAAGGTAATCAAAGACAACTTCTTGCAAATTGGTTTCAACCTCTTGCATCTCTCGCAGTATAACTCCTCGCTCACGCTCAATCTCTGCCTCTCCCAGGGTACTGTTCTGAATTATGTCAGCAAGAATTTCCACAGCTAATTGCAAACAGATGGAAATGAAAAAAGTATTTTCAGACTACTAGAAAAATCTTTAAATCAAAAGTGAAACCCACCCCAAAGAGCAAGTGCTAATAAGACTAGCAAGGGAAGAGGAAGAGAGAAGTCCAAAAGGTATCTTATCTTGGGATTCTGAAGAGAAAAGTATTTCAAATATCAGCTTCTTTGCTGGCTCCTTTCCAAACCTGTATTCTCACATTCTTGTGAAGTTCAAGAACGGACTTTTCACCTGGCAAGGAAGGGACTGTAACGCTGCAAAAGCATCATTCTGGGTCATCTCACTGGAAGCTGAATAAGTACGTTGTTCTTTGCAGCCTTTCTGATGAATGAGAGCAATTACCTCTTGGTAAATCTTTTGAAAAAGCCTTTGCATAATACACAGTTTGTTCCCTGGACGTGTATGCGTTCAGATGAGCCCCCATGTTCTCAATCTCTAGTTCAAGGTCTAACTGAGATCTCTTTTTTGTTCCCTGAAATTGAACAATATGAAAATCACATTAGACCCTTCAATTCATTTACTCATCATTACTAATTCTTGTCTGGAAAAATCATGATCAAGAGAAAGAAAATGTGTTCTGGAAATAAAACTGCCATATGATCTCTCCAAGCTTGAAAGTCAGATATAAATCTACTATGCTCCCAAATGAAAATAAAAAGCTGGCTAAAGGGTGACCGTGTGTCTTCTAAGGCTCTTATAAAAAGGTAAAAGTGAGTTATAAATTAGATCTGTGTAACCCATAGTTGTGTAACAGTTACACAGAACTAAGATTTTAGCTTCACATTCTAATGGAAACCGAAGTCTTAGTTGTCCATGCTATTTTTCTCATTTCAATTTGGAAAACTTATTAATACAATTCTGACAAAGTTTTTATCATTGCTCTTTAAAGATAAATAACTTAAAAATCCATTGTAAACATCTACATCAATATTCACACTCACCTTGAAAGCCATATGCTCAAGAAAGTGAGCAGTTCCATTGTTCTTCTCATTTTCATACCTGCTTCCAGCATCAATCCAAAGTCCAACCTCAGTGAAGAAAAAAAAAAAAAGTCATTTTACCAACTAACAGCTTTTGCTATGGCTTTTTCCTTAAACAGAGCAGGTTTTCAAGAAAAAGAAAATTTTGATTAAAAAAATTAATTACAAATCCACAAAAGCCTTAAGACTTCTATGTCCTGACTTACATTCTAGGAACATTTGTTAATAAATATTGAAATGCAAACGCAATTTAGTTCCACAGGGAAATGAACCCACAGGAATAGATAGAAAAATCCCTTCCTTTTGTAAGTTACTTACTGTGCATGTGGAGAGTCCAGAGTCTTCAGAAGCTACTTGCAAGCCATTTTCCAAAGGACTCACCCTAGTTTCTGGGACATTTAAGATTACTTCTGTTGCTGCTTTGGAAACTGTGAACCTCCCTGTTCCAACATGCACACACTGGAAAGGAAAATCATCAGTCACACTCAGATTGTTTAGTTATATCTAAGGATGCTTTTCTGAAAAATATATTGCTGAGCTTAAGCATTAAGTCTGTGGCTCTTTATTAAAGCATGCATTTACATGGGAAAGTGTTCAGGACTGCTATTCACCACTACTTCACATAAGGGAAGCAGCAACCTGAGTCTGAAACAAACCCTGAAGATAACTACAAGTGAGGAGAGCCATCTGCTGCCCTCCAATCTGACACAGGAGCTGTTACTCTCATCAGCCAGCCATGCTTGTTTGTCACTTCCTTCACTCACAGGACCTTTACCATCTGGAATTCTCCTGGGTACCTGCTTTCTAAAGTGAAGTGAGATATAGCCCAAGGGCCTATGCCAGGACTGAAAATCCATCACCCATTCATCAGAGCAGCACAATCTTGTGGCAGCAAAAGCCATTAAATGAGAGTAGGGTAGAAAAGAAGGGAAGTTTACTGCAGTTTTTCAATAACAAGATACGCAAATATGTATCCCAAATTCAAGCGAATAGCTATCTCAAAAACTGTGATTTCAAATGTTTCAAATAAACAGAGATCTCTCTCCCCATATAACTGCCCTACACATGACAGTACAAAATCCAGCTCTCACCCACTCTCCCCCTAGAATAGGTTAGATCTTTTAAAACTCACTTATTTCAGAATCACAGCACAATTCAAGTTTGAAGGGGCCTCTGGAGGTCTCTAGTCCAACTCCCTGCTCCAAGCAGGATCAATCTGGTCAGACCACTTTGCTTAGGATTTTTGCACCTGGGTACTGACAATCTCCCAACCTGCACGGCTCTGTGAGCAGCATACTCCACTGCTTGACAGCCACATATCCAGTTTTTCCTCTCTTGTTTCAACTTACACTCATTGTCTCTCATATTTCCATCGTGCCCCACTGTGACAGGCCCGGTTTTATCTGACAGCCTTCTCCTAGGTGCTGGCACAGACACTTCTCACGGCTCCTCTCACAGGTCCAGCTGAAGCCAGCCTGAACATTTCAGGCTTTTCCAGCTTAAACAAGGTCCGGACCCTCAGCCTCTCCTCACAGGGCACATGATCCAGCCCTGTCCATCCCTGCTGAACATCTCCAGTTCACCGACACCTCCTCACACTGAAGAGCCCCGGACCAGCTCCCACACACAAACCTCCCGCCCAGCGCCCACTGACCGCTCACTACACCTCCCGCCGTGCACCGCGCCGCCAACGCGACTACAACTCCCAGCGTGCACCGCGCCCCGCGGCCTCCAACTCCCCGCGTCTCCTCAGCGGCAGCCCGAGCACCAGCGCTCGGAGCCACCGCGACCCCCACGCTCTCCACACCTTCCTCCACCCCGCTCCCCGCCTCGCCGCCTCACCCGCTGCGCCGCCACGGGCGCTCGCACCAGACGGGTGGACCAGGGCAAGAGAAGCCGCCGGGCCGCTGAGCGTGCTGCAGACGCCGCCATCTTGGCGCCGTGGTGGGCGGGGCGGGGCGGGGCGGGGCGGGGCGGGGCAGCCTTCGGGGGGCGCAGGCGCGGGGCAATTCCACCTGCCCCCGCCGGGGGGCGCAGTGGGGCGGAACAAAGTACATTGGCAGGGCGGTGAGAATCTGGGAATGTTCCCGGTTGGAAAGGACCCACAGGGACAACAGAGTCCGAGGGACCCACAGGGACAGCCGAGTCCGACTGCTCGCCCTGCACAGGACAAGCCCAGCGATCCCACCGTGTGGCTGAAAGCGTTGTCCAAGCGCTCCTAGAGCTCTGGCAGGCTTGAGGCTTGGTTTTAATGGCGCCGCTCTCCTCAGTGCCCCAGAGCAGCGCAGTTCAGGAAAGCCATTTTCCTGCCGATATCCCATTATGGCGAGGCTCAGTAAACACAAAGCGCTGCCTTCCAGCTGCTCCGTGCGCTGCCGTGGGCACATCGCAGCGCCCTGCGGCTCCTCCAGCTGCTCCGGGCCCTTTGGGCAGGGCTGGCTGAGGGCGCGGCGCTTCCTGAGGGACAGACCCGCTCTGACTAGGGAATTCCCGAGGCTGGAATAACATGGAGTCTTCTGAGTATGCAACGGAGCTGAAACACTTGTTATGGGTAGGAGGGCTTCGTGCGCAGCAGTAAATTCAGCGCTCCGCCGAGCCTGTGCCAGCGCCGGTGAACTACCTCAGCTCCAGACACGGGACTCCAAACTGCTGGGAATGGACCATCCCAGGTGCTACGTGTCCCAGCTAGGTGTGGGAATGCTGCTTGACAAGAGCCACATTTGGGCTGGGAAGAGTTCTGGAAGTTTATCAGTGGAAGCAACTTCATTTCAGTGCCGAAGATTGTTCCTGAACACGTTTGGAATGTATGGCTATAGATAAACACAGGCATGCAAGAAGCAGTGCTCAGTTTTGACTTCATGGTTAAAATTTTCCCATTTTTTAGGAACTTTTCATTTGGCTAATCAAGCATTATGTCAAAAATGAAGGAAAACCAGGGTGAAATTGTATTATTTGTCCCACGGTCTGTTAAGTGACAAAATGCAAAGAAACAAAATATTAAAAAAAAGCACTGTTTCTAGGTACCATTTTCCTAACCCTGAATGCCTCAGACGGTAGCACAGTACTTCTGACATCCTCTGTCTATGTACAGGCGTCTTGCCCGCTTCTAAGAAGAGGAAGAAAGCTGGGCTTTTGGCACATGATCAGGAGGAACAGGTTCTAAAGGGTGGGAACTGTGCATGTTCCTGATCAAAAGGAAGAAGTTGAAAATAGTGGCAACTGAGGATGCTTTTGCTTGGGATGAGCTGTCTCCTGCAAGTGCCAAGGTCCTGTGACTCAGGGGTGATTCTCTAGAGCTGTCTGAAGTGTTGCTCCCTTCCCCCTGAAATGTTATCAGTCACATGCAGATTTTAGATGACAAAAACTACTGTGACTCTTAAAGGACAGTGGGGATTTTTGGTAGTTCCTGAGCTGGCTCAGATGTTGAAATGTGAGAAGGCTCTGAGATTTAGTTTCTCAGACTCCAAAATATGGACCAAATTCAGAAAAATCCACTCTATTTTAAATGTATAGCTTTTCCAGGGTATTTTGTGTATATAGGCAAGTTCTTACTCCCTTGGCAGTTTAGAATGAAATTGCACTGACTGCCCTAAAACGTTTGCACTGCTAGTTCATAAGCTCTGTGCTTAAATAGCAGCTTAGTCCTGCAGCTGGGCTTGTCCACTTTCTGTCACAAGGACTGCAATTGCATAAAAATAGTAAACGCCAAAAGCATGATATATTGCATATGATTAAAAATTAAAGTGATACTGTTGCTAACACATAGGTTAAGATATAAACCTAAATGCCAAGAAACCAGATGCTTCCTAAATTGACAATGATGCCTTGACCACATACGGAACTGTAGATCTCTTATTGAAATTGTTACTGCTACTTTGCTGCCTGTTCTATTTTAGTGCCCACATAGCCTCTGTAAGAAGGATCTTGTAGCTGCAAAGCATGCACATCCTTTCACCCGAGAATTTACATTGGAGTCAAATTAGTTTCCATAGAATAGAAAATCTAACTTTACATGAAACTAACTACTTCCTTTTTTTAAGTTTTGTTTCTCCCATTTAGTTTATGCATATTAAAAGATTCATCCAGTCCCAGCTTTTTTTAAATTTCAGATAGAGCTCTGTCAAGTTGTAAAAGAAAAAAAGCAAAGCACCAAACTGTGCAACTGAACATTAAAATTAAAAAAAAAAGCTTCTGCTCCATTTTACAGCTAGATCTAACTGCTCTCATTATGCTGGGATTTATCTCAAAGATGTTTTACCAGATTTCACTAACCCATTAGCCATCCTAGAAATTTGAATCCTTGCTAGACATAGAATTACAGCTTAAGATAAACTGATTATTCCCATAACATGTCTCCTACTTAACAAAATAGGAATGTCTCATATGTAAATGTAATCTAAAATTTAGCATCCAGCAAAGGTCATTAGAGAGATGCAACTCTAAATTAAGAAATCTTATTAACCATCTAAAAATGCAATAAAGCATGACAAATACTGATGTTCTAACGGTAGAAGCTAAATATGTAACTATTCACCACTAAACTTTTATAAGACTACTTTTTAAATGGTTTTAACAAATTTTTTTTTTAATTACAATGAGATTATTTAGAAATGGGCTATTATAACAAGGAATGCTCATAATATCCCTCTGGTTTAGGTAAACATTATTATCTGCAGCTTCCAGATAGAGAAAATTAGTCTTTTTTTCATAGTTCTTATGTGCCCAGTCTCAAGCACAATGGCATAGAAAGAACAAGGCTAAAATAAGGAAGTTCTATATAAATTATGTCCTTGTCATCATGATAGATAAATAGTTGCCTGCTAATTTCAAGATGCCACAGAGACTTTGAGTGGATTATGTAGGTGAGAGTCTCAAGACGAAAATCTGATTCCTTGAAATCCAGATTCCACATTTCACCCTAAGTATGGGAGCTTTGTATTTCACACTAAATTGCTGTTTTAGATATGCATCCCTCCTGAAGAGGTGCTTGGAGAAGGACCAAATGGCACTTCCAGTTTTTAAGCTCAAAACTTGTCAAGAACTCCACTAAAACCAGTAGTAATACAGAGTCTGAAAGATACAATTCCAGCTGTTTTTCTGAGGAAATAAGGTTTCCATGTTTGTTACTGTACAGTATCAACCAAATTACACAGGCAGCTCAAAGAAAAGGCTGTTCCAGGAGCCACCAGCTAAGAGGTGCTGCAGTATCAGCTCACACATGGGAGAGACTCTACACTACCCCATAGGAAAAAAAGATTCAGCTGGTGCTTGTGCCAGCACTCATAGATTTAGCTTGTTGCTTTTAGAGTAATATTTATACTTTATCAAACAATTCCATGTGGTGGCAGTGATATAAAAGAGAATTCTGTTTACGCATACCTGATATATGTATAACCACATGTCAGCCAGGGGCTGAACACAACACTGTGAAACCAACTCCTGTAACTCTGACCTAGGATAACAATCATGATATGAGTAAAGAAAGCATGATCTTGAAAGGTTTTTCTTTCAATTGTATATATAAAGTATTTCTTCTGAAATAAAAAGTTCTTATCAGCAAGACACTATCATGATCAGTTTATTACAGAAGTACTTGGGAAGAACTACCCTGTTATGGGCTGATCCAGCCCCAGGGCAAGAGGGCACAGGAACTAAGCAGGGAAAAGACCTTCAGAATTGCTGAAGCCATCACACAGTAAACACTAACAACTGAAATTGCCTTCGGCTAAACTACTGCTTAGTGCTGTGTTAGCTTTTTGTAGAGTCATCATGTTCACTGTTTATTTACAATCTACTATCTTTCTAAAGCAATAATACAGTATTGCCTTTAATGATTATGCTGAAATCCAGCTGCCAGGAATTGGCTTAATCTCAGCCAAGCAAGCAGAATTCAAACGAGCCTAAAAACATGGTCTCAAGAAACAATACATTATTTTGTGGAGGAGTGGGCTGGGGGGCTTTTTGGGAATAAAGCTGTTTTGAGAATACAAATCAAACTTTAGAGACATTATATTGTCTGATTTTCATGCCAGCTGTTTACTGGCATCTAGATGATTATTTTTGCCAGTATTACCTAGAAGTCACTCTTCAGCTAATTAAATTGCAATAGCTTTTCTTTCCCATGGTTAACCATTGGGCAGCAACTGCAAGGGCCTACAAGCTGCTGACACTGGTCTTTTGTACTCTCAAGCTACAAGGAAGACTGTCTAAATTAAACATAGAGGCTGAATTTATAACATTTCAGTTGCTCATTAACAGAGCACTCTTTTGAAGCTGTTGATTAAAAGCTTTCTTCAGGGAATATTACAGTGTTCTGTCTGCATGCAGTTCTCTTTTTTCTCGTAAGTATTTATGCAGTGAAATAAGTAAGTCCGTAAGTGCCAGACAGCCCACTACCTGACAGCTGAGGGCCTTTATCAGAAAGATAAATGGGAAGAGTTTGGATAGCTCATAACAATTTTTTCAAGAATAACATGCCAAATAAATGATTCTGCCTGATACAGTAACTCAACAGGAAATTTCTGTGGGTAAATTCATCTGATTTAGCTAAACAGATACGTTTCTCCTTGCCCTTTAGCAGATTCACTGCAGAATAAGGATCAGTCCTTTTTTATTGCTTTTGTGTGCATTGTATACAAGTGTCATTTCCATCCTTCCCTGTGACTATAACCACATACAGGTTCCCAGTTTTAGAGCATTATTCTGATTTGATGGTAGATGAGTTTCCAAAACTCCAACATTTATTTCAATCTTTTTCTCATTTTAAGAAAGGGTCACTTCAGAGAATATTTTTCTCTAGAAAATTATTAAGAAGTCACCTGAGACTCTAGCATGATTCAACTGAAACTAACACACTGAAAACTAAAATTAATGCAGTTACTGAAAAGATTAGAATTTGGCACCTGTTCAGTCAGCCAAAACAGCCACCATTCTTTGATGCTCTGATTCATCCCTCGTCTGTTCAGCATTGTTCAAGTAGCAATGCTGTGGGCATTTTTCAACAATCTGTGGGAGGAAAGTAGATTTTCCATTACCCAAAAATACTGTTAATGCTACTCATCACAGTTTATAATACAGTAAACGTACACTTACATGCTATTGTAATATCCAGATAACTGAGATTTCTCTTTTATTTCCTCTCAAAACCTGCTTTCTCACTCTTTAATTACTGTAATCTTACTAACGCTTAAGATAGCCAACACAAACTACAGACCATGTAGTTTTATACTGATAATAATAGCGTGATTACAGACTTCCCCAAAGTAGTCATTGATCCAGGGCAGGTTTTGTTTAGCTATCAGGCTTCCCTGTTGCACTCTAACTGTGGAAACAACATACATGAGCATTCTGCTTTACAGCTCTATCCAGCTTCCTACTTGATTTCCCAGCCTGATTGATTGCCATCACGTTGTAGACTCTCAGGGTTCATCACACTATTCAGACTGGCAAAATTTGTGTCCCAGCTCTTCTCTCTGTGCTCTAGGGCCTCCCTTGTGCTTTTGTACAAAAGTTGTATCACTCATCACACCTCAGCTGTATAAAACTAGTCCTCTGTGCTCTTTCAATAGTCAGAAGAGGCAAACAGGCACTTTGACTTTTGGATTATCCTTTGTACTCTGGACACCTCTCTTAGGGTGGTTACTTAGAAGTGTCTCCTCATGGTACCTCCCTCTCCCACTGATGTAGAGGAATGAATTACTGGTTCAACAGACTCAAACACCCAACTTCTAGGCAGCAAGCTTCAGGCCAAACAAATCTTATTCTGAACTTCAGACTAGGAGCTCATGGCATATATCTAAATAACTCTTATCTAAATATCATATCCATATATTTTAATGTATTAGAGGATATTACACAGATTGTAAATGAATTTTCTCAAGGGCACAACAAGTTGAACTTATATTCTGTAAGGGCATATAGCATTTTAATGCAGGAGGTTGGAAATTTTGCAGCACTTTATGTAGTTTTAAATACTGAGTGTTTGCCATTAATTAAATATACATACAGTAACCACATGAGTTTTCCTTGAGGTTTTTTTTTATATTACATGAATTTTATTCTTTTATGTATGCACATATTCAAGGTTCAAGACTGTGTAGCAACTGGATTTTGTGCTGATTTAGTATGACAAACAACCACAATGTAGAAGTAATCAAGGGAAAAGCTAGGAGTGTTGACAGATGGTTGGGAAAGAGAAAGTTAGGGATTTTATAACCTGAGAAGCTGTCAGAAGTTTGGAAATGTGGAATATCATTGGCCAGATATTTCTGCACACATAAGAGGCTAACTTCATAGAGCTGATATTCAAACTTTTAAATTTCAAGTTTATAATCTGATTGCACTGAGTTAGTCATGCATTTCATTAAATATCATTTTTCAGACTGATTTCAGATCCACTGGCCTTTTTTACAGTCCTCTGAAGGAAAACAATTTCTTAAACCCACTGGGCTCCATGTCCCAGATTGATGCCTTTCTCAAACACTGTTATAGCCCAGAATGGCAGACTACCATTTTTTTAATGGGAGACAGCTGCTTTTGCTAGTCATTTTCTTCCCTACCACTTTTCTACATTTTTCTTCTGACTTCCAGATGTTTGGCAGCCAGTGCAGTGCAGTAATTCTAAGAAAGCTTCCAGACATCTACTGAACCAGACAGTGTGTATTCTCTGTAGCTGATGTGAACTGTGAAGCTTTTCCCTCACAAAAGCCATGCAACTCAAGGTTTGTATGCTCAGAAAATCACTAGGTTTGCAGAGCAAGAATTTCAGTGCATGTGTGTTAATAAGTTGATTTGTAAACAAGTTGTAAATTTGCAATGTCCAGAAGACAAACAAATTGACACAAACACATAGGGATCCATATATCATAAAGACATTTGCTTCCACATTTCTCTTTGGAACTTCAGGCACTGACTGTGTCATGAGAGTACCTGTGTGCCTGTGAATTAGATTGATTTTTTTTTTTTTTTTTTTTTTTAATTTGGAAATCGCATTTAACTAAGTATGTAAGAACTGGGTTAATATGAGAGGCTTAAGAGATCTACCTAAGAAGCATTTTCAAACACGACATGGTCTTCATAGCAGATGAGCTATAGTATGTCAAATGAAATATGATCTGGAACAGGAATCCAAGTCATTACTACTAAGTAGATCCAACAGAATTAGAGGATGGGCAGTTACTCTCTAGCTGATTGTAGTTACTGCATTGATAGTAGTAGTAGTGCATAGAGGTTGCACTAATTCAAGCCTTAACCATAATCTCATGTGTTTCTGACTGTGCCTCTCAGTCATCCTGCTCATCTATTAATGCTGGCAGATCTACTTTTGTATTACGTAATGTATTTATTTTGTCCTGAAACATTTTTCCCAATAAAAAACAAACCCAGAAAACTTCAGAACTTGCTTCCATCTGCACAGTGCACAAATATCACAGCCATTCCTTTTGTCTTTTCCACCTTTTTTTTTTTTTTTGTCACTATGATAAACCTATATTTCCTAGTCTTGGCTTTCTAGCAATGAAATTATCTACTTCTCAATATTTTCTTTTAGAATTACAAGTTAAGCATTAGGAGTAATTTTTAGTATAATTATACATATAATTTGATCATAAAGGATTTATTGAGAAATTCTAAACATCCCAAATCTTCTTGGAACTATTCAGTTTCATTATTTTCCAAGGCTTTCAGGAACCTGTGGTTAAATGAATGAAAAAATATGTGGCATTCCAATTTTTACTTCATCCATATAAGGTACTCATGCATTTCTCAGAAATGTATGGATTGATCCTCTCTGTATCCACATAAAATCTATCCCAGAGAGGTTGTGGACTCCCCATCCCTGTATGTGTTTGAGACCAGGCTGGATGGGGCTCTGAGCAACCTGATCTAGTGTGTACCCACTCTCGGCAGGAATGTTGGAACCAGATGACCTTTAGGGTCCTTTCCAACCCAAACTATTCTATGATTCCACCCCCAACCATGTATATTTGAATAAAGACAACACATCTGCACAGTCTCTATTAAAGCACTAGGAACTGTGTGCGTAGTTGAGATTTGCTATCTGATCTTTACATTGATAGCCATAGAGTAGAGTCTATGTGATAAGTCCCAAATCATAGTTCAGCACAGTCAGTGAGACCTTCAACTTCATTCAAAGTACTTGCCTTTAAACAGATTACTTGACTTGCATACAATGGTGGCTGACACAACGAGAACATGGAATGGAATATTTCAGATGGAAGGAACTGACAATAGCCATGTAGTCCAACTGCCTGACCCATTCAGGGCTGACTGAAAGTTAAAGGGTGTTGTTAAGGGTGTTGCCCAAATGCCCCTCAAACACTCAGGCTTGGGGACTGACCACATCTCTAGGAAGCCTATTCCAGCATTTGCCCACCCTCTAGATAAAGAACTATTTCCTAATGTCTCTTTTTACCTCCTTGCTTTGACTTCTGCAAATGCTTGGGTGGGATGCCTTGCTTTCATTTGTAAGTTAGAGAACAGAGTAAGACCTCTAGGTAGAAAAGGGAAAGAACAGATAATCACAACTTAGATAAATTGGATGTTCTAAATGGTGTCAGCCTGCTATAACCTGTAACCATTATCTACTAGTACTCTATTAAAGGAAGCAAATGCTTCATTTGCTCTCTAAATAAGGAACATGTAAGTTAAATAAGAAAGGAATTGTCAAGCATACCAGTGGAGAAAAAGGGAGAATCCAGTACGCAGGAATTCAGGAAAGGTAGTTATTTGCCTTTTTACTACCAATACTCCTCCTCTTCTACTACCAGTAATAACAACAATAACAACAATAGTAATAAATATTCCTAAGCATCTATACAATAGCCAAGAGGAAATTATCAAGAAAATGGAGCCAGACTCCTCAGATTGTTGTATGGTGAGAGAGTGACAAGTAACAGGCATAAATTGAAATGTGAGAGGTTCGAGCTAGATTTAAGGGAAAACATTTTCACCATGTGTCGGTCAAGCTGTGGAATTGGTTGTCCATAGAGCTTGTGAAGTCTCTGCTCTTGCAGGTTTTCAAAATCCAACAGAATCAAGTCTGATCTCAACAGCAGAGAGTCTCCAGTTTCAGTAGAAGGTTGGACTAGGGACTTCCTATGATGCCCTGAAAATTAAATTGTCCTGCAGTCCTGTGGTGATAAGAGGTAACATGGTTTTACCAGAAAACAACCTATTAAAATTAACATTTTGTAAAAAAACCTCAATATCAATAAAGATTTCTCTCCAATAAAGAAACCACAGTAGAACCATGTAATTTTCACAGGTACAGAAAATGTGACACATGAGGTAAGATTGAAATAATTCATTTCTTTACTCTAGCAATGAGAGGATTGAAGGAAGATGCATCAGTTCTCAAATATGTAGAAAGTGTTGCAGAGATACAAAGTGTCCTTCATGTCCATTGATACAGCAAGAAGTTATAGCCTTAAATTGCAGCTTGAAAATTTCAGTTATATTTTGCAAAAAGCTTTTGAACTGTAAAGAATGTTACACAGTAGCTGACTGTGGAGAGATCTGAAGAATCAGCAAAACTGCAAATTTTCAAGGTCAGGTTGAACAAATATCTGTCAGGAGCTGATTAGATAGAGTGGATTCTGCTCTGAATCAAGAGGATGAAGTGGAAAACCCTTTCAGATCTCTCTTTTAATCATGTCTAAAGAAGCAGCTCCATTGTCCTCATTATTAAATTGGCATGAAAAAATGAAAAAGTGTACCACTGTCACCTCTCCAAGTTTTCTTAAATTATGCCAAGTATTTTTTTCCTACTTGTTAAACTCCTCCTTCCTTCTCTCTCCCCCACTTCAGGTACTGAGCATGATGCCATATGGTACAGTATATCCCTTTGGTCAGTTGGGGTTGACTGTCCTGGTTGTGTCCCCTTTGTAATTTCTTGTGCACCCCCAGCCAATTTGCTGGTGGGATGGGGTGAGAAACAGAAAAGGCCTTGACTTTGTGTAAGCACTGCTTAGCAAAATCAAAAATATCTCTGAATTAGAAACACTGTTCCCAGCAGAAATCCAACATTTAGCTCATACCATGAAGAGAAGATTGAAGAGAATTGATATGAAGAGAATTATCACCAGCACACTTAGTGACACAGGTACACAGACACAGAAGCATTTCAGCTAGGCTTGAAAACACATTCTTGATCTGATTGATTTCACAGAATAGCCTGGGTTGGAAGGGACCTTAAAGATCATCTCGTTCCAACCCCACTTCCATAGGTGGGGACACCTTCTACTAGTCCAGGTTGCTCAAAACTCCATCCAGTCTGGCCTTGAACACTTCCAGGCACGGGCAGCTACAACTTCCCTGGGCAAACTGTTCCAGTGCCTAACCACCCTTGAAGTAAAGAATTTCTTCCAAATATATAATTTAAATCTATTGTCTTTCAGTTTCATTACACACCCTCATAAAAGCTCTCTCTCCAACTTTCCTGTAGGTCTCCTCAAGGTACTGGAAAGTACCCTGAAGTCTCTTTTCCAGGCTGAACAGCTACAATTCCTGACTCTGTCTTCATAGAAGAGATGTTCCAATGCTCTGCTCACCTTCTCTGGACTCGCTTTAACAGGTCCACATCCTTCTTATGTTGGGGACCCCAGACCTGGATGCAGGACTCCAGGTGCAGTCTCACCTTTGACCTGCTGGCCCCGCTGCTTTGGATGCAGCCTGGGATACATTTGCCCTTCTGGGCTGGGAGCATGCATAATTGTGTCATTTTGTGCTTGTCATTTACAAACACCTCCAAGTCCTTCCCCCCCAGCCTGCTCTTGGATCCATCTCCTGCCCAAACTGCACTTTGCTTGGGATTGCCCCAACCCATGTGCAGGACCTTGTACATGGCCTCACTGAACTTCATGAGGTTCACAGCTCATCCAAGTTACCCCGGTAGTGAAGAATGCTGAGACCAGACTAATTTATCAATCCCAGAAGTTAACATTCAGAGGAAGAACAATGTTTCCTGGTAGAAACTGGCACCTCTGAGGAGTGGCAGAGTTCCTGGTAAAGGAGTCAACAATTGATAGTACTGATAGTGTAGCCTGGAGACATGTGACTGATAGTCAATCACTTTGCACTATAAAAGCTCAGTCCCACTTTTTAATGGCAGGGTTTTCTAATATACCCCTTCTCAGAGTGTGTGTGGAGATTCCTCCCTTGGGTGGGGAACCCCCTCAAGGCTAATCTTTGAGGCTGAGCAAGAGATTTACCCACAGGCATTGTATGAGTGAGTAACATCAATTTCCATAATTATTTTGCTAGCTTTAATATCATTGTTTCAATATTGCTTCAAGACATAGTGCACTATACTAGTAGTTATAGCTACCTATGTAGATACCTGTGCATTAAATAATTCTGATTAGGGTCTTCTGGTTTTTTCATCATAATAATCAATTTAAATTCTTACCTACTTTATTCATATAAATATATTTGGTTTGCTATCTTTAATCCTGTGTATAAAAGCTCAGTTACACCTATATAATACTTTAGAAATAAACCACTGGAAGTCCAGGACTAGGACTGGATCCAGCTCCACCCAGACTCCTTTTTTGAGAAGGAGTTTAGAAAGAGGGTCCTTTCTGCACGTTGTGACTCAACAGGGCAGGACGGTCTCCCCAATAAACTTTGTCTGAAGCTCCCATTCTGCCCCTGACACTCTTATAACAATTACCTTTTATTAAATAACACAATTATTTTGTTATTTGGTTCTAAAAGCATTTTTTATGGAAGAAGCTTACCAGTGTGCAGCACTGTAATGCAAATGACTGAGCATAAATACCTGAGTCATTTGTCATTGTTAATTCTTAAAAGAAAAAGCAATCTATACCAGAATACTTAGAGAAGCATCCATCATTTTCCAAGTTTTAAATAACACGCGTGATATTTACATTCCCTGTAGAAAAGACAATGGCACTTTCTCACCTTTGTTACCTTCAGAGAGTTTACATTATCAAGAACCCACTATCAGCAATTACTTACGCATTTTAAGTAACAGTTTTGCATTTCTGCTCCAGTTTTGGCCAAACTAGAAGACTTGCTTCAGATGCATCTGTTTTGCAGTGACATCTATGGTTGGTTTTTTTCATTTATTCAGTGAACCAGCTGTGTTGACTGATGTCTGAGAAATCAAGTTCAGTCACAGAATAATTCCATTGTAGTCAATTTAGTTGCAGCAAAAACCAATTTGACCCATGGAGCTCCGTATATTGTAAAAGGTCATGCAGCCTGTCAGTAGTTCAGACAGGATTTAAATAGAGGATCCTCCTGAATCCCAATTCAAATGAGATTCTTTTGACATCATCACAGTGTCTACATATTCAGACTGACATTTTGTCACTCAGAGCACTGCTTATCTGTTGCCATACCAAAAAGTGACTGTCACAGCTTCAGTCACTTTTCAGTCACATGCCCTCATTCTTTATGTCCATTTATTTATAATTCTCTCCTCTAGTCATTACCAGCTGTTAAAACCAACATGGATTTCCTTTCTCTCTCCCTCCTGGGAGCTGTGGATGAAGAAGAGGTTTCAGACACATTTCAGAAGGGCAGTGGCAGGGTACTGACATCAGTCTGGGAACCCAGCAGTTTTATTAGTTTCATTAGCTGAAAGCAGCTCCACGTAGCACAGAGTATGCCTGCACGGGATGCTGACAGTCACAATAATACTCCAATTATGAAAGATCCTCACTGAATGTAGTGGTTTGGACAATGGGATTTACTGAATCCCCTTCTAGTCCTGTATTTGTATGATGCTTGTATGATACAGCTACAAAAAAGTTTTATGGAAGCAAGGAAAAGAATGATCATCATTCTGAATATCTACAAGCAAACACAAGAAAGCTCTGACTCATTGTTACACAACTTCATTATTTATGATTATTTCCCTACAGTAACTTTAAATGACTTAAAAAGTATTTTCTTTGTTTTTCCTTTTCACAATGTATTTTTCATTGTAGTGCAAACCCTTATTTTAAATTATTCATAATGTCTGTTACAATACCATCATCATTATCTGATTTTAGCCCTTTTTCTTGTGAAATCATGCTCCGTGCCTTACTCTCAAACTTCTTGTCCAGTTTCAATGATACATGAAAGAAAGAAAGATTAGGATAGATGGATTAGGTGGATTAGGAAATCTTAGAGCATTCCCATCTTTCATAGTAAAGAAAGCTGCATCCCAGTTCACATGGTGAAGAAACTTGGATGTGTGTTTGTCTTTTTTCATGCAGCCTGGTTTTCAAAGTAAACATTAGAAATTTGTGTTTGGTAGGATATAAAAGGTGCTCCAGAGGCATCTGTTCTGGTCAGTCAAGAGACCAAGACCTTGGAGCATCTCAATAGTACTAGTTCCTTACTGTTGCTTATATATTATAAATCCTTCCTTATAGTAAGAAGAGCAAGGGTAATTGTATATGCCTGAAGTAAGCCTAATATTAAAATGTAGAAAAAGTAACTAAGTTCCTATAATTTTCTTTAACACCAGTATCTGGATATAGGAAGGAGACTCAAATTAGTTCCATGAGTATGGGAAACATAGGCAGAACACAGCAGCATGTGTTATCTGAGCACAAGCCAGCTGGCAGTGAGCAGGCATACTGGCTGATGGCACACATGACTAACTGGACTAACCACAGCACTCACTGTCTCTCGCCAAAACAGATGTCATAGAAGGCATGGAAGAAGTGGGTTTGGATTATTGCACTGAGAGGGTGAAACTGCAGAGCAGTAAATAGAAATGGACACCAATCTGGTTTACAATTTCATTCTTTCTACATGATTTTAGTTTCTATGTGGCTTTATCTTTCCACATGTGCTCTGGAAGTACATGAGTAAATGGCAGCCCCAGTTCTTCCATAATCATCACACATTTTATTTTACATTGTTGTCAGTGGTACTAACTTTAGAATTAAAAATGAGACAGTGAATTCAAACAAGTTGTTCCAATCCTAGGATCTCCAAACAGGTATGTCCCTTTTTAGCAGGAAATAAACATCTACGAACCTCCAACACTGTCTATTGGATTTGAAGGTGATATGTTCATATACATGAGAAGGGAGAGACCGTTTTAACCCCCTTCAGCTTTACAAACAGCTCCTCTTGAGTATATAGAATAAATGGTTGAACTGACTTGTTACTTCAATGATTAGTTCATCACTGTATTCAGTGGAGATCAATCTATTTGCGACACTGCTGGTGAGAACTCAGGCCTGTGCACCCTATGAGCATCCCCTTGAGGCAGTTTAGATATGCCTGCAGATGTACAGAGCCTGGGACAGCCCCAGCATGTCTCCATGAAGTCCCAAGAGTACATTGTTCCATACTCTCATACCATACCTTCTTCCCTTCCTACACATTTGCATCTTGTCCATATCAGAGGATATTGTAGCGCTACCAGTGCCAGTAGTCCTCTCATTTTTCATACCAACTGTATACCAAACCAGGAAGCATTGCCTTGACAGGGTGAATTTTCCCCCCATGTTCCAGGAGACTTGGCTGCAGGGCAACATTCCCAGCCATGAAGGCAGCCAGGCTATTTTAAAGACACATTGAGATCCAGTGCCAGGGTTATCAGATGATGTGTATCTGTCTCCGAGTAACCTGTTTGCTCTGTGGTGAATAAACACACAGAGCTAGAGCCAAATACTTCTTAAGCGCCACAAAAAAAAAAAAAAAAAAAGAGAGAGAGAGAAGCCACGCATGTATAAACAGCATGAGAATAAGGATCATTGTGTAGTCAGACAGTGACCTGGTCATATCAGAAATTAAAATTACAGGGTACAGTTAAGACCTTCACAATTGCCAGCAATTCACATTGTGAATGAGAATTCACAAACTCAATTCATTTCAGTATCACTCTAAAATGATAGACGGACCCTCCTCCGGAATGTATTTAGACACAAAGAAACAGTTTGTCAGCATCTTGCCTGCAATGAAAACAGCACAATGTTCTATAATTTCTATATCACAATTAAAAGTCAAGACATTCATATCAACCTGTGTTTGGAGCTATTCTACACATTGTTAATTTTTTCTCCTGTGTAAATCCAGACTGTTTTATCCCTGTTTATTAAACATGTTACCCTACCTTGTGCTCAATTACAAATTTGATTGCAAAAGGGCAAGGGTTTTTCTTTCTGAACAATGACATTCACAAAAGAATCTGGATCTGATCCAGCCTTTTAAACACTGTAATTGAACTTCCTAAGTAAATTTTAATGATAGCAATTTTGCAAAATGCTATGCAATAACAATACAGTATCAGGTACAGATGGTTAGAGCATCAACTCATAGTAGTGCTTGTTTACAATGACACTGCAAAGCTTTACTAATTTTAGAAATAAAACTAAAAAACTTTAATTTCTTCTGAGATACAAGGTTAAATCTCAAGATCAGGTTTGATGTGGCCCAGTAAACTGCAACATATGGTGGACATTACTGCTCTTCAATAAGCATTAAATCAAAAGCACAATTGCTACCTGAGTTTTGCTGAATGGCATTCTCCCACATAGTGCTGAAGCATTGTCAGGGATTAGTGTGGGCCTGGTAAGACTTTCAAAAGTAATTCTGACACAGCCACCTGCTCCTCAGGGCTAGGAAGGCTTATCTCTGAAAATACTGGCATTGGAGAATTTTGTGTCGGGGCAGAATGTTCCTGGCCTCTTACTGGTTTAACACTGAGTAAATGTTTCTGTTATATTTCCAGCTTATTGTCTTCCCCAGTTGTGTTCCCTAAGTAGAAGTAAAAATACGCCAGCAAGGCATCAGAGAGTATTTCACATAAAACAAAACAAAATGTGCTTTGAAGTATTAACTGTAACTCATAAGTTCCTTCTCTACAGCCCTCAATATTGTCAAATTCTTTATCATGTAAGAGATTTGGACTTGTAATTGTAAACATAACATTTACAGTACTTTCATTATTATATATTATTATATATAAATTTTGTACATAAGTCAATTTAATGTTTTGATTAAACATTACTGTGTACCTATATATGTATGTGTATATGTGTGTTTGTGCATATATACATATATATATGAGCTGGTTGTGTAACCCTCTTTCACTGGGTAACACAACATCCAACATGATTTGAAATTTTGCTTGCCTCTGTCTGCAACAGGCACCAAATAAATTTTCTCCCTCAAGTTCCCTCCTGAAGAGGGTGGATACCATAAGGGTTGTTACTTCTGCACACTGTAATTAGAAGGGCAACGTTAGGCTTTCTGCTTATGTCCCAATATGGGCCAGTTTTGCCAGAGAAGCTTTTACGGAGAAGCCTAGTAGAATTTCTTTTGGTGATAAATTTCGATGCTAGTAAAATTCCTGTATGGCAAATATTAGAGTGATGAAAAAATTTTTTTGCTAGGGTAGTTTATTTTACTCAGATATCCGGCACAAACTGTTCCAGCAAGTGTGTGGGGGGGTTTTCTGCAATAAACTGCATCTGCACTATAACAGTAAACGTTGCCTAGTATATATCAAACCTCAGCCAAAAGGGATTTTGGACATGACTTCACATTCTAGGATGGAGTGAGAGATGGCACAACATTTTTACTCTGTCATCTAGGAGGATTTTCAATTAAGTTCAAACAGTTCAGTTATAAAGCTTTAAAATTTTAACTGAAAGGATTTTTTTTTTCTTGCTTTAGATTGTGCTTCAATTACTGGCCAAGACAATAAGTATGTTGCTGTGACACAGCTTATGTCAACCAACTAAATTAGACTTTGTGAAAAAGACATTAACACTATACTTGAGAGATCTAAACAAAATACTGATAAACTTCAGTTGTGAAGAAGGTTAAACCTTTCATCAAGAGAAATTTTATAATCAAGTTAGTCAAGCTGTCCTGCCCATGATTAATGCACTATCTCCAAGGGAAAGACACCACTGCAGATACAATTCATGAAATACTAACCATGTGATTCTAATTAAGATACAGGTTGTTCCATTAAGCAAATTAAGCTAGTTTAAGGAACTTACCCTTCCAAGTAGTTAATGAAATGGTATACCCCAAAAATTTCAATAAAAATTATTCTGTTTCAGTTGTTAAATTTCATTGTGAGGAAAAAGAAACACACTGACCCCAAAATAACCCCACTCTCCCATCCCTCAGTATTTGTGCCTCCCTACAGTACAAAGTTCTCATAACTTTTGTACTGTCATAAATGGAGGACAATATACAGGGTCAGTCTGAGTAGTAGAAGTGCATGAGTAGTCAGGAGTACATACCACTGATGGAAATAAAATTATTAAATCTCCATTTCTTAAGACCAGATGCCAAGCAAAAACTCTTACCTCATGTACAGATGGCTGGAACCTTCCCATCTGTTCGTAACTTCTGGATTCCAGTTCCTGCAGGATTCTAACATCAGTCCTCTAAGCATATCAGCATGTCTGGGGAGTATTAAGAGACAGAGAGATCCCTGTTCTGGGTTTACACAACTACTTGAGCAAAGATATTGCTCTGGGACTTTTCCTCAGTTGAGATGTGTTTGTGTGCATAAGACATTGAAAAATCAAAACCCACCAAAGAAGCAGGATTAGACTGAGATCTCAATTGGCTCCAGGGAATACTGAAACAGAAAATTAATTTAAAATCCTGGTTCTGTTGAAAAGTACCTCTGGAATGTGGAATTTTCTCATGTTGTGCATGCTGGTGTGGCACAGTTGGTAATACGCTGATATCCACTTTTAGCAGTGTTACAAATTACTTGAACAACAAAACAATATCGTTCTTTAGCAGGCATGTTTCCTTTCAAGCAGAAAATTGCATGCTGTGTGGATACCAGGTGTCTTTACCTACAGCCTCCAACCATTGACATCTGTATTTGTAGTACAGACAAAATGCATTTACTAAATGCATTTATTTTGCAGCACTGGTGACACACAAACTACTTCAACACCACATGTGGAGCCAGGGCTGCCTGCTAGGAGATACTCAGCTGAAGCATAGGATGAGCACCCCAAATCTGCTGCTGTTGGTGTTCAGCTACTACCAGCCCAGAGGCACTTCCACAGATTCCTATACATAGGCAGTAATTATTACTGTTAATGGTCATTGATCAGAACACCTTCATCATCTAACTCTTTCAGGAGATCTTAGACTCCATAAAGTAACAGAAGAAATAACCTCAGTCAACACAGATTTGTGTTTAATAATTATGAGTAAAAGTCATTGCTACAAGGCCAGCTTAGCATTAGACATAGTGGTAAATGAAATGATCAGGAAATGTCAGGTGAGAAGGAACAGAAGTAAAAAATATATTAAGAATTTCCACTGGCAAAGATCAGCAGATCTTCCTGACCATAAGGAACAAATATATATCTGTATTGATATGTAAAGAACATAGAAAACAGATAACTCATACAGAACAAGACAGCTTGATAGTTTATCATTCCTTTACCTTAAGGAAAGTAACAAGAAAGAGTAAGGCCCGTATTTCTAGTCTCCCAAGACATGCATTGTAAACTTTCACTTTGAACATAGGCAGGATTTTTTTTACGAATGAACCACATAACCGGTCCCAAGCTTCAAGATAAAATGTACATAAATGAGTTATCAGAACTCCAGATAGTCTTAGATTTCATATTGCAGCTAGATAATACAGAGTGTTTTTCACATCACAACTGCATAGCTTTGTTCTTTGCTGTCCATTGTCCTTAAGGAAGTAAGGAAATATTTTTAAAATATGCATTTATTTCTGAGAACCCAATTCCTCTGGGTTGGATGCCTCAAAATGCCTCACTTCTCAGCCCATTGTCTGGAAACTTCTAGCAGACACGGGCAGGGAGTGAGGAGATTATTGCAACCCAGCACGTGAGGTGACTTGGACACGAGTTTTACCTTCCCAAGGCCTTAGGGATACAGGTGCCTGCAGGGTGGGCTGTTCTGGGGGAGAATGGTCTCGGCCGGACAAGGCTCCTCCCGTGAGTGCCGGGACCCCCGGGGATGGCGGCACTGGCCCGGGCTGTTGAGACAACCGAGCCCTGGCAACTTTTCACCGCAGCACCTGGTGATCGGAGCATGTTTGTTCTCCCAAACGGGACTGCAGGCAGCGTTTACCTCCCATCGGAGCCGGCCAGGAGCACAACTAAGTGCTTCCCTTTGCCCGGTGCCAGGAGCTCCTCCAGGAGCCCGTGCCCAGCCCTGACACTGTCCCGCCATGACTCCGGGACTCCCCGTATCCCTCAGACACGGCCCCCCGCCGCCATCTTGTTAACGGCGCCGCTCCACGGTGAGGGGCCGAGCTGTGGGGAGCCCGTGCCCGCCACGGTGAAGGGCTGGGCGCCGCGGAACCCCTGCTCGCCATGGCGGGGCGCCGAGCGCTGTGGAACTGCTCCCTGCAGCTCGTCGTTCTGCCCTCGGCGGCGGGCTGGTCAGGTGGAACGCCGCAGCCGTTCAACAGCTCCTACTGGAGATCTGCAGAGCCGCCGCCGTGCAAGGGGTGGAACGGCACGATGGAGGAGGAGGCGAAGGAGGAGAAGAAGGACGAGACTGTTCAGGGGTGGCAGCCGCAGCCCAGGAGGTGAGCGGCGCTCCAGCGGCAGCAGCGCTCTGAGGCTGGGGGTCTCTGCTCTGTGAGCAGCGGGGGAACCGGAGCGAGCCGCCCCGTGCCCGTCCGGAGGGGAAGGAAGCACTGCCTGGGCTGCCGCCGTCAGAGCCCGGCTGGCGGTCGGAGGAGCGGAGCACCTGCTCCGAGCTCGGGGCAGCGGGGCTCTCCAGACACACACACGGTACCAGGGCCCCGCCGGTGAGTGTGGGGGTCCGGGCTGAGCCGCTGCGGGAGGCGGTGGGAGCGGGGTAGAGCGGGCACCCGCTCGGAAAAGTTCGCGGCTGGGCGGGCGAGGTGCGTGGGGCCGGCCAGCCCGGCTGCCGGCCGGGGAGGAGCGGCGCAGCCCCGGCTGCCCACGGAGCTCGGCGTGTGCCCCTGCCCCGCTCCCTGCCTGCCGCCCTGGCTGCGCACAGACCCCGACGGGAGCCAGCTCCAAAACCAGCTGCGACCGGGGGGATCCTTTCTTACTGCTGAAAGAAACCCGGCGAGAAGAAAGTCCTGCGTTCGCTCCCAGCGCAAGGCTTTCGTTTCTGTCAATTGACAATACAACATGCTGCAGCAGTGCTCGGAAAGAAACAAGTTATATAATCACCAAAAAAAAAAAAAATATCGGCTTCAGTGTCGGCGGCTTGGAGAATGTTTTCTTTTGAAGAGGAGGATGAACAGATGTTTATTGCAGTGAGGGGGGGGTTTGCACTGTGTAGTGCGAAGTGTAGGATATTAAGGAGGTCATTTAATGTAATTAGTGCAGTCAAATAATCTCAATGATCGTCAATTATCTCTAGCAAGGATTTGGGCAAAGTGTTGACTGCATGCAGTAAAATTCATGAACTTATGCAGGAATGTTTTTTTCTGGTGATGATTATGATTTCCTCCTTTTGCTAAATGGCGATTATAAAGCAAGTTATTAGTTTTAAAGTACTGTTTGTACTAAAGTATTTTTTCTTTCATTTTCAAACTGCAGCGACTAAAGTGGCATCAAAATTAAAGATAGTGACAGGAAAACCACTTCAATTTCCTGGCAAAAAAAACCCTTGAAAAGAGTATTTTATTCATAGTAGCAACTGTATCAGTTAAGAAGGTAGGAAGCTTATCTTATTTTGTAGATAACATTTTGAGGAAGACAATAATATGATTTTTTTCTTATTAATTGAAGGATTATTGCAATAGTTGCTTTTAAAATACCCCGAATTATCTCCAACTGAAATGCCTATTATAAAAAATAATGGGATTTTTTAATACCTGGAGGTTGGAAAGCCCTGTTTGATTCATTATGATGGACAGTTGTTTTGGGGAGAGAGGGAAGTAAGGGATCACAGCAAAACTGTTCAGATATGAATAACAGTTATTCAGCTTCTGCTTGGCCTCAAATCAAGAACTGTGAAGCCTTTTTAGAAGGAAGCAATCCATTATTATCATTTTATTCACTTGTATTAACTAAGTAGATTTGAGGAATAACCAGGAGAAATACGCTATTTCCTCAGCTTTTATAAGCTCAAGATTGAACCAAAACTGTTAATTCTTCATTCAGAAATAGCTTTTAAGTTCTTTTCTGCAAAAAGAAAGGCAATTATTTTGTCTGTGATGAGAAAAACAGAAATGCTGCTGTATTAGTGTCTTTATAAGTAACACCTGCAGTGAAATTAGTTTTGCTGTTTGTCACATCTATGAATCCTTTTCCTAATCGCCCCTTAATTTTTTTCAGTCTATTGCTTTAACTTTATAGGTTGCAGAGTGAACCCTACCTCTAATACATTCAGAGCCAGAACTATGGAAAATCACTTGGTCACCTTGCCCCTAAAGATTTAAGTAAAAAGAATTTTTCTGTAAACTAAGTGTTGCACTTAGTTTAAATCTTCTTAGAAAATTTATGTGTTACATACTCTTTGTGTGCTACATCTTGGTGTTTAGCAGCTGTACAAGGAAGGGGTGGTTTGGGTTTGAGTAGCCTACAGCTGTGCCCAAGCAGATGACCCTGGCAAAGCTGTTCAGGAGAGAGAACAGGGCACTGCCAAGTGGCACTATGAAAACACTGCTGCCATCGTGCCTCTACTGTGAAAACCAAAGTTTGATAAGACATGCGAGTGAAAAATTGCGTGTTGAAGAATTTCTGTCAAAAGCTAGTTCTTCTGTAAGGCCTGTTACTGCCTGGTGAGTAAGGTTTATGATAGGATAAAAGGTTTTATTGCTTAAAATATTTGGAAATATTTTGTCATGCTTTGACCGGTTTTTCAGGGAAGGTTTGAGTGATATTCAACTGTTTCTGATAAGAACGTGGCAATTGCAAGGTGTTAGTTTGTCTATTCAGATGTGTTTACATGAAATGCTTTGTCTCCTTAAAACACCTACATATTTAGGATGGTGCCATGAAAATTAGTAGATGGCTCATGTTTGTGTTGGAAATATGCCTTGACTCTTCCATAAGAAGAAAAACCCAAACCACACAACTTCTAGAGTATTAACACTTCTATTGTTGACTAACAACCAAAGCACTTTGCATTTTGTTTAGAGTACATAAAGACATCATCATCTAGAGTTGTGGGGATGGGATCAAAGGCCCTTTTTATACAGGAAAAAAGGGTGTAAATGAAAAACACTTATGAATCATGATGTTTCCAGTTTCCTTGAGTATTGATGTTTTCTGTATCTGTCTACTGCCCCTTGGAATTTCTTCTTAAAATGGGTGTGTTTCAGTTAAAGAACTATAAGGGTGCTGTATTGGATGTGTTTTCTGGCTTTTTGGTGTGAAGTTTGGGTGTTCGAAACTTTCATTATTTGAAAGGCTGGTGACCTTTTGGCTTAACTCATGTTAGAGTTGGTCTTTGAACAGGTGCATTCAAGAAAAGCATCCATTTTAACAAAAAAATAACAACCCTTTTCACTTTCTTACCTTAGTTGATCTGGAATTTATTTGTTTGGGTTTCAATAAATTTGAATTAAAATGTTATAAATAGTTCTGTAAAATCCATATATGTATGGGATGTGTGTACATAGACAGAGGGAGAGAGGGAGTATTGTTGGGACAAGCAAAAGTTGATTTTATATTGAAAATCAAGTAGAATAAAAAGAATTTAAGGAAGTATTTTCTTGTTGCAGAGGAATTACTTTGGACCCAATGTGTTTGGACTTTGAACTAAGTGAGGGAATCAAAATAGGCAAGTCTTTAAATATGAGTATAAACAAAATTTTATGACTGTCTATTAACTTAAAAATAAAATGGAGTTCTTGGGTGTTGCTGCACTTCCTGAAAAACTGAGGTTTTATAAGATTTTAAAGGATTATTCTTGGTGTGAGTCTAGAGGAAGTTTGCATAGGTGTTTGTTCCTTTCTGGCATGGGGAGACAAGGAAAAAGAAAATTAAAAGGCTTAGTAAATGAGGTGGAGATAGCAATTGCACTCATGAAAGTGCCAGAGTCGATGATAAATGAGCTTTAGATCCTGCTTTGCCATGTGGGTCCTATGCATCAAAGCTTTAACGTGATTTCTGCATTTTTACGGAAAAAATTCTTACATTGCCTCTCTGACCACATGCTACAAAGGAAATCGGTTTTCTCCCACAGCACATTCAAGTGGAACCTTAATTTCATTTCATGTAGTAGTATTTAGATTTAGTCATATCTAATTGACATTAAGACGTTAGATAGAAAACCTTTACCCTTAGGATGGAGTGTGAGCTTGTAATATTTTAAAACCTTTTTATGGTTAAGGAAAATGTATGCTAACAGCATCAATGGCCTCATAACTTAAAATACAAACTCCAAGATGTAGAGGCTGTTAACACACAGGAGTGGCTAAAGTGTGTTGCTCAGCTTCAGAGTTTGGCAGTTTTTTCTAACAATAAACCCCATCCTGGCAAGGTGTGCCTCTGTCATTAACTGGAGTCACATCAGTAACCAACTGAAACTAATGAACTACTCGTTTGTATAAATAGTTACACAAGTGCAGCTGGTGCCAGAACGCTAAAGCTGGGCTCTGGATCCTGTAGCTGGCTTGGTACAAGTTTCATGTTTGCTCCTTTGGAAAAGCTTTATTGAAATTCTGTCTGAGTGTGAGGGGCCATCCATGGAGCTTGTAGTTGCTGTTGGAATCCACGACTTACCTGTACAGCTGTGTGCATCTGCTATCTCCACTTATTTTTCAGTTGATTTAAAAATTGTCTGCTTTTGATTTGTAACCCAGGTATTGTCTTGTGTACCATAACACAGCTGTAATGCACAAACCTTGCTTCTGTGTGTGAGCCTCAGTCCTGCAGAACAGGTAAGAAAACTTTGATTCCAGCTCTTGTTCTTTCAACATTCTTCCCTATAAATTAACTAGTCACATGAGACTAGTTGTTTAGGGAGAACAAAGGAAAGCAATTGCCTTTCTGGTGTAGGGAGATTTGACTCCAGCTTCCCTTTGGTGACTGCTTCAGCATTAGCACAGAATTACACTGGTCTTGGGCTTAATTATAATGATAGTCTAGGCTGCTCTTTCAAATGTGATGGCCACAAGCCAACTTTCGGCTTCTTTTATTCAAGACTGAAGTAAAAGATGAGGGTAGAGAGGAAAAGAATTTATTTTAAAGGCTTGTATCGCTAAAGAAATTGGCTCCTGGGTCTGTCATCTCTGTTCTGCTGCATGTCCCCTGTGGACAGCTACTGTCATATCAGGGATCACAGCCTAAACAGAATATGCATGTAACAAAAGTTACATATTATCTACAGATCATAGACATGTTTGGGGACTACAGAATGCTCATATTGGACAAGGACTATCAGCTGGGGCACCTGGAAACAAAGGGAAAGTAGTTATTTATTATCCCAGATCCAGGATCTTTATGCAGTTGATACAATACCTGTAGCTGGTCAGATTTAACCCAGCATTGAGAAATAATTTGCTCCAGGGACTACTGATGGGCCTGACTCTAAAGGCTGTGTGCCTTTGTATCCAGAGGCATGTAAATGTGTAGCTGATAGGCATGAATAACTTTCTGTTGGTTTGGTTCCCCTAATGAATGCCAGCAAAAGAGAGGTGGAATGTGTAGTAGTGGGAGTGGGCTGCCTTGTGGGTGGTAGGTAGCTCTTGAATGTGCTTGGTTATAATGTGAAACCTTACTATCTAAGGAGGTAAATGGAGAGTTGCAGCATCATCAGTACTAAGCAAAAATGAAACCTTGGAAGGAAATAGATGGAAATGAAACTCAAGATAGAGGAGTAATTGTTGAACCTAACTTGGTGGTATGTGTAACTGAGCTACACAGTTAATTTTAAATGGAGGATATTTAATTATTTTTTAATTTTGGCCAGTGCTGGCATAAGTAGCTTTCATTTACAACAATATATTCCTGTTCTCACCCTTTCCTGTCCTAACCAGTTTGTTGGTATAAAAACTTGCATGATTGCTCCGTGATGCAGGTGAAAATTAAATGCTTCTCTAGGGATGGCAAGGTTGGAAGTGACTCTCAGCTAGATTAACTTCTTGAACAAGTTCACCATGTAGACAAAAGTATTTGTTTTGGCAAGCCTGGGTGAGTAGTGAGGGCAGAAATGGATTGGCTCATGTTAGTGGCTGTTTAAGTAATATGCTGCTAAAAAGTAAACCTAACAACAGATGACCATAGGTAGATGCCTTTTTTTTTTATTTGTAACTAATCTTATTTTTCTCCATGATGTCTAAATAAAGCTTTGCTTTGTTTTACTGTTGATCCTCAAAGCTAGATAAGAATGGTAAAGGACTATTCTAATTCTGTGAGGCTGTTTATGGAGAGATCTATTCCTTTTTGTTATCAACTCTTTTATTAATCTTTCTTGAACAGTACACAAGGACAGTGTGTATTCAGGATACTTACAGATTAGTTGAATGAAAATTTTGGCAACACTTGTTGTTACTAGGGATTTTTAATGTGTTTCAAATATTAGAACTATTCACAGATCAGCTAAAGCAAGCTGGAGAGATCTTTATGTGAAATCCTGATAACAAGGGCCTCTGGAATAATTGCTAGTGCAACTGCTGTGCAGTGATAAAAAAATTGGTACAGGGAAAGAAAATGTCAAGATGTGTAGCAGTATACAGTTCACAGAAGGCTCAGGTTCTTGTTCTGGTAAGTCTGCAATGGTAAGATGGAACAGCTTGAAGCACTGCAGAATAAAAGTTTAAATTAATTCAGAATTTTCCAGTCTCAAACTGTTCATTAATTAAAGCAGCCAATTTCAGACCTGAAGGAAAAATAAAAGCAGAGCCAAAACTTAGCTGGCAGTCATTTGAGAGTAAAGCCTGTGGGAGCCAATAACTTACATGGTCCCTAGCGTTTGCAAATACCTTTCCTTCTAACTGAAACATTTTTTTGTTCTATTTCAAGCCAAAATGCATGTTTTTTACAGTCATTAAAAATATGTATAAAGAAAGAAAACTTCAGAGTTGTGTAGCTGTGTATGGAGAAAGCTCAGAGTCTTGTTTTGGTAAGGCTGCAGTGGTGTGAGTTTGCTGGGAACTGTGTTGTCTCTCCTAGGTGATCATTAGTGCAGCCTTGTTCTGGGTGTAGTTTACAGAGAGAAACAGTGATTAAAAATTAACCAAACCCTTTACTTCAAAAAAGCAGAAAAATTAAAGGTGTTTGGAAAGCCATGGAATGTTTGCCAGGCAAACGTAAGGTTTTGGAGAAGTTGTGGTATTCCAGTAAACCATAGCTTCTTAGTAGTTCTTAAACTTTCAGGCCTATGGATTTGTTAAATAAGGACCACATTTCTGTGTAGAAAAGAAGGGTGAGTCTGTTTTGGCCAACTTGATGCTTAGTAGCATGTTGTGCATGGCTCTAGATTAGTAAGGGGAACTACATTCATTTCATTTATGGAGCAGCAGATGTTAGAGGAGACTGGGTGGAAAAGGTAAAGACAATAGATTTTATGTCTAGGTTCAAATAATTTGGCTTGAAGATCTGCTATGTTTGAAAGACCATTTAAAAAGAAAAATTATAACGGCAGAGTGCTTCTTGTAATGTTATTATATCCTTTTTCAAACCTTTTGAAACAGAGAGTATTAAAATATTTAGTTAAATTTTTTGTTATTTTCCTAAATAAACACAAGGCTCAAAGCCAAACATTTGTATCCAAATTTTCAGTAAGCAATGCTAAAATAAACCATTTACTCAAAACCTGTTGTGCTAAGGGACCACATATATCCTGTTTAGAGCTGTAAGCTAGTTTAGTGGGATGTCAGACATGGATTTTGTATGCCATGTCTTGCCAGATCTACATCTTCGCTCTTCCTTTGTGGATTGTGAGGGGTGTCTTAGTATTTGGTGTTTGAAAACCTGATATGTGAGCTCTGCATTTTGATTCATGTTAGACTTTGTTTTAGTCATCAACCAGTGGTGTTCTTCCTCTCTGTCTAGAACACCTTCTGGCCTTGTGGATTTGGCATGACTAATGGTCTTCTTTAGGAGTTTGTATGTCTTGGTCCATTTCCTCTTCTGAATTCAGTTGAAAGAGCAAAGCATCTCTGAGGACAGACTGAGGCTGGTTGCCTTGTGTCTCTGCATGAGCCCCTCTTACAAACGGTGTCCATGCACTTGCCCTCTGTTGGGAGTCAGTCACCAGTCACCTCATCCTGAGGGATGGGTTCCATTTGCCAGGAAAACTGTTGAATGATTTTAAGTAGAATGCTAGTTTTTCTTTATGTTTAAAAGTATAAAAATATTTCTTGTAGAACTTTACATAACAATAAATATTCACCAGGGATATGATCCCTTCCCTCTGTTCATCCTAAGTGAACAGAACTCTTCCCCAGTTTGTTTTTGTATCTCTATAGTGTGTAAATTTTGCTGCCATTCAAGTGCTTAAATTAGTTTTTCAGGTGCCAAACTATTTTTTTTTTTTGTTTAGGAAGAATTTAGGAAAGCTGGCAGAAAAATCAACTGATTTCTGATTGGGTATTACCTTTTAGTTAAAGTATAGCTGCCAAATCTCCCTATCTGTGGAGGCTTTCTTTTGCAAAAGCGTAAGAATCTCCTTGGATTAATAGTAGGTTGAGCTTTATTTTAAGCTAATGATTTCTGGCTTTCAAGAAATCATCATCTTCCTCTTCTATATAAGAAAACTATGTCATGAATATTGTAGGATATATTTAATCAATTTAAATGGAACAGAAATGATCTGGCAAGACTGATACTTCAAAGGAATCTACAGTTCATCAGGAATACTTTAACTGATTGTAAATGTGCCTCTTTCTTATGCATGTAAAAGGTTTAAAGTATTCTGTGAACACTGAGGTCTTTTATCCCTTCAGTTGCTTATGGAATACTAATGAAAGTTATGTATGTGCATCATGTGGAAAATATGTTGGCAGACAGATAGATACCTGCAGTGCCTTAAATGCTTTGGCACTGTCTTTGTTTAATCTGCATAGTTGATCCCTGCTTCCCCTAGGGGTTTATACTTTCAGAAAAAGATCAAAGGTTTATATGAAGGTTTAAGCAAAAGTAAAATTCATCCATTTTAGAGATAAATGAATAGATAAACAGAAGCTTAAAAATAAAACTTTAGGCAACCCAGTCTCTAATATAAAATGTCTTGTAGGAGCAATAATTATGGTAGTTATATATATTTAAAAAATCAGACATCTGAGATGTTAAGAGAATAATTTCCTGGAATTAAGTACCTATCTGATTAAACTTTTGTGATTTGTTTTCATGGTGCTTTCTAAAAGAGAAGCTGTTTTATGCTGTGTCTGTGTGCTTTGCTAAATTAATAAACTGACTTGTCATTGAAAATGCTCTTTGAGGAATGCAAAAGCCAAACCCAACCCTTAAGTTAAAGTAACAGTTAAAATATCCAGTACCATTTTTTGGGTAGTCTCTGTCTTTTTGTGGCACTGATTCTTTGTGTTACCATTTACGTGTGCTTAAAATGCTATAGAGAAAATTGAGTGTTTCATTGAAGGCTGATTCTAGTAAATGTTTAGCGGAATAGAGGAAAACAACCTAGAAATAGCAACAGTTAAATTTAAATTATGATGCAGATATGGTATCCTAATGCTAAATAGGAAGTATGTAAGTGGAGTGGTTTCTGTAAAATTGCAGGGAAACAGGAGTACAAAGATACTACATAAAGTAATATTGTGACCAGGGTAAAAAAAAATTCTATCAGCCATGTTTTCTGAATGCTGTTCATGCTTTTTTATTAGAAATTAATTTTGATGTGTTAGTATTTTATCTCTACTGTATGGCACAATAATGGTTATTTTGTTAAGAAAACTTCACAAAATTCACCAATTGTCATATTTTTTGCAGCTGATAGCATACTTTGTGTTTAGTTGTCAGCTGCTGCTGAAATAGTAGAAATGGACTCTGCATTTGGAGTTGGAGCATCATCAGCAAATGCATTTGGGTTCAGTCTGCTGACACGGGTGTAATATCTTAACTGAAATGTTGCAGTGAACAATATATTTAGTTTTCCCTGTAACTGAGATTATAGGGGGCAGAGTGAGTTATGCAATGCCTAAGGAAACAAAATTGTGTTTTCTGACAATGTTGTTTGCATGGACTGGCTTGGCTACATCAGCCCAGTGCTTCTGGGTGTACAGCTGAAGTCTGAGTATTTGAGTTAAGGAAACAGTAGATAGGCCAAAACATGTGGTGGAGAGTTTTCCACGGGACAAGCTTCACAATTTGTTATTAAATATTATTCCTGTACCCAAGCTGTAAATAGTGCTGTCTGTCCATTTCTAGTCATCTCCCAGTTTTAATTGGGTAGGATTTGTAAATGCCAGAAAGTTGTGCACTCACTAAAACAGTAACCATTTTTTTAAAAAAGCTAACAGAATGGTGCATTTACTTTCAGTATTTCAGTTGAAAGTAAATATAGAAATTGAAGCATTTAGATTCAATTGAATTGCTTTGGCAACTTCTAAAATAAAATAGGGATATTTGGGTTTTCTACCTTAGGTATAATTTGATTATATTTGTAAAGTCTGCAACACTTAAGTGCTGTTTGGAATAAGAGACTCTGACTACTGAGTTTGTAGTTTTCTAAGAAGTGTACCAGCATCGTGACTTCGTAGAAATATATTTTTCTCAGTTATTTTCTCACTTTTTCTATATTTCACAATGGAATTAAGAATGAATATTTTTGCTGTGATTTAAAATATTTCAATTTCCTGGGGCCTTTCACCAGTCAGTTTAGTTAAATGCGTATCAAAATTGTATGTGATAAATATGTATCAAAATTGTAGGTGATGAATGTGTATCAAAATTGTATTTGAAACAGTTATTTACCTTTATTATGATAAACTTTTCTTTTGCTTCAGAGGAAATACAAAACAGTGCCAAGTCCCTTTTGTGTTCTGAGTTTCCTGCATGTGTGTTGGTAGAACTAAAGTGTTAATAATGCTACGCAAGACTGCTGTTCTTACTACAAAACTAAGTCACTATATAGGCAAATCCATAGATACGGTGTAGTTCCAGTGTCTCTTGCACAGACTTGCAGGATCATATTACATTAGGCACTAAATGTCATGAGTTTCAGGAGGAATGACTGTTCTTCCAAAATGTAAATTAAGGAACCCTTCCCCCTCACTTTTGCAGTTAGTAGATAATAGTGTTAGTATCTGAAGCTGTGCATTCCAGGGAGTAAAATTCAGCCTGAACTACAAAGAACCCTCATGTCTGCTTGCCACAACATGTTTTTTGAAGTCTTTTGTGTAATAGTGACTGTTTTAAAAGCATATTTTGTTGATTTAAAAAAATACAGTAGATCATAAAACAAGGAAGGTGGGCTTGTTTCTAATGTGTGTGAGAACGTTTAGTCTTATGAATGTTGATGGTCGACCAAGAAAATATTAATTTAAAATTTGATTTAGTTCTCCTGAAAAAGGTATGGATAAGAACACAGATGAAAAGCAGCCTTCAACTGCCTGTAATCAGTACCCAAAAGAAGCAGTGAAGAAACGTCAGAATTCGGGTCGAGGTTCCGGGGGCAGTGATTCTTCCAGGACCTTCAGAAAAAGCTTCAGGCTGGACTACAGATTAGAAGAGGATGTAACTAAATCAAAGAGAGGCAAAAATGGGAGATTTGTCAACCCGTGGCCAACGTGGAAATCACCAACCTTACCAAACGTTTTGAAATGGTCCTTCATGGAAAAAGATAACAGTAATGTGCCACGCTCAAAGCAGGTGAATACTTCCATGTTTTACTTTTTTGATTAAGACTGCTTTTACCTCTGCTCTAATCAGTGAAATAGGACAGTTTCTAACTAATACTCATTAGGCATCTTCTGGAGACTTTTCTAAGTCTTATTTTTCTGATTTTATTAACATTTTATTCTTTTCAAAAGGTGGGTTAATACTTTCTACCTCTTTAATTTTTGTCTTCTTGTTAGTTCCATGTACTTTCATTTATACAGCTCAGTTTATATTTATGAAAACGAAAAAATTGGCCCCCTAGCTCAGTCATAAACCAGTTACAGTCATTCGTTTTTAATAGGTGTTTCCTTACGAAGCATACTATTGACTTAATTTATGTTGCATGAAATAGCTTATTTCATGACATATCTAATTTTAAAAAATTTTCCTTTTTTTCCAGATGGCAATTTAATACATATGTTGCATCTCTTGCATGAAAATGTAATAATTTCTGTCACCTACTTATGAAAGTACTTAAAAATTTTTTTTTTCTGTTTAAGTACTCCAGGAAAAAGAATTGTGTATGTTAAAACTAACCTGAGCAAATATTTGTACTGAAACACTTAAAGTACAGTACCAATTTACTGGGTAACACTGTTATTTGTTCTTGACAAAATGCTTTTGTCAGGTATTGTGTATAACGAAGGGGACAGGAGAAGCTTCTTTTCCATGAAAAGTAATGGGTACTGGAAGGTTATGGGTTATCTTTATGGTCACAGGAGGTATGACTAAGTTTTGACAGAAGTAATTCTGTGCATTTTTGATGTGTTGACTGTACTTCAGAAAAGCTGTGCTGAAGGGTGCACAACCAAGGACAGTATTTGTTAACATGCAGGTGTTAGTAATGCTTCAAAGCATGCAGGAAGGTATGCACAAGTTATAATTCTCACAGCCAGTGTTTAGTAAAGAACTTTCCATTTTGTCTTACCTGAATTACCTGTGAAGGAAGGAAGTCTATCAGTTTTATGGACAAGAAAGCCACGTTAGGCATTAACACAGAGGTTTGGGGATGTTTAAGGAACAAATAATCTTGGCTGTAGTTTAGTAATAATAATAATAAATAATTTGACTTAGAAAGAAGTATAGCAAACTTGTCAGTCTTGGGATCCCTTCTAGCAATTTACTTTTTCAAATTTGGTGTCTTCCTTGGGGTGACAACGGTTGCATCAGTGTCTACAGCTTTCGAGGCAGTGTGCTGACCGCATTTTCATGAAATTCACACCTGGATGTTTTCATTTGCCTTTGACCCCTACTTGGTATGTGTGGAGCAGGCTTCATGTCCTCCTAGTGCCAGTCAGAAACCTGGGTAGTGGCTGAAGTCCCTCGAAGGCAATGCTGAGGTGTACTGTGGAGTGCAGAACTGCAGCACTCCTCTTTAATTTGCAGTTCATCCCCACAATAAAGGATGATCACAAAGAAATCTGCAAGGCCCCGGTTGAAAAGCCATCTCTGACCCAGTTGGGATTAATTGTGGGCTAATTTTATTTTTTGCATAGGAAATCTTTTAATTAGGTTCCTGCAATTATTCAGGAGCTTGGTGAAGTAAATCAGAAAAACCTAGATAGGGACTAATGAAATGCATTTCTGGAGTCCTCAGCCATTTTGATGCTTGTTTCAACCAGTTCTGTTCCACCCCTAAATTAGCCAGTGAAGTGCATCTGAGCTTGTTTAAAATTCAAACTAAGGGCTCCATACTTTATTTATTGCTGCTAGTCCTTTGAGCAGACTCCTGCTTCAGTTTCCACATTGAGTGAGCCTAGTGATGCCCTGCTATGCTGGACAGGTTCAGTTTATCTGTACCAAATGCTTTGCGTATGTAAAAATGAGCATATTATCCAGGATATGTGCTTGTGCTTCACTGTGGAAAAGCTATATATATTATAATCATGCCTTCCAATGAGAATGTGTCATTACCCAGAATGCATAGACTTCTTGTATTTTCATTACAGGCTTTATTAATAAACTTTGTTCAGTGCTGTTGGAGGATCTTTATTAGTTGTTTGATCAGCAGTTTAGATTGTTCTCATTTCTGAAAAATCCCGTGGTATTGCAGTATGCACTAAGCGCCAAAAATCCCAAGCTAATCAGCTAGTCTTACAAAAGCCTGTCATGTGTTTTTTCTTGCTTTGCATCAGGAGGGAAGGGACACAGCAGGAGGAATTTTTGTATTACTTGAGTAATGGAGACAAGACAGTATTAAGCACACTTTACTTCTGTTAGTAGCTGACTTAATTGCTGTATTTCACAAATCTGTTATAATTCTTCAAGTTTTAATATGTTTCTGGTCTGACAGAAAAAAAATGTATTATAGCAGGATAAAAGTTCCATAGGATACGTATTTCATTCATTATATTGCTTTATCCTGTTGTGTGAGTTTTAAGTACTTCATGTGAAGTATACTACTAATAGAATTTGTTTTTTAGTTTGAAATTTATTAGTTGAGTATTGTTTATTGCTTTGATTTTGGTGTGCTATTGTAAAAAATTTTTAAAAACCCAATCCAAACAACTCCAAGCACAAATCTCATGCACTAAGAAGTAATGTTTCATGTGATTTACTATGTTAGCTCAACTACATGCCTGGTTCCTGATCTCATCCTCTGAAGAATCATTGATTTGGATCACAGGCCTGTGTATCACAAACCTGGAGAGTACAAGCTCTGTATGAGATCCGCAGGTTACACTGCCTTTGTGCTCTTGGTTTGTCCTGAACTTTTGTTCACAGAATTTCATTTAAATAGGTCAGGGTTGCAGTTGTTCAGACTGTGCTCTTCTCTATCAATCTTCCTGTCTGTGTGACTTTTACAAATGCCTTTTTTGTAGCGATGAGTTCTACCTTTAAATCAACTATTCTAAATACTTGATAGCAACAATCCCAGTGACATCCCTGTAAAGCCTTTATTAGTAGTGCAGATGTGTTGTGGCTTTAGGCAGCTAAGTCCCAGTCAGCTTCTCTCTTCCACCCCCCACTGCTTGCACCCTAGTGGAATTGAAAGGGGAAAAATCAGATAACTTGTGAGTTGAGATAAAGGCAGTTCAATAGGTAAAGCAAAAACTGCATGCACAAGCCAACTAAGAAATTTATTCTCTTTGCATGGGCAGGCAGGTGTTCAGCCATCCCCAGGAAAGCAGGGCTGCATCTCATGTAAGAGTTACTTGGGAAGACAAATGCCATTCACTCTGAATGTCCCCCACCTCCTCCTTCTTTCCCCAGATTTTACTGCTGGGTGCAATGTCATATGGTATGGGGTATCCCTCTGATGGGTAGGGGTCAGCTGTCCCAACTGTGTCCCTCTCCCAACTTGTGTGCCCCAGTCAGCTGGCAGAGATGCTATATAAGCACTGCTCAGTAACAGCTAAAACATCAGTCTGCTGTCAGCACTGTTTTCAGCACAAATCCAAAACATAGCAGTGTAGGTGCTACTGGGAAGAAAATTAACTGTACTCCAGGTAAAACTTGGTAGAATATGTCTGAATCCCACTTAAAAACTAATTGTTCACATCTGCCAATTGGCCAGTTCCTCATCCATTTAATTTTGTTTATTAATATTGCATAATACTAATTTTAAAAACTAATTTGTGTCAAATGTCAGCAAAAATGAGTGAATTAATTCAGTTCTGAGAAAATTTGTAATCTAACTCTAAAACCAGCTACTTAAAAAGAACATTTTCCATAAAAAATGTACTAACTGACCTAAGCTGCATTATGACAATCTATTAATAAAGTTTTATATCTGAGTTTTATTTTTTTGATATAATCTGGTTTGTTGACATAACCATATGTAATTTGTGTGTTTGTCCTAATTTCCAGGTTTGAGTACTGTTAGTTTTGAGTTTGTGAGTTTGTTGGGGTTTTTTTTTTTTTTTTTTAATAAATTGAAGTGTCACAAGACAATGCTTCTATGGTTCAGATTTCTGGGGCCAGTGTTGTTCCCATGTACTTAGAATGAAATAGAGATAAGGAAATGATGTTTCTTTCTTAGAGAAGCAGCTATTTATCTCAGTCTAAGACTCCTACTTTTCTTGTATGAACTGAGGGGTTGTATTGTACTAACCTTATATTCAGCTTTATAGAAGGTTATCTATTTCTCATGCCTGGAGACAGTAATGAACCTTCTTCAGTAAACATGTCTTGTCCATTAGCTCTCAGAAAAAGCAATTTCATGAATATTTTATTAGTTACAGCAGAATTGCAAGGGGATGGAGATATGTGTGCTTTGTTTTTCCCAGCATATGCCTTCCAAATCAATAAAATATTGTGGAGAAAGTAACTTCTCTGAAGCTGTCAGGACTGGTTTAGCAAGGCAATTCCTGGAGTCCTAAACTGTCCCAGCATCAGCTGGATTTTTAAAGGAGCACAAGGTCAGCTCTGTATAAACTCACTGATAGGTGCTAATCTGTGCTAGGCTGAGGGAGTGAGAATGGCAACCATGGCAGGCAGAACTTGACTTGGAACCAGAAGAGCTGGGACATTTGTGATAACGAGGGAGAAGAGTGTCAGGAGACTAGAAGCTGCCCTAGCACATGAAAATTCTTCTAAAGCAAAGTGAGGAGCTCAGACCAGAAGTGTTTGGGAGGAGAGCCTTAGCCACATTGTGTCCAAACTGGAGATGGCCAGGAGTTCTGAGAAGACTGGTTAGGTTTTTTTAATAGGAGAACTCTTATTGTGCATAAAACTTCTGTATTAGCACTTCAACCAAACTATGGTGAAGAGCATAACTGGTTCAAAATGAGAGAATGAGTGGTGGTTGGGCAGTAATTTTCAGTACAGCCTCCTTTGTGCCAGGATACACACAGAGTCAAATTTGAGGCAATCTAAATGAGAGCTGTCTATTTTTTACCTCTGGATTAACATTCAGCCTGATCAGTTCTATGACCTGTCATACTCAAGTAGAGACTGCAAAACTTGTCAAGCTGGAATAAGAGAGGAGGTGGGGGAACCTTTTCATAACCAAGCATATCTAAGTACCTTAAAGTTTATCTTAAAAATGATCTCATTTTTTATAAATGTTCATTAAATTATAGGTAGGACAGGAAGGCAGAATTGTAATAGCTATCATTAGCCAAGTGAGGTTAACCTTTGTGTGCTGCTTTTAGATGTAGTGAGGACAGAGAGAGAGCTTGATAAAAACTAGTTGAGCTTTTGTGGAGTGTGGCTGGGGAACATGGCATATTCTTTCATCTGTAACTTACTTGTGCTAGGACTTAAGAGGATGCATCATTTAGTTGCATGAGCAAAACTTGAGTATTTTTTGAATTACACTCTCGCTCTGTGTCCATACTCTCTTTCAGGTGGAGGAATCCCTTCCTGGGATGCTGTTAGTGCCTTGCAGTGTTTTTATTGCAATGCCCCCAGACTATCATCAGATCTCCTGGCCTGATGGGATACTCTCTTCTCTTTCTTGACAGAGAAGTGTAAATATTGCAAAAATCTAAAACAAAACTAGGAGGAGCTGGGAAAATGGACATTAAAAAGGCATCTGGTGTGTGCTGCAGTTCTCTGCATAAAAGCATAAACAAAGTACAAGTTTTGACTGTATTGATTTGTGCCTTGTATGCAGCTTTTGTTCCATGGCCAAGTGCATTCTGAAATCTCTCACGCATATCGTGTTCTTTTTTGTCAGGAACTTGACAAAGAACTGCCAGTGTTACAACCTTACTTTATTCAAAGGCCAGAAGAGGCTGGGAAGACAGGAGCTGGTATGCGAGTCACATGGCTGGGACATGCCACAGTTATGGTGGAAATGGATGAACTTGTATTTCTTACTGACCCAATCTTCAGCCAGAGGGCTTCCCCCATTCAGCTGTTGGGTCCCAAGCGCTTCCGAGGGCCTCCGTGCACGGTGGCGCAGCTGCCCAAGATCGATGCGGTGTTGATCAGCCACACGCACTATGATCATCTGGACTACAACACCGTGGCGAGTCTGAACGAACGCTTTGGGAGCGAGCTGCGCTGGTTTGTGCCTCTGGGGCTCCTGCAGTGGATGCAGAGATGTGGCTGTGAGAACGTGATTGAACTGGATTGGTGGGAGGAGAACTGTGTCCCTGGTCATGACGCGGTAACTTTTGTCTTCACTCCTTCCCAACATTGGTGCAAAAGGACTGTGACGGATGATAACAAGGTTCTCTGGGGCAGCTGGTCTGTCTTGGGACCTTGGAATAGGTTTTTCTTTGCAGGAGATACTGGATATTGTTTTGCTTTTGAGCAAATTGGTAAAAGGTTTGGGCCTTTCGATCTTGCAGCCATCCCCATTGGAGCTTATGAGCCAAGGTAAGAAAATCAGAGTTTGAGCAAAATACATAAATTATATACTGATGACAAAAAGTGCACCCAGGAGTTAAAACTATATTGTGTACTTTATTAAAAAGTATGTATATATATGATGTTTTTGGAGAGTTTTTTCTTCAGACTTAAGGACAGCAAGAATGAATCAGTAGTATTTCTTCCTTTAAAAATGTTGGAGTAAAATCTGGAGTACTCTGTGCCATTTTTTCTGAAACAGCACCATTTCATCCAGCTTATTCCAGTTTATGTTATTTACTGCATTTTTCTCTTGCATCAGTCTTTACCCTGGTTTTGCAACTTATCTGGAGACAAAGAAGACTTGGTTACAGAGTATGAAAGATCTGTTTGCTCAGGACAGCAAACTTTTCTCCTTTTGGAGAAAATGTTTAGATGATAGTGCTCATATAATGCTGGAACAAAAGCATGCATGGTCTAGGGAAAAAAGATGGGAATCCAAATAGCATGATAAAAATTTTGTATCTTTCAAGAACTGCCAAGTTCTCTCTTCTGTTTTTCCTGTTCCCTTGGGCAATCTCTGAAGCACACAATTTTTTATGTCTACTGATAGCACGAAATATTTTCAGGGATGGATTTAAAGTTACTGGTGCCTCGAGGCCTCAATGCCTTGAGGCACCAGTAATATGCCCTTAACCTATTGAAAATAGAGATAAGAAAAAATCCTTCAAAAATAGAGTACAATAAATGAACTTCTGTTTGATGGGTATGTTGGTATATGTTAGTTTCCTGATTTTGAGTGTTCTGTATGTTGTCCAGGTGTACATGCTTTTGATTTTTTTAATTAGGTGAGCATATATTTCTTTTTGTTCTTTGCAATGGAAATAAAGGAGAAATCTTACACTGAATAAGGTGACACAAAAAAGTGGTTCTTTGTTTTGCTAGGTGGTTTATGAAACACCAGCACGTGGATCCTGAAGAAGCAGTAAGAATCCACATTGATGTTCAAGCAAAGAAGTCTGTAGCAATTCATTGGGGGACCTTTGCTTTAGCAAATGAGGTAAATTGCAGCACTAAACATGAGTTCAGATTTTCAAGGACTAGACAGTCATTAGTGAAGCTTTGCTTATTGCAGTTTAACCTGCATATCTGTAAATGTAAACTTAAGATGTGAACTTTGTATGGGTGACAAGTTGTTACTCTATATACTGCTATTCAAAAAAATGCTTAGCTTTTCATAACCAATTGCATAAAGTATTTTCATGGTTAAGAAAGTACAGAGTGATTGAAGCAAATGTGGAGGATTTCTGATACCCAGATGCTGAGGCACATAACAGATGAGGACATATGCAGTATTATGTATTACATTATGCAGTAATAAAAACAAACTGAGTGGTGCATCACTTGGAGATAGTAAGAGCTGCATGCCTGTAGGTCAATACAGTATTTATTATGTCTGTCTAGTAAATATGTAAACAGTATTTTTAATAGTTGAGTCAAAGTTAGAACCAGAAAGGAAATTTAAAAATTGAGTAATTCTGAGTTTTTTATGTTATTTTAAATGTTTTATTCCCCTCTACCCTCTCCAACCACACCTCCCCCCCAAGTCCACTGATCTAATAAGAAGGTTTCCCAGATACCTTCACAGCGACTAAAAATGCAGTGAATAGGAAGTATCTGCATTTGCTTTGATATTGTCTGGTAGCTGTTTTTCAATGTTGTTTTTGCACCAGTTACACGATTTTATCTCCTAATTCATTCCTGATAGTGTGATCACCTGATCTGTTAAGTGTTCTGTCCAGTCTATGCTCCCTCCCAGCTCATCCTGCACGTCCGTGGCAGAGCGTGGAGGCAACATAGAACGCTTGGCTAGAACATTTCCTGTCCCCAGTGTTCCAATAAATGGTGCTACTAGTGCCCGCGATACAAATGTTACTGTGTATTTAGGAGCACGGAAATAGCTGCCTGCTCCTTGAGGATGCCTTTCAGAAATGTAACAAATACGCTGTGGTAACCTGAGAGAAGCCGAGTGTTCGGGCAGGATCGCTGGCAGTGAGCGTTTACCGAGCAGGGAAAGCGCCGGCTGCTGGCGGCCAGCGCTTCCTCCCAAGGCATCTTCTGCTGCAGTGAAGGCGACCGAGCTCGGGCTGACAAGTTGAGCCTTACTAGGTTACTCTGCAGCTATAAATCAGTGTTCTTATAGTTCAAAAACTTAAAATGAACCCAAACAGTTGAATTTTACAAATATCCTTCTCCTCCCCCCGTTTTTTAGAGCAGTGATTTTTAATTTTTTTTTTTCCCCTCAAAAATGTTGCAGTGGTATTTTTTCCCTCATATTATTCTCATTTTTTTCAGTATTACTTGGATCCTCCGGTTAAATTGAATGAAGCTCTTGAAAGATATGGCTTGAAAAAAGATGACTTCTTTCTCTTACACCATGGAGAATCACGGAATTTGAATACAAATGACCGGTTTGAAAACTGAAACAGTGTCAGGTCCTTGTAAACCCTGTTTGATTTGAACTAGCAATTAATGTTGCAATACTAACATAATGTATGTACACAATAGATTTTTTAGATTGGATTTCTAAATGCCAGGTTTGTCAGTTTCAGAACTAAAGCTTGCATACCAATTTCATGACAAATTTTACTAGTAATATTGTTTATAAATTTAGAGGTAATCTAAAAGTGGTTTATATATTAAGTGTTGTCTGGGAATAACTTGGTCTGATGTACACCGTTGATAAAAAAATTATTTTTAAACTCTTCATCTTACCTGCAGCAGCAATAATAACTTCAGCACAGAACATATTAGGACTAATGGCTTACTTGAATTATTCATTGTTAGAGTGTCATCTCCCACTTGTCAGTCTTCAGGTTATGCCCTGTACCTTGATAGCTTCACTATATGTTTTGTGGGTGAAGTCTTCCAATACAGCTGTGTTGTTAAAGCACAAGCATGGTAAAATTGTTTCACTCTTCATTTTCATGTATTAATGAACCACAAAAGCTGAATTTTACATCGAGGAAATGTGCCTTTTAAAGAGAGATAATTTAATACTGCGTCATGGTTGTGTAAAACTAACTGCTGGTCAGAGTATCTGCACACTTCTATTGTTTTTGTCCATGTTTTTAAGTTAGGTCTGAATCTGTCAACTGCAGCACATGAAGTGGAAAAATCTCTTGATGTCGCTTCTCCTTGCATTAACTCAGCATTTTTCTAAGTACCTTTTTTTTTTCACTTTTTTTTTTTCTTTTTTCTGTTTCAGTAGAAAGTCTTAAGCAAGGGCTGTGGTATTTTTTCTAATAGCTTCCCTATAATTTTAAAGTTGATTGAGAGATTACAACATTGTTCAGTATTATAAAACTTGGCCAAATGTGTCTGTATCAAATTGTCTTGCTAATTTACAGAATTAAAGCCTATTGTTGCCAATAAAAAGGGTTGTTATTCATATGTTATTATGCCTTCATAATTTCACTGGCAAATCATGGTTTTTTTATGATTTCTTCTGGTCTGTGGGATATGTGGGTTGGTTTTGGGTTTTTTTTTTCTCTTGCTGTGCATTCTATTTTCATATTCCATAAAGATAAATATATATTAAAAAGACATATTATTTAAAGGCATAAACTTCTGGCAACTAATTTTAACTAGTTAGTGAGATTTCACGGTAGGAACAACTGAGTAATCTTTTAACTGTAGACAGTTATCAAAACTGGTTTAAAACTACTGTGTTATTCAGTGTTGAGGCTATTTCAGATGAAGTCTCTTCTGTATCACAACGACTTCAATCACAATTCGGGTGATACGATTGTAATTTTGTGGAGGACACCAAGCTACAAGAAGTTTTGAGTACTTTGAATGACAAGTTTAAAATTAAGGTTGGATTTGTTTTCTTTTCCTGTTTGTATAATCATCAATATTCTGTAAAATTATGTACTTTAGAAAGAGTGAAACTAAAATACAGAATACCTAAATAAGCAGCCACTGAGCGGAGAAATACTGAGTTATATGGATCAGGAACTAAATGTCAATAATGACATGTTTTGTTTTGGATCTGTTAATTTTCAACATTTGTACCTAGAATGGTGACTGTTGTGTTTTGCTTGGTGCTGATAAGATTCCACCAGGAGTGTGGGGTAGGTGATAAAAAATGAGACATTTTTGCATAAAGGCACATTGGAAAGTCTTGCATGATTTCAAAACATCTCAACAGCATTGCTCTATGAAGAAAGCATTTTAAAATAGTTCTTTCTAGACCAGAAAGAGAAAACTGAGACAATGATGTAGGAAGTTCTCGTGTATTTTTAGGAAAGTTCACTTGTTTCTGTCAGCTGTCAAAGCAACATATAAGAGATCAACTCTATCAAAAAGATATTTGAAAAACTTATTTTTCGGTTGGAGAACATGGAAAGGAACATATAGACATCTCTATTGTTGAGCTTAAGAAACTGTGTAACAGCTATACCTTGAGCAGACTGGTCCTGATGTCCTGTCAGGAAAGGAGTAAATTCTTAGTGTCCAGCCTAGTCTTTACTTTCCTTAGTCAAATTCAGTAGCAGAAAACACTAAATCTACAAAAAGTTGCAAAACATTAAGTGATTGTAATGTAACTTTCTTATTACAGTACAGTACACTTAGTACAGTGTTTTAGGAGCAGTGGGAAGGAGAAAAGGAAGTTCACTGTCAATGCAACAATTGTCAAGTTTCTGACTGGGAATCATGCCAACTTCTATTTCTGCCTTAACTGTATTCCTGGTGAGTTAAAACTACCTACGTGGATAAATTAGATATGTGTAACTTTACCCCTGTATTGATCAGGGCATAGGTGCATCACAGTTTCAAGGTCATATTTTTCTTGCAGTTTTAGCTACTTTCAAAGTGACCTTCTGAAAATAAGTATCTATTGCATTACAGAAAGAGAAGATAGTAATGTTTTCTTAGAGCAGAGTCAGTATACTAAATTAGAAAGATGAAGCACTTGGTAATAGTGTAGATGATACAATTCTCTTAAAAATGGAACAAAGTGGAAAACTTTCCTAATCTTTACATCTGAAACCTCTTTTAATTTTTCTGTAGTGGATGTGTTTTAGTAGTTTGGTTTTAGAAGTATTTTCCAGTATGTCTTCTGTTCATCAGTGAAACTGTTCAGGTTCTTTTACAGTGATGTTTTTATGGATTCCACTTCATTTTGAATTAATACTGGATTGATGAATAAAACTTTATGGGGGCTAATTCTGCAGAAATTCTAATGATACTCCAGTTGCAGAAAAAAAAAAAAAAAAGAATGAAGATCTCCAGGGAAGGGAAGCTCAAAGGCTGCTACAGAATTGTAAAAATGTGTGTGATTCTGCTCTTGTAGACATTTTTTTAATAAGAATGAGAATCCTGAATTGCAGTTGCAGATAATCCTTGATAATTCCTAATAAAATAGTTTTTAAAATACATCTCCTTTCCCTAAAGTGACAATTTTAAAGCAATATAAAATCCTTTCAGTTTTTGTTCAAGTGTAGAAACCTTTCACAGTTGTGGTTAATTGCACTGCAGTTTGGCTAAATGGAATGGATATACTAAGCATACAAGAATGGAGTTTTAGAATAAATTCCATGCAGGCAAGATCAAAAAACTTAGGTTCAGTGACTTTATTATGCAGCTTTCACTGAAGATAGTAATTCTGTAGGAAGCCAATGATAGTTTGGTATTGTTTTTATTTAATACTAATTTGTACGTTTTGGCTGTACCAATTTCATAGATAGACTAATAAAAAATAAATGCCTAATCTCCAATTGATAAATCTTTAATGCACAATTCTAAAGAGGTACTTATTCAATAGCTGTAAGTACGTAAAAGTAAAAAAAAAAGGTCTTTAACATTGCAAGGGACATTTTCATTCACTTCACTCGTCCATTTAAAATGTTCATTTTACAGATGAATGTTTTCATGTTTTAAACTGTCCCCATTGCATAAATGTAGCAATTGTGCAGTGGTTTATCAGTAATAATTAAGCTGTCGCTTTTCTCTTGCTTGTAAAAAAATCTGTTATGCTCTCTGTATTAAACACACTGCATTCTCTTTTGTAGTAACTCATTTGTCCCTATTAAAATGACAGTATTTAGGGTTTTTTCCCTCCATCATTGTTGTATTGTTTACTTGTTGCAGGCTTTTTTAGCCTAGCATTGCCAAGATTAGATATTTTTATCAGTTCAGTCTGTTTTAAAAAAACAACACTATTATATTAATATTCTCACAACTTGTTCTTTCACTTCTGGGTCAGGGTGATGCAGCAAAGATGCCAGTCTCTTAGTGAATGGGGCAGAGTCCCTGCAAAGTGTGAAGAAAACTGAGTCTTCACTGTATTCCTCAGTCATGATGTCTTCTTCATCGTTCATGTTCTTTTTTAAGTTTGCTGCAAATGCCAGGGCTCGAACCAGAATATCTCTGTTTATACAGTTGTCAAAAAGTAACACCATTGATGTCACCTAGGATATTGAAGAAATATTCCATACTTAATCACCAGCAGTAAGTACATGTAACCAAATGGAAAAAAATGTGCACCTAAACCATCTAAACCAGAAATTGTATGAAATCCCAGAACTTCGTATGCTGTGAACTCCTGTCAGAAACTTGGACAGTTGTGCAAGTTTCTCTCTAGAAAAGACTGGCATGTGCATCAACAGGCTAATAAATGCTTTGTATTTTCAATCTCCAAAATGTGGCTGTCTGGAAAATGCCCATTTGGAACAGAGGGTCTGCTTTCCTTCTCAGCCACATTGATTTTGCCCTGAATATTTCTGTTAGCATATCAGAAAAAATAATACATTTAACAGAGAACTGAATATTTAGCTACTCTAACCTTGTTTGAGTAATGAAAAGACAGCATTATCTAGACTAGCTTTGCTCATGGCAGATAGCTCACAAATAAAAGCCATTGCATGTTTTAAGAAAGTTACTTTGGGGAGGGGGATGAGGATGCACCATTCCAGCCCCTGACTCTGTTTTGGTTTGAGGAAATGAAACTGGAAGAAACCTGTGTGCCAAGGCCAGCACAGCAAATGTCACACAAATTTCTCCATGAAGAAATAAGTAAATGCACAGGGAAAGTTCACTTAGAGCACTTAAAGGCAACAGTTTCATGGCTGCATTTGAATTAAGGGGTGGGGATTCCAGTAGAATTTGGTTGTGTTTGGTCCAGTACATTGGCTCTAGAAACAGCAGCTGAGAAGGATCACTTACAGTACTGGTTCTATTTGATGGTTGTCAATCTATATCCAGACTGTGTGTCTGGAAATTAAGTTTTGAGTTCCTTTTACATAGTACAAACTGAAATTCATGTTATTGCCCCTTTGGTGGAAAGAGAAGGTTAGAACAAAATATCATTGATTATTTAGAATGGTACATAGGAAGTACAACCGTCTCCAAGTGCACAGGCCCCGTGCCTCTTCCTCTATAAGTATGGTATCTGTATTACACTACCCTCTGGAAAAAAGCCAGCCCGTGAACAAATGTGCACTTAGCTACTGATTTTAACCAAGCAGTGTCTAGAATTTATTCTGGAATTGCATATATTCTTCTAATGCATTAAAATTCTTCTAGTGCATGCAATATCTAAACCAGTACACGTGTATACATGCTAAAAATAAAATGAAGCAGCAAGAACCTTACTTGAGCTTTGAGAAGATGTCTTGTCATGGCTGGATTTGCAGATAAGTTCACAAGTACTTTCAAAACTTGAATCTGAAGTGACAAATGTACAAGTTCATTAAAATCTCCAAAACAGTAAGTAACAGCTGTAATGGGCATCAATAATGGCAAAGTTGATTTAAGAAGGAAAAGGTAGAATGGGTTAACTAACATCTTGAGTATTTTGGTATGGGGAAAACCCAAGGTATAGACAAGTTAGAAGCAAATTCAGATTGACTTAAACATCAAAATAAGGAAAGACCCATAAACAAATCCCAGAAGGCCAAACACTGAATATTTTTAAAATATAAAGAAGATGGTTAAGTATTACATTTAAAGTGATCCAAAGCATGTACAAATACACCTTTGTGCTTTCTTGGACCTTGTGATGCTAGTCTTTAAACACTAGGAAAAGGCCATATTACTTCCTGTACTTAAGTACAATAGGTATGTTATGCTTAGTGGAAATGTGTGTTTTGGAAAAGTGGTTTTGATCTGATAGAGCAACCACGTACACTGATGGTACCACAACATCTTGAATAAAAGCTGAGTTTGGTCACTATCTGAAGCTCGGTTTAGTATTACAGTAATTCACAAATAAGCACCATTTCCAGTTGCAGTCACTAAGGTTGCCAGAGGTGTCATAAGCATAAGGGAAGAAAAATCTATAACTTTGGATCACTGCTTGGCATGTTTCCCTACAGAGATTCATGCATCAGTGAAGCCTTTCCCATGCAGGTTCTCCTTGCTGTGTGATGCAATAGCAATGTTTAGAGCAGAAGAGAATTCTGGAGTTGCTATGGCAAAGGCACAGGGCAATCACAGTGCACCCTGCACTGCTTTGGTAGAGCTGTAGCCTGATAGTTCCACTAACAAGATTCCCTTCCCTCCTCCCTTTTTGAATTTATATTGTGAAACTAATACAGATTCATATTTTAGTGCATAAAGTCTGTGTTATTAATGAATAATTGTTTTTTCTGTGCGCAGTCTAAAATATTTTACAAAAACAGTAAGAAACAAGGTAAGTAAAGCAGCTTCATAAATGGCTTGCAAAAATAACACTGTCCAGTACCTGTGTCCTTTCGGTTCCTTCTGAAAGCAAATGGAGAAAGCAGGGAATTGAGTTTATCATCTTTTGGTGGTAGTCATTGGTAACAGACATATTTGTCAAAAGTCTGAGTCCAGCTAGCTGCACATCAGAGTTCAGGGGAGCTGACTCAACAGTCCTACAAACTTGTGTAATAAATACCTGGGGAAAAAGGGGAGGAAATAGAGAACAATTTTTGATAAAAACATATTTTCTGTCACAAATAGTATCAATGGCCTAGCTACAGTAACAAATACTTCCTGAACATTGCTATCTGAATGGTGAAGGTTCTTGGAAACAAGTACTTTTTTGTTTTGAGTATTTCAAACGTCCTAGTGGCATGACAGAAGAAGACCATACAGCATTATGCTCACTAATCTTCCTGAAACATAATTTGCTCTGAAAATTTAAATTGCTTTGTTTCCATCTCAGAAGTGACACAGATACTTTAAGGAGTTGTTTTAAAAATCACTTATAAGTAACTAATGTCTTATATATATAGAACAAGCTAAGGACAAGCTTTGAAATTGCACAATGTAGGAACAGCGATGACAACTGACATAAACTACTATTTTTAACAATTTTTCTTCTGGATGACAGTATACAATGAACCTTGGACTCCTAACTGAGGAAAAAATAATTTAGCCTTACCAAAGGAGTTATTTTCTACTTACAGACCTAGACAAATATTGGCAAGCATTACTTAATAAAAATTGCCTGTTGCTAAAGATGCTGCAAACTACCACATACAGTCTTTTCATCAAGCTACTGAAACAAACTAGTAAAGTCTTCAACCTCAGCTCACTACTTGAACACTTCTTGATCTGTTGATTAATCAGATAGATTTATTTTTTTCATGATGTTTAGTCCATTCATATCCATAGTACGTACTGTATTTACCAGTGGAACTTGTTATAATTTATACACACTTTTCTTTTAAGATAGAAGTATAACCTGAAAAACTGGTCCCATACAAACCCAGGGGCTCAATTACTCTTTCCTTGCCCCTCACCTAAGGAGTCCTGGCAAGTTCAGTCTGTAATCCATTCTGTTAAACAGCCACTGGTGATGTTCTATTCATATTTGCAAATCATTTTACCTCACATAATTTTGCTATAATCTTAGCAGCACAATCTCTGTATAATAGTATTTTGTGAAAGTTGAACACACACTGCGTATGTTCCTGGTTTTTATTTTAAAAGTAAATGCTAGTGAAGCAACACATTTCTAAGTTATCCTTTCAGTCATCCAGATCTGCTGACTTGTATGTCTATCATCAAAGCTTTTTGGCATCCTGGCTTGTATTTAACAAATATGCTGAAGTACCTGTGCTATCTCTTTGCCTCAGGTACTTTGGTTTTTCCCATTAAGAATCTTACCTGTATCTCTTCCTGATTTTTAATATTCATACTCAAATTATTAAGTGCATTTAGTGCTTTTTCTTTAACTTTAGGAACGCAGTTGGAGAGCATCCCTCCAATAACAGAAAGACCATCCAAATTTCGGATTATATCCTGAAACATAGAAAATATTTAATAGGATGAATTTAAATGCTGAAACATTCCCTCAAAGTCTCCATATTGACAAAAATTAAGTATGTGAATGAAGAATTCCAGAATTGGTTGCTCTGTTTGAAGAGTGTTAGCAGATACTGCTTTATTGCTTCTACTGAAATTAAAGGTCCAGCTTAGGAACAAAAAGTATTTAGTTGCTGTTATTTGACAATCACCTTTGCTTTTAAAATCTGGTCTGCAATCTAAAGCATTTTAGATTATAAAGTATAAAAGGAAATTAATGGATAATGAGTTTATAGAACAACAGAATCAGATTGCAGTATCTAAAATCCTGCCTGAACAGGACAGTATTTCAAGATGCTGCTTCATATTATTATAGTAGAGGTTCTGAAACTTTTTCCATAACCCGTGTTTTTATTACTGTTTTAATCTTTCTCACTTAGACTGTAACTGTCTTTTAAAAAAAATACTGTTTTCAAAAAAATTTTAAAATGTACCAATGGGCTTTGAGCACCAGTTGCATTCTGTTCTATGAGATTTATATTAAGTAAGCACTTTTGAAAAGCCAGAATAGACAGTTGTCATAGTAGCAAAAAGGGTGGGACCTTGGAGGTTAAACTGTTATAAAGGCATGAAAATCAGCATTCAGCTCAAAGCTTTTCTACATTCTATGTCCAAATGATTTGGAGATACCTCAATAGTTGTAAAATTGCTAATGTGCAAACAGCACACAACTTTGTGAGGAATAAAAAATACAATTTATCTCACTAAATTTTAGATCTTAACCAGAAAGTATTTACCTTAGTATTTAGCCCTTTCATTAACATTACATAATTGTAAGCAACAAAAGATATATTTACAGCACTTTTGAAGTACAGGACTCTGTACTTTAAGTGGTCCAAACATTATGATTTGATAAATTTTGTGAAACTGGTGAATTATATATTTGGGCCGGCAGAAATTAAGGCAAGACACTAAATGGATTTTAGAGCACAAGCTATCCCAGCTTTCAGTCCTGTGTCACTCTTTAGCAAAACAGCAGCTCTCCTGTGCCAGACTGGCTGGCATTGGACATTGTTGTTTTCTACAGAACAATACTCACTTGATTTACAGAGAAGGCAGCACTGTTGCTGAGAGTGATTAAAGCTTGCTCTTGAATTAATGGATCATCTGTGGCCTGGAGCAAGTGAATAAGTTTCTGTAGAGCATCCACATCCATGGTATAGGTTGACACTGGAGGACTGCTGTCTGTCAATGTTTAAAAATTAAATAATTGATACTAAATTTGAGATATTTCACTTAGTTGCTACTTAATGTTTATTACAAAGCTGAAATTTAGCTCTCAGAGGTAGGACACATTGTTCTAAGGTTGTGCCCAACCATCATGTCACGGTAAAAAGACTGTGCTTTATGACACTAGGATTTCCATCCTTTTCCTGAGTCCTCTAATTATCTCTTTTGAAGGTGGAGAACAAAAGGAACACACAGTTAAGAGGTTGAGGTGCTTTACTTCCTGGTTAACCAACAGCAAATTTCCTCTGCAAAATTATTAGGAATATTCACCAAACATGGTTTGGTTGGGGTTTTTTGGGTTTTTTTGTGTCCCCAAAATGAAATGTGGAAATCTGTCTGGGCACTGTAGGAAACCAAACTTCCTGTTTACAGATTACTACTTCAAGAAATATTATAATAATGACACTTTGCTAGTATGTTGGTGTCCTTTGACAAAGTAACAGCCACTGCTGATCATGGCATCACTCAAAACCACGGAGGAAGGCTGCTTCTGAGTCAGGATGATGTTATGGAGTACCTGACCTTTATAAAAGGGCAACAAATGCCATCAAAGGCCATTTTCAGCCAGGTTGGAGGCAGAACTATTTAGCCAACTGAAGAGCAATGAGCCCTGACCTATGACTGTTGGACTAGTCACAGCTTACTCGAGATGAGTTCTGAGAAGCTGCCAGTGCTTTAAATTTTACAGCTTTATTTCCAGCATCTGACCAAGCAAACATTTCTGGGGGTATTCTGTGGGGGTAGAGGGGGAAAAAAAGAAACTCAATTATGATGATCCAAGAGTTCACTTAAAAAAACCCAAAAAACCCCCAAAACCCCACCAAAAAAACCCCAAAACCAAAGTGTTTTTTATCGTCTAAACATTCAGTTAACTTTGAATTATAGGGGGAACACAAATAACTGCAATAACGTAAGTAAATACACTGATCGGACGTACGCTTTGGGGACCTCTTTAAAAACAAAAACCAAAAAAACAAACCACAAAAAAACCCCAAACACAACAAAACAAACCCCAAGAAATCCAAAAGGAAATAAGACTTTTCTAAAAATCAGCCACGCTCCAGAGTGCTCCAAATCTCCGCATGGCTGTCGAGGGCCGGTACGCAGGACTGTGGCACCGCCTCTCGCAGGGCGCAGAGCCGCCTCCGGGCCCCGGGCAGCACTGCAGGGCCGCGGGCAGGGAACCCCCGGGCCCCGGGGAGCCTCCCCCGGCCCCGCCGCACACCGGAGGGGCGAGGCCCGCCCTGCCCTGCCCCTCACCTGCCGGCGGGCCCCGCGCGGCCGCTGCTCGCCGCCCCCGCCGCTCGCCCGCCGCCAGCCGCCACAGGCAGTAGCAGGCGCCGGCCCCGAGCAGCAGGGCCGCCGCCCTCACCGCCGCGCCCCGCGGCTCCCACATCGCCCCGGCCGCGGCCGCGTCCCCCGCGGAAGCCTCCGCCCCATCCGGCGCGGCTCGGCCACGGCTCTGTCTGCCCTTCCCTCAGGCACCGGGAGCGGGGGCTGCGCCCCAGGTGCCGCAGGGATGCCGAGCCCGCAAGTCCGCGTGCGGGGCGTGTCAACGATGGGATGCAGTTTCTGTGTTACAGGAAGGAATCCGCACTCCCGGGCTGGCCTGGTCCCGCGTTCCAAACAGGCTTCCTGCTCGGAGAGGCGGCCCGCTGGCGGGCAGGGCGGTCCTGAGCCATGGCAGCTCCTGCCGGGGGCACATCATCCCCAAAGTGGGGGCCCGCCGTCTCCGCCGCCCCTGGCCCTCCGCCTGCTGCTGGCTGTCCAAGCGGTCGGTAGCCTGGTCCCACTGGGGCCGGTGGGACCGCAAACTGCCCCGGTAACATCTGTGGCAGGGAGCCATCCGCCTCCCTCCCCCAAGAAGGGTCCCCCTCGCCCCTCAGCAGAGCCCTGGTCCCGGCTCTTTGTGCCCCTCAGCGCTGGCCGGGGCATCTCACACCGCTCCCACTGCTCTCTGCTCGCCTGGGGCACGACTTGGTTCAGCTCGTTTTGTCACTAGCGTGCTTCAAACGATCTATGAAAACTTTAACAACAGGAACAAGATGGAACAAAGCAATTCTGCTTTATAATATATGTTAAAATGAGGGTTGAAAAGACGACGAACCCGGTGAACTGCACTAGCACTTCCCCTGATAGGTTTAATTTCTTCAGTGTTAATTACAGAAGAACCTCTAGATTCCAGCCGGGTAATTCCTTCCTCATGATTGTAGTGGGTGCAATCCATGTTTTCTAATGACCTGTCAGTCGTAAAGATAACACTTGATCATGCTTCAGATGCTGGTGGATTAGGTATTCTTGTTGGCACAGCAGTAAACAGACTTCCATAAAATGTCAAGGTTTGAAACTGGCACAGCATGAAGGACTGTGGGACAAACAGGGTTGGTAGGTTTGCCCTTAGAATTTGTAAGGTGATTCTCTGTGCTTCTATATTTTCCTCCCTGTTTGTCATATTCACTTCTGCTTGTTATAAATCTACAAGAAGCTGTTTTTCCGTTTCCTTCAAAGAAAAAAAGGCGCAATGCACAAATGCAAGTTTAAGCGATATCCTGATATATTTAAACTGCCAAAATAGGCCCCATTTGCAATCACCTATTACAGCCAGGACTTCCACAGAAATACTAATAAAAAAATCTTGAGCCAAATGCAATTACAGAGCAGTGCTGTAAACTGAGTACTTCTCCTGGGAGCCTGTCTCCAGATCATTCTTTGCTTTCTAAGCACAGAAAAACAAAATATAAGATGTATCAGCATGAGGTGTATTGCTTGATTCAGCACTTAAAACCAGCTTATATCTGCATTTCCAAGCAAAAGTTATAGCCTTATAACAGCACTATAGCAGCAGTGATATTAATTAACTAAAAATGAAAGAATTAAGGATTATATTAAAGGAAGATTCTTTTAGAAAGAACCAGTTAAAAATTAACCTGTGTAAGATATTTTTATCCTTGTTTTTCTTGTTTGTTAGAGGTTGTTGCTTGCTGATTGATATGTAGCCATATTTCTTATTTAATTTTGTTATATTTTAATTTCTTTGTGAAATTATGGTATGCTTGGTGTGAAGATAAGTGAGATGATACCGGTCCTTTTATTAAGGAACATCAAAGCTAAGATGAGATCTTTGAACATTTATACACGTAGTCTCAAAATTAGGGATTTAGAGTTCTAAAATAACCATTTGCTTAAGTCTTTTTATGATGAGGTTGTGGTTTGGACATGGTCCAAACAAGCTGAAGTCCAACTAATCTTGCCCAAATAATTTAGGATTCCCTGCATCTGAGAATTTCCTTCCTGTCTGATTTCTGTCTGTTCTCATTCCGATTTACTTTTAAACAGCATTCATTAAAAGTCAGGCAGACTGTAATACTGCAAACACTCTTGTGTGTGACTTCACTGTATTTAGTAGCTGTATTCTTACAATGTTAGAATCAAATATAGATGAAGATCTGGCCTAAGATTTGAGGATTGCAAGACAAAGTGTTACAATTCCTTCCTTATTTAAATAACATTCTCAAACGTTGAACAGAGGCATTGCATTCCAGATATCACTGGATAGATTGGATTTCTTGTATTGGAGAACTTTCAGAACACCCAAAGGAGAAGAACTTGCCTGTTTCTTTGAAAAAGGGAGAGAAAAGGGCAAACAGTACTTGAAATAAAATATGGCAGTCACATACTGGCTTATCCAGCAGAGGGAGTAGCTTCCCACTGTTGGGAATGGCTTCAGCAATCTGTCCATAGGAAAATCTGTGATTACCATTTAGCTGTTTATTATTTAGAACATTACATACCATAAATTACAATGATAAGTAGTGCTTTTTTTTTTTTTTTTTACGTAGTCAATGGTCAGCCATACCTTGCAAATTACATTTCTGTTAAGAGGATTGCAAAAATGCTAAGGTTGGAATTGGTGTGTTGACAAGTGTTGTAAAGTATTCAGATGTCTAAACTGAACACAATGGCCTTTAATTTTGTCTTCATCTTTTCATATTGGTCTTTGTTTAGATTCATGGAAACACAGACCAGTTTGGGTTGGAGAGAAACTTCAAAGAACATTTAGTCCAACCTTCCAGCCATGAGCAGGGACACCTTTCTTTCACTTGGTCGGTTTGCTCAAAATACTGTCCAGCCTGATTTTGATCACTTCCAATAATGGGGCATCCCAACAACTTCTGTTCAACTGCCTTCAGAGATTCCGTCCAATTTACATTATTGTCCAATTCTGTTTCTGCACAGTGTACTGATTAGAGCATGGAAGGCCTGTCGAGCTGTTCCCTCTACCTGCCTGCCTTGCTCTCTGCCTCTGCAGGGCAAGAGGCAGCTTGACGGCGTGCCTTTTTTGCCTTTATGCCATGTGTGACTTTTGCTCTTTGCCCACAGCCATCCTCTTTTTTTTTGTACCACCATGCTTCCTGAAAAGGATTCGAGCACAAGCTCCATATTAATTTAATAACAGCAAGAGGCTATGTCTTGAAGGTAGCATTGCATGCCATGGTTTGACATTTTTACCAGGCACAAAAACTTTTTATTTATCGTTTCCAATAAATATTCACTTAAATAACTGCAGTTTACCCATATACAATAATATACTTTGAATGTTCTTGCTGTATGTGTGCTCAAAGTCCAAATGTTAATGATCCATGTCTTTTAGCTGAAGATAGCTAAAGGAAAAATGAGAAAAAAATGGTTCATTGGTTATTGTGCATTGTTACTAAAAGATAATGTAAAACTGTATGATAAAACAATCCTGAAAAGGAAGTATTTTTTAGCTGCATTTTGTTTCCAATATTGGTTACAGGATCAATTTTTGCCTGCTTCGCCATTCAACATACTCTTTACCTCACAGTATTAAACTTGTTTTAGATTCTGTTTCTTATTAAGTAAATAAAATTATCCAATCTTATATATATTCTTTTTTTTTAAATGCACATTAAAAGCAATTAAATTCTTAGTAGGAATTGCTAAAGAAATTACATTTATTTTACTATCCTAAACTCAGTACTTAGAAGTCTAGCAATGGAATTATGCTGATACATGCAATATTACCTTTAACAATTGAATGAAAGGGAACCGATAAACAGAAATGCCTCTATTTTGCAGTACTTTAAAATATTCTGGTAAACTGTTGTTTATTTTAACAGCTTCATAACTAGATGCTACTTTGCTGTAAATACAAAGAATTGATTTGCACTTTCTTTCTGCAGGTGCTGCTTTGTGTTGTATATGTTGTTCATCCAGAAGATCCACTTATATTTTTAGAAGAAAACCTCAGAGAAATAATGGCAAAGTGATTGGATAATTTCTTATGATACATACTGAATTATTCTCTGTGTGTATGTGTGTGTGTGTGTGTGTGTATTGTGTGTTGATAATATTGCACTCAGTCTTTTCAAATATACTAATGGTACAGCATCTACTATGTAGACTGCAATTTAAATGATAATATTGCTTTTTTGCAAATATTGATGGCATATGATATTGCAAAAACAGTAAGGCAATGTCTCTAAAACATTGAATATATTTTATATCTATGGGTTTGGGGGGCTTGGTGTTCTGTTTGTGGGGTTTTTTGTCTACAGAATATTTAATGAGTGTAGCCTCTGCTTAACGCTCCTCTTTGTTTAGTTGGTATATTAAACCCTTACTTTTGTGGTAATCAAAACTGAGGTGCTGTTAAGTGTTTTAGCTTCATTGCAGTGCGCAGTACATTTACCTACCTGAACCAGGGATGGGGCCTTCAAGAACTGCATCATTAAGTGAGGTATTTATAATTTTTCTGTTCTCTGTGCGTTCTTTCACCCTTTTAAATGAAGGCAGCACAGCATGAGATAAAAAATTACTTAGTTTTGTTTATTCTGGAATCTTAGAAAATAATGTGATATTTCTTGCTTTAATATTCTGCAATTTTCTGGTTGGAGTTTTCAGTGGATGTGAATAATAAATCCTTAGTCTTTGGGACCACTCACTAAACAATTGAGTCAGTAAATTGGCATGCAGTGTGAGTGGGTTTTTCTCTTGATTATCTCTGTATAACTGTACTCAATTTTGTCTTCTGTTAGTACATCTGTCCTGAGTTCACAGCAATTACATTTCAGCTATTTCCTCTTTTGCTAACTATTCAATTAGTATTCAGATCAGTCCAAAACTGGAATACTTGATTTATACAGTGCATATATACAAATACAGACTTGTTGCAATTAAATCCCCTCATGGATTTTCTTAGGAGTAAGAGCAATACATGAGATAAGCCCCAGTATTTTCTGAGACTCTTTGCTTTTTGTACTGTCAAAGAATCATACTTTCTTTTACAGTGATATTTTTAACCCATAGTCTTACACAGTTTTGGTTTTGTAGAAATTCAGACAGGTTTATTAAAATGTCAGTTAGAATCATGTGGAAATGGCTGATGTAACAATGGGTCTTGAAACAATTTTTGCAAAGAGTAACTAGAATATTTAGTGCGTTAAATAGCGGAATACAGCTGATCAATAAATGAGTGGATATGAGAGATGAAAGCCTGAATTTCAGTTATTGAGCTTTCCTTCAAGACACTAGTTCTGGTTTATATGCTAATTTAACTTTTTCTCTAACTTCTCTGTGTAAAAACAGTAGTGTTGTTTGGTAGTGAAGTACTTCTAACTATACGCATAAAATTATACTTGATTTTTCATCACTTCAAATTAGATCCTTTAATTTGCAACAATCAACATGGAAAAGATAAGATATAATTTTTTTGTGTGACTCAAAATATTTATAAAATACATGTACTATACCTTACTTTGTGTACTGTCAAATTATTTTTTGGATTACTAAAGAATTGTGTACAAAAGAATGGGACTTTTTCAGCAGAAACTTAATGAAGCTTTATTTTGGGTAATTATATGTATTTTACACATACTTCAGGAACATCATAGGAAAAATCTTTTACCAAAGTAGTATTTATGTTGTTCCTGTGTGTAAGAAAAATGTTTTTGTTTTAACACAACAACATAAAGAGAGAACAAACTTAGATTTGGTATTAATTTTCTCTAATGTTATTCTATATTAAAACTCATAAGTTCTGACTTTACTCCTGTTCCAAACCTGATACTTCTGTACTTTAATCAGTTCTATTTGTGAGAAATATGGTGGTATACCCTGAATTAAAAGGACAATTTCTATTTAGGTCTGAAAGTAAATAATCTGTTTTCTCTTACGCTCTTTCTTTGGTTTTCTGTGCTTGGGATTAGGAAGATCATACTTCATGTAATCCAAATTTTCCTTTGAAAAATGGGGATAATACTGAGATATGTTTTAAAATATGATAATCACAATAAATAAACACATCCACTGCTTTCTGTTATGTATATAAAATTTGATGATCCTCCATTTAGAATTACGTAAAGTGGGCTATTTTGTTTTGAAAAGCATACAGTGCCTAATATAGGCACAAATACTGCTAGGAACACTGGTGTAAATCCTTACTAAGAACCACAGAAGTATAGAATTGGCAGGGAGGTGAATGTTTTCAAGCTGTGCTGTGGTTAACCTTGGTGCAGATTTGTCTAGGGTGGTTTTACTCATTTTAAATATCACAGGTGTTGGAGACACACCAATCTCAGCAGGCAGTGTATTCCAGTACTTCATAATCCTTTCTACTGCAAATATTTTCCCACTACAGTAGCCCAAAAAAAAAAAAAAGCCCCAACCCACCACCTATTTTTTTAAATCTTATTGTCTTGTGCAATAGGGACATAGAAGATTATTCATTTTTCCTTCAGTGCAGCCTTTCTAAGATTGTCTCAGCTAAGAGTTTTGTTAATTATCACAGACATTGGACTGGAACAGAACATGTTCCATTTATGATTTCTCCCAAGTATATGAGTTTTGGGTATTTTTAATATGAAACGAGCGAGATTTTGGCAAAGGAATGTAGCTATGGAAAGTCTAATTCATTCAGCAAGTCAGATACAGAAAGATAGTGTATTTTAATATATCAGCAATATATGACTCATTGGAAATACATTTTTGTTCTGAATCTAATTATTTCTTACTGCTTAGTCTGGAAGGAAAATGGGACTTTTACCAATGGTTAAAATTGGTAAGATATAAATTGAATTTGCATTCTGTTACCTTGGGGTTTTTTTGTATCACCAAAGAAATATGAGTAGTACTTATGTAAATGCAGTATCTAACACTTCTAAATTATTTTCTACAAACACTCAATTGTCCTCCCATAAATACAGATCTGTACTTTAGTGAAGTACAGATGAGAGTAGCAGGGCTTTATGGAGGTAGAAGTAAGGAAATTTTCATTGCTTGATAGTTCAGAAAATTACAAACATGTAAAAATTTTATTAAAATGATTGGATGAATTGCTACTGAAAAATATGAATGTGTGTTTTATTTAAATGATAAATAATAAACATCAGTTCCATTCAGAAGTTTATATTGTTGAGCTTGACTGCTTTGAATTTTACAGCAAACTGCAGAGTTTTGTGGATTTTACTTCAGATCAGAAACTGTATGAAATTACTCATTATGTTTTGCAGTTCAGAGGATGGATAAAATATAATTTGCTAAACAGGAATGACAAAAAATCCAGTAGAAGATGACTCTAGGGTGGGTCCATTATAATGACCAAATAATAAAAGTTATCATAGAGAAGTGGAACATGTGGGTACAGACTGACAAAGAAAAAAAGACATGTAAGTCTAGGTAGCTGGTCTGCATAAGACAAAAAATATGTAATATGTAATCAAAAGTTATGCTGCATAAATTACATGTTCTTGGTCCAACAATTTATCCAGCTGCCTTTTTGCAGGATGCCATCCATTGGTTTGGCTGTGACAGCTTGATGCCATGAGTGCCATGAGAGAGGCAGGTCCCTGTGTTCTTTGCTAGGACAGATGGTGCTGGTACTCTTCTCTCAAGACTGAGCAATGATGCTGGTTGGGAGGTGTTAGGGAAATGGAGTGTACGTCACAAGTACGGGGTGGAAAGAGTCAGGGTGCTTTTCTGGGAGGTGAAGAGTGCAGTGATAGGGTTAAAACAGGAGGGATCACAGCCTTGGAGTCTGAGCTTTGAATAGATGGAATGCATGATGAGAGGTGAGGATGGAGTGAAAATCAAACTAAGAAAGTCAGGAGACAAACTGATATCTTAAAATACTTAAAATTTTAGTCTGACTAGATTGGGCTGGCTAAAAATGTCCTGTTTCTGGAACGTATCAGGGCATTCTCAGGGAACAGTATTCTTAATAGCATTTGCACCAATTGGCTTGACTTCCATAATTAGGTTAGAATGCATATAATTGAGTCATTTTTTTAATTGTGTATATTTACATTGTGTACACTTTTGTAGACATTTTGGGTCATCTAAGTCACCTAAACACACATTTCTGGTATAATTCAGCATGTCCTGGGATATGTGCTGGGAGATAGAGCATGGAACTTTGGGACAAGTTACAAAATAATGTTTTTTTAATCTGTAAAGTGTGGAGGGAACAAAAATTATTACAGAAAAGCAGTAACCCTACTGAAATGCTTCAATTTTGTATTTAAAAGATTGCAGCTTCCTTGATCCAGAGAGAATTGCAAGTCTGTGTGGTTGGCACCTGTTTTCTTTTTCTTGAGTATTTTATTTTATTCAGTATGGGAAATTCAGAAAGAGCTTTTCTATTTAGAAGACAGAGCAGAAGTTTGCTCTAGCTGAGTGCCTGACCATTTGCTGCAGAAAGGCAGAGTCCTTTCTCTCTTCCTTTCTCCCTCTGTGAATCCCTCTTTCTGCATTTTGGCGGATCCAGAGTGTAGATACAGTCTCCTTCAACAGGAGATTGTTATTGGGTGTTGTCTCCTGCAGGCCACATATGTGTTTGCTCTGAGCATTCACAGACTTTGGAAAATAAAGCATGCCTGGACTTTTCAAAGTTGTGGGACTTATGATTAGTGGTCTTTATTGTCTCTGGCACTGTAGATGATGTTTGGGACGGATCATTTCAAAATTACAGGGTATTTAGTAAATATAATTATTAGCACACCGTCATTTATTTCAGCTTTCTGTTCTGCCCCTGTGCCAAAAAAATCACATGAGTTTTTACTTATGGCTGGACAAGGTCTGTCCTCAGGGCCAGCTGGACACCATTTTCTTTATAAATCACAGTTTCCTAAAAAACATCAGTGATACCACAGTACCCTGATGTTGAGTTATTGACAGAAAATTATTGTTGTGTTTTAAAAGTGGCTGCTGTGGTCTTGATACTGAGTTTGAAATTAGGTGGAGTTTTGAAGTTAAGGAAATGATCCACATGCCCAAATTAAACAGTCTTGTGGTTAGAGAAGCCCATGATGGATCCAACTATATTTATCATGGATGCAGGTCTTTGAAGAGATGCACAAGAAGGATTTGCTATCAAAAAGAGCCTACACATTTCTATACCTTAAAAAAATCTTTTTAAACCCCAACTGCAATCTGTACCAGCTAAATATCTTTAAAATGAATGTGGATATAACAAGTTCCAAAAATTCTGTGATAAGAACATAAAGCCAGAAAACCTGGAAGAATTTTATATGAAGCAGAGACAGCTTGTTAAAAAGCAGCATACTTTGAAGAGCAGGCAAATTACCTTGAAATAACCTAAGCAATTAAGTGCTAGTGGGAAAAGACACATTATCAGTATTTTTTCTACTGATTTTTACATTTCTAGCTAATGAAATTATATTTATTATGAAATTATTAATATTATGGAAAGTTGTGTAGCTAATATGGAAATACCCTTCTATAAACCAGAGTGGCATCTTTGCTGTGTTTTCATGCTGATATCTTACTATTAACTTACATACCTTAAATGAAAAAGTCTTTGGAAATATGTAAGAAAAAATTTCTCTTCAGTGATAGGATATGGGATAAAATTAGAAAGTGTTTTTGTATTTTTGCTATCAGCCAATTACCATATCAAGTTTAAACTGTAGCCATTAGTGTATTATTGTGCAGTTAAAAGAGAAATTGCATTACAAGCATGAAGTTTTTCTTATCTTTAAGTTGCTTTAGGAAAAGTGATGAGGGATTATTAACTGTGTTATTAACTGTGTTCCTTTCTGGTTTCTTCTTCATAATTACAATTACAGATTTTAAGCATTGCGTATTAGATATTTATGCATGTGATTATGTAATTCAGTACTGCAAATGGTTTCTGACAGCAAGTTTTCAAGCTGGGCTTCCCTCAACGTGTTCTGGTGCTTTGAGTTGTCCTTCCCCAGATGCGAGATTTTGCACTTCTTGATTTTCATGGGGTTCCTGTCAGCCCCTTTCTCCAGCCTGTCAAGGTCCCTCTGGATGGCAGCATGACCCTGTGGTCTGTCAGACTCTGCTCCCAGTTTGGCGTCATGTGCACACTTGCTGAGAGTACACTCTGTCTCATTGTCCTGGTCATTAATGAAGATTAATTAAACAGGACTCACCCCAGTACTGACCCCTGGGCTATACTGTTGGTTACTGGCCTCCCACAAGAGGCTCACTGACAAAAAAATCCCCAAACCCATGCCAAATAACAAGCTAAAAAAAACCCAAAACTAACCATGGTCCTAGATACTAATGTGGTGTTCACAAATAATCAGTACTTGATTCTATTGCCGAATCGAAGTTCTTCAAGATGTAAAAAATCGCCTTAGTTCTTCCTGATTCTGTGCATGTGAGTACATGTGACAGAGTTTGGAAGTTAATTCCCTTTATGACAGCATTTTGCAATAGTTTCAGGTCAGTAATATTTTTCTCAGTATGGCTGTGTGCTCCACTAAGCAGAGAAGTGGGCATGAAAACTAGAAGCCTTTATGATCAGCGTGAGAGGTTTAATCCTAGTGTGAAAGTGTACTTGATTCATTAGGAATCACCTGCATCCCAACTATTACTCATCTATTTTATCATGAAGAGTCTGAAAACAACTTGGAAGTGTTTTCATGAGAAAAACTCCTCTGCTACAACTAGGCAAGATCCCAAAAAAGTTTTTCATTCCTGGCTCAATATTTCTTAAGCAGGAGAATATTACTGATTGACTCTTGTCTAGCCTACATTCTAATTGAATTCAAATACATAAAAAGAAAAGGAAAATTGTTTTATTTTCCAAACTAAAAAGTGGGGGTTTTATATTTGAGACTATAATGAATTTATTATTTAATCAGATAATACATGAGTGAAATTGTTGATGCAGCCTCTAGAAATTTGAGTAATTTTTTTTTAAGAAAATGACTGTGTAATTATAGATGAGAACAATTTATGCTTGATGTGATGAAAAAGAACAACTGGCAAAGAATAAAAAGTATTTCAGTCATGGTTTTGGCTTTCAAATCACAGGATAAGAAAACAAGTCAAAATAAATCATACATAGCCACATCACCTCCTTTATGGGTGTTGTGCTTGAAAATGTTAAATCCTTCAATGGTTTTTTTTTTCCTTAGGTATTTGGGTACAAAACTAAAATCATCGTACTGGTTTTTGTGTTTAGAACTAAAAAAAGTAAAGAGCTGTTGTGATACAAGTACATCTTGTATACAAACAGCCTTTTCTGTCACCCCATTTAACTGATTCATATCCAGTGTTGATTATATCAGCTGGAGTATCAGTATGTTGACTGCCATCCATTTTCATTTCTCGTTCATATCAAAAACATTAAATTCAATTCCTGTCTCTACAAACCTTGCATTTTCCATTTTTGTTGATAATTAAAGTTTTCTGTAGGCTCAAAATCGAAGATTATGTCTATTTATATCTACTGAGTGCTATTTTAAACTAGTGATGAATCACACATGACAGTCTGCAGGGGCTTTTAGAAAACATTGATTTATAAAGCTGTTTCTTCTAGCTTTGAAAATACACAATAGTTCTTTTTAAGCATGAAACACATTTAAATCAGTATGCTATTGATATTTAGATTAAGTACATATGTTTTTAAGCTGAAACTCACTGGCTATATTTATCATATAACCAACTTGTGCCATTCTTTTGAAGTTCTTGTGGATGGTTTAATGTTGCTGCAAAACTATCTTCTTCTAGAGACTGAAAATCATATTGAGATTCTTTTCCTTTGACATTTTTTCAGCTAACACACTGAGTTGAATTGTCTGTTCAATCATAGGCTACAGATGTGATGAACCTTTCCATTCAAACTTAGTTTGAGTTACAGTTCTGACCTCATCTTCCCAAATAAATCCAAGATTACACAGATTTTGGCAGCATGCATTTATTGTTAATGTTAAAAAAGCAGTTATAGTAACTGTGGGTTAGGTCTATTCATCTTACAGTTTGTGTGGGTTTCTTGATAAATTAATTATTTGCAATTTTAAAAAACTGGTTTGGTGTACTCTAACTTTGGCCTGTGGCGCATTCATGAAATAGTGGTCTTTGCCTAATATCTGCATGTGAATGTTAATATGATTCAAGCTCAGACTGTCTTTGGCAAATCAGTGTGTTACTGTGCCAGAGAATATGAGTGTATGAGATGCATGGGTTATGGCTCAGCTGTTTGTGGTATTCCTCCACCTACTCAGTGATCTTGGAGAATCATTTCTCTTCTGTGTCTGACTGGGAATTGCCTTTAAATGCTGCCATTAGTATTCATAGTGCAGGAGCTAAAATTTCCTCAGAAGCTTTTGAAGTGTTTTATTTCCAGTATTGACAGACATATCCATTTTTCCTATATTCTGTCATGGAAAACATGGCACAAAATAATCTTTTCTGTGCTTCATCTGGCTGTGTAGAGACAGGGGCACTGTCTCGGTAGAGCAGTGCAGTTTATCCTGTCCTGGGTTAATGCTGAATTGTATCCCCATTCATCTGTTTAGTTCAAAAATAAGTTTTGCATCTCTAAAACTGGATCTGAGAGTGAAAGAGAAGTAGTAGAATGTCTGAGGTGGCTGTTTTCAAAACAGAAAGATAAGAATTTTCAGCTTTCCTTCACACAGCCTGTGTTGTCTGCAGTGCGGACGGCGGGACAGAGCTCTCCTTTGCTTTTCATTAGTTTTTAGCTAGCTAAAGCAAAGAAGTTCTCCAGACTGTAATTTTTTTCTCCTCCTTTTCCTTGGAACTGTTTGAACCTGCTCTAGACTAAAACCCAGCAGAGCCCCAGGAGCTCAGACCTGAGGCCCACTGAGCCTGGCCTGGGCCCGACATTTCCCAACATGGAGGGACTGACAATAACTGAGTGAGCCGAGCTACAGCCCACGAAAGGAACTTTCTGAATTCATCAGCTCTTCGGAGCAGCAAGAGGTTTTGTTGTTTAGTATTGTTCATTTGTGGTGCTAGAGTGCTTCGCTGGTTAAATAAACAATTTTTTTCCACCTTCCTCTAAGGAAATTTTTTTTTTTCCTGAACCAGCTAGAAGAGGAGCCAGGTTATATTTGCTTTCTAGAGGGACCCCACTTAGAGATTTCTTCCCAAATTTGCCCTAAACCAGAACACATCCCTTAAGGCAGCGCTCCTAGGATGTGCACTGCATGTCAGAAGACAAGGCAATTGTCTTCATGCAATTGTATCAATTATTTCCTGGCTGTGGACAGAAAAAGAAAGGAAATCAAGAGAGAAGTTACTGAAAGAAGAGACTTAAAGAGCTTATAAAAAAAGAGGAAGGCCCATGAATTTCTTTTAGACTTGCTTTTAGGGAAGCTCTTCTGGGACATTTTTGATTATAAATAGTGTAGAAACATAGTGATGTCAACATTAAATTGTGTTTGTGTCTGTGGTGTTTGATGGAGGTTGTATTTACACGACATTTTTGAGAAGCTCAAAGAAATAACAATTAGCCCTGTAATGCCGAAGTTTTTATCAATTGTTAGTAATTTCCCCCATATGTGTGTTTTTCAGACACAGTATTGTCTTTTTTCTTGTGCTGCCTCCTTCTGCACTACCTTCATAACTCCTGTATGCTTTTTTATGTTCATACAGTCTTTTCTCAAAGAATTTGCTACTAGTCACTGTCAGGAGATCATACTAACTATTATCCTTGCCCCAACCTCCAATTTCTATTGTTGTGTTCTTACATTATTTGTAGTTGCAATTACTGCAATTTTTGTTGTCTATTCTGCCACATTCTCAGTGGGGGTGTCTGCAAATGCCAACATACATAAACCCCTGATATATTTCAGCCAGTTTTTCAAGGAGAGTTTCCCCCAGGCGCCCCCCCCCCCCCCTTTTTTTTTTTTTAATTATAGGAAACTAAGCCACCACTTGAATATTTCTGTGTGTATTTTGAAACAATTCTCTAGTATCATTGAAAAAAATGAAATATACAATAACTTTAAGCAGTAAGGAATAAAATTATAGTGCATTGTAGTTAAAAGAATAGAATTTCCAGATACTCCTTGAAAGCTCCAAAGGCCATCTAAGGAAAACAGTATCAAAGAATGCCAGCATTCAAAACTTTGGAGCATTTGTCATTGCTAGAACTCTTTTAATTTGTTGATTCCAGATGTCCAATCAGTCCTGTTGTTAAGTACTAAATTTAATTTGATTTTATTGCACAAGTGTTTCTTTCATGGAGCTTCTGTGCTGACACTGATTTCACAAGGTCATATGGAAACCTTTATTAGGAGGATAGTGTTGAATCATGTTCCTTGTTAATCTGTCCGTCCCTCACATACAGATTTCACTTAATAGCTGTGGCTAAACATCTTGTGCTGTCAGACACAGGCAGGATGTTCAGCTCACTATCCCTGAACCTTCAGCAGGTACAGCACTTTGTGGTGACAGTGCTTGAAACCCTGAATAATCACATTCCTCTCTTAACTCTTCCTTCTACTGAACAAGCATCCTATTTATTACTGTGTATCACAGGTTTTAGCCTTGGCCCTAAGAGGTACATTCATGATCTCTTTGGGAATCCCCAGGACCTTCAAACGAGAGAATTAGGCCACTGGTTGTGGTCCTCAGTCTTATCCCACTGCTTTTTCAGCTGTTACATTTTGCTGACCAGGGAGATCAGAGACCTCTCACACAGTTTTTGTTTTACATTCTTCTCCAGGATTCTCTTTCTACCCAGACTTAGCCTGCCTTAAGCTAGTATTTTTTTCCCAGCACCAACTCTTTGCAGAAACTAACATAACATGTTCTATAAATGTATTTGTTCCTACTCAGATTTTCACCATTGGCTGTGCTGCCAATAACACATGTTTTGGTGTGGTTTCCTTGCCTGTCCTTTTCAATCATACCCAGTGGTTCTGTACTGAAATAATTCTCCAGAATTTGAGAGGAGGACAACGTTACTTAATACTTGCTACTATTCGTGGCAGACCTTCCCATGTTTTATTTTTTTTTTTTACTTTCAGCACTCCTAAATTTCCAGAATATGCCCTATTTCATGAATGTTAATGGAAAATAGGATTTTCCTCCTGTTCCATTTTATCAGGATTAACCTTTAATAGTTAAGATAATGCTTAAGGTACTTCCAGGAACAAGGATGAGTCAGATACTGTTGTATTTTTGCTATGACGTTTTTGAAGGATATTGTGGAAAAAATGGCTAAATTATCCAGATTGTCAGTAAAGCACCATTAAATATAGTCATATCTGAATAATGGAGGACATAAAGGAATGCAAATAATAATGGGATGTGTTTGCTTTGAGATTCTTTGGCATTCCTACTACCCTTAACATCTCCTGATTTTTTCCTTTGTGTTGTTCTTTTATTTCATGCTAGCACTAAAGCACTGAGTGCTTTGTCTTGTAAAACAAAATGCTTGACCTTTGGGACTCGTGGTTAAAGCACCAGAGGAATGCACAAACACCATAATTGTCTCCAGATCTTTAAAGGAGCAAACTTTCTCCCTGGAGTCTCCCAGAGCTTCTTCCATGATAGTCAAGAGAAATTTAAAGTTTTGTCCCTGAATTTCTACTCTGCATGTACACATTTCTTAGTGATCCAAGTATATTATGAGGCAAGGAATTTTATCATTAGAGATATCATCTATTTAGCTAAGGTACTTGTACAGTCATTTTACTGTAGTGTTGGAATGATCACAGGTTTTAATCAATGCATATTCACATAGATAGTTGTTTGACAAGGAGGTGCTGTAACGTGCATTTTACAAATGAGTTGAGAGAAGAGTGAACTTAGAGAATGTCCCACACTTCTGAGCTTTCAAAAGTATACTTACCTTCAGTTTGGGTGGGCACTGATGTGCTGGATGCAGAGCACAGCATCTTTCACGTGATCCTCATCACCTAGAAGTGACAGCATGTAATCTGTGTCAAACTGATACAAAAACCTAAAATTCTTCCTAGAAATATTTCAGCTCTCTCTGCCTCAAAAACCAAACAAGGCAATTATGAGCATGTGGAGCTGGATATTGGGAACTAACCATGTCTTGTCTTGTCTGTGTATTGTTTTAAGGCAGCTCTGGTATGGAAGAGGCAGAGGCTGAGTTATTCATTCAAGACTGAGGAGGAACACTGGTAAAACAGCAAGTGGAACCCTCCTTCTGTGTTTGAATCCTAATTAGTATAACAACTGCCATTCCTCTTTTTCTAGAATTGCATTTAAGGTTAGTCTTAAGTTTGGTTTTTTGGTCTACAATAAAACAAAAGGAAGTCAATATAAAAATCTTAGAAATGTTTTCTGGGAATATTTCAGGAAACTGATAGATACAAAGAACTGTCAATACATTGAAGAAAAATGTGTCTTGGTCGCAATCCTGCAGGTATTTCTGTGTGAACCCGTAAACTGTGTTCATACATAAGACAGTTCCTCTCCACCATATTATGTACATTTGTGTGCATCGATTTTTACTGTATAGTTTCAAATATTTGCCAAAATACTTCACAAGAGTGTCCGAAACAAATTGTCAAAAACAATAACTAGATGAAGGAAGCTGTTGAACTAATGTCATTCTGTAGTTATTATCTGCAATAAACAGACATCTCTGTAGGCAGATAGTCCTCGAATCAACAGAATAATTAGATCAAATGTAAACAGCATGTTTTTCTTTTTCAAAGTATCAAATATCTAAATCTACTAAGGGAAACAGTTCCCTTGTTAGCCTATCACAGTGACAATTACACCATGCTTCTTTACTGTCTGAACTGTTTGCTCTTTGTGTCTTTCCCATTCCTCGTCATCTTTGTCCAGATCAAAAGTTTCTGGATAAATGGGAAGTTTGTCTTTTGGGCATTCCTCATAATAACTTCGAACATATTTTCCAACAGACCATCCTTTGTATTCCTCAGGCATTTTGCATTCTAGGCCATTGTAGTGAACATTGTAGTGATGTTTGAGCCAGTAGAAAAGATAATGTATGTTGTAATCGCATCTCCAAGGATTCTCTCTCAGCCACAGAATTTTCAGAAAGTAAAGATCTTCCAGTACTCCATATTCAAAATTCTGCAAGCTGTTGTTTGATAGATCCAGCTCCTCTAAGTTATTGAGGCCTGAAAAAGCAGCTAATCAATAGAAAAATAGTTATTGGTACTTTATAAAGTTAGAAAAAAACCATTGATATCTGTGACAGGAAAAATATGAATATCTAGAATACAAAAAACATTTTAAAAATTTTACAGTTAGTGGTTGGGGTTTTTTTTTTACTAAAGGCTACAAAAGGATTTCTCAAACATTGTACTTTAAAATATGCACATGCCATCAGAATTGAGAAATATTAAGGGAGTTGCACTGCTGGTATAACTATAAAACACTTCATGAGTCTGCCTGAGTGTAGAATAGAGACAGTGGAGGCAGGTGAATGCCTGATTTGCTCATTGAATCCTACTGTTATTGTCATGATAGAGAAGTAGGAATATGGAAACTTATTATTAGATAGTGTGCAGGGCCAGAGGTTTTTGTATGCATATAGGTATTTGTGTGCATGTATTGAACCTTTGAATTAATGTTTTAAGATTTGGAATGGAGTAAACATGGAGCTTCATAATAATACTTGTGAGTTACATTTCAAAGAGCAGTTCATAATTTTTGCAAGGATACTGTTTCATTTAATAGCAGAAGTCTTAATTTAAATAAATCAGCTGTGTAATGTTAAACCTCATACGTACCATTTTACCAATATTGCCACTTTTTGATGCTGTTCAATTGCCAGGATGGTACTAGATAAGGCCCTTTTAGCTTGATACATTTTCTCTCTCTCACACACAGTTTATGTCTGCATTCATAATTAAATCTAAATGTCCACAGGCTAGAACTTGAGTTCTAATAAAATATTACTTAAAAACAATTATATGAAGTGCTTTTTATCCAAAAAAAGTTTAAATCCTTTAGGTTTGTCTTTTATTTCATCATACAATATAATTGAAAAATAGCCTCTGATGCCTTCTAGAGTAGGAAGAGACCTGGAACAGAGACTAGACAAGCAAAAGGATGAAGTAGGTATTTATTAAAAGGCCTCAGTGGGTACACCTGGGCAGCACAGGAGCCCGGCTGGACCACACTCAAGATGAACCCCAAAAAGGCCACAAAAATGGACACCTGATCATGAGGTCTCACACTTTTAAAAGTTCTGGTCCATTAGCATATTGGAGTTAATTGTCCAATTATAGCTTCAGGTTGTGAAGCTCCAGCCTTTGTTTGTTCTTCTCACTTCACCATTGTTTTTGTTCTTGGGCCTGAAAGTTGTATTGGTAGCCCTTGGTACCAAGCTAGAAAAGGAATTTGTTTTTCTACCTACTCTGTGAAAGAGAGATTAGTAGCACTTAATATAAACCCGAACAGGAGAATTTACACAGAACTACACACTAAAACGGCACGGAATCTAAAAGCTAAAACTTAAGGCATCACCTCCATACATGACATGTTTCCTTAGATGGGGCAAAGATATTTGAAAAATCATTTAACTACTTAGCATTTTGGAAAATAGTTAGCATTCAGGTTCCAAATTACCTTTTGTATGTTGTTAGTTTAGCATTAAGAAAAGGCAACTGAAATGTATCTTTCTCTATTGATTTTCATGATGAATACATTACCTTTACTCTGAATTGAAAGGTACAAAAGGTAAAATTTGCACCAACTTCTAGATTTTTAAATCCTTCTTCCCCCCTCACCCCCTGATTATATCAGATTGAGACAGTATTTAATAAAAGAGGAATAATTTTTAATGAGTATTTAAAATTATTCTTACCAGGATCAATGTATGCTATTCCATTACTGTTTAGATTTAATATCTTCAATTCACTGGCATCTTCAAAGTCCTTGGCTCTTAGCTGTCTAATTTTGTTGTTGGACAAATCAAGTTTAGCTATATCTGGAGGTATATTACCAGGAACTTTCTTTAAATCTTAAAAAATGAAAAAGACATAACTTCTATCAGCTTTAGATTATTCTTAGGTATCACAGTTGTATGCCAGACACAGTATTATCAGTCTAATATTGTTTCTTGTTTTCTTTCCCTTTTATCCCCTATACTAATGTGACCATGTTGCTTCTACTTCTGAATTTCATTCTTTCTTTACTTGTACCTTTACATTTCATGTGAAAATTGTTCTCTTTATTAGTGTTTATAGTAAAACCTCTGTGGTTTATATGTTTATTTTAGTAGAACTAGACCATTCATAGAACAAGACATAGAAATAGGGTAAGTAGTGAAGATACTATATTAATATAAAAAACGTGTGTGAAGGTGTTGATTGCTAAAAGAAAAGAAACCAGAGTAACTGTATTAAAAAACATCCAGGCAGCAGAGTTGCATTCTGTCTGCTTCTCTCTCCCATTTCTATCATTGGCATTTCCAAAGTATCTGAGGACCTCTCTGTATCAGTGTCCATATCCTTATAGTGTTCCTTGCAAAAGAACTCCAGAAAGAACAGCATCTACTCCAGTAGTAAGGGCCCATGTTTGAGAAGTGCAGACTGTGCTTGGAGCCCTCTCAGGGCAATGTTAACAAACCTAATCTCCAGGATTATTATATTTGCTCCATGAGAGTTCTAATCCAGAACTGTCATAACAAGAAAATGAGCAGTGTCCCTTATTTGATCATCTTTGAATGAAAGCAAGTAGTTTCTGGATCTGTGCTGGAACCTGTGTGGTCACTGTACTTCTGAAGTTCTGAAGATATCTAATGAATCAAGTATTTTTGAGACTAAAGCAACATACCAGAGTCTTCCTGACTTATATCTGATTATGAGCAGAACTTTGGTATTATAAATACATAAATATTATAACAACTCCGCTTGCTGTGGTTGGATTACTTCCTGCTTCTGCAGATGTCAAAGTTTCAGGGCCTATTTATCACCAAAAGAATGCATATAATGCTTGAATTTAAGACCCGGAGAGTTTGGCAGTACTAGAAAGCAGATTTTTTTTTAACTGTCCTTGAAAATACAAGTTCTTGGGAGAAATGCAAACAAACTACTTTTGCTTCCTTATACATATATGTATGTATATATATATATATATATATATATATATAATATATATATATATTTTTTTTTTTTTTTTTTTTTTGAAACAGAATCAGGGCATAAACGTCCTTAATTCGGAATACCACTGGCATGAGAGATATAACACTATTTTTTTTTTTTTTTTTTTTTTTAATTTTTTTTTTTAAACAGAATCAAGGGCATAAAGTACTTAATTCTGGAATACCACTGGCATGATGAGATATAAGAAACTATTTTTTTAAAAAAAGAGAGAACATACATGTGATTTTAAGACATTTCAATCATCAATGCATTTTTAAGACATTTCTTTCACGAGCTGTCTGACATTAACTGAAAGCTCCTGATGTGCTGTCATAGTTCTTTTGACATACTTAGTAGTGGTAGAGTGAGTGCTTGTCATTCCATTCCCTCCATGGCAAAGAAATAATGGATTGCAGATTTTCCATCTACTGGTTTAGCAACTGATGCACTTTTTTTTTTCTATTCTGAATTCTTGTCCACACAGATTAATAGAAATATTTTTGTTTTCCCTGGATTTTGTGTGCATTACACTCCTATATCTGATGAAAATTCCAGTGAAATCTACTGTACAATATTCATATACAAAGACAGTAAGTACAATACTTTCATCAAATACTACCATATGTTCAGAAATACCATATATCCATGGGATATCTGCATCCAGCTGTCAAGCATATGCCAGTAGATCTAGTACTTCCAAAAAATGATTGAAACATATTCAATGTGTCCATCTTGGCATGCAGGAAGTTCTAGATTGATATACTTCTATAATTCTTGACCTGAAGGAGGGAGCCCTTGTACCCTCTAGTGCCCTCTTGCTGAGGCTGAAATAACTTTATTCCTCCATTATTAACATTAAAGATAATAAATCGTGTTTTCAAATAGCATAAAACCCTTTTGAAACTACCATGAAGATCAGACCACATTGAATATTTCTATGAACTTAGAGAATAAAGTAAAAAGATCTTCAAGTTTTTGAGTATATTTGTGTATTCAGCTCATCTCTTTTATACCACTAAGTGAGGAGAGCTGTAAAGTCAGTCTTTGCTTATATTAGGATTATAATTTATGCCTGGGTTTTGTTCCATAACAGTTTACTGTATAGTAATAATGATATAATTAAGATCCTGTGAAGGATAATTACGATCATAATCTATAATCTATAATCTAATAATAAAGATCCTATGTACAAGGAAAGGTAAGATAGGTGAATATTAAAAAAATCATAAAAGCATAATTAATAAAAAGATGTAGTAGCTGCATGGTAAAAGAAAGAAAAAATTGAGGCAAAGGGACAAGAAAGGAATTTACAGGGGGAAAAATAGTAAGGAACACAGACCATTTTTATGACATACATAGTAGATAAACCATGTAATCAAATACCTGAAATTAGTCCTTGATGTTTAGATTTTATCTCCTTATACTGAATTCTGAACTTTTCTCTGGCATAAAGGTGCAAGAGTAAGGGCACACTGAGGTTTTTACATAAATCAAGTTACTCTTAAAGTGAATAGAAGTTCAGCTAAACAAAACATGCAGGCTAAGCTCTGCTAAAATTGAGGAAAAGGCCTCACAGTGTCAGCTGCTTCAAGCAATGCTTCTTATTTCAGAATTGTTATGTTAAAGAATGATTCTCCTTTGAATTTTTTTGTTTGCTTTGTTTTGTCGTGGGATAAAATATGGGAAATATAAAAGACAAATAAATGTGCATTTTCATGTTAATATATACCCCATCTGGTTTACCCTTAGGGCTTAGCTGTGGCTCTTAGGGGCCTGAGAAAGATTTAGAGGTGGAACAGATCCAAGAACTGAAAAACATTTCCTGAAGTCCCTTCAACTTTGAATTGTTTGCTGGGTGCTGGAAGAACACAGAGGAAGTATTTCTTCATGAACAAAAGCATGCAATTGCTTCCCTTAGTAGAAGAAATCTTGTGCAGCAAATATGAGGATGCAAAGCCTTTGCTCTTCAATCAGGTTCCTCTGGGCATTGAAAACACAGCTGGCTGCTCCAGTCTTGCTTCACAGCTCACTTCTGTCAAAGTTATGGCTATCTTTGTGTTTGTACAATGGAAGAAAGAAAAGACATTCTGTGCTTTTCCATATCAGTTCAACAGTTTCAGCACAGCTGTAATTTGACTGATTAGCATGTATATAGTTGTACAATCAGACTACTTCAGTAGTAGTACAACTTCAGTAATATGCTTAGTTTTATTCCTGTTGATTTCTGTTAGATACTTACTTTACAGCACTAACGACTCTCTGTGGAATTTAGGCTGCAGAACAGAGGTAAAAGGCAGGGAGAATTCCTACTTATTGCTGGTAGTTTCAAGTGAAAACCAACAATTTCAGTTTAAATAAAGCAAGTACTAGTACTAAGTTTATTTGCGGTAAATAGCGTGTGAATAAATGTAGTAAGGATTAAATAAATAGGATATTAAAATCATTCATTCTGTCATAACGACAGATACGTACCTTTTCTTTTGCAGTTCAGAGTTGTCACAGGAAACACATACATGTGGCACAAAGAAGAATCAAATTCTGGTTTGACAGGTTCAGGCTTCTCCCGTTTTATGTTTTTGGGATCTTGCCTGTCCTCTTCACTACATAGCTGATCAGCTTTTATCTGCTTTAGCTTTTGATTTTTCAGTTCTATTGGGTGAACACATTTGGCATAATTTCCCAAATTCCTGTTTGTTGGAACCTGTAGCATTGTAACAAGAGTTTCTAATTCACAGCTGCAATGCCAGGGATTGTCATAGAGACGTAGGTAGTTTAGACTGGGCGTATAAATAAAAATCTCCTCAGATAAAATCTTAATTTGGTTATGCTGAAGTAAGAGTGTGGTAAGTTTATCCAAACCATAAAAAGCCTCACTCTCAATTTTTGATATGTCATTCTGTTGTAAATCCAGACTTTTCAGTACTTTATACTTGGAAAACATATTGTTCTTTAATTTACGAATCCTGTTTCTTGCTAGTAGCATGTGTTTTGTATCCTCTGGCCAATCAGGTGCCACAAAAACCAATTTTCTTTCCTGACAATCTAAGTATTTCTCATGAAGATAAGTGTAAATATCACATGTGAGGCCTCGGGCATTACGCTTAACAGTGCTAGATGTTCTCCTTAAGATGTTTTCCCTTTCATTGTTTCTCAAACTTCTATTCCTTGTCCTCCTGCACTCAGATGCATTACAAAGGAGAAGTAGTGATATAATAGTAACTACTAGCATCCTGACATTCAGCTGGTCTAAGTTATTTTCTATGACAGTTGGAACAGTTGAAATTTTTGGATAGTCTGAATCAGTATTGTACAGATCCGAGGAGGCACAGCTGCGGTATGTGAGATCCCTGTGTTGGAAGAAAAGTAAAACATTAGAATAGATGAAATGGTTATTTTCATAGAGGGCTGTATATAATATGCAGTCAAGTACTCAAATATCACACTACTTAGAACTTCACAAATACTTCGATGATTTAATGTTCTATCTCTTTTTGTTTGTTAGCTTTTACTGACTCTGGCCTACTGTTTTTCATTATGATTAAACATGGGAAATTATATGGACAAATTTATCACTTATCTTCGTTAAGAGATTCTCCTGTGTTCAGGAAAACAGCATCAGGCTGGACCTTCTCATATCTAAGTTAATCTTGGAAGATGAGCTCAAATTAGAAGTGTGAAGTTGGTCTTTCCCAACTTCCTGAGTGCTGAACAACTGGAACACATCCAGAGCCAGACTGGGGAAAGCCATCCAGTGCCCATCAGACTCCCAGTTTTAGTTTCTGCTCTGGTGTGAGCTTGTTTTCAAGTCATTTTCTCAAACTTTTTACCCCAATTTTCAGGGTTTTGTGCTTTCATCTCAGTAATCTGTTCTGACCATGGTTCAGGATATTGGCCCAGACAGATTGAACCTTTATGAGGAGTTCTTACATTTATGTCATACATTGAGAATTTGAACTGTTCACCTTTAATATGATAGTTTTTTGGCTTGGTTGGGTTGTTTTTTGTTGTGCTTTTTGTTTGGTTGTTTGGTTGCTTTTTTGTTTTTTTGAGGTTTGTTTTGAGTTTGGAGTTTGTTGTTTGGTTTGGAGTTTTTTAGGTGAATTAAAAAATTGGCAAGACTTAAATATTTGTAAATGCCAGGGATTAAATATAAGAACTACAAAGTCTTTCTACAAATTCTCATTTGTACCAAGAAGAAAAACTTTTTCTAGTGCTGTGGCTATTTGGGTTACAAATCTTCCTGATAAAAAGTAGAAACTTGTGTTCTTAAGCACTTTGAAAATGGAGTTTATTAGGATTCAGAGATAATCAGTGAAGTTCTCATTGGTTTTCTACAGTACCAGGGCAAAATGATATATTCAATCTCAATTTTGATAAACAGGCTTCAAAACTTCACCAGTCTGGGAGGAGGGTTTTGTTGTTATTATTAGCTAGGAGTTATCAACAACAATACATTTAAATCCTGTATTGTTTACAACTTTCATTATTCCTTCAGTAGCCACTTGGGCTCTAAAAATGTCTCACTAAATTTTTTGATATTTTTAAGAGCTTTAATTTCAAAGCTGTCAATTGCAACCACTATTGTGTATTTGTTCTTTTTTTTTTTTTTTTTTTTCACAATTTAGCATTTTTAATTTATCTTGCTTCCATTAATTTTCTTTTGTTTTTTTTTTCATTGCTCTTCCTTGATGGAAAAACGATGTTTGACTTTGCTTTAATTAATATTTCTTAGAAAAGGCAATATTTTATGCAAATTTTTCTTATAATAATCTAAGAATAACATTAGTATTTTGTTCATAAATTATGTTTCTTAATATATTCATCCATTTATAGGCTATTTCTAGTGTTAAATATATTAAAAAATTATTTTGTAATATTTGTAGTCACTTTTTAGTGAAGTGTACGTCCAGTGTTTTAGCTCAGAAACACCAGTATTTACACACAAGCTTTTCAAAATCACCATAGGTAAAATACAGCTTAAGAATTTCAAACAAAAATGGTTTAGGATAGTCAAGTTAGTGATGCGAGGGCTGCTTTTCTCCTCTTATCAATAGATCTAGTAATTTCATCATAGAAAACTATCAAATTAGTGAGGAATGCTTTGCCCTTGATAGACTCGTGCTGGCTGTTCACTGTCATTTTTTCATTCTTCATGTGCTGGCACAGGGCTTCACTGAGGATTTGCTACATAACCTTCCCAGGGACTCATATGGAGCTGACTGGCCTGGAGTTTCTTGGATCTTCTTCCATTTCCTGAAAATGGATGTGACATTTCCTATCTTCCAGTCATTAGGAATCTCCTCTGAGTGTCATGACCTTTCAAAAATGAGCGAGGCCTCTCAATGACTAGAGACAGCTTTCTTCCTCTTGGATGCACCCTGTCTCATCCCATTTCCTCAGGTGCTCCCTGACATTAACTTCTTCTACAATGGATATTGCTTCACTCTAACAGACTCTGCTCATATGCTCCAGCCAGGCACCTGAGAAGCCTTCAGACAAGTCTTAGCTGTAAAAACCACAGCTAAAAAGTAAAGGAGTAGCTTGTCCTGGAAGATTAACCAGTTCTCCTGGGCCCCTTTGCCCTCCAGGCCTGTCTACCATGAGATCTGGTTAAACAGATCCCTAAGCTAGCCAAAATCTGCTAACAAGTTCAGAGTTTTTTCTTTCACAATTTACCTAATTTTCTTCTATCTGGAATTTGAACTTCTCATTTTCTTGTTTTCATGGCTGCAGTACTAAAGCAATTCTAGTTCCTTCAAGTTGGCATCCACTCAAGTTCACATTCCTTCACCTGTTGAACACATTCCCTAGACCATTTGTCAGTCAGCTGGATGAAGAAATTGTCTTCAACATACTCTATAAGATTCGTGGATTGTTCACACTCAAACATATTTTCTGGCAGTCGATATGAGTGGCTAAAGTCTCTCATGAGTAACCAGGATGAGCAAGAGTAAAGCTTCCTTCAGCTGCCCAAAGCTTTCATCTACCATCTCTTCTTGATCAAGCAGATCAAGCAGTCTGCAGCAGATCCCTACCACAATGTAATGCTCATAGGTCTGGCTTCTAATCATTACAAATATTGATTTGACAGACTTGTCACCCATTTCAATGCAAAGCTTGTGTTCAGGTATAATTTTGCATAGAGTGCCCATCCTCCCCTTTCTGGGCTGTCATTCATAAATATTCTGGAACTTTTCATTGCATCCCTTTGGTTGCATGTGCTATCTCTCTGCACCTCTGGGGTCCCGGTGAAATCACAGCTCTGTACCTGTGCATGGACTTTGGTCCCTGCTGGTTGATTCCCAAGCTACAAGTGCTTGTGTTCAGACACTTAAAACAGACCCCTTTGTGCTGCTTTTGCATGGCAGGTTTTAGAGATTTTCCTCAGCTCTATTCCCCCCACCTTTCTCATCACTCCCTGTGCCTTTACTCCTTCCCAGGTTATGGTTATCTTTCATCTACGTACCTATTTTTACAGCTATATCTCCTCTCTCAAATCCTTTGTTGCAGGAATATATTTCAAAAGCACACACTTTCCTCTTTGGGATTGGCTTGTATTGAATTTCCAGCTATCTGGATGGTCCTTTTGCCTGAAAACTGAAATAGGGAAAAGGTGATCACAACATGGAAAAAGACACAGGCTCAACCATTACACTTTCATGTACAAGTACTGACTTTTTGCCTTTGCCTTATATTGACATTTATTGTGAAACATTTACCATACTAGGAGATTCATTCCCATTATATAAGAATGGAACAATATGAGTAGTACCTGTTCTGCACGTCAGTAAAATATGGAAGCCTTATAATTGCACAATGTTCCACCTAGAAGGTAGAAGTAAAGAGGAAGCTTGTGTAAATTATATTATATTAAATTATATTTCTGATTAGAGAAATATACCAGAGTTCAAGGAGAAAATTCACTAATGGTTTTAGATACCAGGATTGGCTAACAGTAATCTTGGTTTAGCAAAATGTGTTAACATGTGCTAACCTTCAATCAAGTGATAAGTCTCTTGTGCTCTGTAGGACTGTATAGTGTAGGCATCCTTTAAAATGATAAAATGACCCTACTTCAAGTTAGTAACAGTAGCATCACATCTCTCAGTAGTCTACTTTGAGGCCTCCAAAGAAAATGGCTGAGATGTACAGAAATTATTATGATGATTTAAAGATCTCAGGTTTTTTCCCTTGTTACATACAAATGTAATTTTAATATATTTCTGAGTATTTTTTATTATTCAGCCTGTTTAAATCTATTTAAATCTGTTGTATAGAGATAGTGCTAATGGAACTCTATGACCACTTGAGAAGGTAAAATTAAAGAGAAATATGAAAGTGTGTTTATTTTAATCTTACAGGAAATTCAGAGGCATGTGTAATAGAAATACTCTTTTTTTGAGTGATTTGTAGGATTCTGTCTGCTATAAAAAATGAAATAAATGCCCCATACATTTCATTTAGTAGTTCTTTTTATCTTTTTAGTACATCTAAAAATGTATGCTAGATTCTCTTATGTACTGCACAGTTTCACAGAAACTTTTAAAAGAAAATGCTATCCAAAAATTTCTTGTGCATGTCCTGTTCCTCATGATGATGCAAGAAGTTTGGAAGTTAGATATGTTCTTAAAAATTATTTTTGAAAGAGAGTGTTGGAACCCAGAATGCAGAGAATATTCTTCTGCATGTTTTAAGGGATCCAAACCCTCTGACAAACACTGCTTTCAATCTTTGTTCATGGAAAGGGCTTCCTAGTCTCTGGGATGTAGCAGAACTTTCAAGAATGTAAATTAGATAGTAGTATAATATGTAATTTATCACAGGGTGAGAAATTTAGATTTTGGGTTTATTAGTATGGTAAGTAGATGAACACAAGATGGATGATCCCTGTTTTAAGGCTTCTTCCTTCTTCATCATCTGCTCCATAATCTGCAGTGTTGGGGACACAGGATGATTGGTCAAAATTTGCTGCAGTGTAGTATCATGTGAATAGAGATTTAGTTAGTTAGTAGAAGAAAAATAGAAATAATGTATGTTCTTGGTGATAATTGGGTAAATTATCTACAAGAGAGCTTTGATTCTGTGTGTTTGAGGCCTTTTTGGTGTCTTTTTTCCTGTGCACCAGGCTGGTGTAAAGCCTGGTGCGTAGAAACTGCTGATCAGAAAATAGTAAGCAACCTGAAGAATGAGAAAAAACAAGAGTCCAGTTTTCCTTCTTAACAAGGACCTTTGAAAAGGCCACCCCTGTCAGGGGAGAGACATGTGGGAGTGAAGAACTTTAACAGAGAGGATTGTGGATAGGTGAATTTTGTGAGCCAAGGCCTTGTGTGGCAACAATAGAAGAAAGAGTTATTCCAAACTGAAGATCAGTGAGCTGAAGGCAGAGAATTTAGAGTCTTACAATAGTCTGCCATTCCTGTTTCAGAGGTATCTCTAGAGACTCAAGGTCTGCCTGGCAGGTAGAATTGCTGGATTAAAAGCTGCCGTGGAAGAAATAAGGTGAGCTGTTCACAACAGCACCCATCACAAAGATGTATATGGATTTGAATAGCTGTATACTGTTTCTCTTTCCTATGAGGAAAACAAATACGTGTCTTTGAACAACATCCCCATGAAGTTCAGAAACATGTTTTTCTTTGGCATAATATATTTTGACTTTTGGTTTTTTTTAGTCTGAAATGCCATATCCTTACATCACTAACATTTGTTTTGGCAAAGTTTTGAATTAGTGTCTCCAGTGCTACCACTCATCAGTATTACTTTCATTATAATATGTGGGTTTTTTCATGTTGGCTGATATTTTCTTTTTAATTTTCCATATATTCATGCTGAAGTTTGGATCATCTTTTTTTTTATGTGTAAATAGCAGAGAAAAATTCTCCACTGACAAAAGACCTTTTGCAGTTACCTTGCACCTTCTTTATATGAAATTCTCCCAGTCACACACGATGCTTCTGATTAAAACCATAGGATTACACTCTTTTTGTTGACAATTTTTAGACAAAAAGCAAATCTCATTATCTCTGAAATTATGGGGATGTACAAAATCTGCTGTCTTGTGAAGAATTTGATAGCAGACAGATTTCATGAACATTTCACATGGCAATCCCAAAAGCATTAGCTCAGCACAGGTCCTGTGTACTATGGTAACTAACACTGAGTGCTTGGAGGTGGCAGTATTGCATTTCATAACGCTGCATGTGCAGTTTACTGTGGTGAATCAGACATCCTTTACTGGAACAAGGAGCTAGTGAAGTGTAGGGGTCATTTTTTTTATTCTCTCATACCATTCCACACAAGCATTTTAGCCTCCATATTGTACAACAGAGATAGTTAAAATTTCCCTCTGAAAACTTCTGTCACATATGGTAGACATGAACACTGTCCATCAGGAATAAATGTCAGAAGATGAGTTTGTCAGATTGCTTTAAAACAATGATCCTGAGATTGCAAAATTAATTAAAAAACCAGTATGACAGAATTTCTGCAGAACTTAGCTGTAACACAAAACAAGGATTTTTGGTAGTCTTTGTGCTCCTTCAGTTTTAAGGAAGATGTCACTTTAAAAATGAAAAAAGAATGCATGTGTTAAAATTCCCAGATCATTAAAAATTGGTCATATGACCAATAAAGGAAATAAGCATCTCTTCAAAATTATTGTGAGGTTTTTATCACAGTCTTCAAAATGCAGTAAGAAAGGCTTACCTGTATCTTAAATTGTGCAGTTTTGCAGCAACATATACATTAAAAAGACTCAGAGCTACCAGAGTACTCACCCCAGTCTCTTAATTTATTACCTATTTCATCAGATATGTTTGAAAGGATACTTCTCCATGTTTTATTTTTCCCCACTCTTTTCTGTGGGAGATCACACTAAAGTGCAAAATAGTTCAGGCTTCAATGAAGAAGGATACTTCTATTTTCGTACTTAATATGCATTAAATATTTCCATTTCAAAGAAAAGGCACTACAAATAACACATGCCTTTATATTCTAATATCTGCTTCTAATGCACATTGTTGGGGTTTTTTCATGATTTAATTTCTTAATATTTTTGTATTTTTTTTTACAATGGCATTCTTTTTTCACTTCCTATCTCTATGCATTTGTATTCAGCATGTTTCCCAACTCTATATTGAAAGCAAAAAGTCAGTTCCAAAAGTCAGTATGCCACTCCTTAAGCAGTCAGCTCCTCAGTGGGAGTTCCCATCTTTTTCAAAATGCCTAATTTTTTGCTGACTTGCAGAACCGCATGACTACGACTAAATGTCTACCAGAGCAGAAGGTCCTAATTCTAGGTTATAATTTTCTGTATATTATCATTTGTGGTGCTTGTGGAAATTGTTATTTATTCCAGTTGGAAATATAGTTCAGTCAAATGAACAGTTTTCAGTATGATATAAATCTGCAGATGGAAATTTAAGTTATTTTAGAGTATAGATTCTTGATTTTACAGAGTGGGGTTGATTAACATTTTCCATTTACACAATTTACTTTCTCTTAACTAATGTTTAGTATAAAGAAATGTTTTCAAAAAAAACTGATCAAAACCTAAAATTACATGACTCACTTTTGTAACTCTTTCAATTTTTCAGACTCTTTTAATAGTAGTCTTCTAAATAATTATATTACTTGAGAAGTTTAAACTACGCATTTCTGCTTTTAATGTCTTTTGATAGAGATCTGGTTTTCATTTCCAGCAGGCACTGCTTGTAAAATCAATGGCAAAAGCAGTCCAACAAACTTACACTGAAAAGTCATACTTGCAAAGTATGCACAAAGAAGTTCCAGTTAGTTAAAAAAGTATGCTTTTGCAGTTACTTAAGATAAGGTTACTGGTTTCATATTGTGAAATATCTTGCATGATAGTGCTATTTCCAACTAATTTGCAATACAAGAGCAGAGGAAAAACTGCAGCAGAAGAAATAGACTTTCAAACTTCAGCAAGTAGATAATTCTATTTCATATTGACTATATTTTTTTTACAGTAATGTTCAGAGAACTTTAATTATGGCATTTTATGTTCCTTCGATTCTGTATCGTGTCCTTGTAACAAATTGCTCTGTTATTTTTTGTGGGTTTTTTTGCAAAGCTTCCCCAGTTTACAGTAAATGAGTTTAGCTCACTGCAGAAAATTCACAGACAAAGGTTTACCATACCTGGACTCTTGAAAAGGCTGTCACAAGATCATCTGTTTGGAAATTTCAGGTTGCATTCAGGTTTGTAGTTCAAGTCTTTCTTTCATAATGTGAAGCAGAGGATCCTTTATATGACTGGCAGCATCCTGCATTCATGGTATACTGAGGTTGAGCAAGCACTGCAGCAGCCTTCCAGGGTTTTGAATTACATGACTACAGCTGTTTAAGTTTTACTAAGGAATAATAGCACTATAGGTTTGGATCACTTCCAGCAAACTGTCAGATCTATAAACAGCTAGTACTCACTGCATAATAAGAACAAGGCTTGCTTTTTGTAGCCATAAATAGACTAATTTTATGTCATGATTAGTTGGGGGTTTATATCGGGAGCTTTAAAAAAACAGTTTTTGCTAAGATATCAAAAAAATAAAAGCCACTCTGTGCTGGAAAAAAATACAAATTTACAGTCGATTTCCTGAGAAGGAAGTTAATTAAAAAGTGAACTTTTGTTGCAGTTTTACATTGGTTTGATATATAAATTAAAGTGGTATTTATAACTGCAATCTAAAAATAGTTATGTTTTGGATTATTTTATTATCCTACTACACTTGTAAAGAAAACCAATGTTTTAGAATGTATTATTATTTTAGAAACTTTCAAATATATACTGTATCTTGAAACATATTCCAAAAGCAATATGAAATGCTAAATTGTAAGACAAAGAAAGTCTTAATGTTTAAGTAAAGACTCACGCATAAATTTCTTTATACACTGAGAAGATTCTCCACATAACAAAATACATGTGAAATGATAGAGATGGAGTCTGAGGAATACAGCAGTTTAACTTTCCATCTAATAAAACCTTTACAGAACAAAGGATGAGGCAGATGGGGCAGCAGTCTTGTTCTGATTGCACTTTACTGAGTGTCTGTTTTTTGTTCATGAGAATCATGCTAAGATTGCTGTGCAGTGATGGTGTGAAATTTGAAATGAGGGCTGAGGTTAGAGGAAAGTTAAGAACTACCTACCTCTGAGTAACTTTTTCAAAATGCCAGTAATTGGTTCTGTTTTCCAAAAGCATCATTCCTGCACGTTTAGAGGTGTCATCATGAGCCATAGGGATCTGCATATAGAGAGCATGATCTAATGGTACTCAGGGAGAAGTGATCATCATCAAACAGAGAAAACCACAATCCTTCCCTACCAGAGGACAGCGGGTTTGCTTGCCAGTGTATCTGAGAGCCCTGAAAGGAATTCCACAGCTTTCTCCATATTTGGATTCTGGAACAGTGCTTAATGATTATGACCAAGTACTTAAGTGAACAGTTTAAACCAAAAAAGCCATCAAATTGCATCACAGTTGGATAAAGGATTTTAAAAATGTTTTTTCCCCCTTACTGGATGAACTAAACCAAAGGGAAATTTTGTAAGGCTAACATTTCAGAATTAGTTGGAAAACTGTAGAGGGGTTATACTATTACCATGGAAATTATGCATGAAATATTCTATAGAATGTGTATTTTTCATGTCTCTTGGACTTTTTTTTTCATTTTAACATTACAGTTCTTTTTATATGAGTTGTTCTATTGCCACTACTTCTGTAGGATTTGAATGTTTGTTTAGAAAGACCATCTGTAAAATATGTGGTTATGTTAAGGATTGTGCGAGTAGCAGCTTAAGGGCCAAGACATTTAATTAGCTCATTAAAACACAGCCAGAAAAGTTAGAATTCCGCAGAAATTTTCTAGCCCATTCTTACAAAACATGGCAATCTTTTTTTTTACTATTATGTTCAAATATGGTAGTAATACTAGATAAATTGTAGGCATGGGGGGTTTTGCATAAAGTCATGGTAATTAAGATTTTATCCATATGGCACAGGCAGTAAATATTTTTTTTAATGAGCTTCAAGATATTTTCATGAAAATATAGAGATTCTCTTGTGTCTTGTACAAAAGGTACCCTATTATACCATTGACATTCTCAGAGCCCCACCTAGAAATCATAAGATCTCTTTGTTCTGCTTTTGAATCTGAACAGTATTGGTGGAAAATTTTCTGCTATTAGACACAAAACTGGAAAGACTTGACTGGATAAAGCAATTGCATGTCATGCCCAAAATGTGTCACAGCAGTCTGTCACTTGCTAAAGGTTACAACAGCTGGATAAGAGAACACAAGCCACTGGGAAAAATAAATTTGTCCCTTCATTTCTTGACAGCTGCTTTGCAGGGATGTTGGAGAAGCCTACATGTAGACTTCACCACTTTTCACCATCTGTGTTCCTCCTGCTCCAGCTTCATTGGGAGAATTCTCATTTTGGCAAATTCTGGCTTCCTCAGATGTATCAAGCAACAAAAAGGGGGCATCACTTGGGGAGCAAATCTGAGCTATGTTCTTTATTTAGTGAAGAAAAGAATAATTGTTTACATCTCTGGAGTACAAACTTGTTTAACTGAAGAATACTATAAACTACAAATGCTCTGTTATATATTTTAGAAAAATGCTAATTCAGGAATATATTATTATAAGAGCTTTTTTTGGACAGTGAAAAACTAAAAGAAAAATAACTTGTGGAGTCAAGCTATTAATGTAATGTGCCAAACATCTGAAAGGATGTCACAATTAATTTTAAGATTCTTGAAAAATATAGGATACAAAAAAGATAGTCCCATGTGGCCCAGAGATTACTTCCTCAATTCTGAATGTTGATTTTCAAATTTCTATCCTCAGTGTATTGCCAAGACTGGAATCACAATAGTGTTTCTTCAAAATCCCTTCTGTGCTGCAGACAGTGTTCTGCCTTGCAGGCTGGATTCCACAAATCCAATCAGTTCTGGGAGAAAGACAGAATTGTAAAGTAGTGTATGTGTAGCAAAAAAGCCAAACCTGAATAAAAACCCTGTGTATCCCTATTCTTCAGAATAAGAAACTATAGAAAAGTTGAATTAAATGAACTTTGATATTCTTATAAACATTTCATCATTGCACTGTAATTATTTTCTAAATCTGTGGGGACAGATCTTTAGCTGCGGTTTGCTCCATGTTTGTTTTGTTGTACTTTCATTTCAGAGCATAGGATGCTATTATGCAATCAAGAAAAAACCCAAGACAGTCATTTACATATTAGACTGAAAACTCATACCGACAAGGAATTGTATTTTACTTGTTGACCTAATTTTGCTTACATTTATAAATTTTTTTTTTTTTTTTGCATTCACTTCTGATCTGTACATACATTTATAGAATAATTTTACTAAGTCATGCAAGGAAAGTTTGCTTTGCAGAATTTTGTAGGATCTAAGGTTCAATAAGCTTCAAAATAGTCTCCCTCACGATTGGTTTCAAAGATGAGCTTTAAGTATGATTTTACTCATCTGGGGAAAAGAAAGTGTTGAACTCCATATATATCTTAATGTTGATTCTCAGGCCAAGCTGTTCACTCTTGAGGCAATCTATTAAACATTGAAATTCCAAGTGAGCTGAGAAAGCAATAGTTTTACTAAAATATGCACAAAATTTCATATTTCTATACCTTATCTTCAAGAGTACCTGAAGTTTCACAGAGAATCCAAGGGGGCCTTAGAAAAGAAATTTAAGATTTTATTGTTCTAAAAATAAAGGAAAATAAGAGAAATACATACAATTGCAGTAAGATATAAATGTTGACCAATTTTATTTAATCTTATCTGAATGCATATTTCACACGGGAACTTTCTCAACCTGATGTCTGAGATCCATTATCCAGTTTCAAATTAAAAAACAGTTCAAGTGAAAAAGAAATCAGAAACAATCTGTGAAGGAGTATTATTATTAACTGCTTCTGTATGATTTGGTTTGGCTTGCATGGAGGAAAACATTAGATTTCCGCTATCTGTGGTATCAAATGTCTATGTTAAGCAAACAGTGGTTTTCCAGAGAGAGATTGAAAGTCCTTTAGGCTGCATTTAACATTATGCAAGCCTTACTGAATTCCAGAAAAGGCATGCTATTTCTGTCAGGATTGCTGAGTTTGATCTGATTACCTGATACTTACAATCTCTCCTTTTGAGAATGGGAATTTCACTTTATTTTAGGCATCTAAGACAAGGTAGTGCTTAGAAAATTAACTTAATATATCTATATGGCAATTAGGGAGTGGGAGAGGTCTCCAGAGATGATTCAGACCTGTCCAAGGACTTCTGTTGCTCTTTGCTATATGGAGATCCCAGGATTCATATATTTCTGTTGTGCTGCTTGAGGGCCAGTGAGCAAGAGGCCTGTTGCAGAGTTAGGTAAAATCTTGCTTGAATGACTTGGCCATACTATGTTAAAGCAATTGGTGCTTCTTGACCAGCAGAAAGTATAGATTTTCCAATACATCCCTTGGGTAGCTGCTTGTGTGTTATTCACCATTAAGCTACTCCCTTTCATATGTACTGTAGATTTCGGGATGAGGAAACGAGACAGGATTATGTCACATGGCATATACCAATAGTGAGTACAAAACTGGAGACTGGACAATTCATTTTCATAATCTGTCCTGAGAACTAGCACACATCTTTCCCTACTGACATTTATCTTCTGATGATCACTACCGGTTAGAAAAGAGGATTGATTGCCTTTGCCACAGTAGTTCTACAGTGCAGCTGGTTGTTCTGCAATCATTTGGGGTGTGCAAATCCAACCTATCCATGCTGATGGTGAGGTCTGCAGCACTATCTGCAGATCCTCACTGATGTGTTTCCCACATCAACCACATTCCCAAAGTCACAGTATCCTTCTGTCCAACAGAAATCTCAGCTGGACATGGTGTGAGAGTATGGGATACACCAACAGGCTCTACATACTCTGACCAGCTTGTGGCTTTGAGATGGTTCTTTCTTTATAATGCCCCTCTGCCACCTCCCCTGCAGCCTTACAAGATTCTGCTCTTTTTTCTTCTTCATCTGTTTCTTAGAGTTTAACTGTTCCTGAAGAAGTCTGATCCAGGGTAATACAGCTGCACTGTATCAGACTCCACCTTGAACAGAGCCAGCTGTCAGAGGGATGGGACTTGATGGGATTTATATCATAATGCATTACCAGTAAAATATTTCCTCCATCTATTTTGATGGCAGGGTTTTCATTCTGTCATTTTGCAGGCTGTTACAGACCCACTGCAGAAAAACAAATATTCCACACTTGTCCTGAACTCAAAACACACCAGATTATTTGCATCCACAGTGCTGAAAGTGCCAGTATGTGTTATGAGCCACACCATATTGTCTATTTGTCTGTCTGTCTGTCTGTGAGATCTGCACAAACACTTTAAGAATGCATTTGACAGACATGAAGCCAGTTTCTCTCTGGGCTGGCATCCCGCTGCACAAGGGAAAATGTGCAAAGGGTGCCACTGTCCTCTAAGAAAAGACATTTAACATTAAAGCATTTGAAACAGTCAACAAAGAATCTGTTTAAAAGGCCACTTCAGCCCAAGAAAAAAGAGCAAGCCAACCTGGGCATAAGTTAAAAGATGAGGCATTATGCCAGAAAAGACTGTCTGCCTTGATTATAACTTAAAGTCAGTTACTCCATTAAAAAATACCTCATGTGCAAAAGGAACACAAACATTAAATTTTCAGAAAGAAGAGCCAGAAACCCAAGGTGTGAATCTCCTCACTCAGTGTAAGATAAAAGTAAAGCTGGCTTGATTGTAGTTTCCATTGAAAAGTAGTACTGGGGACCAGTCATGTGCTACAAATGCTGTAGACTAGAAGTGCAACAACTGGGAGCATGTCCTGGTGCATCACAAACTAAAGTGTGACGGGTGATCAGCTGCTGCTCAGTTTCTGGCTTGTTTTTCTGTGACCATCTCCTCTCTGCTAGTGGTGTCTGCTGTCTGACAACATTTATACCCTAAGCAAAGCCTGTGCCTTACACTGCTGCTCCCCTTAGGCAAGATAGCCAAGCACATCAGGCTTCTGCAGTGGCTGGAGAGGTGGGGCACAGAAAAATCCCTCCCAGTATATTTATATTACAAGATTCCTTCTTTGGGTTCTTCTCTCCATAGACCTTATTTGGTACCCAGGAGGACATGCCAGACTACTTTTTTCTGTGGATGTTTTGCAAATGAATTCCTAGGGCTGAAGTCTGAGCTGCACAGGGGTAGTATAGAATCATATAATCACTAAGGTTGGAAAAAACCTCTAAGATCCCCAAGTTCAACCATCAACTGTTATATTACACAACTTCATAACCCTGGAAAACAGTGAGATCTCTACATGCAAATATCAGGGGGTTTACTTCACGGGGGTGAATTGTTCACGTCCATGTTTTCTGTAGAAGCTAAAAAGAAATTGTCATTTACACAGCATTTGTATGTCAAAAGAAACATTTTGTATGCCCAAGAGTGGACTGACATCTATTGAATTTAAGCAGTTAAAGAATTGTCTCCCTGGAGCAATAAAAGGAATAAACTGAATTGACAGATCCATCAGTCCATTTGTAATTTCATTGAATATTGCACTGTTAGACTATGCAGAGTGGTTGTTGTGGTCCTGCATGAAGGTTTCTGTAGAGGAGCTATATTATTGTGACAGTAGAGGACATTTCCTTATACCCCCTCTGAATCTCACATATTTTACTGTGGTTCTGGAAAGAAACAATGAAGATATTTTATTACATTCAGAACTTGCTTCAAATTGAATTTCAACACCCACCATAGGTGAATAAATCATAAGGTTGGGAAAATAAAGGTAGAATAATGAGACAGTAACATTCACAGCCACTTTCATAAATGGTGTCTGCTATAGAAAATGTTGAACCTGACTCTCGCTTGGTTAGAAGACACATTTTTTTAACATCATTCTTTGGATTATATTGGTCAAATTTCTGAACAACATGTATACCTCATGGATCTGTATTTCTTTTGTAAGGTTAATGCTTTTCTTGTTTTAGTGAGCATCTAAGATGTTAAAGCATTGAAAAGATCTCAAGCTTTCCCTGCACTGTTTTTGTTAGGCTTGCTAAGAAATAAACATTTAATTTCTTGTGTAAATTTGAACCGATGTCTTCAGAAATACTGTCAATGGTTGCAATTGTATTCAAGATTTGCTTACCAGCAAAGCGTTACCTCTTACAGAGAGATGTATTTAAGTTAGAAACTGAACATGAACTGTACATTTTGAGAAACTTCTTGATGTTGGAACTGAGTTATCCTCTCAAATGACTTCAAAGAAGTAAGAATCAATTCAAGAGGAGAAGTTCTAACCATGTTTATAAGTCCTGCTCACTTGCAGTCACTGTCAGAAAACTTCAGATGTCTTGTCTTCTTTTTTCATTGGTATGTTTGAAGTATGGTCTTCCAGTTTATAAATGAAAGCATTTCATTTCTTTCAGTGGTAAAGCAACTATAATACATGGGAACACCATTCTGCTATGGAATTTGCCCATCATAATAGAACTTCCAGGTTTCTGCAAAAGTGATTGTTAACTATATCACTGTCTCAGATGTCTACCATACTTCATGTCTCCAAGTACTTGTTTCTCTTCCTTGTGTTCCCAAAAACAATAACTATATGGAGAATTTCAGTGGTTTATGTGCCACTTCCTCTCTGGAAGCCGCTGTTAAATGATTATAACTATTTGTTTGAAATTCTAACTTTTTGGAATTACATTGAGAATATTTGCTGATTTTTTTTAACGTGACAGCATGAGCATATGACTGTTTTATTTCACCTTTTTTCTTCAAAGGCTCTGGTTGAAAAATGCCAATAGGTAATGTCTGTTGTCTTTCTTGACTCTCCAAAACTTTCTGACACAACTTTTAAAGCCCTTGAAAACTGTAAACTTTTGAAGGTCAGCATTGAAGGTTAGTATAATGATCAAAAAATTATTAGGATTATGTATTTTTACAATTCATTCAGATAATTGGAAATAAATCTTTCAGCTAATTTCATCGGGTATTTGGATCATGCTCTTAATGTATGTCAGGTGTGCAATTTTCATCTCAAATATTTCAACAGGGAATAACCAAAATACAGATTTAAATTTCAACATACGTCAGGCACATTCATGTGGCTGATTGCTGAAAGATTACAGAAGCTGGTGTTAAGATGATTTCACCATTGAAGCATATTCTTGTAGTGAATATGACAGACAGCACAAGGTACTAGATCTCATCAGATTTCTGCAACCATTGCAAAGAGATTGTACTAAAGTTAATTCTACTTTTAATAAGTCCTGTTAACACATCTTTCAGTTTTGAAAACAAATTCTTAGAATGTAAGTATAAATATCTTAATATTTTGAAAAATATTTTATATATATCATTTTTTGTTCCTATATCATGTTTTCAAAAATCCATTCATTGTTACTGCAGTTCAAGCAAAAAAAATTAACTGTAGATGTAGTGTCATTTAATAGCCATGGCATATTACAGTGCTGGAATGTGGCTATGAAGAAGAATATGATAGCCAAAGACAATTCCATTGTCAGAATTCTCTTGAAACTTGGATATTATTTAATTTTTTGAATATTAAAGTAATACTTTATTACTGTCTAATACTTAGACATAAATAAAATGCCAATTTTTTACAATTATCAAGAAAACATTGTAATGTATGATATAGAGGAAGAATATATTTTCTGTAAAGATTTGTTTTCCACTTAAGGTGCACCATATATCAGTAGAAACAAAGACAAATGCAAGGAGTTCCAAAGCTGCACATTTGATCCCTGTTTTGTGGCACAGTGATAGAGTCAATGGAGAGAACAGAGAAGGCAAAGCTTACAAACATTTCAAAATTATATAATACAAAGAAGCTGGAATTGCTGTTGATCCTAAAGTTTCTGACACCATAAGAAGTTTTAGGGATTCTGCTTTAAAGTGTAACAAAAGCATTTTTTTGTGCCTGTTGGCATATAAAAATCTGATAATATTGCCTGTAAGAGCACTGAAAAATGCTGGAGCAATACCACATTATCCTGTTGGTAGTTTAGCTGGGCAGGTGGGACAGCTAAACCCAGCCTGCATTTTCTGGTTTAACATTTAGCAGGCTGGGTTTTCCAGTCTGTCAGCCAAATCATGGGCTGTGAGTGTGTTTGCACGTGTCTACTGCTTCTACTGCTAAAGAATGGCTGGATTATCCTAACAAAAGTTTCTAAGCACTAAGTAAAGGTATTGCAGAAATCCACACTTATTTTATTGCTTTTCCAGACACTTTCAAATGTTTCAGTATTAGCAAAGTTACAGATTTTAACACATCTAAAGTCATGGGGTGAGTTGACACTGGGCTCCAGGTACCCACCAAAGTTGATCTACCCCTTTAGTGGACAGGACAAAGAAAATACAGCAAAGAGTTTGTGGATCAAGATAAGGACAGAGAGAGATCAGTCACCTGTTACCGTCACAGGCAAACCATACTTGACCTGGAGGAAAAAAAGTTAATTTTTTGCCAATCAAATCAGTGTAGGGTAATGAGAAATAAAACTAATTTTAAAACACCTTCACCTCACCCCTTTATTTTTTCTGGGCTCAGCTTCACCTTTGAATTCTCTGCTTCCTCCCATCAGCAGCACAGGGGAATGGGGATTTCAAATCTACCAAATCAGAATTCTTAAATTATAGGAAATGAATTTATGTGAAAACTGAAAATTAATAGATCATGATTTTTAGAATTAAGAGATGTGATTAAACGCATGTCTAAAAATGGCCACGGGCAATGTAGTGGCTCATCTCTCTTGCACATTATTACAGTTTAGGAATTATGGCATTCTTGTCCTCTTGTATGATAAAGCATTCTTTCTTGTATGATAAAGCAGTGTATGGCCTATGTTGTCACACAGTTGATCAGCTGTGCATTCAAGTCTTGATTATTTAAAAAGTTAAAATGTAGCCATGTCAGCCCTCAAGCTCAGTGTGATTATAGATTATTTATGCTTTAAACTCAGTTGACTTTGTTGCCAGGCTCAGCATTCCTTATGGACTTTATGAAAATTAGTTATTCTGAAGTTGTATTTCTTAAATTTATCTGTCCTCTTGAATGGAAGACAACTGCAGTGTGAAATTATACCAATACTGCCACACTAGCTGAATTATTGCAGGGTGACTTTATGAGTTCTAGTTTCCTCTGTAGCTTGTGGTCACACAATGAGGCCCTGTTCAGGTTATCAATTTATTAGTAGTGCTGGGACTTTGGGATTTGCAGTGATTCTTTGTGCTGCAACAAACTGTACAAGCCAAAATATGATTCTGTCCTACAGAATTCTGGGATTAATTTTTATTCATCAGGGAACACAAAAGAAATACTGGGAATGCATTGAAAAGCTAATTGTTCAGTAATGTTAAACATACCAGAGATCTGAACTGTATTGAAACACCCAAGCTGTAGTCAGGTCTCCAAATCTCTCAACTTGACTGAAAGCTTTTCTAACTACTTTGTTTTATAACCTCTGTGTATAAGTTAGCCATGTGCAAGATACGCAACTGATTAAATGAAACACTCAGAGGAAGAATTCAGGCTAACTCTTCATGCAGGGTACAGAACACCTTCTGCAAACAAATGCTGCTGCTGACTTCTTCTGCTGCTGTGCTAGAAGATAATTTCTCCTTAAAATTATTTCAGTTCCTTAAATTAAAAAAATATATTAGTACAAATACTACTCTGAAATGTTTAAACAGGTTCTGATTCTTTCTAGATTTGTTTTCTAAGCTCTGGCTTTTGGAATGGTAATCAATTCTGAGTGCTGGAACTAATGGTAGTTCTCATTATCTCCAACAGACTATTTTTCCAGAAAGCTCCATTTTTCAGCCATTCTGAAGAGCAGCATCTTTCTAATTAAGCTATTAATTATTCTGGCTCTTTTGGGGGGTTAAAGGTCTAGTTTAAAAATACCATCATTAACTTTTGCTTATCTTCAATGTTGGCTGCTGAATGCAAATTGCATGTACAGATTAGGAAAAGTAGTGATTATAACTATTGCCTACATTTCTCTTTTGGGGTCAATGATAGGAGTGTAAGTGACCAGTGTAAGGCCATTTGTGCAAGGTTCTTTAAGAGGTAAGCTAAGAGAGCTGAGTGTTAGCTCCAACAGAGGCACTGCTCTCCTTTGTGGTCTAGAAAACAATTGCAAATGAAAGAATTACTGACTAGGTATCTTCAATAAGTCAAGATGCTAAAACTGGAAAGCAAAAACATAAAAACACTGAGGAGAGTCAGGTTAAACATTGGCAGATCCTTGTGAAAGCTGTTTCTTTTACTTTTGGGACAAATGTTTCACACTGAACACAGAAATCTAAAAGAATCCTTGTCAAGAAAACTTTCCATAGAGACTATTCACTCAGTCACTGTCCAAACACAATTCTGACTGAGAACCTCATTATTTGTCTCTAACACAAAGTTTGTGCAAAAAAATTAAAACATGAAAAAAAAAATTATAATGCCTGTATCTTTAATGTAGGCCAGAAAATAATAAAAAACTTAAGCTAAATAAAGGGGGTTAGGGAATCCAAGAAGACTTCACTTAATGTGCTCATTTGAAATATCACAAAATTATATCTGAATGAAATGTATGCTGCCTTGAATTTAATCCCACAATGTTACAACAAAAATGTTTTCTTTCTCTTTGCCTGCCACAGCTAATCTTTTAAAATGCTGTGTTTCTTCTTACTCTGGTTTTCACATAGCACAACCCATGACCTTGGCAATAAGCCAAGCTTTTTTTTTGCTTACACTGTGTTGCTAAGGCTTGCAGTTTTCTCTCCCACAAGACAGATAAATTGACCATTTTAATTTTTGTAATTTCTGAGCAAAAATGGCTTTAGCTATTTGCTATATTTAAGCATGAAAAATTCATGTACATATAAAATAAATACATTAAATATTAAATCCATTTCTTAGAACATTACATTACGTTTCTTAAAACATTACTTGATAAAAGGAAATCAGTCTGCTCTGTAACAAGCTACTATTTGTATGCTTTGATTTTATATTATACACTTTATTAGCATATAGAGAAAGTCATACTACATTCTCTTTCAACTTAGGCTTTCTAAATATTGGTTTAAAAATGCAACAGAGAGCACAGTGCTTCACTTACAGTAATCAACACCCATAGACTGTGTTAATTAAAGAAAAATTGTAAAGTTCATGTGCTTTCCAGCAGTCTGTGCAGTGGTTCTCGCTTTTCCTGTCTTGCTGTTTAGTGTTTAAAACTTAGAAGATGCAACTTAGATTTTCACTACACAAGAGTTTTCCTTTCTGTCTTTTCAAATGACAGCAGGATCATTCTGCCCTTCAAAGCAGAGCAGAAGTTCATTGCAATAAGGATGACACATACTTAAGGGAAACGTAGTGGAGAAGATACAGTAGAGCCATATTCTCTTATATATTTGTGTCTCAGGTATGACTGACAATCAAAATGCAAGTTTTTCCCTCAGTGTTGGTGCCTTTCTCTGCTGTTATTTCTTCAAACATAGACATTAAAAATCTAATGTTTGAAGAAGTTTATTATACTTGTCCAGAGCCTACTTCTTAACTGAAAATTGGAAATTGAATAAAAGTAATCACTGCATGTGTTCAGATTTTGATATTGCATAGAAAGCTGTACATTTTGCATGAAAAAAACATGCCTAAGGAAACTTGTGAACACTAGCTAGAAAAAGAGAATTAATTCATGTCATGGTTAAGTTGCATGTGTGCTTAAGCATCTTGCAAAATAAGACCATTCATTAGCTAAACTAAATATGCAATGAAATGGAAGTGAACTTCAAGCACATGAGGAACTGGTGGCATAATGAAATTTCTGTACTTTTCTCATGAGGGCTTTGACTATATTGCTCTTACTCTCAGAAAATACATTACTTTAAATTAAAACCCCACAAAATTACATTTTAAATATGAAATTTTTTTCACTATGTAATTTTAGCATTCATCCTTTTACATGTCAGAAAATATTTCCTTCCTTATTCAAAATAGATTTTTTTTAAACAGCACATGCTTTTGAAGTCTCAATTATATTTTTTGATAATAGAAGGACATCCGGTTTTGTCATTCTTGAAGTACTTGAGATTAGTTTCCTAAAATTATAGAAAACTTGAAGGAATCTTAGAAATGAAAAGATTTGCAAGTTGGAGAAATTTCTTTAAAAAAATAAAGCAACAATGCAATGAGAGAGCAAAGATGTTGAGTTCTTTGAAAAAAAATAGTTTAAAATATTTGAGAAAATTCCCTCTTTTCTAGCTATTATTCTATCCCTCCTTGTTTTGTCTCAAGTTTTGTTCCTTTAAATTCCTTGTAATAGGGACTGCAGTGTTTTAAATTGTGAATATGGTGAATGTGCCCATGAATGCAGAGACAATGTTACAAAAATTTTAGACATCATTGTAAAAGTATTTACAATATATGTAAGGAGACTGAGCTTCTATTACAGAGATGGTAACATTAGCACTTAGGACCAAAATCTGTCTGTTTTATGAAAGCAGACTCACTGGAACTGCTTCCATGAGTTAGAGAAGCAGTTCTAATCACAGATTTTATTCTCACACTCTCCATATGTTTGTTAAAATGTTTTGATTTCTTCCCAATGTCAACATGACAAGGCTCTGGCACTTTGCTCCAAGGGTGAGTCTGAGAGCCTGCAGCTGCCCCACTTCCCTCATTCCAACACAAGCTGCTGGTGCATATGGCCTGGACCACCCATATTCCTGGGACATTAGAAAAGTAATTCAGTATTATTGGGGTTCCCAATATCGCAAACGGGACCGAGCCCTGGCTTGCCTGGCCTTGCTGCTGAGCCAAATAGCAGCAGCTGTGGTGTTTTACCACTGAGACACCTTTGGCTCGCTGGGAGCTGCAGGAAAGTCCAGATCTGTCGGAGCTCTCAGGTTTCTCTTCGATGGAGAAGCTTTCAAGGCGGTGGTGAAGGAAGGAGTCAGTTCTGATAGAGGGTTAATCCAGGGTTTTTATTCCAGCACACGTGCCTCTGAATGTAGCAAGTCCCCTAACAGAATCTATCAGACCTGTAGCTGAACTCTGTCACAGGCTACAGTAGCTGCTGTAACTCTGGATTTAACTCCTGTAACTCCTGCTGTAACTCCTGCTGTAACTCCTGTAACTCCTGCTGTAACTCCTGCTGTAACTCCTGTAACTCCTGCTGTAAGTGCCGATGTAACAGACTGAGACTGCCCTGGTCCCTGTCCTTTTCCCTGCGGGAGGGGGAACGGAGGGGAAGCCACCAGCCAGGTACGGGAGTGGGGGTGGGGTGGGTTCCAGGGACAAAGGACACCTGGATGACCCAATGCCCCCTAAGGGGTGGAGCACCTTTTGAAATTGCCAATCACTCTACATCCTCCCGGAATTCCAGGATTGATAGGCAGGCTCCGCAGGAGTCAAGGTGGGGAAAGGAAAGCTGATTGACACGTCAAGGGGGGAATCTCTAGGGGAGGAACCAGGTTTTCCGAGGTAAACCATGAAATCACACCGCTACACAGTATAAAAGAGTCAGGAATTTGAAGAAAATGTCTTTAGTCAAACAGGATTTAGACAGAAAAACACAGCAAAGAATAATAAAATAAACTTAGTTGACTCTTGAGTCACATAAAGCACCCAGCAACAAAAACAGTAGATGCCCTGATGTAAGCTCAGGCAAGTTTAATATCACAGGTGATTTATATGCAGTGTAATAATGAGAAAGAAAAAATTAGCCTCAAACATAAAGAATAGGTACGATACTTTAAAAATTGTAAAAAGTTGTTGGGAACAACTCCAAAGCTTCTGAAATCAAAGATGAAAGGATGTGAAAAGTACACAGAGAAATATTCTCTGCTTCTCTACTTTCTTCTGCAATGATTTTCATGCATGAAATTTTTCTGTTGTAATTATCTAAGGCCCCATTCTCTCTTCTGGCTGATTTTCTGCTCTGTGCGTAGTTATTGTTTGAAGTGGAGGATGCTTTGTAATCTGGTGAACTGGGTACTTCAGAGGAGAGGTTATATGAATGTATAAACACATAGCTCCATTTTCATTTTTATGTGTTAGTGATCTTCAGAATCTGACTGGTCCTGAAGGCCAAGCTGCATCATAAATATTAACTAATATTTCAAAAATAACTTTCTAAACAGGTGGAAACAGCCCCCACCCAAACAAAAGTGGCACTTTGACTTTCCACAATAATCTAGAGGAATTTTTTAGCAATCTTAGTGGGATTCTGAATCTGCAGTGACTTGAATCCATAGCCTGGCTTTGCTTTTTGGTCTGTTAGAAAATCAGGCCAGTGGGACTGAGGAATAGCCTTGTAGCAGTTAAGAAAAAGATACCACTTTGTCTAACAAATATTACCAGCTACAGACTGCAAATGAATTGCATTTGATTTCCAAAGGAAGGGATGTGAAAAATCCCACACATTCCCAAGGCAGTGTAAAGAAAAAGTTAAAATATATTTAAGTGGGCTCCAAATTCCATTTTCTTAGGAGAATGGAGAAAGAGAATTTAATCTGGAGACTTAGAAATTTAATGCTGCATAAAAATAGGAAATACCAAAACAGAGCCATTGTGATCAATGCCAGATGTGCCAGCACCTGGAGACACAATGCAAATCAGCTGCAATTAAAAGTACTCACCAAAGCTGAAAATCAGGCTTGATATTTTTACAGGATATTTTGTTACAGTGGAATCCCTGTCATCCGGACTGTCTCAAGAAACATTGGCAATCATAGTTTGTAAGCTATTATCTGGTCTCAACACAAATGATGTAAGGTATAGAAATTAAATTTTATGGTATGCATTATACATGGAGATTTCTTCACTGCAAGAGAAAAATGTCTTTACAGTTTCTGAAAGCAGATCTATCCCGCCTTTATACTAGCTCAGGTATTAGAAACAGTACTGCTACACTTGCACAGGAACTTACCCATTTTCCAGCAGGTTTTTACTATGTGAATCTAAACTTTGTTCTGACACATATGTATTTTTAATGGCAAAATGAATCTGCATGGTAGGAATTGCATTCTTCTAGTGTTCAATCCATGAACACTGGTGCCTGACTGTGGCTAATCTGTGCAGACATCTGAGCATTTTAGAGGATAAATTGAGTCATTTAATAGTAAATGGCTCAGACATAGATGGTGGGAGACACTTCTTAAGAGCTATCCAAGGACTGGAGTCACTTTGGAGTCAATCTGTTTGGTTTGGAGCATGAACAGGAAGTAACATCTGTATATCTCTGGAACACAAAGATACATTACAGATGCTGACCTTGAAGGCTGCAAAGAGATAAATGAACAGAAATCTCAGAAGAAGCTGGAAATACCCTCGCACATGGGTATTATTGTTAGTGAGAAACAGTACTTGCATTGCAGTCTGCAGTAGAAAGGCAGGGAATTTCAGCATGAGAATATAAATAATGAAGAGTTATTCTTTGGTATGTCATAGCCTCAGGTGGCTTCTGTCTCCAGCAAGTGAAGAGCCTCACTGGCTGGTACAGTCAATACTCATTTTCTCACCTACAAAAACCATGGTGAAATAATAATAAATGATGTTCTGCAAATGTCCAGAGGCCTTGTGATATAAAGTAACTGAAAAAGAAAAAACATAAAAATTACTTGAAAAACACAGCTGTTACAGAGGATTAAGAAGTTTATTTTAAATTGCTTTCAAAATGGAAATCATAATATGCTATTGAAGAGATGCTGGACAAAGTATTTCCTTTCTCCATAGCAACAGAAGATTCATCCAAGATACTGGAGTCTTTTACTGAAACTAAAGGAGAAATAGGTTTTTGGAGAATGGGTGATCCTAGAGTGGGTGATCATAGTCTGTTTGTTGCACAGTACTTGTTTTGCCAGCATCTGTTTCCAGGAGTTCCAATATGATAGCTCCAAACTTATCTTCCATAAATGTGGGGAGGTTTAGTACAGAAGATGAAATTTTCCAGAAATATGTCAATATCCTGGATGGTGATCCCTGACATTACTTACCAAGGAATAAATCAGGAAGTCTAATAAAACTAGTGAAAACTGACTCCTTTGCATGTATGTTAGATACGAATGTAATAGTTAAAAATTTCATATAGATTAACCTTCCTGTATAGAGATTGTTTGAAGAGGTTTCTTTTTGGAAACACGAAAGTTTCGTAGTTTTTTTGATGCAATGTCCTAATGACATTCCTTTTTTTTCATGAATGTCCCAATGACATTCCTTGTCTTTCAGGTCTTCACTCTTTTTCTTAAATCTGTAATTGTTAACAAAATGCCTCATAATAGACATTGATTTTAATTTACCAAAAATAGTTATTCCATTATTTATTGTCACTTTAGCCATATAAAATGATTATAAATTGACTTTGAAGTGATAGCAGCATTAATTATCATGTAGCAAAAAATTCTTTATTATATTCTGTAGTATTACGTTAGCAAGTGCATTAAAGTGGTGCTACTTTTAAGAAAAGAAAAATGCAAGAAGAAATTATGTCCTTGAGATCACACCTATCAGAACATCAGTCTTTGCTGTAAGAAATTCAAGTTCTGGCATAAACCCATTTTAGGTTTAAGCACATAACTATTTTATTGTCTTGAATAAGAGTACTCTGGTCAACAAAAATTTGCAACCTGTGGATTTTCACGAAGCTGTTGAAAGTAGCTTTTGCCAGATAATGGTGTCTGCTGAGAAAAATGCAAATTTTTGTGTTTTCTTAAGTAGCCAGCATTGGAAACCTCTTTCATTGTTCCATTTTTTGTATCTATTCAGCTTGTGAGATTTCAGGAATCTGCAAAATTTGGACTCCAGGCACATTCTTCCAGCATTATCATTACAGTGTTCACATCTGGGTTCCAGACACTATCTACATGTGCTTATTTTTTTCAGGATGATACTTCCTCTCTGCCTACAATTAGGCAGTGCTGTTCACTGTCTAATTGTAGATAACTTATTAACCATATGGAATAAAGTGATAACTTTTTTTTCCATGTAAAGTTTACTTTATTGATATGAAGTACAGAAATATTCCACTGTGATTATCAAAATGAATTTTACAAAATCAACATTTAATTCTCCTTCAAATTAGAACATTTAGGATAAGAATATTGTCCAGTTTCCTGGTGCAGAAGCAGTGAAAATCACAAAGCAGCTTTAGATCCTTTTGCAGTCTTGAAATGGGAATTTACTAAAGTTTTCATCTCCTTATTTTCTTGAATATGGAGGTTGTTCATACACTTTTGAGTGTGACAGCACCATTCTAAATATTGTCTTGTGCCATAGCTGTAGCCATAAAGCTCTTAATGGTAAGGCAGTAATTTCAAGACATTGGGTCTTAGCAAGTATTTTGTTCTTCCAAAAAAGACCCAACTGAACAAACAAACAAAACTCCCCTCAAAAAAAAAAAAAAAAAAAAAACCAAAAAACCAAAAAAAACCCCAAAAACAAAAAAACCCAAAAACCAAAAAAACCCAAAACCAAACCAAAACCAAAACCAACCAACCAACCAACCAAAAAAAACAGAAAACCAAAAAATAAATGTAAAAAAAACCCACAAAATTGTGAAAAGTTCTTCAACCTTAAATTTTAGAGGAGATCTGTAAATGTGTATTTTGCCGGTGGAAGTATTTCACATCACACTACCTTTCTTTAGTTTCTCAAGATGTAGGAAAATAGATCTTTCCCCTTTCTCTATTAATTTTTCTGGGGTTTTTTTAGGGCTTGAGAGCCCTTGGCTGCCATGCAAAAATATTGAAACTTTCTATATCACAGTACAAAGACTTCAGCGACAACAGGATTCAGGTAAATCTTCTCATTTTTCTTTGTGTCCCCTGGAAGCCCCTCCAGTTCATTAAATTAACCATATCCAAAACTGATCTTGTTCTGTTCTGCATGTCACCCTTCATTCTTATAACACCATTCTATGTCAAAAATTTCCCCCTTTCATTCCTACAGCTCCATATGCCTGAGATCTGTTCAATTGTGGCTTGAAAAGGGTGAATAGGGGGCAGTTTTCTGCTGTTTACTTCCATGCAGAATCTAGTGGGCATGAAATCAACTTAGTTTGAAAATTCAGTATGAAGAGGAAATGACTGTTTCCAAAATGTATGGTTAAACTGTGAAATTCCTTGGCCTTATCATACGTTGCTTGAAGTTTGTCAAAATCCTTATGGAGATTTGACAAACTCAATATGATTGCATAGATTTACTTCGTATTTGTATTTTATTTTGTCTTTCAAAATAGTATGAGAAATAAACACTAACAGGTAACTTTACAGTAGGAGAAAGAACCCTCCATCTTGTTAGGAACTGACATCCAAATAAGAGCATTTTTTTTTTTTAACTGAGAATTGTTCCTAACTGTAAGTAACAGAAATGGTTAAATTATGTATTTTTAATGGTATTGATTTCATGCCCATAAACAGTTGCAGATCATAAGGCTGCAGGTACAGCCAATGCCATCACATAATCCCAGTCTTCAGCTTCTACATTTTTTCCATTATAAATCTTCAACACCCATCATTTTATAGCCATGTATTGTAAAAAGGAACTGCATCTGGATTGAATCTTGCTGCCCAACAGACACGTCTGGCCATTTGCTTCTCCAGTAATAATTCTGACTTGTCTTTCATGAATGTTCTGTGTAAAGTTCCATGTTTTTAATAATGACTAAGTATGTACATCTTGTGTACCTCATGGAAAGTCGTGTGGCGCCAGTGCTGCTGCTCTCAGAGGAGAATACACACTTCTGTGTTGTGCCCTGCTCATGGCTAAGAAGCTGTTTCAGGTGTCTCATTACACAAAGTTCAAAAAACAGACTGTTAAAAAGAAGTGTTTCTGCTTTTCTTGCATGCCGAATGAATTTGACCTTTTTGAGGAAGAAAGCAGCAGGGAGCACATATAGGAGCTGCAGAAGCCCTCTTTTCATGGATCTAGGGAAGGCAGGAGTAAAAAGAGAACAGAGAAACTCAAAACAAAATGACAAGTTTGTTTTTGTAAATTGGATCTAAGGATATGATTTTATGGAAAATTTGCAGAGAGTAATCCCATAGTAATCTCACTGCCTGTTCCCAGGCATTATAACAGTTTGTAAAACCTATGAGATTCCATATTTTGAAAATAGGATCCCTATTCATTCATAACTCAGACAGTGCTCACTTAATGAACAGCAATTTAGAACTGACCTTTTCATTAATGTTTGTATATGTCCTCAGGCCTTATTTATACAGAATTAAAATTGTGTAATTAAGTTAGAAAATCACATTTTTTTCATCTGGCATTTGACTTTTTATAGTGTCTAAATGTCTTGCAAATATAATTTACCCTCACAACCTCTCCTGTTATTTTCTCTATAGATATAGGACAGGGATACAGAGATGAAGAGAGCAAACAAAGCTCTGTCTCTTTTAATTGCAAATATAATTTGAGTGCTATTTGCAAAAGCACGTAGGGGTAGACTTAAAGTTAAAAGTCAATTCAAAACATAACTTTGAAGGATATTTTAAATAAGTATGTAGGCAAGCTATGCTAGTAAAAACAAGATAAACATATCTAACAGGCATTGAAATCTTGGCTTCAGCTGGTGTTACATACCCTAGCTGAGAATGTAGTGATTAAGTCATCACATCCGAGGCCTAATTCTGAAAGGAGTGCAGTTTCTCTTGCACATGGATGAAAAACTTTCAGTTGCTGGGTGTAGAACGTTTCTGTATTACAGGTGAAAAACAGCCCATAAATCCAAGACTGAAATAGGAAATGTAGAGAAGCCAATTAATATAAATTCTGAATTTTCCACTTTAACCAATCCTGGGTTCAAACACTGACACTCTAATATTTCGTAAAATAAAACAAGGACCCAAAGCCCAAGGAGAACTGCCTTGATATAGCTGTACCAATAGACAAGAAGAAATGAAACTAGAATGAAGATACAGACAAAAATCTTTAAAGGACAGTCTATGAAACAAGTTTCAGATCTGACAGGTTTCTTTGCATCTATTTAGGTAAGACTTATGAAAATCACACAGAGACACATAATTTTTTGTCATAACAAAAATAATATTTTCTAGTGGTCAACCTTGTATTATTTTGTGAGTTTCTATTTAACACAAGGAAAAATAAGCTGTGTGTTAGTGGCAATAGTTTGATTACTGAAGAGGTATTTTTCTCAGAATGATAAATATATAACATTCGTGCATCATAAATACATGCATTTTTTGTGTCTCTGTGTGTGTACACATTTTATTTATCCATGTGGTGCTTAATCTTTTTATTTCAAGACTAATTCTTGAAAGCTTTGGAAAGCTTTATGCAACCAGTGTTTTTTATTCAATCTACTATGTGTACTTGTTTTCCCTGTAGAGGTAGAATTGCTATTCCAGTAAATGACAAATTACTCTGGCCTTAGGCCAAGATTAACAGGCCTGGAAGCTAGCTCAGTGACAGATTTAAGGCATCTCACCACGGGTTTAGGCTGGACATGACAGAAGAGGAGAGATTCTGACTTAAGCTAAACCTCTGGTAGAGCTGCAGGCTGTCCTGTGATCCCCATGTCATGGAGCTGTCAGGTGAAGAAATGTAATTTTAGGCATCTCTTCTCAAGAGGTTTCCAGAGAAAGTTTCAATAGAATGTCTGAGAAAAACAGAAAAAGAAAAAGAAATTGAAAAAGAAAAAAAGCAAAAGCAAAAGCAAAAGCAAAAGAAAAAGTTAAGCACAAAAATGGGCATTTGCAGAGAGCAGTAAAATGAATGTATTTGGGCCTGATTCCCTAAGTACAACATTTTATGCTCTGGGCTACGCTCAATTTAAAGAACCCAAATTCAACATGTTTTAATATATATAGTGGAACTTACATAAATGTTAGTCTAATGAACCCACAGTATAATACATAAGCAATTGAAAATAGCCCCTTAATGCATCTCTTCTTTTTCTAGTGACATTCCCAATCAACAGCAGAATGACTTCACTACTAATGAAGGGTACCTAGAGAACTGAAGTGTCTGAAGTGGATCAAAGGATTGATGTGAAATTGTGTTCTGCAAGGGCACAGAATACCTGGAACACTGCCACATCTCTTACTGCCCTCAGCTGACAGATGAAGCTGTGAAAACGATGGCATTTTCACTGCCACAGACTGACAGCTGTCAACATAGTGGGTTGCCCAAAGGTATCTATAAGAAATAGGGTGATAGTTCTGGGATTGATATCACAAAGAATTACTTACTATTTCATCCAGAAATTTAACCTGCTGGCATCATCCAGCTGCTTTTCTGTGAGTTTTAAGATTTGAGATTTGGCTCTCAGGTATATTTGACATTCTTGTACTGGTTGCAGTTACAGTATAAAGGTATCCACGCTGTAACAGGTAAAAGTTTTTCTCTCCAGGGACTGATGTCTAAAGAAGGGTGAGCAGAGAAGAGCTTTCATGTCATACACCACATTCTATAAATTCTCTCACAGGTTCTGATGTTTTGGGTGCTTTGAAAGGATTGTGGCTTTGTTTTAATGACTCTTGATATTTTCATGCCTTTTTTTTTTTTTTTCTCCCAGTGCTTTTTCTGAACCAGGTAAAACATAAACTGGGGCATAAGAACATACGTGTGTTTTTATAAGACAAGGCAGTGGCTACTTTAACATAGAAGAGGTGCCTAAAAGCTGAAACACTTAGGGTTGAAATTAAATTATTTATATTAAGATTCATCTGTAGTGAAACTTAGTCCTTTACCATGAACATCTATCACAGCATTTTTTGCTTCTTGTATTTTCTGTATCATTTCTTTTTTACAAAAGCCTTGCATCTCAATTATCTTTTTGTTGTGTCTGAATGTGTGTTCCCTTTTGAAATTATTGCTTTATGAAAGCCTATATCCCTTTCCTGTATTTTCTGATTTAATAGCTCTGGCTTTTGTGTATTTAATTACTTATGAAGTATTAATTTTTTTTTAACGGCAAAACAAAATGCTTGCTTCATTTTCAAAATAAGCATGCAAACACAATTTAACAAGTTTACTAACTAGTTTAATTTAATTATTAACAAGTTTAATACTACTTTTGGAAATGTCCATCTTGAACTATCCTTTAACTTTTTCCACTCATTGAACCACTCAGTTTTCCTCTTTTTTCCCCACTGACATGTCCATGTCTTGTCTTCTTCCACAATAAGTCTGTAGCCATTACTTGTCCCTGCCTTCCTCCTCACCAACACCCATTTCCATCACCCCTGACTATTCTTTCAGTCCTCCACATATTCCCTCATTCTCTGGAGTGGCTGAACACAGCCTCCTGCACAACTTTTAATAATTTGAGATTATTTGGCCAACTAATTAGCCAGCCCTAAATTTAGATATTCTCTGATAAAGTTGCCTTCTGAATGTACATAAGTTTCACAACCTCTAAGCCAAAACTCTCTGGCTGTGTTTCAGATCTGTGAGGCCACTCTCTATCTTACACTAGCCCTTGATTTACATCTTACAGATACTTACTGTACACCATTAATTATTATATACATGGGTCTTAATCTCCTGTGTCCTTTGGATTTAGGTAGATATTCAGCTATTTTTCCACAACAACAGCAGTGATAGCAGCTGTGTGCAGAGGTCTTCCCAAAGTAGTTGAAGTTATGTAGTGCTGCAATCAGTCATGTCTGCCACACTTCCCTGACATATTACATACCAACACAGGAAAACAAACCAAACCAAACACCGTAAAATGTCAGTAAATACATTTTTTTTGTTATCATAGCAGTGAATTACAAGACAGCTTTGTGAGAAGGGAGATGGGGCAAACTGTTAAGGAATGTCAGTGGCTCTTGGTAAGGGAATGGAGTGACTGGGTCGTATTTTGCAGTTCCTGCAAACGGGAAAAATGAGTCAACTCAGTGACCTAGTAATCCCCTTCCAACACTTTGTTCCTAGATGGTATCTTTCATTTAAACAGTTATAAAGCCAATCTGTTAAATGCTAATACCCTACCATTTTCAGAAAAGAACATTTAGACTCTTCCACATAAACCTCCTCATAAGTTTACAAGTCTTTGTTTGACTTGAATTCAGCTTACAGCTCCATAAAATGAGATGGGTACACCTGTGGATGTTAAAGCTAATGGGTCTTCAAATCCTTTGGCAATCTGTAGTGTAATTGAGGGTATCCAGCTGCTAAGTAAAGAAATTTTTTCCACTCAGAAACCATTTAAAAATGGTCAGGAGATTAAAAGTCGGAATGAACCTGTTCCGAAGGATATATGTTAATGTGTCCTGCAACATCAGGTATCTTATTTTTAAGAAAAAGAATTTAAAAATTAATATATAAATATTGATATATAATATTAAAATGTTAATATGTACATTAAGAATATTTTGAATGTGCTACGCAGGTTACTCTAAAATTAGAATAGTTTATTACTTTAATCCTATATTCTGAGGCAAATCAATTGTCTTTCAACAAACTCCAGGGACTTCAGAGGAGTCACTGAGTCTCCATGTCACAGTTTTGTATACCTAGGGCAGGCACAAGTCATTTTGCAAATGCTGATTGTATAAAATATTCAGCAGTTCTGTTCTGAGCCTTATTCAGGGAATGAACATGATTCAAGGGTAATTCTTATTTCATAAGAAAAAAATGAAGTTGCTGTGGGAAATATTCTGCTCATGAAAAAATTCAGCAAGAACTGAAAATAAATCACTGGTTAAATGAATTAGCCTTTTAAATAGCTAATTTCTGAAGATGCAATAGAATGAAAAATGAATTCTGTCATTCAGTCCTCTAAAGGGAATAGGATCCAGTGTATGACAAATGTAGATTTTTCTAAATGCACCTGATAGCAGTTACTGACTTCAGAATCAGCAACTTCTTTTTTTTTGTTTAATAAGAATATTAATCTACTTAATATTTTGATTTAATTATTAAACTATTGCAGATCTTAATATTGAGCCTATAAATAGACCTGAAATAAGCAAAGCAATTCCTTTACATACCAGGAGGACTATCATTAGATAGGGTGCTAACTTTTTGTTCCACAACCCCAAGCCCCAGCTTTATCTTGCTTCCTTGTCCCTTACAGATTCTCATGAGATTAGCTGTTTAGTACAAGTGAAATCCTCATCTCTCTACCATCCCACTCCAGTGATTTTAATGAAATGTCTTTAACAAGTTTTTACTGTGTTCCCTCTTGATTTTTTGGTCCTGAATGAACAAGGTAATTAAAGTAAGTGCATAATGTATTCTTGACTTTTCCCATTGAGGTCAGTGGAGCAATTACAGAGGCTTGCATGGCTGCTTATGTACCTTGAAGATTCTGTCACGTTTTTCTCAAATGCAACTTTCAGCATTAATGGCAATGAGGATCAGTTCCTGAAAAATGGACTTGTGAGGTGAAACTAAGCAGCTGTGCTTCAGAGCTAAAAAAACCACACATTCGAAAAGTCTTGGTGTGAGACACTCCTTTGTAACAGAGAACTAAGTTAAAAAAATTATACAAGTGCATCCTAATAATTTAGAGAGAGCAATGCAATAGCACGAATAACAAAGGCTTCTATGTGCTGCATGCACATATATGGGTGGGAAGGTTAAACCATTCCCAGTAGGTGAAAAACCCCCACAATATTTAAAACTAGACCGGAATCACAGTTAAATAATATCTAATATTAGAAAGTGACAGTTTCTGTGGAGCCTCTTGCAGAGATTCAGAATTCTGCTGTGCCAGAAACCTTACTTCAATTTTAAAACATAGTTTCCCTACCAATCAGACACTAAAGTTGTGCTCTGTGTGGTTCTTTTCACCTATTCATAACTTCATAACTTCTGTATGTCTTGTTGTTTCATTTAGAGATGATTGATACTTGTATCAAATATTTGGCTGCAGCCTGCCATTATCTTCTCTTCTTGGACATCTCAGGTTGTATCCATCTTACTGACAATACCTGAAATATTTTTGGAAAGGCTGTGAGCAACTCCAGATTCTCCCAACACTGTGCTGTAGAAAAATTACCAAGAAAAATATTTCCTAATCTTAATTCAGAGGTGGTTGTAAATCCCAAAACACGAGGTTCTTTTCTTCGCTGGCATCATGGTGCCATGCTAGGTGTCTTGAGCCACCTAGCTTCTTTATCCAGGGGGTGTCCACATTGGTGCCTTAGGATTCCTGTGGTCTGGTGGGGTTATCTACATATTCTAGAGTCAGCCTGAAGGGAAAAGAAATAGAGACTCTGTCTGTCTTTATGGCAGACAACATCCTCTTAGGGAAGTTTCTGCAGACAAAGAACTCTACCTCAAGGACACATGGGAGCATGAATGAGAAAACCAGGCTGGGCTTAATGCTCTCAGCCATTGCACTGTGTACTTGGGCTCACTCCTAGGGTTTGTGGGGGCCTGTTTCCCATGACCAAATGTCAGTATATGGCAGCAGTTTTGAGCCTGTGCTCAAAACACAGCACAGTTACAGTGGGTGAGTCATATGGTGCTGTGACCTCTTTCCTAGGTTAGTTTCTATTGACCAACCTCTCAGTAAAGAACCTTTTCTTAAAGTTCAGTCTGAAGTTCCCCTGACACAGCTTGTGCCTTATCACTGATCAGCACTTCCACCTCAGCCTTCCCTTCTCCAAGCTGAACAAGCCAAGTGACATAAACTGCTTTTTGCAATTCTTGTGCTCAAGATATTTCACCATCTTTATCATCTTTCTCTGGATGATTTCTAACAGTTTAATGTCTTTCTTACATTGTAGTGCTCAAAACTGCCCCCAGCACTCGAGGTAAGGCTGCCCCAGTGCAGAGCAGAGTAGGACAATCCCCTCCCTTGCCCAGCTGGGAGGGAATGCTGTGCCTGATGCCCCCCAGGACACACTTGGCCCTCCTGGCTGCCAGGGCACTGCTGACTCACGTTCAACTTTTGTCAACCCACACTCTCAGATCCCTTTCTGCAGGGATTTTTCTTCAGCCTTTCATCCCCCAGTGCATATGTATTGTCAGGTTTACCCCATCCCAGGTGGAGAATTGAGTATTTGCTATTGTTCAGTTTCATGCAGCTGGTAATTGCCCAGCTTTTCAGTCTATCCTATTCTCTCTGTAGCTCCTTTCTACCCTGCAGGGAGTCTTGTTTAGTAACATTGGCACACTTTACATTTAATTCCTGCATCCAGATCGTTTATAAAAACATTACAAATTGAGCACTGGTGTCTGGCCACTAACCTGATATAACCTCATTTACTGTAACCCTTTGAGTCCAACCTGCAAGCCAGTTGCTCACCCACTGTATTATGGACTTGCTCAGCTGAATGTTGGTCAGTTTATCCAGGATACTTTTGGAGACAGTATCAAAAGTTCTTCTAAAATCCAAACCCACCACATCTACTGCCTTTGGTCAGCTAGATGGATGATCTTATTGTAAAAGGAAATAAAGTTGGTTATGCAGGACTTTCCCCTTGTGAGCCTATGCTGGCTGTACCCAGAGATTGCATTATCTCCCAAATGTTTTCAATTACTCTCAGAATAACCTTCTCTTTAATTTTACCAGGTGTTGAAGTGAGACTGGAGGGCATGTTATTGCTGGACCCTTCCTTCTTACCCTTCTTAAAAATTGGGAGAACTGAGCTGAGAGTTTTCACCTGTGAGTCTCAAAAGATGTGGATTCAATGTCCACCATCCTTCCATGTGGGTTAAGAGTATTACAGACCAGGCCCTGCACACCTAGAACAGCACAGTGGCCAGACATGCCACAGGGAGTGAAGCTGGAAAGGAACTGAAGTTTAGACATGGTTGATATATCTGAGTATGTAACTTAGTAAAACTTTATGAGAGTAAGAAATATATAATACCATCCCATATGGACAGCCTATACTAGGAGAGCTCTAACTGTACTCTAACAGGTCCTCTGTAAGTACAGTACTTCTTGCTGAACTATTCCAGAGTTTAATAGCTGCTTTAGAGATCGTATTTTCTTCATTTCTCTCAGACATAGTTTTCTCAGTGTCATCCTCCTTAAAATCTCACTTCTCATTAAACACTTGTTAGATACAGAAAGTGCTTTGAAGAATTTGTATGCAACAGTAGTAATTGAAAAAAAAATTAATTCAGATTCATTTAATCTCTTCATAATTTTATGATTTACAGCTTTTCTCATATTAAGTCTCAAGGGATTTTCTTTTATTTTCAGATTACTGTTGATGACTTGTTTATTCTGTGATTTCATATCTCAGTTTAGAGCAGGAACAGTGTGACAGCCCTTTCTGATTCTGCTTGCTGATCTATCTTCCTGTAGAAATGAGATTTAATGGGAACTGAAATTTGTGCAAATTCCAATTTGTACTGAGTGAGCCATCATCAAGGAGTTGACATGACTTCTCAGAAACCCATTTGCATTATTGTGGCCTGGGATGACCCAGGATTATGCCTCTGCCTCTTGAGTCCCACATGCAATGGGTTCTCCAAAGGTCTTGATTAAACTCCTCTAACTCAGCCAAGGAATTTCCCAACCAGTTATTTTTAATCTAAAGATAACCCTGGAGAGTTACACATCTTTGCAAAACAAAAAAGCAACCATGAGACACACGTCTCCACCCAGTGTTATCTTTGCCCTTTTTGTGATGCTCAGAACTATAAAACTTTGCCAGTTTTATTTTCTTGAGTCTCATTTTCTGGACAATGGATGGTTCTTTTCCTTGCCAGCCTCAGTATCTAACCCTTTACACTATATATTCAGTGACAGGAAACTCCTATCCTGCACCATCTGAGTCTGGGACAACATCTGCTAGGTGGATTGATTGTGCAGAATAATGCAGTCCCAAACATTTTTTTCTTGTTCCTTCCAACAGGTCCAAAGACACCCTACCCTAAACTTTGCCAGGCCACAGAATACACTAGCTGCATTCAGATGGAATGATATTGATAAGATAAAAGGGAGTTCACAGCTAGATTCAGGTATGTTCCACATCCTGCATGTTTCCCTGTTTAGGAGAATCTTTTTTTTTTTAAATTTGCAGTTCAAGGTCAATATGGAAAAGATGATTAAAATTTTATCTTCTGCCAATAACTACACCAAAAGCACAGTAAAATATGGCATGGTTGTAGAGTTAGTTATCTTTCAGTAGCTTTTCAACAACATCAAATGCAATGACAGTATGCTGTCACATATTTCTATAAAATTGTGTTTCTTTCACAACCTGTATGTTTTAAGTAATGAATAAAAAGCAACAGATTGCCAGAAAAACTAACAATAGGCCCTCATTCTCTGTTTTCAGACTAATTCTTAAAACCATATTCAGTTCTTAGATTTAGTTCTTAGTTCTTAGATCATATTCAGTTCTTAGATTTTCACAGAAGGTAAAGGCTGGTTTCAGGTGTAATTTATGTTCTGCAGGTATGAAACTTACATTGCAGAGACATTTCATTCCCTGTTTAAGGAGTTGGAAGAGATCATCTATATAAAAATCACATTCATCTGAGAATTGAATATGCTAGTGGCTTAGGTTCTAAATAAACAGTAGAAGAAATGTGGTTTTAGTTTAAAGTTGCCCTAAAATATCTATGGCATAAAATAGTACTTCATTGTTCCAAAGGAATTCCCCTTTATTTATTATTAAACACTAACCAGTCCTAGCAGACATTTCTTAATAGACTAAATCTTGCAAATATTGAGTCATATCTCTTGTACTGTGCCACATTATTTTTCAATATTGTCTTTTTTTTTTTTTTTACTGTTTTGATAAATTAAAATAGAAAACATGTGGAGCCACAAAGTTCTTCAAGTGCCAGTCCAATGGAGCTTCATAGGAAACAGTTATGGGCTTTCAATTGTTCATTCTTTCCAGTATCAGGTACATTTTGAGGTTATATTTGCCAACATACAGCCCTGCTTCCAGGTTTAATCAATGTTAGAAGAAAGAAAAATTCTGTGGCCTGGTATCCTGCTGCATATTTCTGTATCCAGAGGCTAATGACCTTTCAGTTAATCCAGTTTCTAAATGGCAGAAAGAGTCATGGATAATCCAATGTGGAATTACATAGTACAATTGATTTTTTCTCCTAGAGGAAAAGAAACCTAACTCACTGCTTTCAAAAATGTAGGAAAAGGTTGTGTCAGTTTGATTTGCCTACCAAAAGACCACTCCTACAGGAAATAACACACCACCATCTTTAGAGAAACACTTCTGTTTCCTGTAAAACATTCTTGTTTTAAGAAATGTCTTAACATTTCTAGATGCAAAATGAGAAAGGAAGTGTGTCATTGACAGAGAAGCAAACAAGTCTTGGGCTTTCCCCACACTACATCTCCTCTGTAAGTTTGGTTATCCCAAAAAATCTTTTAGAGCAAAATTAGGTGGTTCCTTCTTTCTTGTCTGTACTAAAAAAACTACAAAAAACTGTTCTCCTAAACTCATGACTACACTATTAACCAGTAACTCATCAACAATTCCTCATAAAATTTTTGCCTTTTAAACAAAAATTACATTAGGTCTTAATAGTTACAATATATTTGACATTTGGAGAAGACTTTCAGTTTTGTTTGGTTTTGCTGTTGAGTTTTCTGATGACTGCTGTTGGTTAGAAAGCAGATGACAAGAACTCTTTTTTTTTTTTCCTGAAAAAGCAGAATTTCTTAGGTGTTATCCAAATATTTATGTCTCAAGGCAGGGAAGATCCAACAAACATACCAAATCCTACACATGATTTGGTAAAAGACCACCAACAATTATTCCTAAGTCTTCTGTTTTACAAGCAACAAAAATACAGTACTGTCTTCTCACTGACTGTAAATCTCTTTTTGGAAGTGACACAGAGGCTCCTGGAGTGTCATGTTTCAGCCACTGAGTGCACGTGACCTACCTATGATTTTATGACATACATATGAAATGTATGTCATAAAATCATAAAACTACTGCAGCTGACATAGACCTCAGAATACTTCAGATCCTATGTAGTCTTACCACATTTTGTAACCTGAAGCAGGCCTGCAGAATGCTTCCTGCTTTTCCCATTAGCTCCCTGCCTCTGCTTGCTTAATTTCTCCTGTAATTGCACTATAAACATTTCACCCATGTTTGAGTTTTTGTTTTCCATTACTTTTTACTGTTGATCAGTTTCTGTAACCTCATCTCAAAAACTTCTTTTCAAAACCTCTGCTTTTTATTATAATGAACCCATTCAAACAAAAACAGGGTCCCCAAGGCAGTGGTCACAGCACCACCTGACAGAGTTCCAGAAATTTGGATAATGCTCTGAGGTACAGGGTGTGAATCTTTGGGATGGTGCTGTGGAGGATTTGGAGTTGGACTTGATGATCCTGCTAGATCCTTTCCAACTCTGCACATTCTGTAATTCTGAAAAACTTTTGAATTTTAGAAAGGCTCAGGATTCAAACCATGTTGCAGAACTGCATTTCCCAGTTACCCCTTCTCAGTAAAATGGATTCAAACTTTGAGTAAGAATTCAATTAGATATTCCAGTACTGCTCAAGCCCTGTGTTTGGGCCAGTACTATTGTCTGACTTATACCAAGAGATAGTTGTTTTGCCAAAGATAACTGTAATTATTGACTGAAATACTTCTATTCATCACTGTGCTCATTTAAGACAGTAAATAAATAAATAAATAAATAAATGAAAATAGGCTCTGTCATAATACAGTATATCTTAAATAAACAATCTTTTTACCATGTGTTGATGATTAATGACTAGCTGTTTCTGGCAAACCACTCAACTGTAGCTCCAGGCATGGGACATCATAAGTTTCCAAAAAAATAGTAACAGCTCCCCTTATATATGCTTCAGACAGCCACTATACATTGCAGTTTCCATGAAAAACAGGAATTTGGACTTGGATGAGTTGATTTTTTATAGGTCAGAGCTTATAGCTCATATAAATTGTGCATACATTCCTCAACGGCACAGGCCTCCCTAATATAAAAACAGATGCAGCCTTGTATTCGTGTGGTTCATAGAGTGTGTCAGTGTTGGATGTTTTATAAAAATAATATCCTGAAGTGGTTGAAAACAAGCCCTTCTTGCTTCACTAATTCTGTTCCTTTTCCATTCCTGCCCACCTCCCTTTTCCTGCTGTAGTGGTGCAGGCATTAAAGCTGGACACATCTATCTCTTGTAACCATCTCCAGCATTTCCACTTTGGCAAACAAACATAAAAAACACTGCAGCAGCATTACTGGCAGATAACAGAGCACTTCAATTTGGATTTTTTTCTAGTATTGTCTGTATGCCATATATTATATTTTTCCAGAGCTTAGGAGTTGACCAGCAGGGAGAAAGACTGCCTTGCTGTGACATACCAGATCAGGTTGACTCTCCAGGAGAGGATGGGAGATGCAGAGTTGGCTCTTCCCCAGGAGCACTGGAGTATGCTCAGCACAGGGGGGGTTCTGGAGCACAGAGCTGGCAGCAGGGGAGGCTGGACAGGAGGGTGCTCTGCTCAGCAGGACTGGGCTGGCAGCCAGGTCACACAAGGCATGGAAAGAAAGAGACATTCACAAGACTGAAAGTGGTGGGTTCAGTTTCTTCAGCTTGGAAAGGTAACGAAAATTGCTGGATTGATAATACCAAAAAAGAAGGGAGAGTTGCTCTTCTTTTTAGAGTGTCTCACGTAAGAAGTCTGATTTTCTCAAATTTTTATCTAGTTTATCAGTTTTGTGTTCTATTGCTGTAAAAGGGCAGTGGCCACAAAATGTTGAGAGATCTGAGGGGTTATGGGAGGATGTGGGCATCACAGACAATTCTCTTCTGGTTCAGCTGTCACAGAGGCTGCAAAACACAGCCTTGGGGAACGTCCAGGGCCAGGAAATGCAGGTAGCGATAAGGTGCTTGTAGCGCTGCCTGTTGTGTACTAAATTCCATTTCTGAAACAATACATGTTAAAAGAAGTGTGTAACAGAAGATAACTACAGTAGAGAGGCTGGCCAAAAAGCAAGCAGAAGGTGAATGAGGAAAGGTTAAAAATACTTGGAGGTGCCACAGACACTGGTTCAAACAGAAAAACAGAGTGTGACCTGCACAGGTACTATAGCCTTCTTATAGAACTATGAGAAAACACCCTGGAGATGGTGTAATACCTTTGGAAGTAGCTGGTTTATTTATCTTGTTTGGCTTTATATTTTCTTCCAAAAAGAATATTATTTTTCCAGTGGCATCACCTACTCTGTGATCAGGCTGATGCTGATGTACTAGAGCAAGTGTGCATGAAGCTCACCAAGACCATTAAAGTGCTGGAGCATGTGATGTGTGAAAAACTTTCAGAGGATTGCTTTGGTAAGTCCCAGGAGAAGGACTGAGATGGAAGAGACCTATGCTGTCTCTAACCCTCACCAGAGCATACAGAAGAGAAGACAGAACCAGACCACTGTCAAAGGTGCACTGATAGGACTAGTGGTGTATGTAAAATTCTGATTACATTCTAATTACAAGGAAACTTTAACTTTTTAACCAGGAAGCTGGTCAAACTCTTGAACAGGATACCAGAAACTGTGCAACCTTCATCCCCTAAAGATACTCAGAACTCATCTGGCAAAGCCATGACTCACCTGGTCTAGCTGGATACATTTAAAGCAACATCAGGTTAAAACACTCCCCAGAGGCCTCTTCCAGCTGAATTAATTCTGTGACTCTATGACCTAACCAATTATCTTCTGGTTTACTTTCCACACTACCTTGTAATAACAATATTAATATCAATGATATTGATAGTTTTAGCTGAAACAAGGAACTTTTCCTCAAACTGTTTTTAGTGTTCTTTATAAAAACAGCCTCTGAAAAATTTTATTTTGCCATTATTATTTTTAAACTCTTGTTACAGACAAGCTGTCTTGAAATACACAGCTGAACTGGAGAAACGGGAACACAATGATGTTGACCCTCCTTCCTGGCTTGGATATGACTGTGATGGTAACATAACCACCTTCACCAAAAAACACAGATCAGAGCCTGAAAAAACAAATTCTTCAAAATGAAAAATGAAGAAATTTTGCAACATCTCTACAGTTCAAGGGTTTTTCTTTAGAGCATGAAAAGACCACTGTGTTATTTTTTCTTAAAACTAATCACTCTTTAATAAAAGGCCATTTGTTGCATTAGGAGGGAAGCATAGCAAATCTTTCTCACAGGAGTATGAATGCCTTCAAGCAAGACAGCTGCACTCAGACAGCACTGCTAACTCTCAGATGTTGATTCAAGCTGTCTTCATCTTTCAATAATGAAAGTTTTTGTAGTCCCGTGCAGAGTAAGCAGTGAATAAATCTGCATGTGTTTGAGGTTCCTGTTTGCCATGAAGGTCCTCTCCAGGACATAAACACTCTGACTCCCCAGAAAACTTCACACTTGATGTGGCTGGTACTCATCAAGTACAGCCCTTTTGAGGAATTGAGAGCAGTGAGTAGGCAGTGACTAGAGATTCTTTAATATACAACTCCACCCATACATTTAAACACAGATCCCCATTTCTCAACAGGCACTTGTGCACCCAGAGCCCTCATTGTCATAAAAGCCTCTTGGGCTGAGTCCAACTCTCTAAACAAGCTGATGGTCGTGTCTGCAGGTCTGAACTGTGGGCTGGCTGACAGCTGCGAGAGCCGGAAAACCAAATTAAAGGGAGCACGGATGAAAAAGTGTTAAAGTACAAATTTGTTCCAGTTACAAGAATGTCTTCTCATCAAATGGACAAAAAAGATACATGAGCACACAACAGATTCACCATTCAAATTCTAATTGCTGATAACCTATTAATCTTCCCTTGTCTAGAGAAAAATACAGTTTCACCTCATCATAGCAGAACAAGACATTGTTCAATGCCTTTGGAGAAACTCCCAATGATGTCCTCCTTCAATTCATTCTTGACCTTATTAACATTATACCTTATTACATTAACATTATACCATATATAATGTTAACTTTCTAGCTGGTCTCAACATGTATTAGCTTGGAATGAATATAAGCAGTAGCTCTAGTGGTAGCACAATTTTTCTGCTGGCTGATTTAAACTTCTTTAAGCAAGTAACTAACATTCCTGCTGTTTAATTCCTGTTAGAGTTAGAAAATTAATGAATCCAAAGCCTGAGTTTGCTTTCTTTTGAATATGGAACAAATAACATGTTTTCTTACTATGTTCTCCCTTAAATTGCTGATGCAGCCATCCCAAAAAACACAAACTTAATCTCAGAGGCTGACAAGGCTTTGTATTTCAGGTGAATAATGGGACCATTAAACAGATTCGATCTTGTGAAGTACCTACTAGACTGTTTTCATGCGAATTTTGAGGTGCTTTTTTCACTTTGGCTGCAGCAGGGCATTGAAATCATTAGTTTCAAATATTTTTCTGGATATCTAAAACCATTATCATTTATTAATTTTGTAACTTTTAAAAGTTACACAATCATACCTAATAATATTGTATTGCTTTTAGTAATAACATTAGAAATATTTTATATAATAGTGTTTATATTAAAAATACGTATAATTTGTGATTTGCATCAGTGCCCACCTCATCCCAACAAACAGTATATGCTACAGTAAACAGGAAGTGGAGTTTTTAACCACCCTGAATTACAGTAGATATGCTGCCCTTGACTCTTGAAGTCCATTAGTCAAGGGCAATTAAACCTCCTGGGGAATCCTGTGGCAAAGGAGAAGTTAATTTCATAATGTACCTTTATGACCTAAAGCACACACAGACATACACAAAGCCTGAGCTGACAGTCTGAATTCTTTCCTGTTCCTCACTAGCCCCTCAGCTGGCAGGGATTCTTACATTTCAGCTTAAAACATGAAATTCACTACTGCTTTTATAAGGTGCCATAGAGAGGTATGGAAAGGCTCTTAAAAGCTCCATTTACTTTATTGTGGGCTTGTATTACAGTAACACAGAATCCTCCACAAAAATGTGGCCTGCCCTTCTGCAGGGCCCACCTGCTCCCCTCACCTCCCTCCTCTGCCTTCCTACTTCCAAGAGCTGCCTGGCAGGGCAGGGCTCTAAGTCACTGCAAAGAGATTCCAGTTCCCAGTTCCTAGGGCAACACTTCCCTTCTATGGCAGCTTTTCCTTCAGGGGAACGGTCATGTGGAGTCTCCCCTGAAGTCAGTTGGAGGAGCATTCCTCCTTGAAATCAGCCAGATCTGTTGCACTTTTATTTATTTTAAAAGCTTTTCTTTGCAGATGAGCAGTGGTAGACATAAATGGAGTTTTTATTTCTATCCACAAACCAGAGGTTCAGGATGACACGGACCAAGTTCCGCCATTCCACAGAAGTATTTTTACATGGAGTAACCATCACCCAGGCCGAAACTGCTCAGGGTTCAAACACAAAATGAGAAGACCACATAAGAACTACACTGAAAGTGATTTTTTTGTATCCATGATACAATTTGGTTGAAGAAAATTCTCTGCATTTTGCATAAACCAGTAGAATTCCCACAGTGTTGAGACATTTAATTTAGAAGTATAACAGAGCTTGCAAGGCATGTTATCTTGGAAGTGTCCTTTAAAAAAACCATTTTCAACAACTCCAACTTTTTGTTTGAAAGCTAGCAGCTTTTAAACTGATATGGTAAGTGGGCCAAGTTATATAAATTCTGAATATGTAAGATCATCTCATTCTCAAAAGGCACTAAAAGCAAACCAGACTGTTTAGCACCAGCACTGTCACAAGCAAGTCTTGGGTTAAAATACTCTCATTTTTAATAGTTTCTCTTTTATATTAAGAATAGTCATCCAAAAAGTTTCATAATTTTACAGAAATGTTACTCTGTAGTTTCTTGATTTAATCTCTTTGGCCTATTTCACCTTTAAGAACTCTTCAGCTTGACAGACTGGATCCAGCTTTGGCTTTTAAGACACACTTTGCCATTTTGTGTGTCAGCCTTAATCCATTTATCTGTTTCATCCCTTTGATTCAGGTGACCTAGAAAAGAGAGATGTCTTAGTTTAATTTGACACACAATAAACATATAATCTTCACATTGTCATTTTTTCCCAGGCCTCCTGGAGGCACCTATAGCACTTTTATTTGGTAGAATTTGTGGACTTTTAGCAGAGACTTCTGACATTTCCTTCTTGGTACAGTTTTTTTGCATTAATCTAATTTCCCATAATACATCTTAACAATAGCTGTCATTTTTATTTTATAGTACTGCACTTTTTATTCTAAACTAAGAAATGTACTGTGGTGTGTTGACTCTGGTTGGATGTCAGGTTCCCACCAAAGCCACTCTACCACTCTCCTTCTCACATGAATAGGACAGAGAAAATGTAACAAGAGGCTCATGGGTCAAGATAAGGACAGTGATAGTTCAGTCACCAGTTATTGTCACTTGATTCCAAATCAAACGAGAAGGATAATAAGAAATAAAGCCAAATCTTAAAAACAGATCCCACCCACCCCTCCCTTTGTTCCAGGCTTAATTTCTCTGCTAATTTCTCTACTTCCTCCCCATCAGAGGCACAGGGGACAGAGAATGGGGGTTTTGGCCAGTTCACACATTATCTCTGCCACTCCTTCCTCTGCAGCAGGAGAACTCATGCTCTTCCCATGCTCTGACATGGAGTTATCCACAAGCTGCAGGTGGATCTCTGCACCCCTGCAGAGGGGACTGCAGGGGAGTCTCTACTATGGCATCTGGAGCACCTCCTGCCCCTGCTTCTGTACTGGCCTGCATATCAGCAGGGCTGTTTCTCTCCTCTCTCCAGCTGCTGGTGTGCTGTAGGGTTTTCCCCTTTAACACTGTTCAGCCCTGGCCAGTGATGAGCCCACCTTGCAGCAGGTTGGCACTGGCTCTGTAGGACATAAGGGAAGCTTATGGCAGCTTCTCACAGAAGGCACCCCTAGAGCCCCCCCTACCAAAACCTTGCCACACAAACCCTACATGTACTGGGTTTCTCTGGGATAGGGTGATTTTTTATTTTTTTTTTTATAATGACTAGGACCACGTTTTAGATTTCTGCTGAAAACTGTGTTGACAATATATAAAATTTGTTGTTTCTGAGGAGCCCTTTCACAGCATCAATGCCTTTTCTGCTTCTAATACTGCCCTGCCAGCCAGAGCCAGGACAGGTGATTCCAAATGACCAAAGGAATATTCAGAACTGTATGGTGTCATGTTCCATATTAGAGTTGGCAGGTGGAAGAGCAGGGGACATTCAGAGTGATGGCATTTGTCTGACCCAGTACCTGTTACATGAGATATAAACCTGCTTTCTAAGGGATGGCTGAACACCTGCCTACTCTGGGAAGTACTGAAAGGATCTCTTATTTTGCTTGTGTGCACAGCTATTTGCTTTATCCATCAAACTGTCTTAATCTCAACGTCTCTTTATCTCAACCCACAAATTTTCTCACTTTGACTTTTCTGCTTCTCTCCCCCATCCCACTGGTGGGGAGTGAGTGGCTGCCTGGTGCTCAAGAGCCAGTTCTGGTTAAACCATGACTCTACATGAGATACTAATCTGGCTAAGTAATTTCAAAGATTTTAATTGTTATTGTAAACACTGAAAAGAGACATGGTAAGACCTGATTGTCCAGAGGACCAGACATTTCACTACTATTACTGTTTCCTTATGATAATGGCCTAAAAAAACCCCACAGCCCTGAGGGATCTGCCTTCTTACATGTTTCACATAAACTCTGTATTCAGAGTCATGATCTGAAAAGCTCACTGTATAACAAAGAAGAGAGCTCAACTCAGTCTCATTTTATAATTAATTATACAGAAGATTTTTGTCCATATTGGGTATTAAACTGGGATCTTTAAAGCCCCAAATCAGTGCCTTTATCACAAGATCAACCTTCACTTTGGTTTATCTTTACAAAATATCATTTATTCTTACTTTAGCATTCATTTAACAGTGTGAATTCTAAGTTTAGAACTAATTTGAGCCTGGAATAGCAAGAGGGATGGCAGGGAAGCAGATTCTGAACCAAGTTTGCAAACATGCTCTGCTCTGACCTGTAACACAGCTGAAATTAAATTTTGGCCACAGCAAAAACAGTGGCAGAACTCCAACTGACATCACTGCATCGGTTACCACAACTCAGGCCTGTGTGCCAGAACTTTTCAATAGCATTTCAGTGCTTTAGCAGTTCTAAGTGAGAATTATTTAAGTTTATGGGCCAAACACACAGCAATTCCCAATAGGCCAAGGTATGGTTTGGAATTACAGAGTTCTCAGAGGAGTCCAACAATGTCAGAGCCACTTCAGTGTCCCTTGTTATCAGACTACAATGTGCCTTCATGTGTCTCCATGGGGATGTCCTAATACAATTTCTGTATTCCTCATTGCTCCAGACAGCAGCAGTCTCAGTCACATTCAGTGTCAGCATCATTCCTACAGTAAAGCAGAATCCACTGACCTATTCACCATCCAATAGCAGATATAATCTGCTATCTGTGATGAATCACAGATTGAAGTTGGACAAATGTGTTGCATATGGAATCCATTAAAATTTGAAAGTTCAATTCCTCAAAGCTTTCCTGAATCATTGATTTTCAATAGTATTATATCAGAGACTATAGAACAAAAATTTAAATGGAATCTGTCTTTTAAGCATAGGTAGCACTTAAAACATTTAATCAGTCTGTTTTTTAAAGAGGAAACAGCCTGTAGGTGACAAGAAATTGAAACAACAAAGGAAAATTTCAGCTGATCCTTTAGCAGAGCTGTAGAACACTAAAAATACAGCTTTTTCTCCTAGGGAGAGAGGACACAATAAATGCAGGGCAGAGAGACACTTCCGGAAAGGGCATATTGGAGTGCTTGATACCAGTTCCTCTCTCTCATGTTTTTGTGACTATGGCTTGTACTTCTGTACAAGAAATAAACACTGAAGCACAGAATCAGTGCTGTAAATGGTTTCATATACTGCTAATACCTTGGCAAAAAAGTTAAAGAAGAGTTTAGGGAATACAGCAACAAATTTACAAGAGCCATTTTAAAGCTGAGTTGTTCTCTAAGCTCTGTTTCTCATTTTGGTTTTGCTATGTGAATATAGAAAAAAGTTTTGTTCCTTATACTTCTGGAAATTTGCCTCTGAGGCAAATATTAAGGTTATTAAGCCCATCACTAGTAGGAGGTTCAAAGTTATTTCCGATATTTAAACAACTTTGCGCATGAGGCACTAATCAAGCAACAAGGTTTAGTTGGAGACCTTTTGACAACTGCTTGGATCTTAACTGTACTCACTGGTTGTACTCTAAATACCATGAGAGCATAACTGGATTTTGAGGAAGACTTTGCTAGCTTGATTAAATCACAAAAGCAAACAGCCTCCTGGATTGAGAATGAGGGGGTGGAAAATTAATTTCAAAACCTATCAGTCAAGACAGCAGCATGAGTTCAGAAGACAGATATACCATTATGCTGTGTGGCCACCTTTTCAATTTAATGCCCAGGAAAAAGGTAGTGTTTTCCCCCTCCCCAGCATGTGGTGTTTAAAGGAAGGTAACACCTTTGCAAAACTTCACACAGTCAAGTACTGACTGTGTTTATTTACTTGCCTTCCTGGAGACTGAATAGTTTGAGAGCTCTATTTTCATACCACAAAACACAAGAAGAGGATCATATTTTAAGTGTTGTTCATTGGTAGCATTAGGACTGTGGTATATATCAAAAGGCTGTGAACAGCTTGAGTTGAATGCAAGCTGAAACCAATAAAAATCTGTAGGATAGCATCTCATCTAATGTGTTTAATAAAAGTTGGATGAACTTTCTATTTGACTTGAAGGAATGTAATCTTTTCCAGATACAACCTGGGTCTTTGTTTATTTTTTAAAGATACTGCTTAAAGATCAAGGCTTCACAGAGGGCAGTGTGTAGAGGAACATTATAAAACAAAGCTCTTCCCACTCAATTCTAGTGGCCAAGAGTCAATAAAAACTGCTTCTAAGAAAAAAGGAAAGTTCTGAAGTGCCTTGAGAACAGACTAAACGGGGGGGACATGACAGCCGATAGTGATACTCTTGGTATCACAATTGCAATGCTGACTGCAACAAACCCAAGACAGCTGCACAATGGGAGAAGGCACTCTACGCTTTGCCAGCTGGTAAGCTTCCAAAAAGCTTAGTTTTCCAAAAGCTTTTAGCTTTCAGATAAAACCTGAAGTTTCAGCACACTGACATAATACAAGCTCTTTCAATTATTTCCCTTTTAAAGGCAAGTCGCTTGTCTCATGTCATTCACTGTCCCTTCAGCTGTGTTTGTATTCAACCCTTGAAGTCCAGGCAGCAAAAAACACAGCCATTACCTTGGAGTAAACACTATAGAATTCCTCATAATGAAGACTCTTAAACACATCCATCCATAAAGCCTTGCGTGGTAAAAGAGACTCATGCAGTCAGTCCCTTCTGGCACACAGGCCTTAAAGCAATCCTAAAGGAAAGGCCACAGCATTCCACAGGCTGCTCTCACAGTACTACTGTATGAGGGACCACTGAGTTAACAGTCAGAAATAATTATTTCTGATGGCAGGAAAAAATCTGTCTAGATCCCCTTTGCTCCAGCAGGGACCATCAGGTAGATGTCAAAGTTGTAATATTTCAGTGCATGCTTGAGTGAGTAGATTGTTTTAAGGAGAAAGGTGCTTCTCACTACAATTTACTGGGAGAACCTGGCAGGATGAGAAGACCCAAAGCATATCAGAAAGAGAAACCTGAAAAGTCAGAGATAGGACAGTAGTGTCAATGTCCATCTTTTCAAAGGAATCTGGTTATTACAGACAGGCTGACTCTCCAGAGGCACAAGAAAAGGAAGGTCAGCTAAGAAGTTGTGCAGTATTAAAAGAATAATTGGGTACTCAATCAACCCATAAGGTAGAGGCAATGTGTACCTGAAAATTTTCAGAGGGGAAAAGGAGTTAGAGAAGTCAATGGGGGATTTCATCTCCATGTCATGTATGAAGGAAGGCATAAATTAACATGAGAGAGTCCTATTACCTGCATGGTCACCAGAGGCAGGGCTCAGAGGAACACTGCTGTCAGGTGGCTTAGCAAAGCTCCTGTGCTGTAGCTGGGATGGGGTTAGTACCAAAACCCCAAAGTCCTCTTAACTGCTGCAATTGTTGTCATGCTGACAGCAACTGGGAGCAAGTATGTCTCAACTTGGGAGAAAACAGTAACTCCCAAAGCATATGTTCTTTGTATAAGGACAGAAAATACAAAGAAGGTTTGCCAGTTGAGAATGTAGGAACAGGGAGAACATTAACAAGGACAAACATCCACAGCCTCTGAGGAGCACCTGTGACATGGCAGGACATGGTGGGACTTTTACCATGGAAACACACAGCTGCTGCAAACCAGATGGAGTGACTGTGAAATTAAAAGATTACTCAACACCAAGCAGATGGCATCAGGTGAAAGGTTGCCACTGGATATGAACTTGGCACTAGAACTGGGGCAGGGATGGAGAAACATCCAAAAATCAGGTGAGTCCCTGGCACCACTCAGAGATGAGATTTACATGGTTTATTTTCCAGACAATTAGGTTGGGAAATTGACACCATTAGCTACAAGGATTCAAAATTCATTCTGAATGACTGCAAGACTTTCTCCAGCAAGTTTACAGTGGTCAACACACAAGTTGGCAACCAAAGTGGCTGAAGTGTGTCCAGTGGCCACATTTCATTTAGTCCCCATGCACTCACATGCCTGACAACTTCCCTTTGTTACTGTGCAGGGGGTGGGAGCAGATGGTTGTATCAACCTGAGATAAGAGAAAACAGGGCTGAAAGCTTCTCCTGAGAAAGCACTGAGATGCTCACATCACCTGGTCTTCACAATCTGCAGTACTGACAGTCCTACTGCCTCTCCAGACAAATGCTACAAGGAAGTTTACCTTGCTGTTTAGCTAAGTTTCCTTTACCATAAGGTCAAGTTATAATTTCTAGTCCTATTGCCAGTACAATTCTTTTCTGTATTTCTCTGTAGCAACTTCTTGCATACTAGAAAAATGCATCTTCTCTTTTGAGGCAAAACCAGAACTTTTCAGTCTTCCCTCATTAATCATGATTTTAGGGCTCTGGTCACATGTTCTCCTTCAGAGACTACAGTTTTGAAACACAGTACTCAAAACTGGATGAATTCCAGCAAAGTATTACTAATTCCATGTAAAGCCAAAGGATTATTTTGATTTTTACAGAACAATCACGTTAATATGCTATTTGTTTTCAATGGTGGAACACTACTGTTTCCTGATATTATTTAAATATTGCTCCTCTTGCGACTACTCAGGTAATTGTTCCTACCTTTGTACTTTGAACTTAACTTATTGGAAAATGGCCCTAAAAGCATGTAAATCAAAATTATATGAACTTTAACCTTGACCTTCAACATGTTTACAACCCCTTTGATATAACAGTCTCTTAAGTTCATTTTCTGCTTAATTATTTAACACTTTTTAGCCTGTTACTCTTTCTCTTTCCACATGTAGTACCTATAGCTAATAACCTCCACAGGCATAAGATTTAAGAACACAGGCAGACCTGGAGAGAGGGAGAAGGCAGACATTGAGCAGTAAGGGTTTCCCTTTTTGACAGGGAAAAGAAAGAACACCTTGACTGATTACAATCAGAAATTACTGGAATTACTCAAGCACTCTAAAGGCAGACAGCCAAACACTTCCACTGATGGAAGCTGGACCAGTGCTTAGCATGAGCTCTGTTTTTGTAACATTTCATTATACCATACATACTACTTCTGAGACTACCTACTGATGCCAATGGAAACAGATGCCTTGCCTTTGCAAATTACTTCAAAGAATAAACTCCCTGTCACTGCTGTCTAGTTCCCTCCCTTTCTCAGCAACTGTCTCAATTTTGCAGGAAAGTCCCTTATTTTCTTAGAAGAGCAAAATACATTTTCACACTCTCATCCCTCTGCCTCTAGAGCAACCCACTCCAGACTTCCATCAACTTGCTTTCACTAAATCCCACTCTATTCCTTGGCTATCTGGCAAAACCCTGGGTGTGAGTGCTTGTGCAGTTGTAGTGTGTTGACTCCCCTCTCAGTGTGGAAGTGGGGGGTGATGATGTACATGATAATTGCTCTAAAGCACTAGGGAAGGCTTTCCTAGAGCAGAAAACTTCAGGCCTAACTGCATGTTTACCCAAGTCACAGAATTCTGCCCTGTTGGACAGCCTTCTCTCTAACACCTTCAAGTATTCCCAGAGGCAAGTAAAGCCTCCTGTGTTATTCACAGAATTGGATTTTCTGAAGAATCATCTGTTTTTAAACTAATCTTTGAACTCATAAGCATAAAACTCCTAAACTGCCATGCTCTTGTGATACAGTTTTTAACCACTTGGCAAAGCCCCTCTTCACTCTTTATTTTACATTTCTTCAGTCACAGCAGCAGGACAGCTATGGACCTTGTACCTGAAACCTCAACAAGGAATAATGTTGTCAGGATACAGAAATTGTATTAAATGATTTTCAATTATTTGAGAATCTAATTACACAAGAAAATTACCAAATATCACCTTTAGAAAGAAGCAATTGTTGATAGTGAGGGGGCAAGTGCTTTCCTTACAGAAAGGACACACCATAAGGTAAAGAGAAATAGAAGCAGGAAGTATCATCCTTTTTATGTAATGCCTTAACTTCTTTAAACAACTGATGATCATTGGCCTAATGTTGTTACCTTTGCATAATTCTGGATGATTTCTGTCCCTCTGGAGCATGTATATTTGAGACTTAACTAATCAGAGTTGCTTTTGTCCTCAAGTGCCAAGATCATTTCTATACAGAACAGTGGGCTGAAAAATTGCATCTGCTTCAGTAATGACTATCCTACATAAACACTGACTGTGTTGTGAAACCAGAGAAGTCATTCAGCTGTGTATATTTGAAACACTACCCTTATCTTTAATGTTGCCAAAGTAGCAAGATGATTGATTGGCCAGTGGTACTCATTCACTGAGGAGAAGTCTTGTTTTACTGCTGAGGCAATTCATTCCACAGAGTCTTGCTAGAATCTGGGGTCCTTCCACGGATTTCGAGCATGAGAACTTCTAATTATGGTTTTTAAAGAAACTGTATTTAATAACCACTACTAAATTTAAGTTCTAGTTATTGTTCCTAGGCAGGAAGAGAGATATATAAGCGGGCTACATACTAAAATGATGTAATTACACTTCTAATGTTTCCTGACTTTGATATTACCTATTTCCTCACCTTACATAGGGGAGGAAAAGAGTTTTTGTACATATTCACATCAGGTCACACTGGCATAACATGTTCATACATAAATCTGGAGTCCTCAGATATGTTAATGTTTTCTCTAGAGAAAACTGTGTAATTGGCATAAGCAACACCCTTAACTTCTAGATAGCCACACCTGGAGTGGGGGAGAGAAATGCACATTCTGACAGTGAGTTGTATAACTGTTTTCTACAGCAGGAAATAGCAAGACCTGGGATTCTAAATGTCTCACCAGAACACTTCCAGCAATTGCAGGTACCTTTCCATGCACTCTCTCTATTCCTCCAGCTCCAGCTTCTTCTACTCTTCCCATCATTTCTACTTCTTCTACTCTTCCACACATCATTTCTCAGCCTATTCTGCACTATTGTACTTGTATAAATCTGCCATATACCCCTTTTCTTTCCCCCTTTGACTCAGAAACAGACAATTTTTAAAATTATATTTTTAATAGAATAGATTGCCTAGGAAAGTCTGTGTGACTTTCTAAGCCAACAAAACAATAAGTCAAATTCATCTCTGGATTTCCTCCCACAAATTCACTGGACTAACACTAAGAGGAATTTGGCTCTAAGACTTTTGTTGGAAGAAGTTGATTACATTCACAAGTCATTTAACAAATAAAATTTTAAAGTCATCCAGTAACATTGGGAGTACAACAGCACAAGCAAACATCTGAACGTGAAGCAGATTAAACAAGCAGCTGCCAAGGGCAATAAACTAATAAAGAAATGTAGAGGCCTTTGACTTAGGCCAGACAGACATTTATTGGAAGCCAACATTAGTAAGCCTTACCACTTATAGTTACATGATCATCTTTGTAGGCACTCTGTGTTTCTTTTAACTGGATCTCTGAGCTCACATCCACTTTTCTCCCAGACAGCTCCAGATAGGCTTTGAGAGATGCAGGTACCTTGACTGTAATTGAACCTGGTATAAATTTAAGTGAAAGCTAGTTAGTTTAACCCTGAGATCAAAGCATGAAATAGTCCATTATTTCACTAACTTGAATCAAATCATCCTTTAGTTGTGCTTGGTTGGGTTTTTTTTAGAAGTCTTCAGAAACAGTAACCTCTACTTTTTAGTCACTGAAAGGATAAGTGAAAGTATCTTCATTTATCATGAAAAGAGTATGTCACATTAAGAAAATGGTATCACAGTATTTTCTTCACAGACATGAAAATAAATAGTGACATATACTTCTAGCAATGTCTTTTGGTAGAAGATCTTATTACAGGAATGATCAAGAGAAACAGATATAACAGATTTCACAGGTATTATGACTTTAAGCTCATAAAGTCATAATATAGTTGCATATTGACATTCCTGAGCAAGGACAGGGCATCAGACTTAACAAATAACCCAGACACTGCTTGGCACATGATGAAAGAATTATTCCTCTGGAAGGATGAGATGCTGCTCACTCACTGTGAACACTGGTGATTGTCTTTGCTTTACTGCTTAGGGCCAGCTGTTCACATCCTCCAACAGACACAGTCTCAAAACTGACTAACCACTTCAGACTGTGCATCACTAAAATGTAAACTAGTAGCAAAATTGCAGCTTTGGTGGCCTGAATAATTCTACTTTGAGATTAAAACCAGAAATGCTGATTTCTGCTTCCCCTAAGTATGTGCATCTATGCATCAGACCAAAGGCAGACACTGGGCTCCCAACCTGCCCACATTAGTCATCTTTGGAATAACTCAGTCACAAAGTTTGACAGCTCCCTCCTACACATTAGATCAAAAACCTGAAAAATTCAGAATACGCTTCCTTTTTGTGAGCTCCTTAGTTTTTGCTCAATTTCAACATTCACTTTAGAAAAACATAAAGCAGTTTCTTAACATACATCCCAGAAGCTTAAGCAGAATGTGGTAAGAATAACAGCTAAGTAGCACCAGAAAGCAACCCTAGCTAAGCAATTTAGACTCAGCAGAATCACTTGCCTGTGACAGTTCTGATGAACAAATAACTTCCAGTACAATTTAGGCCTGCATTTTGCTGGATACACAAAAGCCTTAGAATAAGAAAGGGAAAAGGTCTTCATCTTTGGGTCCTCTTTGGAGAGTTGCTCAGTGATGACTCATAAAAACCAACACACATGCAGCTCATTTATCACAAATGGGACATTTTCTACACTGCAGCTGTCAGCAGTTATTCTGAATTTACAGGGTAAACAGAAAGAGAACTTCAACTTTGCCTTTACTAAACTGTGCTGCCAAAGAGATGTCAGAAAATATTTTGAAAATAACATTAATTAGTTTTTATTAAATATATTCCTATTTTCTTCTAGCTCAGAGACTTTAACTTAGCAAAATAAGTGATACAAAAGGTAACCAAGAAATAATACAAAAATAAATTTCTTTGCACTAATGAAACCAAAATAGATTGCAAAGAAGATGCACAAATTATTTCAACTCATTGACACCATCAGTCCCATTTTGGGTAACCACTAGCTTTTAACAGAAGTGGAACAAATACCATGTTCATTTAAACCCCCTGAATGTGGGTCAAATCACTGTCAAATCAGTGCCTGATATGACATTAAAGTCAAGGATAAAAATGCTGTACCGTGTTTTGGCTTGTTTTGGATTTTTGTTTGTTAGTTTGTTTGCATTTTGGGGTTTTTGGTGGTTTTTTTCCCAGACTAGGATTAACAAGACATGTTCAGGGCTCTGTAATTTACAGTCTTCGGAATGGCAAAACCATGAATTCAACTTTAGGTGTGAGCTTTAACTAAAAAGAGAAATTTTAGTGAGTAAGCAGGAGAGAAAATGAAGGGAAAATGGTAACACAAGGCTCTCCCATCTTTGTTTTTCCACCTTCAAATTTTCATAGTAGGACAATCCAGTCAGATGACAAAAAAAAAAAGTATGTGTGCCAGTTATCACTGCACGCACACTGTGCTCAAGGCAAAGGAACCCTGTAACCCAACTCAAATCTGCAAAATTCTGCTGGGTATATTGCCAGGAAAAAAAAAAATAGATTAGAAGTATTTGTGTTTTTCAATCTTAAGTATTCTTGTCCCTCACAAAGCTTATTGTATTTTAAGTACTTAAAGACATCTTCCAATAATGTTGGAAAACAAAAAATGTAGATAAGCACAAACTATTTTTTACAGACATTAAAAAACCCCAAAACAAACCCTTATCTCCTTTTCTTTTACATATAATACATATAATTTTTTCCACAAAAATTATTTGATTTAGTTTGCTAACCTTTCTGGGATTTCAGATCCACTTTTCTTAATTGACTGACATAAACATCTATTGTCCCATGATATGTAGAAGCTTTTAGACTTCCATCTGATGAATCTAAAAAACAAAAGAAAAGAACTTGTGTATCATTCACTCTCTTTAAGTAAGCATTTGCCAAAATATTTCTTTACACCTCAAATTGATTTTTATCAATTCTGTGTTTGAGAAGTATCATAATAATTTACAGAATGTCAGCCTTCACTTAGAATAACAGGTCTCTGAAAAAAACACATCTCCCCAGAGTGTTCCAGAATTGGGGAACACTCTGGTCCTCAGGCTGTAGCTCTGCAGTTGTTCAACGTCTGCAAGGGCCCAACTGCAGTGCACATCTTTCTACAGCAATGTCTTTATATTTGTGTGAAAATCAAGCACTTGAATAGCAAGATCTCTTTTAGATTCCAAACTAGTTCATTTGCTCAGACTCTGTGCAGGGAGAACTTCACACAGGAAAGCTACCCCATGCAAAAACCAAGCAGCTGTTCACTGCAACATCTTGTTACACAGAATAACAATACAGGCTTTGCAACGTCTGATTCACTATATCTGAATTATCACGAATGTTTAATATCTGCAGGAGAACAGCATTTGTTCTGTGCCCTGGAATAGGGAGGTCTAAACTTTCTTTTATACCTTATTAGCAGAAATTTATGATCATAAAACTTTGACAAGAAGTATTTTTACAAATAAAAAGTCTTCAAGAAGCTTTAATTGCACATTGGAGTAGTCTTCATTTGCAATGTATTCCAAATTTAAATACACAGACTTCCATAATATTAAGTGAAGTCCCAAAGAGTTTACTTTCAAACTACTGAACAGGCTTATACCTAATAAAAATTGCAAAGAAATTATTAAAAAAACTCTAGAGGAGCATAAAAAAATTACATTTGTACATGAGCAAAAGGCAGTTCCTGAGAGGTATTTTTAGAGACAATGGTAGAAATTAAAGTATTGGCAAGAAATCCTGAAATAGTGATAGAGACTGGTTTCTGCATATGCATAGAAAAAAAACCCCAAACTGTCAGAAGTAGCTAAAATAATAAAATAAAATGAAACTCGCCATTTTTAAAAGTAAAAGCATTAATGAGAGAATGAACCTGATTAATCATAACACGGATGTCTCATATTAACATTTTATGCTTGCCATACAGTTTCAGCTCCAAGTAAACTGATCTGCAGCTTTTCTGATCCCAGGTTTCAAGCACAGATGCCAAAGATCAGTGCATTGCTTACAACAGCAAAACCAGAAAAGGCTCTTTATCCCACAGCTAAAGCTGATTTCTTTGGAGGGGAAAGTAATTAAAAAAAAGCACCTAATCCATACTTAGCTGAGAAACCGAGAAGGGCTTTGGCTAAAAAGAAAACATTATTAACTAGAACTGGATGTGACTGCTTCTGCCATCTCAAGACTTGGTATAAAAGAAAGTCTGTTCGAAATCTGAAAAAAATTAGCTCTTCATTAATAATGAAGAGTTTTGCTTATCTAGAGTGAAAATGAAACATTGATTTTAACTTGCTCATAATAATTGAAAAGTTAAGGTCATTAGAACTGGAACATTTGATATGCATCAGCCTTTTTATTGCACATTGCAAGTTGTGATCACTAGAAGTTTTCATGCAAAAGCTGTTTTTGCAGATATTTCCCATCAAATTTAGTGACAGCCAATTACCAACTCCACATAATCTTGACAGAGATTTTATTGGCAACAGATACAGAAAACATCCAGCCTTTGACTCTTCTGCTTTAAACAGAACATAGAACAAGTTCTTTTATCTATTTTAGGAAGAAAGATGAGTCTCCTGTGACAGAACAGGAGCTCTCTCCAGAGAGAAAACTACAAACAATCCACACACCAGCAGCCGATGGTGCTTGAGAGGGACAACATTTATCCTCTGAAGTCCTTCTCAAATGCAAAAGCAGCTCCTGTGAGATTCTTCCCAGTGGGAAGATAACTTTTGTGAATCTGCAAAACTGAACAAAGTGTTCTTTCCTAGATCTTCAATTAATAAAAATTAAAATAAAAAGAATCTTAATTTTGTGGGAGTCTGGATTGTGCTGGCAGAAGGCATCAACATGAATAAATGATGCAGGAAGAGGGCAGTAGGGACAGGCTCACCAAGACACACATACCAGGAAAGCCAAGAACAATCTTGAGGGAAATGGAACTTTTCCATTGAAGAACACTGTTTTGGGAGGACAAACTTGCCAGACTTTGACTCCCAGAGTACCTCACTAATACAAAGTTTCCTATGGCTGAAGAAACTGCAGCAGTTTCAAAACCACCAAGAAGTTTGGCAGCACTAACCAAACACTAAATCTGACACTACAATACAATGCACAGTAAACAACTGTTAAGCTTTGACCTATGGAAGTAATGTGAAGCATATTTTATGGAAACAACTGAATATGATTTATGTAATGAATGTTACAGATATTAAATACAAGTGTGTAGATACAATTATGAATATCAAGAAACACAGAATTGTTCATCTCTTCTGCAAAGTTCATAGAGGTACTGTTTTAAGTTTGTGTCTCTAACTCTTAATAAATAAAGGAGAATAAAGGAAAATTGATTTTAAAAAAACCCAAAGATGATGCACAAAAAAGTGCCCAAATCTAAATAAATAAATATTTCAACAATGAAAAATTACCCAATACTAAGACTCATAGGCTGATAGAATACAATACATAATAAATAGTAATGGAGACAATAAATATTTTATGGTTATGACAGATCAAACCCCAGGCAATTTATTTTCAAATATATATCCAGTGCTAGCTGATATGAATATGAATAACTGAAGGTAAAAATAAGGAAAAAGTGTATAGTTTGAATTCGTAATTTGCTAAGGACTGACAGGGAAAAGATTTTCTCAGGATTTTCAAGGAGGAGAACAAGGACAAATCCTTCTACTAGAAATGGAACAGATGGTCACTCTTGAGCAGCTCTAGCTATTTACTGGTACTAGAGAAAAAAGATTACAAAAAAAGGGCACAGTGCAGCAAGATGTTCTTGGCAAGGATAGAAGTCTTTAAGTTTTATGAAAGTTAAATAGAGCTTGAAGAAAAAAACCCAAGTTACATAACTTGAGAAAGACTGCACAAAAAGATCAGTGAAAGACCTAAGAAGGTAAGATTTAGTATCACGTCTCACTTCACTTTATCAGCCAAGCACAAAATAAAGGGTTAAACATAAGACATCTTCCCTTAAATCTAAGTAAAACATACTTTTCCTAACAGCACCTGAAGACTGACCTTGATCATGGTAAAATCAGTGACAAAATCAGTTCCTAAAGGACACAAAATATTTATAATTATTTGATTACAGACTGGAGGAAGCACAAAATTTCAACATATCTGAAGTGTGATGAAGATTTAATTCCTGCTTAGCTAACTATCTAGTATTTCTTATTGATAGAAAACTGGCAAATATTCTTGTGTTAGTTCATTTTTCTAAAACTGTCATATGAAAAGTATTATTAGAAACTGAAATGCATTCACTAAATAGACTTCACCATTACTTACTATTTAGAATTCACTAAATTGCACATACTACTGAAAAATCCTTAGCAGTCCTGACCAAACTCACCATGGAACCTGGCAGAACAAATGATCCAACACACAAAGCAAAGAAATCTCTCATGAAAGCAATTGCTTTCCTAACTATATTATCCAGGCTATCCTTTTACCTCTTAATGATCTATTTTCTACCCCAATATTAAATTAGATCCATTGCTTGTAAAGGCCACAGCCTTTTTGATAAATTACTCTGCTCCAAACCAATCTCTGGCTTTGCCGAAAAGGAAGCTGGGGGGACCCCACTGCTCTCTGCAGCTTCCTGAGGAGGGGAAGAGCACAAGGAGGTGCTGAGCTTTTCTCCCTGGTGTCCAGTGAAAGGTTGCATAGGAATGATTCTTTTTTAGGAAGTAATTTTTTACAGAGAGAGAGGTCAAACACTGGAACAGACTTCCCAGAGAAATGATTGTGCCCTAGGCCTGTCAGTGTTTAAGAGTCCCTGAACCTCAACTCTTGGCCAGGCAGTTGGACTGGGTGATCACTGTAAGTCCCTTCCAGCTGAAATAAGGGATAAGACCCTGAGCAAACTGGTCACGTAGGAAGTGTTCTCACATTTTTAGAGTTGAAAATCTGGATCTTAAGTCTTTTGGACTTTAGAAAAATCCATAAAAATACCAGGGACATTTAATGCTCTTTAGGAAAAGATGAAGTCTAACTGTCAGAATTAAAATCTGAAAAATAAAGTTTCTTCAACTGTAAGTTGTACCTTAATGCTTAAGCTGAATTTGGTTAGTTAAGGAAAATAATCATCATCTCTTGATGGAAAAAGCTACCTCCTATATTAAGAAACCTTTATTTAACCACTCTTCATACCCTATGAGTTTATTTAAGAGAAGAAAAAATAGCCTGGCAAGTTGAATTTAATTCTGTGGTTTAATGACTAATTCATAAGAATGTGTCTTGCATTCATTTTCCAGGAATGTTAATATAAAGCTCTTAGAAACATAAGAGTTGTTAACGGTCCATGAACAATTGTTAGATATTGTACCTAAAATATGCTTAGAAAGTGACTACAGTTAACATCAGCAGCAGAAGTCTTCAAGATTTGAGCCTGAGGAAATCTTTCCACATTCAAAAAATACACTGAGTCTTGTCTATGATTCTATTACCTCAATTTTCTGCCACAGCAATAATTAGAATTTGCGTTTTTTACTTTGGTGTTTGTGCACTATAAAATGCACAGACATAAGGTATACCATAACTGATAGCTCTGAGTTAACCAGTCGTAAAAATGCCCAGGCTCACAAAAAAACGTTTATGAGCCATTCTCATTTCTGAAGGGGAAATTATTAGCATAATAGTTTGAAAACATTGAAATTATCACAAGCCTTCCCATCACCTCCCCAAATAAATAATACAACGATTAGCTTCCTGATATAAACATAGTTAATCACTGATAGCAATAAAAGTAAGATGGAGAACTACATTAAGGACACAACTGCATTTGATGTAGACATAAGAATTTTCTCATGTCCTTTTATCCCATCTTTATCAAAAAGATGACACCTAGACTCAGTCTAACCTGTGCAAAGTCCAGCAACTATTGGGTATCAAGTGAGATCGTGTGCCTTGCCTAACCACAAAAGGCTGAGTTTGGAAAGGGTCTTATTCAGCCACACTTATCAGTGTTACGCCTGAAAAGGAGGCAAAAACATCCGTGAAATCACCTCCTTTTTACTTCCCCTGTGAATATTTAGCTTTTAGAAAGGAAAAGGGAAGAGCAAGAGAGACAGAGAGAAGGCAGAACCTACCTACTGTGATACTGCCTCTTTTGGTCTGCAGGTTGGTATTACCTATAATGAAAAGGGGAAAGATGTTAAAAACATTATTGAAACATTTATTTGGTTTTAATATTGTTGCTTTCCAAACAAAAGTCTCAATGCCATTAAGTGATTACAGACAAGAAAAACACCGAGTAAAGTCAAAGACACTACAATTGGATATGAGGGAGAAAAAAATGTAGAGAGGCATATTCAAGGCCAATGCACAATAATGTCTTCTCTTGTTTTGGGCAATTTTTTGTTAATTGCTCTGATGCCTGCAACAGAACTACAGATAATTTAAGTTCAATTGCATGAATTACAAACAGTTTCTATCTTCCTCTTTTACATACCTATACCCAATCTCTGCTGGAGGGAATCATGGGTGTTAGCTACAAAGGCTACTTCCTGGACCCACTGAACATTTCCTACTCCCACCAAACTTATTCTAATGTGCATGACAGCCCCACGTCAACATTTCCATTGACTTCAGTCAGAGTATGTTGGGCAAAGTGGAGAACATCAAAGTGTGGTAAGGCACAAAATGTAGCATGGTCTTCCACTGAGCTTGCATCACTTTAAACAGCCACAGGTGTTTCAACCTTAAAATTTCAGAATACTTATTCTGCCATTTCACCTATAACATCAAGAGAATCTGGAGGGATGACAGATGTACCTTGCGACAGAAGAGACATCTATACTACTAACAGCCTAACCAAATTGTAGGAACTTCTACAGTTCCATGTATAAATGTATCACAGAAAATGCTTGAAATTAAAACTAAACCACACCATGTCATCCCTGCCATTCTCTCATCTTCCCAAAAGAAAGACAGAATGAAGAATAAGGCTGATCACAGAAACTCAGTGCTGTTCAGTAATACACAGTAGTCATAATTTTCAGATCTTTCAGAAGAGGTTTTAAAAATTGCAAATGGATTAAGCTCTGCCCTATCTTGTGTAATTGCACAGTAGTAAACAACAATTAGGGCAGAGTGCATTCCACTGTATATGACTATTTTTCTTAGTGGTTCATGGGCTGAAAGCTAGAAAAGCAGACTATCATCAACAGTCTTAAATTCATCTATTCAAGCACATACTGCACAAAATACTTTGGAGTTCTAAAAACCAGAGCAGAAACAAAAGCATTTTTCAATGACCTTGTCTTCACTCTTTGCTGTTTTTAAAAGGCATGTTCTAATTACCCCACCCTTTTCCTCATTTTATCATGACTGGCACTTAGTCTGGTACAACCTACAAAAAGACCTAGGGTTTTGTCAGCCAATTGTTTCGTCACCAATGCTGTGCAATGTCAACACAACATACTGGTGTGAAAAGCTCACTTCAAATATCTAGCTAGAACAAAAGCTGCTTTTGAAGCAGACAGGAATGTCCTGCACTCTCTACAGACAGTGCACAGAATTGCACTTTTGATCTGTTGATCACATATTCTCTGAAGGCCAGCACTTAACTTAGGATTTTTAAGTTAGGCAAGTATTTCTTGAGGATATCAAAGGCAAAGTAAGAAAGATTGGACTAAAGGTAATTAAAACAAATAACTGATTATTACAACCGATTTCAGCATTGTAATGCAATACAATGATATCCAAAACAATCATTTTATCAGAGTATCAAGAGCAGTGCCTTAGTGTTTTGGGAGTTTGTTGCTTCTGAAAGAGTTATCTTTGCTATCATCTACAATCTTTGCTTCTTCAATGAAGATCATGAAATTTCAAATTACAGTATTTGTAAATCTTGCAATCAGGATTTTCAGTATAGAATCAGTATAGAACCAGGGGCAAAAGACAGCTTTTCGGATGTAAAGGCAACACCTTATGCTGTGGTATTTATATTCCTTCAATTTGTTTTAGAAAACTCTCTACAAGGCAGAATTATTTCAATGCACAAAGAAGGAAAATAAAACATTATGCAACTTTTTACTACTTTAGAAATTAATTTTATTTTCCCTTCTTTATAGACATATCTGTACTTTAGTCTGATGGAAAATTTAAAATGCGAAGGTACAATTCCACTCTACATACAGTGAAATCCAGAAACGTAGCTGAAATGTATGGAACCCACTTTGGTACATCAAGAGGTATATTTTCTGGAGGGATTATAGAACACCAAGCTCAAGCATTGGACTGCACTACCTTTGGAAGATGGCAGGTATTCTGCTTTGTCTTGTTCAAGTCATTAACAAGGCATTTGTATGTTCACCCTTTCCTGTATATACATTAGTGCAGAAATATATAAAGTAACCTCAACAACCTTGTTTTCCAGGGTGATTGTTTTAGATAATTGAATAGTTCTTCATAGTCTAGTGACTATGGGCCAAGAGCAAATATAAAGTCCACTACAGGCTTAACTGACATAAAGTAAAACAGTACTTTAACAGTAAAGTAAAACAGTAACACTCAGTAAAAGCAGTGTGCTGACTGTTTGCAAGGAAGCTTTGCAGGTAAGGACCTGGGCATCTTGATGGACACCATCTCCAGTGGGGGTGAGTAAAGGAAGTCAGCTGCACACTGAGCTGTATGATCAGGAGTACAGACAGCAAGCAAAGCCCTCCTGTGAGGCTGCACTTAGAATATTGTGTCCAGTTTTGTGCTTTCAAGTCAAGAAAGACACTGGCGTACTTAGGCCAGAGAAGGCTATTGAGAAGATTAGGGACCCAGACCATGCTACAGATGCTCTGAGAGCATCTGTTTGTTTTGCTTTAAAAGAAGAAGGCTGAGAAAGAGTCTACTTGTGGCCTTCAAATACCTAATGGGAAGGTATAGAGAAAAAAAGACATTCTTGTCATGGTGAACAACAAGGGAGAAGTAGCAATAATGGATATAAGTCATAATGGAAATTATGATTAAAAAAGGGGGTTTTCCCCACCAGAAGAATAATTCAGAAGTGGACCAAGATGTCCAGAAAGGTGATACAATCTCTGAACTTCAAAACACTCAAAGCTCAATTAAACAAGGCCTTGAGCAAGCTTGGTCTAACCAAGCCCACTTTAAACATTAATTGGGAAGGAATTTGATATCTAGTCCAAACTTAGACTAGATTCATAAAATAAATTAATAGTTAATGAAACTCAACCCAAAACTTTGGGACTGCTACAAAAAGGGGTTTCCTGTTCCTCCCATGTGCCCATTGGTAGAGAAGGTTCACTGTAATGTTATTGTCTCTTAGATAAAGAAGAAATTTCTCAGGACCAAATTTCTTTTTCATGTGTCAACTCAAAAGCTTAACAGCACCTGACATCTCTAATGCCTGTTACAGAAGCTGATGAAAATTACCCAACACTAACTCCTTTCAAAACAATGCATTACTTGTTTGCCACAGGAGCATGAAGCATGCAGATGAGCAGTTGTGAAAGTTTGAGCTCCAGTGTCAAGATTGTACAGCCTGAGTTTCAACCACAAAATTTGACAGGTTTGTAAAGCTTGTGGTGCCCTAACTTCAATTTTCCTAGTGCAAAAGCAATGAAATCTAGCTTAGTTTTGTGCAGGATGTGCTGATTTGATGCCATTTATAGTGTCAGCTGTAGGGAAATGGTGACTTTAGTTACCCAAGAAACAATCTGTCCAGGTGTTTACAGACAAAACTATTGCAATTGAGCTACCTCATGAGCAAAAACCAGAATAAAAGTAACCATTTTTTTCTAGCAGAAATTTTATAGTTGGAGTTATCTTGTCTGCTAATATGTGTTTGTATGTGTACTTTAAAAGCCTTTGCTCTTACTATTAAAACATGATTGGGGAACATTATATTTTACACAAGTTTTTTTCTTAAAAAAATAGGGTAAAATTATTAAGCAAATGTTAATGTCATTTTTTTGAAAAACATACAGCTAAAATAACATTAGGTGTTCCAAACCCATTTAGTAGAGAGGTCATAAAAATAATCCTGAAGTAATGTAAGAAATGTCTGCATAATTTGGATATAATTCTATTTGTTTCCACATTGTTCTTCAGCTTAATTGAAACAGGCATTACCGAAGAAATTAAGTTATTAATTATATTATTAATAAGTTTTTAATTATGATTTTTCTAACAAGAAAATAAAAATAAAGTCTTGGATGTGCACAAAGACAGGAACCTGCTCACAAACTGATCACCCCCACAATATCATTATACAGTATAAAGTTAGAAAAAGCAAAACCAGCACAGCTTATCAGATAGAAGTTCCAGAAATAACACAAATCTACATGTTAGAAAAATACAAAAACAATACCAAGAAAAATGTTTTCTCTTGTTTTTGTAAAAATACAAAAAAAAAGAGAAAAAGCAACTTATTTCTGTCAGTGCATGCTAAAATTAAATTTACCTAACGGGTTTAGAAACCATTCTCACATTTAATATAAATAGACAGAGGAGTTTCTCCTTCAAGGAAGAAACAAGTCATTTCTCAAGCAAGATGACAACATAAAATTACTAGGAAATTGTAGCAAATTCTTTTTAAGGCATATAGCTGAAAAACTGGAACTCTGACAGATCTGTGTAATTTTCTTTGTACATCCTCCAGTTTGTTTTACTCAATGTTAAATCACCACAGATGCATTACAGCACAGTCTGAATTCAGTGGAGTTTTGTTAAATTCAAAAACCACACCAGTTTTGAACCCCAACTGCTGCTTAAATAAAAGACTCTGTAGTTTATTAGTTTTAGATCTAGGGGAAGAACACCAAAGGGTGTATGGATTAGAGACTGCTAAGAAGTTCTGAGAACTTCGTCTAAAACTAGAAACCAGTCACCACTCTTAATATAAGGTGCCAGCAAACACACAGGCTATTTCTAATAAAAACTTCTAATTACAACTCTCTCCTACAATAGTTCTTAGTAGATGATCTAAGAGTTGCTTCTCCTATGAAGAAAACAAAGGATGGGGAGAGGGGAAGAGAAGCCTCCTTACAACTTTTAGTATCATTCTCACTGCTGAATTTTAAAATATTTTGATGTTCTTAGCATTTATGACGTTTCTTTCCTATAATATACACCTTCTGCTATTAATAAGTGTGCTTATGAAACTGTTTTCAAAAATACAGTCTGCTAGGTAGCAAAACATCATTTAAGACTCTAATAGAGATAGAACTGTTTTACTCATCTACTGTGCACAGTTGATTTAGTGATATGGACTGTATTAGTCCATTTGTTACTGTGAACATTACTGAACACATTCAAAGCAGCTTAATTTGTGACAGATTTTCCTTCTTACCATGAACACTTCCCAGCATAATATCACCAGATTCTGAAGAGAGAGATGCTGATTCTGCATAGAGATACTTAGTTTTCAGCAGCCCATCTTCAGTAGATATATTGATGGTTGTCCCCTGCAGCTTCTCTATATTTACACTCTAGAAGAAACAAAAATTGAAAATTTGTCATCCTGGAAAAAGCAGTGGGAAATCACGCTATTAAGACACAAAACAAATGGAAAGCAGTTGTTGGTGTAGGACAAATGGAATCAGGTTCTTAGTTTAAAGCTACACAAGACAAAATAAAAAACCTTTTCATCCAAGAGCTCTGGCTTAACAACCAATGATTCTTCACAACATTCCTATGAGTTATTGCATCCATCATTCAGGTGAAGAACCCAAGTAGCCACAAACAGATAAAAGAAAAACTTGATTTAATTTTTAAAAAATAAATACTTCAATCCTTCTTTTGCTTTTCTAAATAACTTCAATTATGAAAAGTGAATCTTCACACAGCATTGTGATGCTTAGAGCATTGGTGATCAATTTTCTGCTGCCACAAACTGAAACATCCCATGTAACATACAGCTATTATGAAGATTTTTAACTGGCTTACTTAGTAGATATATCTTTAGTGAAGGTTTGCAAAAAAGCCCTACCTAGCTGCCCTTTTTCTCAGTATAACTTTGCTATTACCTTGGTTACTCAGGCTTCTATTCTTGGACTTAAGCCACAAGACATACAAAGCCTTGGAAAAAAAACAGGAAAAAGATCTCCATTTCTACTTCTTTTCAATAGAAATAGAGAGAGAGGACAGAATCCAAAAAGTTGCACTATAGATTTGGGGAAAAAAAAGGTGACAGATGAGATTACCTATGTAAAAGTGATAAGCCACATGATAGTACATCAATCTATTTGAAAAAAACAGAACAATGCACATGCTTGTATAACAACCATATGAGACCAAATTCTACTCTCAGTTAAATTTATGTTAAATTCTATTCTCAGTTATTTTATGATTGAAGCTTGCAGTAGTTCACACTTGAACCTCCACTCAAGTTGTTTTTATTTTGCTTATGCAGACTTTCGGTGAATTACACAAAATCCTTATTCATTACATTAAACAATACATGGCTTTCTAGATCAAACTGCCTTACTCAAATCATTTTTAAATCCTCCTTGCATTTTAGCATTGCCATCTAGTGCAGATAAAGTTGATATAAAAAATAAGGCTGTCAGCCCTTCCTGTGTATATTGTACATAGAACCTTTCTATATTATATAAAGGATAACCTATGGATGAAGCAAGAGGTATTCTGAAAAATAGGCACTAGTATTGCACAAACTCAGTGCTGCATTGCATCCCAAAAACTGAGCTGAAGAGGCTGGTTTGGCATGGACTATATGACAGCCAAGTTTTCCTGTGGCCTTACCCATCCATTCAAATTGAACTACTAAATTGTAAGATTACAGAATGAACTACTGGTTTAAGACATTTCCCATGAGGCAACAGTACAGATTAGATCTCCAATAATTTTGCAAGATACATTAAACTCTAAGAAAATCAAAATGCTATGCATAATCTATGGTAGAATTAGAAATATGTGACAGTCAATACCTACAATCACTGCAGGTGTTGCTGCTTAGAACTGTGCTACAGATTGAAACAAAATCCAGTAATGTAAAGGCACAACTTGTCACTACTGAAACAGACAGCAATTCAGCTTTTCATCTTCTACTGCTTGCAACAAAACCCTTATAACCAGAGATCTTAAACAGCAATTTATATTGCATTTGTCCTAGAAATGCTTCCCACAAAGTACTCCCCCACTCCCTCACCCTGTGTGGCAAAGAGCAAACCTGCTGTGACACCTGGCCACAGCAACAGGTAAAGGGAAAGTCACTCTCATTTTAGGCACTATGCTCTAACCTGTTCTAAGAGCAAATTGACTTGCAAAGAACATTTCCTATTTGAGCAGGGCCATCACTGATATCAGCACAATGAAAATAGAGCAAAGCACACTTGAAAGGAGAGTAATAAAATAAAAAATATCTGCATAGCTTGGACACAAACTCACTGCCTTGTAACATTCCTAACCAGGCAAAGGGAAAAAAAAGGTACCTCCTCTTACTATACAATGCAAGTTTTAACTCTATTTAGATATACTATAATAAAAAAAAAATATTTAAAATTTAAGTGCTTTATTGTAAAAAATCTCACATACCAACTCATTTACCAGCCTCAACTGCCTTTCTTAAAATTGCACAGTAATAAGAAGAGTTGTCTCAGCTGCAGAACAAAAGAAGTTACTGTGAACAATCAAATAAAAACTACTAATACAAAGAATGTTTGTTTCAGAACAACCAAAATCAGGGTAGGGGCATGGAGACTGGGGAAGTCAGACTGCTCAAGTATAAGAATAAAAATGTATTTTAGGTGGGGAAAGCATGGAAAAATAAGTTTCCTTACAATGAAAATAAATATGTTTTCAATCCCAAATTCTTTAACTCTTGCGGATTTTTTGGCAGAACATAGATGTCTGGCTCTACTAAGCAAGTGTTATAGAAAATTCCCCATGGCACAGACTAATAACTCCCCAGCCAAACAAATTTCATTATTTTTGTCCATTCAACCACCAGATCTTCTGGAAAAAATTCCTTCCCTTGGGCATAGAGCCTTGGGGGTTGCAATTCCTGAAACTGACCACATGCTCAAGTTCCATTGGTTTCATCTGCATAAGTCAGACTGAGAAGGTCTTACACCTGAACACACTTTCATGATAAAAACTAACATCTTGCTATGTTCAAATAAGACATATACAGCCCCTTCTCCACATATTCCTACTCTTAGCCTTCCTCTTTGTGCTATCATTGTTCAAATGTTTTACATTTGTTGTCTCCCACTCCCCCCCTTATAAAATATTCTTCATTTCTCAAGTGCTTAGTGCCTTTTACCACATCCTTTCCCTCCCCACCTCCAGGAGGGGGCTGGAAATGCTGACAAAGCCATAATTACATAATGATGACTGCAACTGATGGAAGAAACATCTCATACAAACACACAGAGGAGACATAAGGCTGACTGATTATTAACAGAAGTGGCCAAATGAGAAAAGAAATCTGTCCTTCTTAACTACACTACAAAGCTTGTTACTGAGAAGTTCAATTGCATAAGCCAACACTTGACAGAGGGGACTTTGAATGCCTGGAACTTAATAGTTTGGTCTCAAATCTACCCTTGGCAAGGAAGAGTTGCCCCCACTCTCTGATTTTACTCAGCACTGTTGGTTTAAAGGGTGTCTATGGATTTTGACAGAACACACATCCAAGCTGCTCCCAGACTCAGCTTGGCTCCACATGTTCACCCAGCAATGCCCCACATCTAATGAATCCTAATGAAACCAGTTGCATGGAAATTACAATACCCAAGAACAAGAATGGGTGTGAGAACTGTAGGGAGTTTAGCTCTACATTAGTTTAAATAAGGGAGAATTGCCAACTTATGTCAAGAAACAAAACCAGAGTACGCAGTTTGTGGTTAGTCTCATACTGCCATCTACTGAGAAAAAACCAAGCTAGTTCTCTACAAAACTGTTCTCCTGTTTGTGTCTTCCCAATGCATCTCATAGCAAGATTACATGTATTACATGATATTTACTCAGCTGCAAAGAACTCTGCACAATCTTCTACTCTTCCATTGTTACAACTGTGTAACCCTAGAAGTGTACAGCATTTACAAATATCCACATGTTTTTTTACAAAAAGCCACTACCCACTGAGACACTAAATTAAACTCCTGAGCCTTCTGCAGAATCCAAGTGCCTACATATTAGCCAAGGATAAAGTTTAAGAATGTTCTGAGGGGTCTGTATAATTAAAGCTGAGGGGTGATATCAGTAGAACAATCTGAACTGACAGAATTACCACATTTCTGCTTTCTGTGGAGCCTGTTTATCAATCAAAATCAAGCATAGGATAATATAATTTAACAGAAAAACATAAGAAACAGTGAAATTACAAACAACCAGCGAGGATTATTTACATATTCTTTAGCACATTCTTTGAATTTAGTCCTTTTACAACAAATGAGAAGAATAAGCCATTGAAGAGAAAGTTTTACTTCCTACTTACCCCCTTTTCTGTTGCACAAATATCTGTATTTCCATAAAGTGTTCCAAGACCAATTACTTTGCCACCATTTGTCCGTATATCAATTTTATGGCTCTGAAAAAAGTTTAAAAATCATACCATTAGGATAACTTGTTTTCTAGTTATGGATACCTTGTTTTTCAAATTGTACATTAAACACTGGAAGGCTTAGTTCTGCAAGCAGAACCAGATTTTACAGTGTTTCACTGCACACAAATCCTAATTAAAATTTCTTTGCGTAAGGCAAAGCTCAAGTTCTTAGCAAACAAGACTGATTTCAAGTAAAAACTTCTCTATAGCCCTTATACCTTTCAGCTGTTGCTGCATACAACCAACAAGAGAAAAAAAAAGGACAGAAATACACAAAAAAAAACCTCAAAAAGCCAAAAAATCCTCCCAATAGGTCTTGAGAATAAAATGCAACCATTTGTAAAAGAGTAAAATTCAGATTTAAATAGATGGTTCTCTCCTTATACAGTAACATGATGAATTAAATGTTTCAATGTGGCATCACAGTTCCTTTGAGGCAGTTACACTATACTTATTATCAGAATAATGCTTAAACAGCAAATCCTCCAAATATGTAACTTGAGAATATGGGAACTTGCAAGATTGGAAAAAACTAGTGTATAGCAAGGGCTCACCAGTGTAGTCACTGATAGTTCAGTAAAATAAAGCCACAACACACACACTAATTCCCCCCATCCCAAATTATTACAATATCTTCCTAAAAAAAACCAACCAAGCTTTCAGAGGAAAGTCTCTAGAGACACCTAACAGACATGAAGGATTTGCTGAGTGAAGAAACCAGTTACAATGGTCAAGTAGCTTTTTCACTAAGAGAAGATATTCTACCAGCTGAGAGAAAAAAGCACTAATTTTTCATTGCTTCTCTGAGCAAGGGAGAAAGGTTTGGATAAGGAAGAGGCAAAAGGCTGTCAAGACCTTAACAGATGTCAGAGGTAAACCAGAAAAATATGTTAAGGAGAAGAGAAGGACACTGGTGCAGGATGAATCAGGTTCAGACATGGTGTGTGGTGAGGAAGCATAGCAGGTCATGCACCAGTGTGAGTGAGATGCCTGGAAATTCTTGTTATCACCAGCACAGTCAAGGAGTCAGGAGTAATTGAGGAACATGGAAACATAATTAAAGGGTCTCCCTGGTGGCTCTGTCATAATAAGAAGCATGACAAAAAAATTAAAAAGCACTGTTTTCTCAATATTGAATGTGAATATTTCATACTCTGAAGACCTAAATGCCATATTTGGTATTTTGGAATTACTATTGCTATCAGTTGACCTAGAGACTTGGAAGTGATAGGGTGAACTGGACTTCAGCCAATTAAAAAACAACCACCACCATAAAAAGGAAAAAAAAAACAGAAAAACAAACCAAAAAACTAATAAAACCACTCTCAACAAACCTCACTGGCTGGAATGTCTACCTATCAAAACTACCAAACAAAATCCAATAATAAGCCTCATAGAGACTCCTTTCTTTCAATTACTAGTATGCATGATTAAGCAAAGTAAATGTCAAATCCCTAAGTCTTTTGTAAAGACATTATAGATTGAATTAAAAAAAAAAACCAGCATATTTTTTTGAACTACAATTATACAAACAACTTCTTGCAAGTTAAGAAAATTAGCAGTTGTGAAGCTGTTTGCTGATGCTCTTGAATAATCTCTAGATGATTCGATTTTTTTCATTTCAAGTCATTTATCAGTGATCTTTTTCTCTCTCCTGTAATGAAAGGGTCTCTCACGTTGTTAGTTAATGAAGTTTGTTAATAACAGTGAGCCAACATTAAAACAGCTTTAATTCATCCAGGGGAGGGCACTATCACTTCAGTTTGCTCAGTAAAGCAAATTCCCTAAAAGGGAATCAGCTCTTACACTTCACTACAGCATCTGGTCCGTAAGATTTTTAGTAGTCTGGGAAAAATCCTGAAGGGTAATACTTCCATTTCTCTCAAATAATTCTGCAACTCTGATAATACAGAATATAATTCCTGAAGCCTTATTAGAAAAAATTAGTTCAGTCACTTTACTAGAACTATAGTACTTAAAAGCAAGATTAGACTGAAACCCAATTCTTAATTTTTAAAATTCAAGATACTTCACATCTTGGATTGTATTTGAGACAAGATTCACAGAAGATAAGTTAGTGGTCTTTTCTCAAAACCATCTTTTTCCATGGTTCCATGACACCACAAAAAATTCTTTATGTGATGGCATGCCATACTATCATTATTGCTGGCCAAACCCCCCTTGTTTTCTCATACTATGCAGTTTCTCATGCACTGTTGTTGTCATTATTACATAAAAGGATAATTTTTCATTAAAAGTTTAGATGGGTATCACACAGTACTATTAACTTCTGTAAGATTTTAGGTACCTTGATAAGAGTAAAATGGTCAATTACACAGAATCTGGAAGGTTCAAGTTGTCTATAATTCCCTAGATGCAGAGTAAACCTAGCTCTTAGGTATATTACACACACACCCCCCCCTCCAGGTGAGTTTTCCTTATATCTGTTATAAAATCATCTCTTACCAAAATAGAGAAAAATGTTGGAAAAATTTTCCCACCTCAAAAAAATTGGCCCTTCTTTTGAATTTACATCAATTCCTGCAGGCGCAACGCCAAACCATCAAGTGAATTTAATTCCAAATAGCACCTAAGTCAGATAAACTGTGATTGATTTTACAACAGCTTATGTCAGCAAACTTGAACTGTTAAGACTGAAAAAACAAGGTCATGCTTATGATATATACAGTATATGTCAGATATATTTCAGTCAGGTATTTTGGACATGTAATGTGTAACTTCTGATTGAAAATTAACTTAGAGGGAGGGATTGTCAATAGCTCTGATAATCCAAATATTAAAAAAATTAAAAAATGCACGCACACAAAAAAATCAGCAGCATGCTACAAAGTCTTGACTGAGCAGACATAACTATTCACCTGCTAGACAGGAAATCCCAGTCTATTTTCTTTCCTTTGAGGGGCCGGGATCAGGCTTACTGCTGTCACTGTTTCTGCTGGCTTTGGTTATCACAAACACACGGACTTCTGACTCCACATTATTTACTGTTATTGACTTTGTGCCATAATTGTATGTAATAATTAAAGGTGAGGTGCTATACACATAGCAATATGAGCGTTGCAATGAGAAATACCAGAGTACTTATCTCCAGAACTGGTTTTGATACCATATCCCACCACAGAACCCCTTTTCAAACAGTGGGGGAAGGTTCTTTGTACCTTTATTGACTGCAAGACACTAGTCCCCTTCTCTGTTTCTATTTTGCAGTTATCACATTCTATTTTCTGAATCTTCACACAGCCAGTCCCTGACGTTTTGATATCCAAATCTAGAATTAAAAGAGTTTTATTAGCAACAGAACAAAAAAGTCAGATATCTTTAACATAGTATTTGATTGTGTTATACAGTAACCATATGTAGCAAGGAAAAAGAGCAACTTCTTTGTTTCTTAAGAACCTGCTTCTGTGTCTGGCCACACACTGAACAGCCTGAATGGTCACTATCACCTAGGGACACAAAGTTTAGTGAGCCAGCGTTTGAGCCATCCAGCTCCAAGAGAGAACATTAAGAAGCAGAAGAATGACTGTAACCTGGGGCAAGGAATCAGCAGGGTGTGAACCTTTAACGAAGTGTCACCTTTTTTCTCTTTTAACTCCACCTCCTTTTCCTATCTACCCAAGCCACCAATTCCATTAGAAATTCTACTCAGACACTTGGGCACCCTGACACACATTTTGGGGTAGAAGGCTGGCAGGTGTCTGAGGCCACATGTAGAGTACTAAGGTTGAACAGCACAAACACATAGGCCTTGCTGCTCCACTAGCCAGCACCACAATCCCAAACCAGGCACAGAAGTGTTGGTGTGCGTCATTCTCCCCAGCCTTCTGGAAAGCCTGACATTCCCCTGGCATGAAGAAGCATGTTAGCTTCTAGTCTGAGCCACCTCACCTTGCTACTGTTCACAGACTCCCAAAAAGAAAAATCACGAGGTCTTGCAGATAAGATGCAGGAGTAGGAAAAGCACTTTTCAGCTACTTGTCTGACCCTTGGGTTTACTGAATAGAAGAAATTTGAGAATGTACAGTCTGGGGATTCTGTCTATATTAATAACAATTCCTATTAATCACTTGTATACATGGCCACCATAGTGAATGGCAAAAGGAAAAGGCGGGAGAGGAAAAAAGTGATTTTGTTCTTCTAAAAATAAAAGGCAAATAGAAGAAAAACTGAATAGCAATCAGAAGTGTTTGCTGCAAGACACAACTGAAGGACTAAGAGATAATGAGCCCCATTACTCCCTGAAAGAAAAGAGATTGTTTGATAAAGAAACCTTTATTTAAGAAAATGTGAAAGGCTTTCCTTCACTGCCAGTGCCTGCTAAGGTTATCAGAAAGATGGAAAGAATAATCAGAATGTGTAGAATAAGCTTTGCCCCAAGGAGATTCCCAAGTCAGATCCATGACCCAGCAGAGCCTGAAGGTCAATAATGTCACACTGCTGCCCAGGACAGGTGCTTCCCAGAACCATGACAACAGTAAGCTTACAGATCATGAAGACGAGAGACTGAGTGCTCCAATTAATAACAAATGGAAGTTTATGGCTACCTTATGGCTGCAGTAAGCCAAGAGATTAAATATAGTGAAGGACATAGACTGTGTTCAAAGGCAGCAATTATTTAAGAAAAAAAGGCTACAAGAGACAGACTGAAAAGCAATGTTGTTTTTGAACAAACTGTCTTGCCCAGACTGCTCAATTCACCCACTGGACAACTGCACGATGCTTGGGAAGGTCTGCAACCGAGATTTTTGTTATTTTGCTTTCTGAGAAGAGAGTCCCAAATGCCAGTTTGCTTGTGCAAATCTTTGAATTCAATCAGTTTGAAACCCTCCTGCTCTTATTGCTTCTGTCGAAAGGGATGAGGAAAATGCTTGAGTGCTCAGTTTAGCCATAATAAAATCTCAAGATATTTTACAAGAATAAGGTTAATAAAAACAACTTCTGATCCTTCCTGTAGAGCATATTATTGCCATCATTTGAAAAGTGGGTTAGTAGTATAATCCTAGCTATCAAAGATGGGTGCTAAAAGAGGGCATGGAAGTCTGGAAATTCACAAATATGTCATTAAGAAACACCAGGGACTTCTGGAAATACACTTGATCCTCTACAGAGCCACACCACTTTGCTAGTCTTGATATATCAAAAATTAGTGGATAAGGAATTGAGCCCCGCTGTCTCTTTCCCTTCAAGTTCCTGAACCAAGGATAAACAACTTCATAAAGAAGCAGACTGAAAGCTGGATAATACTGCCAATGAAATTTTAACAAGGAGGAATAAGATACAATCTGTTTTAGTGCCAAAACTCCAAAAATAGCCAGTTTGATTCCTCCCTGGCAAAGACAAGTGCTGAAGCCAACTTTAGCCACATAAACCACAAAGAATGCATGAAGAACTTTGTGGTGTAAAAGATTTGTATCAGAAATAAAGATATATAGGAAAAAATAAACACTTTTGTATCAGAATGTAGGCAGGGATACCCCAGGGTATTTAAGCACCCCAGTTATTAAGCTGCCTTAAGCTATAATACTTGAAATAGACTGGATAATTGTTTATTTTCAGATGACTCAGCAGCTCTGGACTACTAGGATTATCTCAAATTATGGTTATGCAAGCCCTCAGTTTGGTTTACTTCTGTGTACATATGCAGTCAATGTACAGTAACCAGAAATCAAAGAGGTGGTTTCAGGTTTAATTAACAGTGAAAAGAAAAAAAAAAAAAAAAAAGCTTGATCAAACAGAAATTCCTTGACATCTGCCCTTGATGAAGGTTAAATGTATCAGAGATTATCAGACCACGTATGATATTGAAATCCTATATGGAGCTCAAAACTAGACACTAAGACAGAGGATCTTTTGGTACTTGCCCTACTAAGCTGCTTAGAGGTTGTCTTTGGTTTAAAATGCATACTTAAGCTCAGCATCTTCCACACATGCTCTTCATTCTGACTCTAAGGAGTTTTAGATAACTTGCAGCTTCCTGGGTAAGCTCCAAACTAAATTGCAAAAGCTGTTACGAAATGCCTTAATTTCCAAAGTGAAGAAAACAAGAACACTGAAAATGTTTCACTGATGTGAAAACATTTCACATCAGACTCTCACCTTCCTACAGCTAAGTGACTGATAGAGCTCAGGCAAAACCATCTAAGCAGAACAGAGTTAACATCTTCCTCATGCATCCAAGGAAAGCCAGAGAAAAGCTGAAGTGTTTGCAGAAGTTCCTTTCTGGTTTGAGATGTGTTTTAACAAGGGATAACATCTTTTGCTTATGCAATGATATTTAATGGATAATTCTTTTCTAAATAAATAAACAGAGCAACTCAAGCACAAACTAATACTCAGAAGATCAAAAAAACAAACTAGAGGCAGAAAGGACACTTAAAAGTCAAACCTCAGTGACAAGCAAAAATTCAACTTCACTGAGTAATAACTTAAAACACTCAAACCCCACAACCTTACATTTTTTACATCTCTAGATGCACCTGGATGTCAGCACGTACAATACCAACGTCATGCTTATTATGGGGTGACAAAGAGCAACTTGTGGAAGGACATTATAATGCCCAGATTGTCCAGGGAACCCGAGTTGCATGAGCTTCCCACAAGTGGAGCAACTTAGAAAACTACAGAAAAAGAAAACCTGTTTCAAGAAGAAAGCCCCTAAGACTGTCTGCAGTGTTGGCTGACATTCAGAATATAGTAAGAATCTCAAAGAAAAGACAAAAGCAAAATGATTATTTTCAATCAATCAGGATTAATTATCAAGACTTTTAGGAGGGTTCCCCACATTGAAACCCTTTATGAAGGCTGAAATTCTTCACATCTTAACACAATGAATTCTGCACAATTTGAGAATAACCAGCCCTGGAGTGACTTGTAATAGTCACTCAGAGATCCTGAAGAAACTGAAACTGTAAAGGACTACAGTATCCAGACACACCTGGTACCAGAGAATGGAAGGGTAATAAATGGGACACTGGGTTTGTTTGAGTCTCAGTAATTACGAGATGGACTCTGTGAATCTGTTACATTCCAAGGTAATCTTTGTGCTTGCCAAGCAAGAGAGGGGAAAAAAATAAAAAGAAGAGCTGTAAGATATAGCAACTGAAAATTCTCAGGTAAGAGTCAAGATTACAAGACTCTTGAAGAGGACAGTCTGGCTACAGTTCAGTGGCAGAGACAATGAATATAGAGGTAACAGCTGATCTGTTTAAGAGAACAAACTTGGATTTTCAAATGTCTTTAAAAATATCCTTAGTTCTATATTGTCTATCAGCTATAAGTTATGCATCACCTTCAACAGTACAAGAAGCTGGAAATCAGCACAAATAGCAAGGCTGAAAACTTTTATTAATGACACCAAATTATTCAGACTAGTTAAAAACTCACTGACAAATTGCAGGAGGACCTTGGAATACCACATACTCAAATGATAAAATAGCAGGAAATTAAATTGTGGGACTCTGCCAAGAGTTTACCAGGAAGCTCTCAACCTGAAACTGTTTCCATGTGTAAAGGGACACAGCAGAGATCTGCCAAGGGCTTGAGCTGTATTAGGGTCTGAAAATCCTGTGATGAAAACAGTTGACAGCTAAGAGAATGCTTACATGAAATATGATTTACATTTGTCCTATTCTTAACTCTTCCCTGAGCAACTGTTTATGATCAGAGACAAGGCAGTAGGCTGCTGGAGTCATGGTAGGAATCAGTACAGCCATTCTGACAGAGTGAAGCACATTGAGGGCAGGAAGGGCAAGATTATATGCACAAATATTTTGTATTTAGTTATAGAATGTTTGTGCATATATTAGTTGCTAGGAAACAAAACAGACCCTAAGTTGTGAAGAACATTTAAGAAACACCCCTTCAGTTATAAGCAGTGCTAAAAAAAATTTTAAAAAATGAAAAGTAAATTATAGGGATGAGTAAGACTGGAAAATGTGAGAATGATGTTATGTCAAACCCATAGGACTTCTCCATTTTGAATTATATACAGTTCAGGTCCTTCTAAAAGAAAACAAGAGGAAAAAAGAAAAAAAGCACGTTGCAGAATTTGCCCTAAGACACAGGGTGGGGAAAAAAGTAAAGTAAGATAAAAGGTGCAGAATATCTTTGCTGTATGTAACGTATTTTACACAAGTCATAGATTACGTGTGTGAAGAGTAAGTAGGATGGGATTACTCATCATTTCTCATATCACAACCACATCAGGGCATTAAATGAATTAATGCAGCAGTCTTCAACACCTTTAAGCAAAACAAAAGACCAGATGCATTGTACATCAAAAAGCTTTTTCAGCATAGTGAAACATTCTACACTATATAGGAAACTGCCCAAATCCGTGGGAAAAAGCCAAAAACACGTTAATGACTGAACACAAATCTCTGAGTTTGTACTCCCTAAATTTAGGGCCACTGTCAGAACTTCACTGTCAGCTCAGCAGAGATGTTTGTTGGTTACAGCCACTACAGCTGTGTTCCATACAAGAAACCCTGCACAAATTATAGTCCTATGGCCAAAGATAACGCAACGCTTGTACTGGACAAACGAGCCCTTCTTGGTATTTCATCTGTATGGTTACCTTCCAGGCTTTTTTGATCCTGCGGATGGCCACTCAGCATAACAAGCACTAACGGAGCTGGTGGGTCGCACAGCCTGCTGGACAGCCCCGGAGGGCAGGGCTCAGCTCATGTGAGGATGCTGTCTCGGAGCCGAGGCTTTTTGGAGCAGCAGCTGCCGGACCACGAATGGCAGCGAGCCCTAAGTGCCACTCACCAGCTCAGGTTTTAGCACTAAATACTGCTGGCAAAAGCGTCAGCAACAAATCACGTATCCAAACACCCAGGAAGTGCACAGGAAACAAAAGGGGATGCTCGGCATTAGCGAGGGCGCGGTGCCGTTTCCCAACACCGGCTTCCAGCCGAAGCAGCAGCGCCAGCCCAGCCGCCGGTGGGATCGCCCCGATCCTCCCCCGCACTCACCGAACTTCACCGGCGTACGGACATCCACGGCGGTCTTGCTGTCCACGTCGTCCGCCACGATCGCCACCTGTCCCAGTGTCTCGTCGTGCTCCACCCGCACCGGGTCCCGGTCCCGCCCGCGGCGCCCGGGGCTGCCGCCGCTCACAGCCACCAGGACCCGGTCCGCGCCCGGGCAGCGCTGCGGGTCCAGCGGGCGGATGCTCACCTGGCACGGCAGCCGCACCCGCAGCCGCCCCCGCGGGCTCACCGACAGCGCCCACTCCCGCGGCGGGGGCGGACCGGGGCCGCTGCGACCGCGGCGGGGGACGGGCGGCGCCCACCGCCCGCCCGCCGCTCGCACAGCCAGGGCCGCCCAGCGCGGGGGTAGCGCCGTCATTGCCGCCAGCGGGGCGGGAGCGCACGGGAGCCGCGTCAGGAGGGCCCGGGACGGAATGGACGGGGTGGGACGGACGGGACGAGGCCGCTCCTGACGGGCGGGAGGCCGTGACCCCCGGCCGGTCACGTGGCGAGGCTGCACGCGGGGAGCGGCACCGGCACGGCCGGTAAACAGGCGGCGGCTCCGCCGCGCAGCCTCCTGGGAGTTGTAGTTCTGCAACGCGCGGAAGGAACTACAGCCCTGCCCGCGGGGCCTATCGGAGAGCGGGGTGGGCGGGGCATTGCAGAGATCCTGTCGCTATTGGGCGGCGGGGCAGGACGTCGAAGCCAATCAGAAGCGGGGACGGCTGAGGCCGGCGGGAGGCGGTACGCCGGTCGCCATAGCGACGGAGACGCTGCTCGGCAGGGCCGTGCTCTGCGGCGGCCGGGAGGGATTCCAGAGGAGCGGGATCGGGACTGGGGCCGGGATCGGGATCGGGACTGGGGCCGGGATCGGGATCGGGACTGGGGCCGGGGTCGGGATCGGGACTGGGGCCGGGATCGGGATCGGGACTGGGACCGGGACCGGGACCGGGACCGGGACCGGGACCGGGACCAAGAGAGGCAAAGCCGCAGCTCCGACGTCGAGGCGGGAAGCAAGTGAAGCCGCACAGCCCTGTTTGAGGAGTCTCTGGAAGCCGGGAGTGCGACCCCCGCGCGGGGCCCAGGGCGGTGCCGTGAGGAGAACAGGTACCCCGGGGCAGCCTGCCCTGCGCTGCACTTAGGCCTACAGCGAGCCTGCCTGTGTTGAAATGGCCTCGGTTGGCCGGTGTAGAAGCAATTTGGCAGATGTGTTGGAAAACCAGTTATTTGTTGTTGTTTTTTTTAAGGGGTATCACAAAGCACCGGAATTGCTCTCTGTCAATATGTTTTGGTCAATGTGTTATGTGCTGTACTGCTTTTTAGCAGTTCTGAAGCCAAGCAAATAAATATTTTCCTGAGCTCTGCACAAATACACCAAGAGACGATTTACCTTACAGGGTTTACAAACAGGCAGGGAACCACTTAATTCAGTTTAAATTACTCTTCTGGACTTCATAGCCCACATTATCATCATATAACAATTTTAAAAATTGAGGTGGGGCATGTGGGCAATAGATGATGTACAGTCAGGGGTTGAATTCTTGTCATGGTTGTCGTTTACTGCCAATAATGAGAGAGAAAAATGCACAGAAAGCTGCATTGTCTTAGCAAGATTGCAACACAAGAAATAATGAAATATGGGCCTGTTACTTAATGACTGTCTCCCTTTTGCAGTCCATGTGTTTCTTTTTCATAAATAACCATGCAAGCATGACACTTAGTCATCAAATATTTTCCATCTCATTAGCACTGTTTCCATTTCTGTCACTGTCTGGCTTAGATTATTTATGAATCTGAAATGACATCTCAGTGTCCAAGAGGAAAGAAGATTGTTCTATTTTTTTGGTTCATCAGTAATTTTCACTGTGGAAAGCTTAATGAAGATTCATATTCACCAATAAAGCCCTTCAAGTTAAATTTTTTCATTGGTTTACATTACTCAGTCTCAGAAAATCATTAGGTTAAACACAAAAAGGGCCAGCCTGCTTTATGATAGTCTAGTATACAAAAAATGAATTCTAGAAAGTAATAAAAAGTATCAAGAAATATCTTGGAACATGATGGAGGCTGGAAGTTTTTCTTTCCAAGTCTTCAGAAATAGTTGCTCTTGGGGAAAAAAATCTTCAAAATTCTCACCCTTGAGACCAATACCAACTTTGGATGTCAGATTGTTTGTTAGGGGGAAAGTAATAGATGTGTAAGAAGCGTGTTGCAATGTGCTGTGACTCCACTAGATGACAGCCAGTTCAGCAAATGCCTCTGTGATCCGACTATTGCAGGGAATCCTGTCCCTGGTAAGGTGGGGCTCACTGCTGCCCCCCTTTCTCCATGGCTCAGGTTCCTGATCCTTGACTCCCACCTCCTCTAAAACGACAGTGCTGCTTTCCCCTAGCTCCCTTGTCCTCCAGGACCTTGATATTTTATGCTCCTCATGTAGGCAGATGTTTATCAGTACCCACCATCCACAGTAAACTGTGCTCTGCATCACCTTTAATATTGTCAGGCTTTGCAAAGTGGAGAACTTAGGTAAAGAAACCATTCCAAGATGCTTAAGCCTCAGTTATATTTATATTTCATTGTTGCTGTTGGGTTTTCTCATTAGATACAGTCTAAGTACACCCACATGGTTAAAAATACTGAACAAAGCAGATAAAAAGTAATTGCTAGGAAGAAGTTCTTTCTCCATGCATATGAAACCTCATGTGTTTAATGTTTTACTTATGTCATCTATATTTTTGCTATATTGATTCTGTTTAACTTTCATGCTTTTGTTTGGATCAGCTGCTGTAGCATGTAGCAGACTCCAACAGTGAAAGAATATTTTTTATTTACTTACTTGTTTTCCACTTTCATTTTCTGGCTTGTCATTTGCAGAAAAAGAAAGCTATATCAAATTTATAAGTGAAGATCTAATTAGAACTCCACTTTGATAGCTGCATGATTTCTTAGTGAATTACAATCCTTATTTGCCGTTTTACCAGATATTGGTATTGTATGCCAAAGAATATTCAGTACTTCACGCAGAAGATCAAAAATCCCTAGAACTCATAGAAGTTCTATAAAGTGATTTAAAAAAGATTTTAAGCCGAAGCATTATCAGATGCACTTTTAGGCTAAAGTGAGAGAGAGAGTTCAAGGAAAGAGGAATTAAATAAGAAGTATTTACAGGAGAAGCTGTAGAAGGAATAAATTTTTCTAACTCTTGTATTTGCAATTTATCATGGAATAATCACAAACTGCTGCAGGTACCTACAAGGTATAAACTTACTCTGCTTGGGCAGGATTAATTTAACCCATTTGCTAGAATTGTAATGAAGAAATAATATGACTTCAGTTCTTCAGAAAATAAGGCCACATTTATTTATATTTTGGTTTTTTAATTTAGTGGTGCATTTCTGAACTGCTTCGTTAAATCTTCGTAGTTCTCAAGGTGTGTCTACAGCTCAGTAGGAAGGCAAATTATGTTTTGTTTGTTTCCTCTGTACTTTAGCATTTCAAAGCACGCAATGGTTTGGATTTCATGGGGTTTTTGTTACACTACCAGAAATTTTCTGAAGAAATTAGGTTCCTCATGGAAGCCATGTGAAATGGGAAGTGGCAAATCTTACCGTTCAAATTCTCCTTATCTTAGCCATATCTAATTAAAACTCCAGCAGATAAAGTCTGTGTGTAGCTCAGGGTGGTTCTATTCCAAATAGCAGAGACTTGAAAACAAGGGAAAACAGCAGAACTTATGACAGAAATTGTTGAGCAGTTTAGGTAATGGTGTGCTCTCATTTCCCCAAAGTGGTAAGGCTGTACAGTCTAAGCAAAAAATCCATCCTGATTCACATGTGTATGATAATGTTCTATTGTACATGGTATAGTTTAAATTCACTTATCATTTAATGTTGACATGGTTTTGTTGTTTAAAGACATATCCATTCATGCTGAAGCACAGGCTCTGCCCAGTTAAAACAGAAGCTCCTCTGCTTTAACTGTAGGGAAAAAGCATTAAAAAAAATGTAGGGGATGGAAAGAGCATCCCTGTGTGATCAAATAAATCTGTGGTGCTCCTGTTATTTAAATATTCTGAAGGTCTCATAGGTCTCATCCCTTCTCTTTGAAGAAGATATGGTAGAACTGAAAAAGTTTTGGAGGATTATAAGGACAGTGGAGGGCAGAGAAGGGCTTTCATGCCAGTGACAGGCATGTCAGGTGGATTGTCTGCATCAGCCTAGAAAAAGGATTGTAAAATGGTGATTCAACATTAGGAATTAACCTGGTGACATAGAAAAGTTGTGATTATTCAGTGACTCACCCTGTAAGAAAACGAGGTGACATCAAGGAGACAGATTCAAAAGCAACAAGAAGCACTGGTTACTCATGGTTACTCAAGACTGAAATTTTTTTTTGAGCTCAAGGAGAAAGGAGATGGGTTCAAGGAAGCGTCACCACCCCATGACTGGCAGGTAGTTCTGTCCCTCCCCAGGCATCCAGTTATAGGCTGGAAGTGTGCAGAGATACCTGATTCATCTTCTTACCTGGACTTGCATCTCTTTATGCTCAAAATAAAATTTTACTGCTTTTTGCATCTGTCACTGTGAAAGGAATCAATGCAGCTAAGTGTCACCTACCTGGATTGTGCACTGATTTGTGTATGAACATTGGTGTTTGCTAGAGAGAGACAGAAGTAAAGCTGATGCTGAGATTAGTCTGGGGGATCTGTGTTCAGACTTTTATTATTATTCTTGCTGCCCTGAAGCTGTTTCACAAGATAATTCTCAGCCTGATTTGACCCAGCTTCCAAAACAGCCTTGTAATTCCTGTTCTCTGCAATTCTGTGTCTTGGATCAAGGCTGTGATATTATTTGCAGTTCTACAGTTTGAAAACATCCATACTTGTTGGGCTATTCCATGAAGTTAGAAATAATGACAACTTTCATTCCTTTTTCAATTAGACAGTTTTTTACCAGTTACTACAAAGACACAAATTGTCCACTTCGCTTTTTGAAGTTTATAGATCCAATTTTATATAAGCTGAATTATATATTTAGTAATGTAGTAGGGAACAGAGAAATGCCAAACTTATTTTAATGTCCCATAAACCTACATATGTTTTGTTTACATCTGTCCCCTCTTAAAACTACTACATAAGGGCTTGTCACACTAGCTGAGGCTGTCTAATGGTTTTTCTCTCTCTCATATTTCTATAGTTGTGTCTTAACATAAAACTATAAACTTTTCAGATTTAGAAGATTTTTTTTGTTCTCTCCCTGCACAGAAAACTGGAGTCTTGGTGAAGACTCTTTTGTACAACTGTACTGGAAGGAGGTGTATTTTTGACTGATGTCAACTGTAGGTTTCACCTACAAGTATCGACAAATACGACTACACCCATGAAACTCTCACATTTTGGTATTGTTCTACTTAGAGTTTCTTCACAGTGCTTTTCCCTCTGTCTAAATTCTAAGCTGAGAGGGAGAAATAAAGCAACAGTAGCCATAAACACAAAATGCATATGTATAAGCTGTTCTTTTCAGATGAAAAATCACTTGCTATTTTTAAATGTGTATACATGTTTATGTACAGTAACTCAGAGTTTGTTTCTTGGCCTCTCTGATGTTTACAGTTGTTTCACAATGTTTTGTCTCCTCCAGGAGGGATCATGAAATTGCTTTTTTTTTCCATAAGCAAATACAGACACTGAAAGCTCTCTAAAAGTCAAAATGTTTCTAAAGGAATTCCAAACAGTACCAAAGAAAGTAATAAACTTGCCAGTTAAACTTTCACTACCATTATAGAAAAATGACTTTTCAAAAGCTGAATACAAACAACACAACATTTTTGTATCCATTTTCCCACCATAATTATAAAAAGAAATTATATTTTTCTTAACTATCAGCTTTCTAGCTGTGGAATGCCAAATTGCACTGTCTGTTTTACTGCAAAGATCTGGTATACATTATTGAAATACTCTCAAAATTTTTTCTTAATTTTATTACAGTTTTAATTTTAGTTGTCCTTGATTTATAGTAAGATGCTCTCTTGTAAAAAAGAGAAAGGTCTCCCATATGTTATGTGAAAGGCTGAATTATGTCAAGACTGCCTAATTTGAAGAGGATTCTGCATCTTTGGAAGCTGATATGGGTTTTATAATGATGTGGTTCCATAGCAGAATACAATGTCCTCTGCATAATAGCTAATGTAGAAAGACCTTCTGGTGTCAGGTGAACAATTGCAAAAATTGACAATCTTTCTCCCAAAATTTTGCACCAAAATACTGTGATATTGATCTGTCCATTCCTGTCATCTACAAACAACTTCAGTGAACTTGTGAAGGAATGTTGAATTCCTCCATCTCCACTCCATCTCTTTGAACTGTGCTTTGCTGTACAAATGCTCAATGCCTCTCCTATCTCACTATGTCATGGAAGATTTCTGTGTGCCTCACAAGTCCCTCTTCCCCTCTCTTTCTTCTGTAAGGTGCTTATTGCCTCTGTTGGACCATGCCATGTCTCTTATATATTTCTCCTGAAATGTTTTTGTCACCTTTCATGCTTCTTCATGTAAAAGGTTAATATTTTAACACTCTTTGGATATGCAAAACTCTTAAGATTCTGTTCTGCCAAAAAATGGATTTTTCAGATATTAATTCACATTTGATGTAATGATGAGAACCAACCTGATGGACACTGCTGTCTTATCAGGGTACCAGGAGCATTGTATTCCCTTGTATTCCACCTCCCATTTCCCTCATCCACCTTGGCATTTTCACACATCTCAGAGAGTTCTGATGATTGAAACTTGGGAACATAAATCTCAAGTGCTGGACCAAGATAATAAACACAAAATGAAATTATAGAAACTTTATAGCATTAAGTCTCATCTTGATGAGAAGTAAGTACTGAATGTCCTTGATTTAACTGTTTCTAATGAAAGTATCTTAGAGATTTCTATTCCTAAATGATGGATATGAATATGGGATTTTCTATAATATAAATACAGCAAAATTATGTTTTCCAACAACCCTGCTTGTTCCAATGTTCTTTAATTTCTCTATCTGTGCATTTATTAAAAGACTCTATTACCTAACTGGAATAAGAGCTTTCTTCAGGATATTTTAAAAATACTCAAGAATATGATAGAGTGATAGTGCAGCTTCTTGCATGAAGTCTTTCATGAAGTTGTAACTGTAGACTTACCTAATTTTCTTACATTGTGTCTTCCATGGTTTGAATGTGAGTCTGACATGTTGTTGTAGTGGTTTTTACACTACAAATTTATCTTTCACAATCATATATATCCCTGAATCTAATGAATTTGGTATTGGTATTTTTGTTACTTTCTAGAGTTTTAAACAATGAGTCAGGTCGATGAAGGAGGTCCCACTGACACAGAACTGGCAACTGAGAATGAGTCACCTCCCCGTGCACTGACTCCAACATCTCCTAGCCAGGAAGAGGGACCCACTGACATAACAGCAAGTCCTGCATTTCAGTGTTTAGATGAGGTACCATGAGCCCAAACTCTCTCTGTCCGTAACAGTGCAAAGTAATTATTCTGAGGTGTTTCCTTTAATGTTAATAATTGAATGTTGTTACCATATAAAATTTCTTTGATTTTTTTTTTTCTAAGTAGTATGAAAATTTTGTGAAGCAGTGTCATATTCTTGCTGGGGATGCTGTGCTTGATAGATAATCAGGGGCTTTTTTCAGTGATCATGACCTTAAGGGGAATGAGAATACGGAAGTCTTGGTTTTGGTCTTACAGTATTCTATCCATAGAGGTAATTGCAACATGATTTTTTTAAAGGCTCCATAGCTGCAGGAAAAATTGCAGGTAAGTGACCCCTAAGGCACTATTAATTGATTATGGTGATAGAAGAAACCTTTTGTAGCTCAGTTTCTTTTGTGATCTTTTTGTGTTAAGGAATCTTTCGGGATACTAGGAGTATTTTAAAATTTTAAATATCAAATATATATCAAATGAAATCCTCAAAAATCTAGGGCCAGAAGAGTAATTAGAGACAATTTAATCCAAATTTGGCACTGAAGTAGGTTCTCTGCAGATATTTGTCTAATTTGTTCTTAAATCTTTAACTGGGGGAGATAGCTCTTTGCGTATCCTTTTCCAATATGTCATCATTGCCAGGGTTGTATAAAAAGTTTTCACTATATCCCAATTTAGGTTTCCTTTGCAGTGAATAATTCAGCTTTCTTCTTGCCTTTCACACATTAAAAATGGAGAGCAGCCAATTTCTGCCCTCTTTGTAATAAAAATGTACATCTCTCTCTTGTATCCTTATCAGGCTTTATTCATACTTCATGCTTTTCTTGAAGTTCTTACCTAAAGTTGCTTTACCTTTGACTCTTTTCACTTGGATTTGTCAGATCAGTTTGCTAGCCTGCTCTCGCTCTGCCTATAATCTAAGGTCAGGAGGAAGGACAGAGCAAGAATTTGTAGTGAAGGGGAAAATAGGACTGGCCTTTTCCTATCCTGCTATTAGATCATACTGAACATAGCTTGAAGCTGCTGCTTTCAGTCCAGTGCCAGTGTATGGGGAGCCCACAGCTTCCAGTATTGATGCAGCACAAGCCCTCTTTATTCTCAGTCCAAGACAGCAGCAAAAGTGCCTCCACGCCCCTTCTAAAGTGCATTTCTGCTTTGTTTTCCTTATTTTTAATCATGTTGAAAACTAATCTTTCTAGACTTATTCTAGAAAATTATAAACCATTAATGACAAATACAGGGTAAACTTTGTATTTAGAGTTGTTTGTAAACTTTGTATTTAGAGTTGTTTCCAACTCTAGAAAAAACATTCTGTGGGAAAAAAAAGTAAGCAATTTGCATAGTATTTCGCAAATGAGGACTTCTGGTCATATTGTCAGTTTCTAGAAGAGAACTATGACTCATTTATTTTACTATAATTTTTAGCAATTTGCACTTGTTCTTTAATGGTGAGTTTAGCTTTTCATCACTTATTCACATCTCTTCTCTTCCACTGATGTATTTGTTTTCTTTTGTTGAACTTTATACCATAATTCAGGGATAAATATGACTTCAGTCACCATAGAAGTTCTTGTATGGATGCTGGCTTCAACTACTTGGAATAGATTTCAGGATTTTTCCACGGAAGCAGAATTGTATCATATTATCTCAGTTTCACTCACTGGTCATTTATCACTGCACAGCATTCAGTTATCAGAAGGGACACCTTTTGTTATTATAAGATTTCTTTAAAAAACATATATGTGCCTTCTTCCAGTCAAGAATGTCTTGTTTTTCTCATGTAAGCAGCAGATACTCAAATATACCAAGAGCAAGAAGTCAAACATGCACAATATTTCTTCTTTATTTTTAACATAGTAACATGGTTTAGCTTTGTGCATTAGGTAGAAATATTAAAAACTTGACAAGAGTTCAAACAATAGCCACTCAATTCATCATGACTTCTTTTCACCAAGTGTTTTTATTTATTACACTGTTGACATCTTCTGTTCTGTTGGTTAGGGTACTGTCATACAAAATGAACTTTTCACTTCTTTTAGCCTTTGTTGTTTTGTCCTTGAAATAAAGATCTTTGCTATAAAACTTCTAATTGAATTTCTTGATTTGTGAACCTTTCCTCAGATCTTGTTCTCTTCTAGTGTTAGAAATAAATCAATCTGAATCTGTTAATAACTGTCATGGAAAACTACATAGTCTTGTACCTGTGTGATGAAAGAAACATATTACTTGAAAAAATGCTACATTAAGATGCAATAAATTATGCTGGTTTTATTTTGATTTCAATGCATTATAAGCCATGTATATGTAATCTGATTCTTAAAAGGCAGCAAAAAATGTATTGAATTTTGTCATGCAGGTACATTGTCTAAATTTAAAGAGCCATAAATTTTATTAAATGGATATTTAGTAGTAGTTAGCTGCAACAAAATGATCTAAAATTGAATTCACCCTTTGCCTGCAAATTTATATATTTTTTGCAACAGATGGTAATATAATACATTTACCCTCTCCCTTTATCCTTTTGTCATCCTTGCTACAACAATGCTGTTACTGTTAAAGCTGCAGAGGACAAACCAAAACTGTCCTTTGACTAGAAAAAGCAACCAAACATGACATGAAATTGGATTAAATCCTCAAAAATACAAGATTATGCAGAATGAAAATAAAAGACCAGTTAACAATTGCCTCCTGCCCCTTCTCTTCATTTTTGTCCCCATAATTTTTTCTCTTCACCATATTGCACATTAGCATTTTTTCCCTCTCACCACTCATGTTTTATTTTCCTTCACCTGATCCAGTTTAAATGGGAACATAAACAAATAAAAAAAAATTGTCATATTGATGTTGTTGATGTTTAGTTTGTAATCTATTACCATTTTCGTATCCTCTTCTGTTGCTTAAGTTTTATTTTGTTGCCCAAATCACAATTCCAGACACAAGAAAAGACCTCTCCTCTACACATCTTCCTAATCTGATAGTGACTCAAACAAAAAAAAAATCCAAAGAGAAATCAAATGGTGGGTATCTTCTTCCAGTTTGAGGTATTTTAAATCAAGGCAGTATCTTGTGCTTTTTCTTTCTCTTTCTCTTGTTGGTGTGTTCTTAGGCCTAGAAAGGTAGTTCAGTCAAATTTATACATCCATTTTTTAAACCATACCAGAAAAAATTACTCTGCAACATTTATCTTGCATGCCTTGGCAGTGGACACTCTGAGGGAGCAATTAGTTCTGCAAAACAGTGCACTTGTGAATGAAAAGTGTTTTGCTGTTTTCCAGATCCATTGACCTTGTTTGGAAGGTAGCACAATTATCCCTTCCTGCTAACAAACATCATCCATTTATTTGCTAAATCTAAACACGCAGAAGAATAAACTCCTTTGGGAGATTTTCCTGACTGGTCTATTGCAAACTGTTGTACTCTATATCCCATAAAATGGTCAGTGCCCCCTATCTGATACCAGCACTAAACCTTTCATTTGTGCTGCTTTTTTTGATGGAAGTTGTCACTATCATGCTACATTTCTTCATCTCGGATGTCCAAATGTCCTATTGCCATCAAGAATCAGAAAGAACCTTTCATGAATATGTTTCATTACTATTTTGAAACTCAGAGTCTTTCTGAGATTATGGAATTTATACTCTTGACTGCCAAAAGTGGTTGAACTGCTAATAAGGATGCTGACCAAAATCTCAATTTTAGTGGAAACACAGAGCAAAATTTCCATGTTTACCAAAAAATCAACAGTATGACAAAGAATTCTCAAGCAAATTTTGTTTCTGATTATCTGATGCTGATTTATATCTATCTGCTATCTGTAAGATATTTAATGTCAAAGAATGGTGCATGTGTTTGAGGGCAGAAAAGTGCTTCTCATTTTTCTCCTTTTTCTCGTCTGTGCTGCAGGGAAGAAGAGGAAGTCACATATAGATTGGCTACAACTTTCAAATATAAATACTAAGAATCAATATTTTATAGAATTCTTCAGTGGCATAGTGGCATATAACAATACCATTCTAGAAATTACAGTTGTTTCCAATTTCTTTTGGTAACAGACTGGTATTTAATTCTCTCCTAACTTAGGTTAAATGGTGTGTGTAAACAAATTTTCTTTTAAAATAAAATTATTTATCTTTAAATGAAAAGTTTCCTAGAAGAGCTACCTTGTTAGATTTGGATAGTTTGTTTGTTTTTTTTTTTTTTTACATAGGCACCATTTTAATTTCTGTCCCCATACACATTATGTAACGTGCTTTCAGCTATTATAAAGTATGATCATCACTGTATTTTTGCATGGTAACTATAGCAGTGCATAATTTGTTTTAGTACTCACCAAATATGTATGTGCTCTATCAAAAAAATAAAAATCTTGACATAGCTTAGTATGTTGAAAGCAAACAACATCTTTAAACTTAAGCCGATCCTGGCACACTCCACACTACAAGCTTCAAAGGCTCCTGGCCCAACAAAAAAGCGTATGAATATGTTGGCACAGACAGCTAAGACAGATGTTGTCTCCACCTCCACACACAGGAATCTAACTGCTAATTAAATAAACCTTTTTTGACTTTGTTGAAGTGGTCACTTGGGGAGCCAGCTAGGGCTGGTAATGTGTCTGTAAGCTGGAATATGTTTTTTTGCAACAACTTCCAGCAAGTAGGAAATAGTTTGGATGTGAATGTTAAAGCAAATTGTTGTTGCAATAGGAAAGTTGATTTTTCCTAAAAAAGCTGTAGAGAAATTGGGTGAATTTACAGGTGTCTTCAAACAGCAGGAATGGGAACAGAGCTGGTGTAACATGCTCATTCTATGGAGAGGTTCTTTTTACCATTGGCAGGTGACGTTGTGAAGAAACAAGACCAGGAAGTGGTTGGGTGTGTTTGAACTGTCACAAAGCAGATGGTATGTCTGTTCATTTCTGAAAAGCCTGTTTGAAAGTATTTATGATGTCTTGTTTTTCTATGCTGTAATAAAATCAAGTGATTTCATACCATATAAAGGAACTAGAGCTCTCTAGTCTGAGACTAGGGGAAGGAATAACCTTTAACTGTAACATCTTGTATTTTGGCTTTTCTCAGCCATTCCTGATGTTCATGAGACTTGAAAAATATATTGTTGTATTTATATATATATGTTTTCCAAAGCTGTCTCCCTCTTCCCATTTTCTCACCTAAAATATTTATTTGAGACAAATTTGTACTAAAAATTTGGTCTACCTGGCCTTTTTTGTCAGCACAACCATGTGATGAGGAGGCCAGAGCAGTGTTAACAAATCATACATTCAATAAAAACATCAGTGTTGGAGAATCATCTGTTACACACATGAGGTTACTTTAATTGTTAAAAAGGGGATTCCTGGTTTACTTATTCAAAGCACCTGTGTCCAAATACTCCTGAATAAACAGAGCCTTAAATATCTGCATGAGAAAGAATCCGTGTATTTGGATTTAGCATATAGAGGTTAAACTGCAGAGTGAAGTGGAGAGGCTTTTGTACTGTCTGAAGGAAGGCATGAGAATTTCTGTTCCTCAAAGTGCATCCTACTTCTCCATAAAACTCATTCACTCTACGTAATTGCTTAAAATTTTGTAAAGGTTACTATTATTTTGTAGAGTGTAATTTTAAATGGTGGCATACTATTCCTGCTGAAATGTAATCTTAATTAAACTTCCAGTTGGTCTTGATTATATGAACATAATCAGGTAATTTGGGTTTTTTTCTTCCCATTTTTATTTTTGAAATTGATGACTCTTTTACTGAGGTCAGAAAAAAATTATGAATGAGGACTTAAAAAATAATATTGCTTCCTTAATTCCATGTTCTCATGACTTTTGAGGGTTGGACTTGACATACCACCTTAAAACAGTATTTTCTGTTTCTGGTTACCATTGAGCGTGACAGCCAAATTAAACTTCTGGCAGAAGAACTATAACTCCATAAAAGTTTAATTAGAGGAGTGAATGAAAGAGATCAGTTTAGTATCTGAAATGTTTGCATCTTGCAGGGTCTATAGATCATATTGCTCAGCCATTTTTCTTTAAAACCTACGTCAATGTCTTCAGGCCTATGTATATCATTTTATCATTTTTTTCCTGAAAGAAAAAAAAAAAAAAAAACCACCACAAAAAAATATGAAAATATATTTAAATCCTCTTTCTTTGTAGGCCAGTATTTAATTTTTTTTTTCTTTATGAAAATTCAAAGTTGCATCTTTCCTGTTTTGGTTCTTCCCTGACATGTAAATCATTGAAGCTGGGTATATTTAGCACTTTTGTTTGATTTTGGTTTAATTTGTCAACAGGGGTCTGAGTAGGGATTGGCAGCCATCTTAAGTTATTTTCTGAATAAACACATAAAAGTAGGGTTTTTTCTCCACCAGCTTATCAAGCTACATATTGTTCTCAACTCACACCAAGTTTGACTGCGGTCTTTCCCAATAAACACAATTAAGGAAACAGGTATTTGTGTTTAAAAGGGAAGATAAAAAGACCAGTTCTTTTCCAACCTTCTTTTCATTTCTTCTCTCATTTGTTTGGGGTTTTTATTCTAGTTTTGGTTTTGTTTTGTTTAAACAATGCATAGAAAGCCAAGACATTACAGTCTGCTTGGCTGATCACATTGAACACATGGTCTTGTGTCTTTATATTTTGGAAACAAGCCATAGGAATTTTGCTAGCAAACCCACTGTTAGTAATTTTTTCCACTAAAATTCACCATATAAATATTAGCAGGATTAAAACCACAAGTGTTTTCATATGCTAATCAGTGTTACATAGATGTTTTCCATAGACTGAAAGGCATGTTTTGAATTATTAAGCCTTCAGCAGAGATCAAGGGCTTTTTCTTTGTATAAAAAATTGCATGATTAATTTGGGGTGGTCTTGTATTCACCCACATGCTTTGATGACTCTTATATGTGATCTGAAAGATCAAAACATTGGTTTGCTTCTCCTCTTTCATGTTAAAGGTAGAGGTTGCATAAACTCTTCCCTGGGCAATTAACTTTTCCTCTTCCAAAATATGAATAGTTTCCAAAAATATCTGAGATTTCAGCCCTTGGTATTATCTAGCAGCTGAAGGGTCATTAAACAGATCTCTAAGGAGCTATCATTGCTAGCCATTACTCTCTTGGTATGACATATAGTCATCAAAATAGTTGGTTATTGGACTTTCCTTACGGCTTCAATTTTTACAGAAAATCAATAAAATTATTTATGAGAATTTTTTATAGTCCTTATGTACATCTATGACAGTAGTACAGCTTTAAGAGTAGAACATTCTTATTTTATTACACCAAGAAAAAACAAGTAATATTTGTAACAAGTAGATGGAGTTACACTTTGTACAACTAATACACATTGACAGAGATTCAGCTACAACAGTTCCAGGCAGGTAATAATCATATTTCTGTAACATCATTACTTTTTTTTTTTTCTTTCTGTTTTTAAAGACATGAGGCGAAGCTTTTGCAGGTGATTTTAGTCACATTTCGTTATTCTGTTAAACTTTCTGTGTTTTACAAAGTTTCCTTTAAACAAGATTTAAAAAGGATAGTTTCTCTTCTAACAACTTAGTAGTAAAAAGACATTTTCAAGTAGAAGCTTGTAGATACTGTACATCATACTTAGCTAGTTATCATATAATGAATAGGAGCAAATTGTACATTTCATGCAAAATGATTAAATATAATCATATGCAATTAGATGTTTGCTCTTCTAACCAATACTTCATCAGTTGCTTTTTTTGTTTTGTTTAGACAACTATTTTTTATCCCAAAATAAATACTCTATAGTTTCAAAACATATTCTCAAGCAAAGATGATACATCTTGCAATTAAAATTTTTCATTGCTCTTTAAAATTGAAATATAATAAACCAAATTACATTTTAATTATCCTTCAAAGTATTTCTTTCTTTAAAATATACATTAATATTTTACAATTTAGCTATTTCCAGTGTTCATTTGCATAACTTATAACCATAATAGTATTGTTATAATCTTAAAAATACAGTAGAGATCATATTTATAAAGTATTAGGTCAGATGTATACTTGTATTCTTTTCTTTTCATGTATCTTTTAATCTAAAAAGCTATGCCAGCAATGACCACACTTCAGTTGATAAAGAAATAGAGTCTTAGTATAGTTTTTCTGCATCTCAGGATTGGAAAGCAAGACGGTAGAATGGCCTCTTGCTAAGATAAATTGCATCTCCACTAAATGTTAGTCACTATCTCTATAGAGACATGGTCTAGATATGTGCAATCAAATTTGTGCTCACTATCTGCAGTGTGAGATTTAATAACAGTATCTCTAATTTGAAAATCCTGCACTATTTTTTATTTGTTATATTTTAGAGGAAAAAAAATCTTTGATCATATATTCTCTTTTTTGCTTAGAAATGACAGTAAGTTTTTATGTTTCTGTGGCCACAAAATGTGTAGTCTAAAAATGGGGGAAACAGTCTTTTCTTATGTTACAAAATATTTATAATTTATTTTTTTTAGTTTTAGGCTCTAATGATATCTAGATTGAGAAGTATTTGAATGAGAACTTGAGTCTCTACAGGAGCATCTTGTAACATATGACTTACCTAAAGAATTCAGGAGAAAGCAAAATGGCACTGGAAACTCTTTGTATGTATTTTGAGGCATTAATGCAAAGAATATGGATTCTTATTGATGTGTCTTCCTCCTACCTGTCTACCTGCCTGCATAAATGTGCAGTAAGCTACAAAATAGCTCCTTTCTCCTACAAATGACAAACAGGACCTTGAGCTTGAATGGAGGAACCAAAAAGAGCAAGAATGTTGTTGTTGTTGTATACATGCTCTCTCCATGGGTAGATGTGACACTTAGGGACATGGCTTCTGGTGAACTTAGCAGTTGTGTTAACCGTTGGACTCAATGATCTTACAGGCCATTCCAAACTAAATTATTCTATGATTTTATATTTCCTCTGCTTTTATTCATTTCTTCCACCAGCTTCCTTGAAAAATCTTTGATAAAAGGATGCAATTTGAGCAATCATCTTCATTTTCTGTTTTCTTCAAGGCCTTTCTTTGTGTCTTTGGGCAAACCATGTCACCCTCTGTTTTCTAGCTCTTTGAAATTATTAATTTTTAGTACTTTTCCTAATTTATATTGATATTGCTGTGGTGTACATTTAAAGTTGTAAAGGACAGAAGATGGAAAAAGACTGTTTTAGAGAGATAAGGTTTTTTCCAAGTATTGACAATTTTATATTAGTTATACCTCTCAATTATTTTCAGGTCAAAATGTAGGTATTCATTCAGACACAACTTTTGGAAGACATTATAAAAGTTTTAAATCATAAAATGTGGTATATCACAGTCAGTTAAAGCACCAAAAGCAATGTTTAGAATATTTACATATCAAAACCAAGACCTAACTGGAGTTAAGTTTTAGCAATAACTATTCAGGTATTTTAATGCTGGTTTTAATATATTATATGGGTCCAACTGTCTATAAAAATATGATGTGGAATTATGTTGTTTTGTCTAGGACAATCTTTTGCCAAACATAACTGAATACTTGATTTCTGAGTATAATACTGAGTAAGTATGATTTTGAGTGCAATCCAATGCAAACTAGTTATAAAAAATGTGTAGAATTACTGCACAAAACTTTTGGGCCTGATCATGATCTTTACTGATTTAAAGGGTTGCCTATATCCAGTGGGAATGTCATCAGAAATACCATGCCACGTGCCCCAGAAAATGCCATTACGAACACCTTTGTATTTCTTGTGGTAGTACTTGCCATTGAGGTTGGCTGACAAGCAGGCATCAAACCACCAGCCAGAGCTGTAGTAGGCACCACAGTTTCCCGAGGGATACCTGTCATTATCCTTGTCTGGGGTTGTAAAGAACTTTTGGTCGTGGTTGTAGTTCCTGCTGTAGTGGAGGGCATCTCCCGCTGTGCCGCTGTAGCCATGGACGCTGAGACGGTACTTGAGGTACTCGTTGGCCACGTAGAAGTGGTCGTATTTTGCATACTCTCGGATTCCATTGAAGTCTTCAAGATCAATTCTCAGTTGCATTTCCTGGCTCCTTGTCAGGAGGTGAATTTTGTCATTGCCTAGCCAAAACTCCCTGCTGAGGTTTCCAAAGCCATGTTTGTAGTCACTCCAGGTTCTGTTGAAGTTAGTGCTGCCATCCTGACGCCGTTGCAGCACTGTCCACCCACCTCCTTGTGTTTGCATGTCACAGTAAACTTCAAAGCTCTCATTTCTGGGATCAGGGCTAATCCTGTAGATTCCATTACTCCTTCTTCCTGCTGTGTAATGGTCAGCGCAGTCTCTCTGCATTATTTGTACAACTGGTGAAAGAACAAATAGTGTTAAAATAAACATAATTTCAACATAAAGATATTTTTAAAAATTTACCCAGACTGATATGGCATACAGAACTTGCATTAGAGAGACTTTTACCTTGCAAATAGTGTTGCAGCAATTTCAGTTCTAGGGAAAATCAACTTTCCATCAGATTTACTTTATAATAGACGTCACCTTAGTCTCTGCATCAGATAGCTGTCAAAAAAAACCCTCTAAGCTACATTTTATTATCAAAATACAAGGGCATTTTGAATATTTTTTTTCCTTTTTGTCCTTTTCTCTACTCTATCCTTTCATTATCTCTTGTAAATTCAGCCTGATTTCTTCCATCCATATTTCTGATGCTTTGTGTTTACACACTCGCTGTTTTTTGTATTTAAATGTATAGCGTGACAACCTGCCTAGAATTTACAGCTCCATCTGGCAGTAAGTCAGAGAAAGAACTTTGCCCATGTGGGAATGATGTTAACCTGGCTGTTGTTAAGTAAACATCATTTGACAGAGAACATGACATCATTAGGAATGCTTTGTGAGTTAATTTTGACTATAGGAAGTAGGAAAAAGCAGGAAAAACATAATAAAATTGTCACATCAGTTATAGGAATTATGTGACTCCTAGAACAGTGAAGGTGATGGTGTTTTCCTGTGTATGTGGCATCACTGGCTTTACAGAAAGGAAGAATGTTAGCATCTACTGTTGACAGTACCTTTTCCCACCAGTGATGTGTTTCATTCAGAAGAAAAATACCCCCAGGTTTTTTCCTCAGAGTGAAAATCCGCTTTTGATCCACAATGTTATCTAGTAATGCCATTCTGTTCAACAGCATAGTATTAGAGTATTCTTAAGTAATATGGAGAGTTCTCACTCCTCAGATCAGAGTCAAAACCATTATGTTCATTCCTATTGCAGATTTGAATTATGGGCATGTTCATTTGCAGATTCTGTTGTAATTTTTCCTAGAAAATTTAAACAGACTACTTGAAAGGATGTGATCTCAGGCTGTAGCAGAGAGTAAGACTCAGGATTTCTTGTTTGCCAGAAAATGGGATATTTATGAAACCACAAAGTATAGGAGTCAAAGGTTTTAAAACCATATTTAAATCCACAATAAATTCTCATTTATTTCACTGAAATTCGTGTAAAATCTTCAGTGGACTAAATTTCAGAGCAGTTATTAACAGAGAATATATGTTTCAGATAAAGTGCTTCTATAATCCAGTTCAACCCCTATTTATATAAAGTTTTACTATTATTTTCAGTGGATGCAAGAATAGCTCCTGAATAGGAAAAAGTTGTAGCTGTTTTCCTTGCTAGCTTTCATAATGAATATATTGCTGCTACAAATGCCTTCAGCATGTTGCTGTAAAATATAAGGAATAGCTACATGATTGTGTGCCCTGAACACTACCCAGATTTCAGAAAATGTGAGGAATATAAAAAATTAATTTAGTCTGTTATTTAGTCTGTTTTGAAGTACTGTACTTGAATGTGATTCATTGCTCATTATTAATATAACAAAAAAACCTACTCATTCTTTTTATGAATGTTCTGTATCTGAATGAACATAATTTATTTGTAGTGATTTTCATCTGATTTCATTACTGATATAGTAAAAGCATTACCTTTATTATTACTTATTTGCTCTTTTCAAAGAACACTTTCAAGAATTTCAGCTGTACATACGCTGTACACTTTCAGATCCTTCTATTTTCAATATGTGTAGATAGAAGGACAATTTTATTTTAATCTTGGATGCTAAGCAAGAGACTTGAAGATTGTAATGCAGCCTGCTCTTTCTCTGTTTTGTCTCTCGAGAGCTTTATCTTCATATGTTTGATATCTAAATTGTAGAATACACTGACAATCTAGGGAACTTTCTTGTTCTCAAGGATTCCTATATGTAATATAAAAGCTGTGACTTTTAGAAAACCTCTCAATCTTGCCTTAATTACAGCAAACATTAGAAAGAGAGCATTGGTTCTATTTCTTTATTAGGAGAACTAAATGGTAAAAGAAAAAAAGCGGGTTTTTTCAGTGATAACTTCTGTTTTCTGGTTTATACTGTTTATATATTAAATTAATGCAAGGGGTTTAGTGGTAAAATGATAATACATATGTTACCCAGTTGAGAAGTGCTGTTAGTAAGTTTTTTTTAGCTGAGGCTTTCAGATGTTTGCTGTGATTATAAGAAAATTATTTTATTATTCATCTGTTAAAAATGAAGCTTTTTGCTAGATTCACTTGATGATTAATGATGTCTTGCACCCCTTTTCACAGTATCTGCAGATTTGCGGTGCGAAAAAATAGAAAGCTGTTTCTAAGGCACACCTAGAGAAAATCTACCCCTTCTTATCCAAGGAGAAAATATATTTAGGTCACTGATGTTTAATGTTTCTAATTAAGGGTATTATGGTGTAAAATAATTTTTCATGTTTATTTATTAAATTGAAAAAAATTATCCTCTAAAAATCAATGTTTTAAATCGCTTAATGAAGTCCAGTTCTAGGAGGGACTGAACACCTGCAGCTCTCAGTAACCCTCTAGTGGCTGCTGAAATGTTTTACAGGAGTATAAATAAGCACTAAAAAAGCAGATACTTGTGAAGTTAATAACACAGCTATTTGGGTAAAATATATTTTTAATTGTTTACCTAATAATAGTGAAATGCACTGAAAGCTTATACAGGCAGTAAGAATTAACAGATTACCTACCAGGTCTTGCTTGCATTGCTGGACACTTAGAAGAACATTTGTTATCCAGGTTGTTCACAGCAAATGTCAAATTTGCAACTTTGCTGTCAACATAATGCTCCACACTGTTCATGTTTATGAGGCTCAGCTTCTCTAAACGACCCTGCAGTGTCTGAATCTGGCTCTTTGCATTTTTTAAACTGGTTGCCATTCTGTTAACTTTGCTTTGCAGTTCCTTTACTCTGTTATCTTGGCTTTCGCTGTTTTCTGCAGTGTTAGGTAGCAGGAATTCATTACTTCTCTCTCTTTCTTGGTTGTCGTCTGCTTGCAGCTTGCAGTCTTGGCAGCATTTCTTCAGCTTGTTTACTGATTCTTTAAGGGTCTGTACTTCTTTGAGAGTCTTCTGAAGCAGTTTGAATTCTTTGGGTATCTGGATGGTCATCGGAGGCAAATTTATATGATAAGGACAATCCTCTCCTTCATCACATTTCCGATTAGCTTTGAGATTTATGGGACAAGTCTCAGTAAGTTTTGCTTCTTTAGCATTCTCTTCCTCTTCTAAAATAACTGCAAAAACATTTGTTAAAGCAAGGAGAGTCGACTTCAGCAAGACAATGTAAATGATGATCTTCATCTTCACTGAGAAACTAGCAGTATGAGGAAGTATGCAGAAGTGGAACAACTTTATAAGGGCAGCTTGAAGCCTGTGAGTTATCAGACAGCCTACACTGTTCTCAGAAATGGGTGGGAGTGCTTGCATCACGAGTGATTAATAGCAGAGCAAAGTTAGGTAGTGCTTGCAAGAGTAGCACATTTCAGTGAGTATTTCTGACTCAGAGCTAGTGTATGTAAGCAAGATGATGAAATACATGTGTCCTGGTAAATTATGCAGTTTAATTTCATTCGTAGTTGTGCATAGATTTTCTTTTTTTGGAAAAAGAAAACAGGTAGAGAAAGTGAAAAGCAGCCTTTTTCCCAGTTTGAGGTTTATCACAGGAACAGCTTTACTGACAGTCAGTCCCCTTTTCCCTAATTATTTTTTTTAACTTAATATATATATTCATATAAGTTATTTAAAACCCCAGACATATTGAAACACATGTATAGTTTTGATTCCAAACACTTTTCAGTATAGAGTCACAAATTCAGGAGGATGAACAGCAATTTCTTCTTACTATTTCACCTTATCCACTTTAAAATAGTTATCTAGAATATTCATAATCTCTATGGCACATCACAATTAAAATTCACTATTATCTGATTTGGGGTACTTCTTATTGAGCCTTTTTAAGTGAAGGAAAGTAAACTTAAGACAGTTTCCCCTTTGATGCATGAGATCCTACTTGTTAGACTAATTGTACAGGAAACCCAAAGAAAATCCTGATGTTCTGATTAATGTCCTAAATTCTAAATCTAAAGTGAGGCAGAGACCTAGGGAAGGAACTCTCTGATCGAGGTATAACTCTTCTTTTTATTGTGCCTCATATCAACTTTCAGAGTTAATCATATACTTTGCATAACTGATTGCTCCAAATGAAAAACTTCTCCAGGTGAGAAGAATTCTACTTTCATTCTACAGACACCTTTGCCATTCCCATGTGATATCTGTGCATTTTTAAAGATCTGTGTAATTTTATTTGTGTCTCAAAACAAGGCTAGATGTCTTTATGCATTCACAGCTCAGTCAAAAGTTAAATAACTCATATGAGTAAAGGGTATTTACACAGTTCTTGTTTAATTAGTCCAGCCTGAAACATTTCTTTCCCTAAACCCTATTTGAAATTACTCATAATACAGATTAAACATTAAGCAGACATTAGTCACACATATAATCCACAAGTTTGTGATCTCTGTAATGTTACTAGCTTTTATACACATCACATGCTTATATTGATAGTACAGGAGGGAGGCTTGGTAAAAAAACTAGTCTAACTCCTGCAACAATTCCTTCTGATTCCTGCACAGCGCAAAAGTTTAGGCACTTTCTTGGGAGATGGGTTTTGAATGTACCTTCTTGTATTCTAAGTGAACATCCCAGAACCTGCCATGATGCTTTCAGTTATGTGGCAAAACTGTATCTCCCCCATCAGATCATGATAGTTCCCCAGCAATGAGGTGAATGGCATCCCCTGCCATTCAGGTGTAAGATACTGACATCACTTTGGTTTTGTTAAAAATGCATCAAAACTGAAATGTCTGGAAAAGATAAAATGTATGATTTTAATTTCCAAGTAAAATTTTTTAATTTTTGATTTGATTAACAGGATGCTAATTCTTCATTGTATCAAAAATCAGATATTTCAGAAGCCTTGTTCTTGTGTATGGCTTCTACTCTCAAATGGAAAAAAGCTATACCAGCCACTTGGGAAGGGCTTTAGAAATAGAATAGAATTCTTAAATCCTTGTTATTTGGGAAACCACATTCCCCCACACTCTTGTTTGTTCTGTTTACAATTAACTCTGCTATCTGCTTTGTGACTTTGAACTGGAAAAACTGTTCTGTATCTGTAAAATGAATAATAATTATCCTTGATAGACCACATTCTATGATTTGCCTTGAAATATTTAAATGTATAACAAATACTGTTGTAATTTGTGATTGCTGTGCTGCATTGAAAGCCTAAACTATTTTAGAATTTTGTAATATCTAGAAGGGCAGAAATTTTTTGCTCATACTGAATATGAGAAGAAAGTTCAAGTAAGGTGAGGAATTCTGAGCTTTTCAAACATCTCTGTCCTGAAACATTCATTCCTTAGTCCAAAATATATCTTCCTTTTGGGATATTTATTTCCTCCTTTGGATGGGTCTTCAGTAATCTTGAGTTGCTCTACTGTTCTCCTGATTTCATTGTTGGTCTGATGTTCTGTTGCTAAGCTGTTACCAGTCTGCTTAGAGTCCAGAATATCCATTTCTCCACCAGTCTGCATGCTTCTCCTGCCTGGAACACTCTTGTAATTGAGTACTGGTCTTTCTTCCTGTTCTGTCAGGGAGTGTCCATTCCCAACAATTTGTCACATCTTTTTTCTTTCTTCAGGAATCCAAAATAGCATGACACAGCCTTTTTCATGTTTTGTGTCTCTTGTCCTTCTTGGAATAAATGAAGCAAACTTGCAAATCTGAGTTTTTCAGCAAAGAGGGAGGACACTGAGTAGTCTTAAGCTGTGAGATGCTGATGCAGTTTAACTAATGGCAGAAATATTGGACCAGATTTAAATTAAGACCTGATGTTTGCTTATAAGCAAAGTTTCTTCTCAGGTGGGGTTTCTCTAGATGTAGACTGTTCTGCATAATACTTAAACCTTTAAATTAGTTAAGCAATCACAAACTCCAAAAGCTAATCTTTTTCAACTGTCAAAGGATCTAACTGAATAACAGCTGATGACTGCATCTGAGACTTTTCTGCTAAGGTCTTTGCTTTTTACTTAAAGCTAATTTTCTTGTAGCTTTTGATTTCTTATAGTCTACTTTTTAAGGATCTGTTTTTTTTCCTGTGGACTGAAGAGATAGCTTTATCATAAAGACATCTTCCTACAGATAAGGAAAATAACTTAAGACAGCTTAAGATACTCTGAAATTCTACTGAAGATTTTCATTCTGTTCACAGAACTACCCAGTGATTGCAAGTTTAAAGAAGCTATATATTTTGTTTTATCAGGCTTGTCTGAGATTGTTTATTCAAAGTTTATCAAAACCAGCATGAACCATTTCCCATGAATTTTTAGACTTATTTTTTTTCTTTTTCTGGCAGATAATGGAATGTAGGTCAAACAGAAAACAACAAAGTTATGACTTTAAACAGATGTTAATTTAACTAGTGAGTATGGCAATTTAAAACACAACAGCTTGGCATCTGTTTGATTTCTGGCTTTGTTATGGGAGTCAACATCTCCTGCAGACAAATTGGTGCAAAATATTTGCACAACAGGTTTGTCTAAGCAGCTCAAATGATTGGTATGTACAAACCTGAAGCACATTTGGGCTCGTTCATATGAACCATTTTGGTGGCAGAGATGGGGTGTGTTAAGAATCAGTTGCTGCAGTAGTATTTCTGATGTTTTTTGTAGACTTCAGCGATTCTGTGATACATTTTGACTGAGAAAGATAATTAGATTAATTTTCAGGGTTTTTCCACAATGTGGAATATATACCAAAAGTCCATACTAGAAACAAATTCTGATTTAGATTTCGTCCTGATTAACTAAATTGTTTTTTTTTATCTCAGTAGTCATTCTTCATGCAAGCAGTCTTTATGTCATCCACTGGATTGTGGGACTGCTTATTCAGTTCCTTATGTGTCTGTGAGAACACATCAGAACACAAAAGAAAGGCATTCCTATTCCATTTGACATTATAAATTTTGTTATTCAGATACAGATTACATAAAACTAGTGGCTGCATGACTTCCCTACCTGCTTAAATTGTTCATTGCTTTATTTATAAATTCTGGCAGCAGGCAGAAAGGCACCACTGGCATAGAGCATGTAAGCAGTGGATATGATATTTATATCAGCAACTGTAAATATAATACATGTTATAAAATTCATATGGTCAAAGAAAATCACTCCTTCTGTTAAAGTGAGGACCATATTTGTAAAGGAGAACCACAAAACTGTGTTCTTATTAATTCTAGATCTCCTGTGACATCTGATCTGCCTGCTCAAAATCTACAGTTTACTTCTATTTCCTTTATCTGTAGCCACAGAAGATGCTGTAGTTAAATATATGAAGAGAATAAACCCAAATGCACTTTTAGAGTGATGATATACGAAGTATGAATGCCTCTCCTTCTTCTGTATTTTTAGAAAAATTCCTTTCTGATTCTTGCAAACTTGTTCCAATAAAAGTAGCAAGTGTAAAACTCTGCTGGTTACTTACTATCCTGATTTCAAGCTTTGCAGCCAAATGAACTTTGATGGCAGCAGGAAAGCTATGTCCTTTCCTGACATGCCTGTCTTATCGGTCTCCTAAGCCCTCTTTTCTGAGCCAGGCAAGACTCAATTGGCCAGCAGTATATTCTCACCCACGGTACTATCTTGATTGTGGCTGATTTATATTTTCCACATAGGAATTGTTTTTTATCATGAAATGGGCGACAAAATGACTGTTAAGAACTATGCCTTGAGAAAGAATTTAGGACTTTATTTTTCCTAGTCATTGTTTGTTAGTTTTAGGAGGCTCTTCAGCAGTTTGTTTTTCATTAAAGGGTGCCTGGTTCATCCATCTGTAATATAAAAGTAAAATTTTAAAAGTTCAGTGTAAAGCAGTACACTGTATCTACTGTAAGTGTATTTATGATTTGTGTATATGCCTTTATTCCTACCTGACTACATTTATGCAACCAATAACCTCATGGCTTCAAGCGCTGTTGTTTGTCAGCTAAATTAATTGTTTCGGAAACTCAGTGACAAATATTTTTCTACTTGAAAAGCTAATAAATAGTCTTTTTCTACGGATTTCCCATACTTATTTTAAAGTCTACTTCCCGCAATAAATCTATGTAGTTCCAGGTGAGAGGGATACCTTATTTTTAAACTCCACTTACAATGTCTACTTAAAAGCATTTTTCTTTACTTTCTATCATCATAACCTTTATCTAGAATAATGACTTAAGCAAGGCATATCATTCTCTAAATAGCTGCAGTATAGCTATTTCTGTGTGTACTGTCAATGTTTCCCAATCTCCAAAATGGAATGCAGAATTGCATACCAATAACTACAATTTATTGCAAACTAAGTGTTTGCAGTCTTAAATTAGTGGCTTTTAACTTCTTGTTTTAAAGTAGTTTGAAATATATGCTGAAGCCTGAAATATTGTTATTTCAGGCAAAAATTATAGATAATTTTGCAAGTGCTTGTTTTCCATATGTTAATGAATATTTGAGATATATCGAAAAATGCATGATGACTGGATAAAAAATATAAAGATTATATTGTCTTGTGTTGTGTTTGGCTTTTTTTAAGACTGCCAAAGAGGTTGCAAACACAACATTTTAATTGGTTTTCTTTCATTTTTGAATGCTTTGAAGTAGCCAGAACATGATCTTCAGAGTTAGTGAGAAGTTATAGTTTTGAACTTGCTCTGAGCAGTGGGCTGAACTTGAGGACTCTTCAGTCCCCTTAGTACATTATCATCCAAGATTTTGCCTAGTTAATTTGGGGACACCAGACACAAGCCAAATACCTTTAGCCCTGTAATTCTGTGGAGACTAGTATCCAGCAATATGGACAGAAATGCAAGATTCATAGCATAGGTTCAGTGTGCTTGAACCTGTTACTCTGCTACGATGTTGAAACAACCCCTGAGAAGGTTGTGTTGCCTTTTCCCAGAATAAGGCACACCTGAGCTGTGTCCTGCGTTCAAACTGTGTGGCTTCATGAGGATTTTGAGAGAGGAGGCAGGGCTCTCTGTCCAAAGAGGAGGACTTACCCTTTCTCTTTGCTGGATGATTAACCTTTTAGATATTATATGAAAGAGGTAAGAAAAGCTCTTCAAATAAACAGCACAGAAGGAAAATTCCAAACCTGATAAAACAGACTGGCCAGAAGAGCCGTATGGCAAGGGGCTAATACTATACTGAAATCCTGAGTGTATACAAACTATAAAATATATTAATCCCTTGATAATTTTATGTAGTCTACTATTAGGAGGCAGTTTGATGAGACTTTTGAGACATTTGAAATAGCACATGGATATAAAATGTTAGACATTGTATGTGTTAAAATAACATTAAATGCAGTCACAATGTCTTGTTACAGTTACAAAACCTGCAACTTAGCATGAAGAGAGGGAGAGCATTACTATTCCATTAGAGCCTAGAATACATTTTAGTTGTTTTGCAGTAACTGCAAACATAATTAGAAACACGTGTTAGCTACATCATTTCTCCAAAATGCAGAGATCCTAGACACTGCTGAAATTGAGTCTTTCCTAAGAAGTCTCAAGTGTTTCACTTTAATAATGATTGTAAGTAATTGATGTTAAGCGGTAATTTCTTGGTGGAGACTTTATTTATCCTCTCTGCTTATTTTGTGTGCTTTTTTATCCAAAAACTGTGAAGAGTTAGACCACTATTCAGATTCCATTATCTATTTATGTTTAAGGTTTGGCTGAATTTTATTAATTTCTGGAGGGTCCCGAAAGAACTTCAAGAGCCTTGAAAATTGAAATGGGAAATATGTCTAGAGTCCTTATTTATATCACATTTGAGTTAGACAAAACTTGTTTTGGAATTTCAGATGAGTTCCTTCTTGCATTGTTTTGAGCTGAATGTCAGAAAGAATTGAATACAATCTGATAAAATGGAGAATGCCCACTGCACTTACTGCAGAGTGAGAAAGTGTTGATAAAGTTAGGGCCAGATTTCACTAGTTTGGCTCACATGAATGAGCACCTCATTTATCACGTGGGTCCTCTCCCTTCTGTGGTTTTAATTCCTATTCCTATTCTCTTTCTTACAAACATCTCTATCCACCTTCCAACCTTGGAGAAACTACTGTGGTCTTAGGTCCAGGGGCTTGGTGCCTGAAGTCAAGCTGGAAGGACATAAAAGAAGTCCCTCAGATAGTGTTTAACCTCACATAGTGCTCACTTTTTCTTGGAATTTTCATCAGGAGATTTTGAAGACAGATCTGGTGGGGAACTGTTGGTAGCAAGTGAATATGAACTTGAAGAGAGAAAAGTTTTTCAGGTGTACAGAACAGATATTTGAGCATAAGTATGTTCTGTTTTTCTCATGGATTCCTATATTTAAATGATTCCTGCTCAGAGACAGAAAATCTACCTTTTCCTGCTAGAAAAATATTAAGGATATGTCCTTCCCTTTCACCTTTTCTGCAAAACTTTCCTCCACACTTTTTGTAATAGGACAGAGTTATCCAGGAGTATACTTCATGGGACTTTTCACTGATTGAAGGAAACAAATTTGCTTTGAAACTTGGGTTTGTATTTGGTTTTGCTTTGTTATGTTTTGTTTTGTTTTTCTGGTAGAAAAACCAGACTTCAAATCGTGTAGCAATATAAAAATTGTAACAAAGTTAGAAAATCACAAGGGTAATTTAAGAGTAACTTATTAGGGTAACTTGAGAATAACTAATATGGTAAAATAAACATAACAGAAATTTTGCATTAAAAGGAGAAGATTCAAGTAAATCCAATAATAAGGCACATAATTCCATATTTTTAATGTAATTGCATTTATGGGAGTGTGGGGAAATGGAAAGCAGAAAGTTGCGAGGCAACTATTTGTTAAAAGACAAATCTTCATCCACATTTCCAGTAATTCTGCATTTAGATAATGAACATTTATTCTGGTTTATCCAGATGATCTGACAGTGTTGAGTGTGTTTGAAAATGTATGGGGTCCCAGTTCATTATAAAATAAGAAAGAAAATCTGAGAAAAGCAATGTACAGTTAAGTACAACTGATGTGCAATGGGGCTGGAAGATTCAACAAGTTAAGAATATTTATCCGAATATATTCCAGACTCCAGATCTGAGATCATCAACATAATAAAATTATGTCAGTTCTTACAAGGGCATTATGGTTAACAGAGGACTTATAAAAAAAATCATCCTCGACTGCCATTTACTAGCCCTTTTTTTCTCACTTCTCCATCTTCTCTTTTACTTTTCAGTGGAGCAATGTAATTAGTTACACTAAGGAGACAGACCTACATTTTACCTAACCCAGCAATGTGAGAGCTTCCGAGCAATAAAATGAACTATGAATGTGTAAATACTGTTGGTTATATTATCATTAATGTGGGACAGGCCACTTTGAAAGAATTACATATCTTTATATCAGGGGAATCATCTCCTGTCTGGTTTTATCATCACAATTAATACAATTTTTCTAGAGTAGGATCACACATTTGCTCCCTTCTTCCCCAAACTGACTATTTCTTCCCCTCAAACAGTTGCCTCTTTCCCTTCTGCCCTCCCAAGAATCCAGGAGAAAACAGCATACCAGTATTGAATAACAGATCCTGGGACCAGAGTATCCCAATGCTATCTCTTTGATGGCTCTCCCAATAACACTGTGGTAATGGGAACTATCTGGTGATGAAACTTTCCAGGAAGTCTCACTGCCTTTGACATGTTGGTATGCCATCCATGCAGTCTTCTTGTGTCTTCTTCCTCAATGCCACAAGTCTTCACACTGCATAGGACCAGCCTTCCAGAAACAGGGCACTTTGCTCTCAACAGAACTGAGAAATTTGGTGTGGAATCTGTAAGGTGATTATGGACATAAAGAAGAAGACACAGCCGCCAGTTTATTTCTGTGGAATCATTGTAAAACATGGCATAGATCTGCAGTGAGAACCTAAGCAGTAAAAAAAATTGTAACTCACAGGTACAGATCAGAGCAGTGTGGAGAAAGCACATTAGTGAGGTACCACACAAATAAGACAACTATATTATATGTAAGAGGCTAAGAAATAAATGAGTTGAGAAAGGAAAAGATTTTCTTTCTCACAGAAGACCTAGATAGTTTTTTGAACTTAAGGGAACAGTATTTTTGATCATACAGAATGCCAAAATAAATATTTGAGAGCTGCTTATCTTTAATCTCATGCAAACAAATGAAAGGCAGACCTTCAGTTCTTGGGGTCTCAGGGAGAAAAGATTGTCTCTGCTACCATGAAATATTTTGAAACAGATCTTCAAAAATAGTTAAACAGTTATCAAGAAAATATATACATCCTTTGACATATTGATGTGTATTCCGCTTCTTGGACATAGGATTAGTTCTAGATGGTTTCTTCTGAATATTCTGAAAGTTGAATTATAACTGCTGGGATTTTCTTGGTGCTGTAGTAATTTCACTTCTTATTTCAGGAGATCTGCATAATCACATTCCTTGGCAGGGTCCCATAGAATGGGATTTGATGCAGATTTGATCTGCAGTCAAATGCAGATTTGACTTGCTGCCCTACAAGGCTAGCCTTGGACTTTTATAGAGGTGGATCAGCTTACATTTTTTTAATTGGATTTAACCTGGTTCTCCTTTCTTGTGACCAAAGGAGGGGAAGAAAGGTTTTCTAAAGAAATATCACCCAGGAATAGTGTGGCAAGCAGGACCAGGGCAATTATTGTCCCACTGCACTCAGCAATGGTGAGGCCATACCTCAAATCCCATGCTCAGTTTTGAGCCCCTCTTTACAAGAAGGACATTGAGGTGCTGGAGCATGTCCAGAGAAGGGCAACAGAGCTGGGGAAGGCTCTGGAGCACAAGTCTGATGGGGAGCAGCTGAGGGAGCTGGGGGTGTTCAGCCTGAAGAAAAGGAGGCTCAGAATGGAACTTACTGTTCTCTACAAGTACCTGAAAGGAGGTGCAGCCATGAGGTCAGTGTCTTCTCCCTGGTAACAAGAGACAGAGCAGAAGGAAATGGCCTCAAATTGCACCAGGGGTGGCGGGGGAGGGTTTAGATTGGATATTAGGAAAAATTTCTTCACTGAAAGTGTGGTCAAGTGTTGGAGCAGACTGTTCAATAAAAATACCCTGGAGGTATTTAAAGGACCTGTTTGATCTTGTTGTTTGCTGAAGGTCTGCACAGGCATGTAAGGTAAAGCGTTCTGTTGCCTGGGGATAATCTAGCTTTAGCCTAGCTCAGTTTTTTTTACAGCCTTACTGCCTGTGGAGACACTTTAAACCTCAGTTTTGCCTGTGCAGGCCAGTGGGTTTATACCAAAACTGAACCAGTTAAGCAATGTGGAAAAGAGGTTACTTAGAGCCTGAGTTCAAAGTCAAGACAAAATTATAATGAAATATGAATACAGATAGAAAGTCAGAGAAGAAATGGTACAGTGCAGGTAGCATTGTAGTTGTGGTAGAAACATTTTTTATGTTCTTATATTTATGCTTTGAATTTTTATGTAAGTAAGCTTTTTTTTTGCCTGTTTATTTGATTTGGTTGTGTATTTAATTTGTTATTTTACCAAAGTCTGTACAAACTGGAAGGCTGCCAATTACAGTTACAAAAAGTTGCAGCAGAATGAAAGTATTAGTGCTTAGGAGATTTCATGACTATCTCTTTGCCTTCCATAGCTATTTTCTGCTGGAAAAATCACAGACACCAGAGTAGCTGAGCTGAAGGAACAGTACACCCTGCTGCATGAGGCTGTGATAAGGTAGATTATTCCTTTTTTAGACTTTCAGTAGCCAAAGCTACTATTATGTTTTAAAAGTGTTTTCTGCTCATGCTGAAGCCTAATTATCATTTAAGACATTCTTACAGTTACAGTTCATAAACAGGAAGCCAGGACACAAAGTTGAAAACCAGTATTATTTAATAGGAACTTCCAAGGTAATTTGAGATACTAAAATACTTGCTTGAAACACAACTTCGTTTCTAATACAAACATAATAATATTGGGAATGGATGTATAGATAGCAAAAGACAATTTGCAAGTTTAAAATAAATATGTATTTGAAGATCCTGTAGCCAGAATTGTAATATATTTAAAGATTGACTTACTGAGCTGACATAATAGAGAGCAAGTGAAGAAGCTAAAGGCTCTTTTCTAAGAAGGAAAATTAAATTGTCACTCCTAAATAAGTGTGTATTTTACCCTCTGTGAATACTGACAGTCACATTAGACAGGACTGCTAATAGATTTTGATCAGAAGCTTAAGCTTTGAAGTAAAATGAAATTTGGAAATTAGGTGTATTTGTGAGCCTGCCCTGCAGCAGTACTTGCTGGAGGAGAGAGCAGTGATCCTGCTCACAGCCTGAAACCAGGCTTGGGCAGAGCATGCCTGAGTGGAAGGAGAGAGACAGAGAGGGACAAAGTGGGACTTCGTCTGTACTGTACCAGCTACAATACTGCAGCTGTACCAGGTGAACAGTGTATCTCAGAACACAGCAGTCCTACTGAAAATGCTGCAATACTACATTAGTATTTATTAATAATTTTTATATAACTTACACCATACCTGTAATTATCAGTAAAATCAGCATCATGATATTCCTATTACATACTTGTAAAACATACCATAATATCCACCATATTAACAACATTTTATCCCACTTTGACTGACAGTCCAAATTAATAATTTTATGGCAATTCTGTCATTGAAGTTAAAGCCTAATTTAAGTATTCTAAAACTAATTCAGGTTATGCCTGCTTATTTGGATTATGTTGGGATTTTCTGTGCCTTCTGGCAGTCTGAATAGCAACAAGTAACATAAAGTAATTTAAACAAGTGTTCTCAAAATACTGAATAGTTTTTCTTGAAGACAGTTGAATCTTCTAGTTTTGTCTTAATAAAGTGGGGAGTTCCGATATAATCATGGGTCTGTGAAACATAATTTGACTTTATTTTAGATTACCGAGATAGAGAGCAAATCTTTCTGATAAGCAAAATTAAAAACAGCACTAAACCAGTTTAGGTTCCTAGAAAATACAAGACTTTTCTAACTGCTCAAATCTAAACATATTTTGTGGAGTTTGGATTAATTGACTGAGAAGGTTTCTACCACACTGATGTTCACTGAGCTGAAGCAGAAATCAAGTAGCTGCTAATTAGTTGATTTTTAGCCAGTGTTAGTTTGATAGCAATCTTTCATTGGAAAAATACAAACATATTGTATGTAAACACATATTGTATATATGTATTTATGCAGTATTCTTTTATACAGGACATTCATTTATGTAAAGGCAATCCCTTCGTGTGTATGCACTCCAAGTGGAATAGGGCCTGAGTGTAAACAGGACTCTGTTGTCCTTTCTGTCACATTTAAAACTTCTCTTAACAGAATGCACCAAAAGCATGAAAATGTTAGATTATATCTCTCTTTCTTCCCATCACTCTCACAGGAGTATGAAATGGCCATACTTCTGTAAGAAAGTGGATCAGAGAGCATGATGTCACTTTCTGTAGTAGATGTAGTTATGTGTCACAGCAGAACACCAATGTGTGAACAATTTTTCCTATGCATAAATTTCTCCTACTGCTAAAAGAAAGCAAGGGAAATCAATTACTGAAAATCGACCATGATCTCCAGTATATTTTAAGAACATCAAAAAGTGGGATTCAGACATCAGAAGTGGGATTCAATTGTCTATATGTTAACATCAGTAGACATGCTCATCTGAACAAGGTATCAAGGGTCCCTTAACATTCAAAGAAATAAATAGGGACCACACACTTCCTCTTTATTCCAACATCTTCAGGGGTCTGGTTTTCTCCATCAGCTGTAAGGACAGTCATTGTGGTAAGTGCAATATGTGTGTATATTCTCTTCATGCAAAGAACCCTTCATAAGATCAATACTGTTTTTCAGTTGTTAGTTCCTCACCCTAACATGTGCAGTACAGTTCTGTGGACCAAGAACTTATTTCCTCACGTATTACGGTTGAATTTAGTCCCTTTCCTAATTAATGCCCATCTGTCCTAGTGCTGTTGAAATCCCAAGTTAAGACAAATGTCACAGGATAAGGTTTTCAAGCTGTGTATGTTTTCTTCTTTCCTTTATTAGCATATAAAAATCTCAGGGAGAAAGCCTTATACAATTTAAGCAGCACAGTTCCCTGTGACAGCTGTGCCAAACTATTGCAACTGATCTCTCTGATATACAATACAAATTTTTCTAATATGATGAATGCAATTACTCCGTGTTTCCAAGATAGTTTCCAAGGCTGTTGCCAGTGTACACAGATCTATTAGTGTATAGTGCAGTCCTATGTTTAGTAGCAAATTTATTTCTTGCTCTCGGTTTGGCACAATTTGGCATTCTAAAAGCTGAAAGAAGTCACCTGGCAGATAACATCTTCGATAATTTTCTTCAAAGCCTTAAGCGCTTTTGAATTTATATTCACTGAGAACAGGCTATCATCCCATTGTGATGCTGTCTCACCCATCCACTTTGTAGTAAGGCTGCATCTAAAGTTGAAGTATCTGAACTTGTATTTGGCCCCTGAAAACCCCTTTAGTCACTCAGTTAGGTAGCCTAGATGTAGATTTTATTTATATTTTCTCAATTTAGGAACCTAATATGAATGTTCTGATAACCCAAACTGGAAAATACTGAGATAAAAATAAAGATTCATTAGCAGATTTGGAATCTTATTTTCTTAAGCCTCTGCTAAATTACCAATTATTTCACAAATTCAAAAGCTGCCATATCAGACTGCACAAATGTAGTTTTGCAGTTGTGTGATTCTGTATTTGTACATTGTGGACGTGCAGTTATTTCTTTGTTGTCTTCAATTAAATTTAATCAACATGAAAAAATACTGTTGGCTTCTGCAGGGAGAAAAATCTAGATTCAACACTCAATTACTGTTTCTATTTTTCTTTTTTTTTTTTAATCTTGAAAAAAATCAATACTAAAGTTTTTTTTAAATGAATTCACTTATGTGTTTATGTAACTGCATGTATGTTATGAAAGAATTGTGTTTGCAATTATGTGTATTACTAGAACCAATTATATTTTCTCCCATAACTGCATACAATCTGTTAAAGAAGATTTAAATATCATATAAAATCCAGTGTCAATAAGTCAATTTATTTTTCCCTTAATACGTATGTGTAAACACATGAAATTTCTTGTTCATGATGAAAGTACACTGTTTTCTGTTGAAGTCTGTGGTTTTTCTTATTTTTTAGTTTAGAAAAAGGAAGCGGTTATCTAGGAAGAAATGTTGCATGAATCAAAATGTTTTCTGCTATATTATTTCAACTATGTTTGTACAGTATAGTCAGTTTTATATTTTGCCATCTCCATTCTTTAGTACAATATGTAATTTTGATTTTCAGTTTAATGTATAAATGTCAAATTTGAGCCAAAATTTATGTCTAAAATTTCTCAATATGGAATATTCTAAGTTCCATTGTTTTTTAAAAGAAATGTATTTCACTGTATTTTGAATTGGTAAAGGCAATTGATAGAGTTCTTTATTTTTCTACATAATAGGTGACTAATTTTATTAGACCATTATGTAAAAGTCATAATGTAGTAATACTGAGAAAGCATACACAATATTTCTATAGCATGAAGCATAGGTGGTACATTGTATATTAATTTTTCATAGTGTTTCTCCCTTTAAGAGTTTTTCATAATAATCAGTATATTTTATTAACATGTAAAGGATGTTTTTCAGCTGTCATCACACAGGTTCCTAAGTATATTATGAATATCAGTCTCTAGACACTGATAAGAGCTAGTTTGTTGTTTCTGTGGTGCTAGTCTGGTGATACAAGTCAGATCAGATCATTGATCATTCATCTACAGGCCTTAGAATAAGCCTCCACAGATGTCCAAAAATGTATTTTCAGCTTGTGTAGTGTTACATGAGTTATTTCAGGTCTTGGTAGCACTACAGCAGTAGCAAGATGAAATCCATCACTGGGTAGATGTCCCGGTGTTTATTAAGAACTTAAAGTTGTCATATAGGCCAAACTGGGCCTTGTCCTGGTGAATACTTCACTATTATAGTCTCCACACTGGATCAGATCTGGCCTTGGGCACTTCTTAGGACAGAGCTGATGCATTCTGGAGGTTGACCTGGAACAGAGGCTAGACAGAGCAAAAGGATAAAGTAGGTGGTTTTTAAAAGGCCTCAATGGGTACGGTACACCTGGGCAGCATAGGAGCCCTGCTGGACCACACCCAAGATGAACCCCAAAATGGTCACAAAGTGGACAACCAGTCACAAGGTCTCACACTTTTATAAGTTCTGGTCCACTAGTAAATTGTCCAATTATAGCTTCAGGTTATGAAACTCCATCCTCCTTGTTTGTTCTTCTCACTTCACCATTGTTTTTGTTCTTGGGCCCGAAATTCGTATCAGTTGTCCTTGGTACCAATCTAGAAAAGGAATTGTTTTGTCTACCTACTCTTTAGTAGCGCTTAATATGAAACCCAGAACTACACACTGAAACAGCACAGTCTGAAAACTATAAAAGCTAAAACTTAAGGCATCAACATGGATTCTCTATCTCTTCATTTTTGTCTAGGAGGTGTTAGACAAATAAATTAGACTAAATAACAGTCTGTCATCTGGTTAAAATTAGATAAGATGAATCTCACTCCAACTGTAGGCATGCAGAAACTACCCCCCTGAGAGCAGATTCCACTGCTCTCATGGCATCATAGGATGATTTGGGTTTGAACAGAACTTGGGAGGTCCAACCTCCTGCCCATGGCAGGGTCAACTAGGACGTCAGACAAGATTATTCAAATGTTAATGCCATCTCATCTTGAAAACCTTGAATTAGATATTATAGGTATGTAAAGAAGTATAAATACAAAGCTTGTGCTTCACATTGACTAGTTCTAAATTTGTCTATTTAATGTAGTTTACAGGAATCTGAGACCCAGCTGCTGCAGGAAGCTGAACGCCTGAGTGCAGAACTGGAACAGTGTGAACTGGAAAAAGCAGAACAGCTCCCCGAAGAAGCTTCCAGTGAAGCTTCCCAAATAAGGCAACAACTTCTTAGCTGCCGAAGTGAATACAATGCTATTAAAGGAAGAGTGTATGAAAATCGGTTGAAGATAGAATGGTAGGTGAAAGTGGTCAAATGCTGCTAATTTTATCATAGTTAATCTAAAAAGATGATAAATAGAATAAAAATCAATCTCCTTTTACATTTTACATGGACACATTTCTTGAAGGCTGTTGTTAAATGATTTGCTGCAAACTTTCCCCAGTAACAGCAACATGTTAGTGATGAATAAATTTACCATGGTGAGATTTGTAGATAGTTTTAAATTTAGAACGTGGATGGTTTTCTTTAAAATGCTGTTAAATATTTACTACATTGCATGAATAATATTTAGGTAGGGAAAGTTGCCATGAACAAGTCTAGTCTAGGACACCTTCGATACAAATGTTTAAAGTCTCAGAGACCTGTTGGCTTGGATTTTATGGAACAGTGTCATAAAGTGCTATTTTTAACATCAATAGCACAGTGTATTCAAGATTTTCTATTCAGGTATTCAAAGGGGAAGAAGTACTTATATATTCTAATGTCATAAAAATGATAAATTTGCTGTGAAAGGAGTGAAATCTTAACATTTCTGTATAAGGAAAACAGTCCAAAGTTAGCTTGGTATTGTATACATTTCAATTATCTGCATACTTTATAGTAAAATTACAAGCAGAAGCATTTGTAAAAATATGTACCTAGGCAGATGAAATTAGATTTTTATTTTGTGAGGGACTTGCTATTTTCACACATCTTCAATCCAGCTGTAATGTCATTGGTGTGTATCTAAACACAAACACGCAATGTCAGCATCTCAGCAGTTAAGATTATTATTCTGCAAGGAAATCAGGAACACTGTACACACTGCATGGAACAGGTTTTTCTGGCAATTCTTTCTTGATTTTCTTTGGTTTTTTTAGAGCCAAGTGTTTGCTCTAAGAGAAAAAGAAACTTGAGAATGAAGAAAACTGGGAGTGGGAAAGAAACATGGAAAGCATCTGGAAAAAATTATTTGCTATGAGATAACTAAGAAACATGAAATTTCCTGAAATAATTATTAAACACAGAATCTATTGCAATTTCCAAGGAGTCCAGAAATAAGGTCTTTAAAAGTATGATGCTTTTTAACCATTTGTCCTCATATCTTTTGAATATTTTTCACTGATTTTGCATCAATTTCCAAAAAAATGAGGCGGATTTTTATGTTTAGGGAATATTTTCTCATTCTCTGTTTTCTATCTCCAGTCAAAATGAGAACTTTTTTCTATACAAAATGTAGTGTAGGTATTATATCAATTAGCATTGCACATTTACTGAATTAATTTTTATATATGAGCTGAATATCTTGCCAATTAAAAATCCATTTTTTGGGTCAGACATGCTGTATAAAAATGTTCCTTCACTGTAGTAAGAAACTTATGTCCAATTTGTATTGCCTGGGATCGACCCCAACTGTACAGTCTGACCAGAGGTCTATGAGGTGCGTTATCTAATTGAGACCAAAAGTGTAGCCTCAGACACTTGTGATGTGGGGACTTCATGAGCCAAATACAGTCCTCTGTGTTTGGGAATCCTCAACTGACCCCTATTCCTTTGAACTTCTCCCATCTCCTCCAGAACAAACTTCTGGCATTGCAACACGCTGAGTGAAGCGTTCCACAGATTAACTACGTAAGAGCTGCCACCTCCTTGCTTTTTTAACCTGACTCCTACAGCTTCATTTAGTGCCCTGTAGTTCTTGTATTAGATGAGACAATGAGCATCTGATTCACTGCTGCAGAATGGTTTGACAGATCTCTTTTGTACAACCCCTTCCCCCTTTAATTTGTCAATTTTTTTCAAACTTGGGAGCTACACATTATTTAATTGTTCCTTATTATGAATCTGTTATGTTCCTTATGAATCTGTTTCATACCTGATGGTAGCATTGGGTCTTACACATGTTGTGAGTGTGGAGTGAGAAGGATGTGCTTTGGTTATATGTGGATTTGCTTACTGGGAGAGAAATTCCAGAAATATTCAAGAAATTTACCAATTTTGAGTTGGACTAATCTAGAATGAACAGGACTAGTACAATATGTGTGAAGAATATGTGAGTGAATGTAGAGGGAAAATGAGAAATGGACTATGAAGAAATCCAGATGATGGATATGAATACATGTTTGTAATGAAGGGATGAGTTAGGTGCCTGTGAAAGACAGTAAAAATTAATGTCCAGAATAGAGTTGTGAGTAGCAGGTGATTTAGTAGTAACACTGATGTAAAATAAAGATCTATATGCTTGCTGGTTTTATCCAAAGAGTAAAGCAATGTTTTCTGAAATGTCTGTGTGCATGGACAATGTTGCAGACAGAAGGGAGGGAAGCTGAATCAATGGTATTAGAAATTTGCTATTAGGTCGCTGCTTGGTTTCCTTCATTCTCAGGATAAAAAGTCATGGTCCAGCCTCTCTTGGCCCTGGATCTCTCTGGAACACAGTTTCCCTTGCTGTCCAACTGTGTTAATACAGTCCCAGCTGTGCTTGGCACTTACAAGTAAATTTCTCTTTGGGAATTATGACTAATGACTGTTCAGTCTAAAAACAAACATGTTGTTTATTTACTTTTGTATGTATAGCAGGCAGGGAACATGGAAGGGGAAAGGTTTTGAGGGGTTTATCTGTGTCTCTTATCTACTGCTTTATCCTTTTTTTAGAATGCCGACTCAGACCTAGTGCTGAGCTGGAAGTAAGAAATCTGATCGTTTGCCTGGTTCTGCAGACCTCTGTTTCCCTGTTTCTGTAAACCTTTCTTTCTCTGAAGCATCTCTCTTATCTCTGATGCCTTTGTTTTTTGCCTTAACTCACTTTCTCTGATATCTAGGAGTGCTTAGCACCTTTTTTGCACACAGACTCAAATCTAACAATGACCATTTCACACTTGAGAAGTCATACAGGTATGCCATAACATTAGCAAAAGTCTCAAGGTTTCTTAATATTCCATACTCTTGTATCCCTATTTAATTTCCTATTTGCTTGCTTCTGCAAACAATTTTTTCCAGACCTTTCTTAACAGCTGAAGATGATATTTCATATTCTGTTTTAATTCTTTATTGTTCCAATGAATAGTCAACATTCCCAGAATAAATTAAATTGCTTTCAACATTGAAGTATCCTCAGATTTTCAGGAATTTTGTGAGTTTTTTCATAGTTTGGATAGGTACATGAAATAATCAGTGTATTTCTTGACACACTTCAGCTGTCAGAGAAGTCACCCTGAGGGTGACTGCATGGATGAGGTGTGTTCCTGCTGTAGGTATGTGCATCCTCTTCCAGTTTGTGGCCTGCTCTGCCATATGGATGTACTGGGCTCATTGCTGGTGGGTCTGCCTGAGAGCTCAGGGGGAGAACAAGGGTTGGAAGGATTTTGTTGAGTTTATAAAGCTTGGGCCACCATCCCAAAGTCAGAGCTGACTATGGGAGTATTCTTCCTCTCAAAAACTACTTGGCAAGGGCAATAAAGTGAAAGGAAAAAGAGTAATTTCCACTCAGTTCTGCTAAAATATTTTTTGCACTCAGAGCCATGAAATTTCTTCATATAATTGATAAGAAGCCTCAGTAAGTAAGAATATGGAAAAAAAATCAAATTAGTGGAACAAGAAGGAAAGAATCAGTGTGATCAGCAAGGATTTGTTCTGGCTCAAGAAGACATTTCACTTTAATGTTCATGTGAGGCTTGGAGTTCTGGTTTATGAGACAAAATAAAGAAGAGCTGCTTTTCTTTATAACACAATGGTATCAACAGTGGTTTATTGTTGAGAAATAATAAATATTAAATCTAAACCTTTCATCTAAACCATTCATTTAAAGTAAGCAATTAATTTGTACTAAATTTATCTATAGTAAGAGTGTGTGAGATTAATGGTGCCTGGTGCTTGAAAACAATTTTATTTGAAAGCCTAAATCCAATTTCTATCTTTCACAGTGGTTTGTTCAGGTAACAAAACAGCTCCTCATTGAAGAACTCTGTGCAACTCCATGCAAGTCAGGATTGCAAAACTGACTTTGTCCTTGTAGAAGCATTGCAAATAAGTATAAATATTTCAACACTTGTAATTATTTCTGTATTAGTCACTCAATAATTAAAAAGTGGAAAGTTAAGCTGTTGTCCATAGCTTCTCTAGTAAAGAATTACAGGCCATAAGTAAAATAAATAGCATCACAGCTGAAGTTGTTATTAGCTGGTCTTGTGACTGCATTCTCTGGTACCTACAAACTAATTACAGCTCAGAGCCTTACAGGAGGCTCATGCTGGCAGCTTGTCAGCTGTGATAACTTCTACCTGTGGTCATTGGATTTTAGTTGTGAGGCACTGAGCACTTTCTATGGATTTCTAAGCAATCCCAGCTCTGAGAGAGAGTAGCTGAAGGAGTTCACTTTCTTGCATGATGGGACTTCTAATGATAATAGTGCTGTGGTTCTTTTGTGAGCTGAGGAAGTGAAATGGACTTCTGTTGACAACTACCATTACATTTCTTAATCTTTCCCTTTTTTTTTTTTTTTTTGTATTTCGGTATCAGCTTGCAGCTGTAAATGTCTCTCAGGGAAAAAATCTGGAATATATTTTATTAATGGTCCTGTTTTCCAACTGCCTTTTTTTTAACTCATTACAACTGCACCTATGACAGCTTTTCATGCACAGTACTGTTATTAGGCTTCATGAAAATAAGAAGCTCCATGTTAGAAACATTTGTACACATTAATGCTTAAACTTAAGAGTTTTATCTTCTTTCCATTGTGTGTATTTTTAGAGGTATAATAATAATAATAATAATAATAAAATCTACGTGATGTTGAAAAATACATTCATCAGGGAAGGGTTATAAAATAATGGGAAATTCAAATGCCTAATGCCAGTTGCAGCTGTTTTGTTTGTTGTCATTGATGTCTAAGTAAGACAGTCTTGAAGTTAACATCCATATAACACAGATTCAAAGATTCAAATGCTAAATGGAAAGACCAAAATTTCACTGCTTATCTTACATTAAGCTCCTGTGCTCATCTATTAAATCAGAGACTAAAATTCTTTGAAGACTCTTATTTGATTTCTAAATGTGTGTTAAACATCCTGCCTCCCCTTTAGAGTCCACAGAGAGATATATGTTATCTTCAGCTGGTCATCCGAATTTATGTCATCCAAGAACAGTTGACTGGAATGCGAAACCACCTGCGCTTTGGAGGTCCCAGTTTTTGTCCCTGACAGTAAGGAAGCCCAGGATGTTGGCATAGTGCTGCCTGACTTCTGGCTATGGGCAGCTGGATCAAACTCATTGCTCAAAAGGGAGAGATTTAACTTCTTTGTTTTTACCATTTTTTTCTTTTCACACTTCCTCTGGTTTTTGTGTGGAAGTAGTTGGTCTGCTGGCTATTTAGGTAACTTGGCCTTCTGATTCACTGTTGCCTTTGTTTATGTCACAGAAAATGAAGTGTTCAAATCATTTTACTTTTTCTGGGTGGAAAAGTCTTTGTTGTGAAACTGGATTGGTTCCACAGGAATCTGTCCTCATGCGTGAGGAATGTGACAAAACGAAAACATTGTCAACTTTGCTCTCTCTCCTGATCTTTGGTATTGCTCTTTTGATCGTCCAGCAGGATATGAAAGAGGGCACAGCACGGACTAACCACAAGCAATGCAGTACCTCTTTAATCATTTTGCACAGGACTTACTTAAATAAAATTTCATGGCAGTCACAAAGTTATGGGTATTTGTGCAAAGTAGACATTCATTATCCTTAGTGTAATTATGCCAGTCCCAAGGAGTTCTATTAGGAGTACTACCAAAATGGGTTTGGGATATGATTTTGGAATTTTGGATTTTTTTTTTTTAAATTAATTTTATCAATTTTGGGTGAGGATTGACTTAAATTCAACTTTTTTGTTTAAAGATTTTGTTTTGCAAACTTGTTCACTCTGTGGGTGTTCAAATGCTGGCATTCAAATTAGATTTTAGCCTTTACCAGTCCCTGTAGAGGCATACTTGTAGTCTGCCCATACAAATGTCATTGTGTCTATTTTCTCTTTGCTCTTCATCTGAGCCAGAGCTTCTTATTCATGGGAGAGTTGTTGTTTGGTTTTGTTCTGTTTATATTGCAACACCACCAACCTAGTTCTCTTTTTTTCTCACTATTTCCTTTCCTTAACTAGAAATACGTTGCTTGAGAATTCCAGGTATAAGCTTCACTCCTTTTTTTGGAGGACTCAAATATAAGAAGGAGTTTATTGAGAGATTGGGGGTGGTGAAGTGGAGGAGGGAATCTTAAATCAGCACTGCTAAAGGGTTGAGCATAACGTTGTAGGGATGGTCCTCCATGAGGCTGGCTGCTGGGATCTGATCTCTGCTCCCATCACCCCACACTCTGAAACATGAACCACTACCACCATGCAGTCTTGCACTGCTGCTGCAAGGTTTCAGAAGAGAGAGGAAAAAAAAAAAAAAAAAAAAAAGCAATCAGCTGCCTCTTTTCTGTATCAGCCACATTATGAGGTAACTGTAATAGCTGCTTTGGGTGGGAGGGAATGGCCAGGAGTCCCTTGCCATTGTTACAGCTCCAAATGACACAACTGTTTTATGGAATTTTGTCCCTTCCTCTTAATGCTTCCCTAATTTAAAGAGTTATTTATTCTACCAGACTGCCCCAGGTCTCAACAGAACTTGACCAGCACCTCCTCCCACTGGAGTTATGAACATAAATTTAAGCACTGAAGTTGATTCTTTGCTATACCTGGGACAGAGGATTTGTTTATTCCACCTATTAGCTTTAGCTAATCTTTAGCTACAATCTTTACTTCTTTATAGCCTGAGACTCTGAAATATTGTAGGTACTTGTATTGTAATTGCATTGCAAGAACCTGCCCCCTTATTCCCAGTGAATAGCACAGTGACTCAGATAAGATGTTTGGTTGTGATGCATACCGACTGCTGTAACCCATTTACCTACTGTAGGTGCAGAACTGTTCTGTGCATGCACCAGGGATGTACAAATGTACCTTCAGTAGGGATAATTGTTTGTGTTTGTCAGTATTTACCTATCTGCTACCAAGAAGCTCCCTATTGTAAATCCAACAAGCTTGTTGGTTGAGCTCCCTTTTCATAACCGTTCCTTCATCTTACTCAAGAAAGTGTTACTAAATACCCACAAGATCTAAGAGCTTTCCTGTTTTTTCCTTTCTTCCTTCTTCTTTAGCATCTGTCCCTATTGCTGCCTGACATTAAATTGCAATTTAGTTTTGGATATAGGTTAAGATCACTGTGGCTATTCAGTTTACTTTTCTATCATACTCCTTTGGCTTAGCCTATAACCCCTGCCACTTTTCAGGATTTTTTTTCCACAGGGTCCAGTCCAGATTTGAGGAACTTCAGTTACAGTTGTCTGAAGGGTAAATGTGTATGTGAAAACATTCATAGGAAGAAGAAGGTTTCTCACTAGCAACTGCACTTTGATATTTGATGTCTTTGTGTCTATTTATTACTCACCTCCTCTTTCCTTTTCCATGTTATCATTTTGTTTTCTGAGGTTGGGAGGAACTGTGGGTGTAGGGTGCCACAAGTAAAAGGCAAGGGTGAGTGAGGCATGAGTGCACCCCTGCAGGAGGTGGTCAGACTAAGAAAAATTGGGTTCAAGTGTTTACATGTGTGCACTGTAGCAGAAGATGCGTGCACCTCCTTATATACACCCAGTCCTTCAGGACCCCAGTTAACAGTCATAAAACTTGCTTTAAATCTTTAAAACCTTTTATGCTAATTCACCATGTGTATCCCAACACAGGATAGGCTCTCATACTTTCCTAGCATTTACTATAATGACAATAATGATTATTCTATTACTAATATATTTAGTTCTGTTTTGACTTTTACTGTAGTTTGCGAGAAGAAAAAAAGCTTCTGGAAAATGAATATGAAAGAATTTCAAAAGAAAAGGTGAGTACAAAACATGAGAAAAGCAATGTTTTATGTTTTATCAACTAACATATAAAAAAGATCACTGAAAATATTTTCTCAGTGTGCATTTCTAGAGTTTATTTTAAATAAAATACATAAAAGATAGACTTTAGAAGAAATAGATTTTATAGGCTTTATTCTATCATTCAATTTTGATAACTAGGGCAAGCAATAAATAACTGATTCAGAAAAGATTGTTTACTCAAAAAAATGTTTACTATATTCAGTAAATGGATACTGCATGCTGCAGGTTTCTGGTTCTAGGATGTGAACATGAAAAATGTATTTGTAGCTATAAATCCTGAGGAGTATGTGTGGTTTTGTTGGAAATAAAACTCTGTTAGTATTGATAGAAGAAACACACATCTGGTAAAAAACAATACATTTCATATCTTGTCACTAAAAATGTTATCATCATTCAGTGTTAGTGAATCTGTGTTATCAGAAGCCTGCAAAATGTAAAAAGGAAAATACAATTAATCTGGTCTTTTACTTCATTTTAAAGAAAGACGATAAAGTTAAACGGTTGAAAGAAAATTGTGATGAGCTCAGCAAAGAAGTAATCCAGAGGAAAGCAGAAATTGATTCAATAAAAGAAGTTGTTTCATCCAAAGAAAAGCTAATCTTAACAGATGAGGAAGAAATGGAAAAGCTTCAGGAGATGCAGACTTATTTAAAAGTAACACAAAATTATTTGTGCCTATGTATCTGTGAGTGTGTGTGCATGTGTGTATGTACAGGTACATGTTTTGCCCAGAGGAGCTGTGAATCTTCTGGATGTTGTCATTCCAAATTCATTATGTCATTACATTAAATATTAGACCATTTTCCAATGGGCGTGAAACATCCTGCTGTGCCATAACCTTATTACTCCTTTTGGAAATACTAATAGTCATAGTTTTGATAAAAAGTGGTTTCTATAAAGACATCTTAATTTTGCTGTGTTATTGTTGTTTGCTCAGATTACAGTTAATACAGATTTACACTGACAATTAAAAACATATCTGGGTCTACTTCTCTCCATGGTATAAATAGCATATTAAGATGTTTTAATAATAGTTGAGCATAAGACATACTGAAATACCAAACATCAATGTTTAGTTCTAAAAGTAGCAGCTACAATTCTCTGGGAAAAACTCAAGTAATTAAAAAATGTTTCCTATCAATTTTCACAGCAGTTCTAAATGAGTATTACTGCTATGAAAAATCATCATCTTTTGAGGTTATTAATCAAATCTTTCTGTTTTGTTACTAGGCTGAGCTAGTTAGGATCCTTGGTATTCCAAAGCAACTTGCAAAAGAAACTGAGAAGTTGAATCAGAAAAAAATGTATGTTTTTATAAATAATTCTATACACACGAATATGACCTCTTCTCATCCCTTGGTTATAGAAATGATTGAGGATGGTTGTTGATTAAAATTAAGATCAACATTTAAACTAACACTTCCACAGCTGACAATGTGGCCTGAGCTACAAACCCATTCTTTCTTGGTCCTCCTGTACCAGCTATGGAGTCACAGATGATTTGCTGTAAGGTCCTGACATGAGCTGCAGTCTCTAATACTTCATCAGGGCAAATGTGAGCCAGCAGCCAGCCTTTTCTTTCTCTCCCTTGTGAATCTGGGGCTCTTCTCCTCTGAAGCATGGCATGTGCTGTTTTCTGGAAGTGTACAAGCAAAGTAGCACTGTGCAGTTTCAGCCAGGTCATGCACAGATCCCAGGGGTCCAATTGCCTTCCAGATGAATGCTGGGTTTTGTACCCTGTTTGTGCCCAGGGTTACACTGAAGTTTGTGTCTCCTGTTTCCAGTCCCCATTTGAAACATGTAAGCTGTTTTGCTGTTAAATTTCTCAGGTTTAAAACTTGTATGATGGTTTTCTTCTACATTTTCCTCACTACTCTGCCTAATGCAACTGCCATCATAAATCTAAGAAGTTTCCCCTATAGTGTTACAGAGAAGCAATTTCTAAAACCTATATTGTGCAGATTGCTATTAATGAAATTTTTAAATGAATCTGTATATTTGTGTCACATCACAGAATACAATAACCTGAGTTCCCAGTCTTAGGAATAATATTTAGAAGTGTCACACCCATGTATCTAGTAATGTTGACAGTAATCAGTTTACTACAATTCTTTTTAATACTGTCATGGTGCTAAGCTGTCTGTTTTCCCCATGGCTGTCTGCAATTTTATTGTTGGACTGTATTGGAGTTTGAAGGTTTTCACCGTCTGCTTTCAAACATTTAACATATATTGTTGTGAAATTGTTTTGTATGTCCACAAAAACTGGCAACTTACATTTAATCTTTTAAATATGCATGTGGAAAATTTAACCCTTACTACTTTGTTAAAATATATCCACAGTGATGCAGAGGAGAAGAATGATGCCCTTAATGACCAAATAGAAGAATTGAATAGAACCCTGAAAGCCACTGAAAAAAGGACTGAAGAGATTTTACAAGAAAAACAAGATGTAATGAAGGAACTGGATGAGAGACAAACTTTGATACAAAAGAATGAACGAGAATGCATTACTTTGACAGTATCACTAGAAGTTAGTGCAGAGAAGGAATTAGCTGTCCTATCAGACAGGTTAGAGACATGAACCACATGGAAGGAGTGAACAATTCTCTATTCTCAATAGTCAATTTCTTTTTTTCTGCTATTGCTTCTGTTTTCAAGTTTTATGCTGCAACCATTGCAAATTATAAATGATCAGGCTTGGTTTTCATTCAGAAATATTTAAATAAACATTTGAAATCTGGAATCTAGGATCTAGCTTGAAGAAAAATATCAAAAAGAATAAGCATTTGATAAAATCCTGTGAGATTTTGCTCTCAAAAGTGAAATATTTTAGATGGTTTCTCTTTCTAGTGCACATATTTTCTTTCCTTTGTAACACACTGAAAGTAAATTGAAGAAGAATAAAGTATGTCAGTATTTTCATTTTCAAATGAGGATCAGAGATATCTGCCCTCATGTAGTTCTGAATTTCTCTGGGGATTGATTAATCATCTCTTTAATATTCCCTTCAATTTTGATTTTATGTTTACTTGGTAAAGTAAAATAAAGTATTAGGTTGCAGGCAAGTTTCTAATGATTCCTCCTTGGCAGAGGGAGATGTATAGTTGTAATTCTGGCCTTGTGCTCAGCAACAATGCTTTTGTCTTTCAAGCTTTGTATTGAAGGCCCATGGCACCTAATTTTGAAATGTTCCCTCATATTAAAAATGTGTTTTCTTCTTCCTATATGTACTAGATTTCCTGATATTTCTAGCATATTTAGAACAGACTGTGAGGCCTCACTGATATAATTGGGGTACTATAATTTATTATAGTTATATAAAAATTCTACCTTTTTAGGTAATTTTTGTCAGTTGTTTACTAATTTGTCTTGCTGATCCATAGTGATGAGGTACTTAAAACCCATTAAAATAGTTGTGCCTGCTTACATGTATATCTTGATTAAGTTACCTGTTTCTAAAATTCTGTGTCTATCTATATAGACAAATTCTGGAAAATAATTTAAACAAATGTGTCTTCGAGAACAAAAAGCAACAAGATATTCTCAGTCACCATCAAATACAGAAAGATAAAGAACTGAAAAGTTTAAAAAAGATAGAGTTAGAACTGAAAGGGATTTGGGATTCCTTGGAAGGAGATAAGGCAAAGCATAAAAGACTCAAATCAGAGGTCTGTATGAATGCATTGATCATAAAGATTGTAAATTTTCTTGTATGAAATACTTCTATGGAATCTCTTGACAGTCTTACAAGAAAAAAAGGGGGGAAGACTGTTATTTCACCTTCTACATTTCCTCCTTGCATTAGTATTTCACCCATTTCTCTTTCAATAGTGCTTTACTCTTTTCTGTTTTACTTAGTCTCTTAACTGTGATAATTTGAAAGGGAAGTTCCATTCTGCTTGTGTATTCAAAGCATTTTATTTCTTTTCTGCTTCCAATTATTTCTTTAAAAAATTATTTTGTGTATAATTTTTTTTTCCTTCTCTCATCACTGTTTCTTCCATTCCCTCTTTCTTATATATATTTTCTCCTATACATGCTCCTTGCTCTAGAGTAACAAGTCAGTCTAGATTCTGAGTCATATAAAATTAATTGTGTTTAGTCAGGTGAATAATTTTTCACAGCACTTGATGTTTCCTACCTTGACACTGTCCTTTAAATTTTTCTTGGTCCTTTTAAGCAATTCAGGGCAGAAAAGAGTCTTACATAATTGTTAAGTTTTAAAAAATAGCTGTATGTATCAAAACTCATATACACTTAGGTTTGCTATTAAAACAACTCCAATTATTACTTGATAATCTTTAATATTATTTTTTTTTTTTTTTTTTTTTTTTTTTTTTTTTTTTTTTTTTCTCCCTTGAAATTCCTCCTGAATTCACGTGTGCATTACCTAGTAATATAAGCTCACCTGGGAGGAGGGAGGAAAGCTCTAAAACCACACAACAAAGTTTTGGATTTAATTTCCTGAAATAATGATTAAAGGGCTGACTAATATTCCAGCCTTTGATCTTTCAGCTTAAAGAGTTTCTGTTCAGTATCAGCAAAGAGAATCTGGGAGATGGTATTTTTGCATGTGTTCTCATTGAGGAAATGTTCCTGGATGAAGAACCACAATTGTTTAAAAACACGTAATGCTAAAATCAAATGCCATAGCTCACCAGCAGCTGTGGTTAGAGTTCACAGTCTGGGGTGAGATCCAAACCCATCCCAGCCCAATTCCTTCACCCTGTGGAAGGAAAAGGTCTTGTATGTGTCTTACAAATAGCATCATCATGAGGCGTAGGGGAAAAAGTATACCATGAGAGACAGAAGTAGAATTCTAATCAGTATTTTTAATCCAGCAGCTGCAGGATACTACTCTAATGCAAATAGGCCACAGCAATAGAGTTGTTTTAGCCCATCCTCCCATGCTTGACGTTTTCTTTGATTCCTTTCCTGGCTCTGTTAGAAGAGCAATGTGAAATCACTACTCCTCTGCAGGGTGGCCAATTGAAATTCAGAACTGCAGTAGGGACAGCCACCTTGATTTTGCTTGGCTTTTGCTATATTGGGACAATTTTAATTTGTAAGACTTAGGAGCACACCTAGAAAAAATTAAAAAACAATATTTTAAGTAGGTAAAATTTCTTAAACTACTTAAAACCCCAGATTTACAATTATTCATTTTGATTCAAAGTGAAAAAAATTACAAGAATTTATTGTATATATAAATATGTGATTGCAGAAGCAGCAGTACACCAGTGTGGTTCCCCAAATTTCTTCTTTTGAATACGTTAAGTGCAGAATAACTGGTTTGTAGAATAAGGAAATTACAGGAACACTTCCTTCAAATGTGTTTTTCTTGTTAGTAAGTTGTGAAAGGTCAGCTATTGCTAAATACCACCATTGTGTGGGAAAGAGAACTGCTGGTCCTGCTGTCTCCAGCCTGTGGGCCTTCTCTTTGGTCAGGCCAATGCAGAGACAGCCTAAACTGTCTAAGTTTAGCCCTGTCTTACATGAACAAAAGTTCTCAATGGATTAAAGATGTTTATATGAGCTTTTTACTTATACACAGCAGAAGTGGTAACTAATATATGCTCCACAGAAAAGATATTTTTGGTCCCAACACAAGACTGAAAGTCACTTTCTTAGGACAGGCTTTACTGACATTTTAGTAAACCTAAGTCAAATCAAATCTCAGAGCTGGCAGCTTCAACTAAAGTAACTCCACACTTTGACCTTTACTGTGTCTCTTGTTTCTCTTTCCCATAATGCAAGTGAACAGCATTTAATCTTACAATGCTATCACAGAAGTGAAAATAACAAGTGCAAAACATCTACCTATCAGTACTGATTTATAGTGTTTTGAACTCTAACATCTGGTTGAGATCTAAGCAAGATTTCACAGGGTTGTGTATATTATCTTTGAATATCTTCAGGTGTGTTGTTAAATGTAATTTTTTCCCATCCATATGAATTACAGATTTGCAATTGGAATCATTTGGGTTGGAAGGGACCTTTAAAGGCCATTTGGTCGAAACCCCTGAAGTAGGCAGGGGCACCTTCCTCTAGATCAGGTTAGTCAGTTCTCAGTCCAACCTGGCATTTGATGTTTCCAGAGATACAGCATTAACCACTTCTCTGGGAAACCTGTGTCAGGTTTCACTGCCCTTGTTGAACAAAATTCTACCTTATATCTAATCATCCCTCTTTTATTTTAAAATTAATATTCCTTGTCCTATCACAACAGGTCATGGTAAATTGTTTGTCCTCATCCATTACACAGAGGCAGCATATACCTTCATAGTTAGCCTGATGCATTTATTTCTTGCGTTCTTGTAACCATAAAGAATTTTTAAATTAAGTTAATCACAGTGAGGCCAGCACAGCTTTTTGACTTACAAGTTACATCATGTAAGTAGTTGTAGTGAGATTGATCAGATATATTTTAATCAGAGGTAGGTATTTTATGTATTCCTTCACGTACTTAATGTTAAAATCAGATTGAATAAATTAATTTTCCCACAATGTACATGAAAAAACAATAAATAAATGTTTGTGTTATTACACTTGACTTTCTGGACTCTAATGAAAAACCTACTGTAGTGACAAAAGAAAAAAAATGTGATATCCATTCAATGTAGATGTGAACTCTTTTTTTTCATTTAGTAAGTTCAGAATTTCACTATGAAAAGCCTCTGTGAATTTAGGTGGCATTTTTATATATCCTGTCTGTGGGGTTTTTTAATTATTTATATTGTTTTTTAATGACAGTTTGTCACTGAAAACCATACATCTTCTAAATCTGTGAAGTTTAGTGTTCATAGTTCTTGAAAGAAAAATTTGAGAAACTTCAATATGTTGCTGAGTAACTATTCAATGAAGCATTCTTGTACTAGCGATTAGAAGAGGAGAAAAATTTAATTACTTAATTTGTATAGCTACTTCTAAGACAGTTTCTGCAGTTTACATTTTCCTCATTTTTTGTTTGCATCACTATGTGCTTGGTTTATTTTTGTAGGCAGAAATTAACTCAAAAAACAATGCAGTATTATTAGAAAGACGACAAGAACTACAGGAGGAGATTGAAACAATCAAGAGAAATTTAGCTGAACAGGTGCTGAGTTCTGCTTTCTCATATTTTTTCATTTTCACACTTGGTTTTCTATCATGAGAATAAAGGGACTGTTTGAAGAAAGAAATAATGGGAAATAATAAGAAATAATTTCTAGCTGCAGCTTTCTGGTGAGAAAATTCAATAGCATTTGTTCAATTTTAAAGACCACTTGTCTTTCATTGTCAAAAATATTTTTTGGTGTTACTGGCCACGTGCTAGAATGTAGAAAGCAAATCTATTTTCTAGTTTAAGTCTTTCTGAATGTTGTTGATGACACTGCAGCTAGAAATATGCAGTATTTTTACATATGAAATATGAATTATTGTTATAGATTTCCTTTTAGGTATGAAATCATGTCTTGTTGCAACAATAAAAATTCAACATTTGTACATTAAGATTTTTCATTTTCACAGTTCTGTCATTTGTGGTTGTCTGTCTGTATGCAGCACAGCCATACAGAGTGTGAAAATGCAGATACTGCATTACAAGAGCATTAGCACATGCCACTACATAAATGACTTCATAAGAAGCAGTCTATTTCAAAAATACATTCTTAAGGTCAAACCTCCTTGTCTTCTTACCTTTGTGTCTGTTTTCTTTATGTGTTTTGTTTGAATTAATTAACATTATCAGGTGGGAACCCGCTTGTATGTACATGAGCATTCCAGTACCTTCATGTCGTTCTTTGGGATATGTAACTTGTGTGCCACAGACAGGCATGCAGTCAGTGGAGCCTAGGAGGCATCCATTCACCTCCTTCTGAAGATCTGACACTGAACTAACTTAAATATTATACAGACACAAAATACATTCTGTCCAATGGAAAATAGCTGCAAGATGTTAGACTGAGCAACAGAAATGCTCCAGTGATAATATATTCTGAAATATTGTAGGGTTTGTGCATGGTGTTTTAAAGCAATAATTTATTAGCATTTTAAATCTATGTAGTCTGTATATTTGTTTATGTTGCAGATAAACCCAAAGTATTTCCAACTTTGGGTTTGCCAACACTGATACATTGTTGCATTAGGATTTAAATTTAATCTGCTCTAGGAAATGATATCAGATATGGATGCCCGCCTGTTAGAAGAATGCATTGCTGCAGAACGCTTGCTTTTCAAAGAGCAGGAAAAATGCAGAAATGAGTTATCCACACTTACACATCTGGCTTGTCTCAGAGCTGATGAGAGGCAACTGAAATGCAGGGATGTTCAGAAAGCCAAGGTAAAAAATTATACATTTGGAAGACTGTTCAAAAGTAGAAGCTGCTATAGGGAGAAATTAAACTGCTAATGAGGGCAGTCCTGCGGACTCATTTCCACCCTATCTTTGAAGTTCCATCAGAACACTGGAAACTCACAATACTGTGGTGTTTTATTGGCAATTTGTGGTGCAATGCAGTATGTTAAAATATGACTCCATAATTGAAACAAGGTATTTGAATGGACGTTTAGAGAGTGCCCAAAGGTGAAGATGCTGATGGGCCTCGAGGGGAAGCTGGGTGAGGAGCAGCTGAGGTGCCTTGGTCTGCTCAGCCTGGAGGAGGCTGAGGGGGCACCTCATTGCAGTTACAAATTCCTCATGAGGAGAAGAGGAGGGGCAGACACTGATCTCTGCTCTGTAGTGACCAGTGACAGGACCTGAGGGAATGGCCTGAAGTTGTGTCAGGGGAGGTTTAGGCTGGGTATGAGGAAAAGGTTTTTCACCCAGAGGGTGGTTGGGCCCTGGGACAGGCTCCCCAGGGCAGAAGTCACAGCACCAGCCTGACAGAGTTCAAGAAGAGTTTGGACAGTGCTCTCAGGCACATCTTAGGGATAGTGTTGTGCAGGGTTGGGAGTTGGTCTTGATGATCCTGGTGGGTTCCTTCCAACTCAGCACATTCTGTGATTCTGAGATTCTGTAATTTTCTTTCAAGCCCATGGGATAAAATGAACAATTTGAAAGAGGCCATATAGCAGACAACCTCACCTGAGATTTTCAGAAATAAAACTGTGTGGTTCATTTTACAGATATATAAGATAAACTGAACTACTACTCATTCCAAAGTGTGGCAGACATTTCTATTTTCCTGTTACATTTCAAGGCATAAATAATTATATTGATTCAGAGAAAGAGGGAAAGAAAATTTTTCCTATGACTTGTCATTGTATTTGCTGCCTGCATTTCTCTGGCATGACGTGTGCTGTGATGTCACACAGAATTTACTACATACCAAATCTCTATATGGGAACAAAGTATTAATGTTTCCAAAATGTATGTCTATAATCAGATATACTACTACAGAAGCTACTCTTCTACCATCTTGGGAAACTGACTGTCTATGTTTGTTTAAACCTGTCAGGCTTTGTACCTTCAATAAAATAAATCCATAAACAAATAAAAAAATAAAATAATACGAATTTAGGAATGCACAGACAAGCCCAAAGTCGCAACCCATCATCCACCAGCTTTTCCTAATACAACCTTCTCCTCTTGTACCAGTGGGAGAAAAGGCCTGTCAATTTAAGATTGATGGCCCAGGCTATTAAGGACTGTATTGAGGACTGAGACTACAACTGTAATCAAAAGATCCAGAAACTTAACAGAATGCATTTCTGCTCAAACATCAGGGATTGCTTAAAAGTTACATTTGAGTAAAAAAGAAATTTTATTTATAAAGGTACAATTTCAATGGTTCATATGCCAAATAATTATATAGTGATGGACTTGACAGGCTGATCAATAGAAACAGTGGAACTCCAGATAGAGGGAACCAAAGCATTTATGATGCAGCATCAAATTATCTACATTACTAATAGTAATTTTGAACTTAATATGAATGGAAAAACTGTGCTTGTTTATGTTGTTGTAATAAAAATATTTCATTATAATAAGAAAAAGTTCTTATATTAATGTCCCCTCATTGTCTTTTCTCATCTAAGAGTTGCTTTGGGTAATTTCATTGAAGACATTTCTCTAATATATCTGAAGTGCTTACTAAATTTTATTTCAATTTCAGATTGAACTCCAAAATCTTGCTAAGGATCTAAAAAGAAAGGATCGTGAACTAATTATCTGTAAAAAGATGAAAAAGGAAATCCAAAAAGAGTAAGAAAATAATAACAATATGTTATCTAAAAAAAGTCCTCTAAAGCAACTTTTATCCAAGTAATGTATGCATAAAATGCTAATTATTATTTCTTTCACACATCTCATTTCTTAGACTCCAAGTATTTACTAGGATGTATGATTTTATGCAAATTGAAAAGGATAAATGTATACAATTGATGCATAATGCTCAGTGGAAAGCAAAGGAAGCCGAAAAGCGGGTAAAATTACTGGAAAATAATATAGACAATTTAAGGAATGCTGTTATAATCAGAGAAAGGTGAGTTTAAAGTACACTGTAGTTCACAATTATAGAAATATAAGACTGGAAAAAATATTAGGAGGGAATCTATTCCATCTTGAGTTATACCCACGTCATCTTTGATAGTTATTAACCTGATTTTTAAAATCCGATTAAAACAAAGGCCTTTAGAAACACCCCTCCATAATCTATTCCAGTATCTTATCCCACTAACAGTCCACAGCTAGCTTAGGCATCACTGCTTGTCAGAAAGTAGTTTTGAAGTTTGGCTACTCTCTCATTCTCCCATCCTTTATATCACAGTTCTTGGATCTCTCAGGTTTTGCAGTATCATGCTGCTTCATTCAGTATGAGCAATACTGTTGCACTCATATTTGCTGTCCTTAGAGAAAAAGAGGTCTGACACATATGATTCCTTAATGAAGTGGTGCATGGGACTATTAATTGAGTCACTAGCTAAGAATGTGGCTGTCTAATTATGAAATTAGAACAAATTGGTTAAACAAATTAGAACAAATTTTGGTCCAAACTCACACTGACCTTTATTAGATAACATTTATTTCAGATAAAATGTGGTTTCAATTTCCAAACAATCTTAGACAAAATGAAAGGCTACATTCACAGCAAAGATAAGGAGGCAGAATAGCTGGTACTTGTGACTCTCTTTTTTCCTGGACCATTATTTAGTGGGGATATCTTTTTGCCATATTCTTGTCATCCTAGTGATGAAATTCTCCAATATAGACAAAATTACAATGTTTTAGAAATCTGTACTTGGGCAAGTAGGGAGTCAGTAAATAGCCAGAATAACTTGATTCTCCGAAAACTTCATTATTTGGTGCCAAAAAATTGCTCAATCATACCAAGAATACACTTTGTATTTTTTGCGAGTCTCCTAGGAGTTTGGTTTCAAAGTCATGCTAGAGAAAGCTAAAAAAGAAGTGGAACTTCAGTGATTGAAGTGATTTTGTCAAGATGTACAAGCTGACATTTTGTGGTAAAATTTTTGAGGCCTTCCCATTTGATGAAAGGGGTGGGGGGGAAATGCTAACAAGACATAAATTTTGTATAGATATCAGAAATATATAAATAATATTATTGATGTCCCTACTTGGCACAGATCCAACAGATATTTTGGGGTCTGCAAATCTATATTTAAAACTAGTCAGAGGTATTGAATTTTCAGTTACTGTCTTGCCTATGAAAAATATTTTTAATCCCAGTAATAGACTTTAGTATCAGTACCACTGACTTCACTGAAACCTGTGCAATTTGGAGGACAGAGCATCAGTCCAAGTAAGGCAAGAAATTTTCAGAAAATATTTAAAACAAAATGCATTTCTACAATACTGTTATACTTTCAGTCTGAAAATTAACTCACTGAAGTTTAATTAAATTCAGTAATACCCTGTGGTACTCAAAGTGTTATCCACATGGGAGAAATGAAAGAAAGCAGCTCCCTGCCCTGTATACAGCAAATCAGCAATTTAATGACGGAGCCCATGAGGGAAGGATATTTCATCTGCAGATCTGTATTTTAACAGAAGACTTTGCTTCTCCTTTCGCTACCTCTTTTGTACATTGTCATGAATATCTTCCCAGTATAGATAAAGTTGTCTCTCAATCCAGAAGTGATACTACAGATCAAATGCAATAACTCTAAATTCTGTGTTGTGAGATAGTAAGTAGTCCATTTGGTGACAAGAATTTAAATGAGGGACCATCACCCAGTGATCAACAAGGATGCTGGAAGTAATGAGATGTGTTCTTTAGTTGTATGTGATCTTGTCACTAACCTCCCACTATGGTTTGGGGGTTTTTTTCCATATGTCATATGTTTATATAACACACTGTTCCATAAACAATAGATTTGGAGAACTTGGAGTTGCAACCACAAAATAATTTAAATATTGTTAAATTATTTAAATATTTAAATATAACAGCAGGATTTCTAGACATTAAGACTTTTCATCACAGTTTATGCCTATACTCTTAAACTTTATTTTTATGGCTGGTTGGGCTACCTAGTACAGAATAAAAGAGATGTAGTGCAGTGCTCCCTATATAGCATTTTTCTTAATCCAGAATCCAGTTCTTTTCAAGCTGGAAAGAGCTTGTAAAAAATCACCTGCTGTCAGAGAGTCTTTCTTCTTCTTGTGAAGCTTCTGTGAAGCAGAGACATAGAGGAGCCCTTGTGTGCTTGAGAAATAAATTTAAGCTCTGCTTTTAATTGCTGAAATTGGTTTCAAATTGAAAGGACTAAAAATATTCCCACATTTCTGTTGCGTTAAAGAAAATTGCAGGATGAATATCTGAAGATTAAAAAGAATGAGAGAGCGAAAGAGTTGATCAAAAAGGATTATTCCAAAGTTGTACAAGAGATGCTAGAGAATAAAGAAAAGGAGAAGTATTTGAATGTTGCCAGACTTACCACTGCAGCTGCAGACATGGAAGAGAAAATTTCACAGCTACGCAAAAATTGTGAAAGGGCTATTCAGCAACAAAATGAGAGGTACATTTGTAATTTTGATCGAATTTAATCTTTAATTTTTGATGTTTAATTTTAACATTCATGAAGCAATACTATTTTTCAGTATACCTTTAGGATTGCTAAAAGTCTGGGGCACTGCAATGTTTCACTGACCAGCCTCCCTCACAGCACTGCCAGTGCTGCTTTGCATTATGTGAGTGTTTCGCCACTGGTGATCATGCTCATGCTTCAGAACTATTATTCAAAAAGTATGGTAGCTTGGCTACTGAATGCCTTGAGAACTTGTATCCTCCTGCTCTGTTTGCGCATTGTGCACAGATAAAGTATCTGCAAAAATGCAGATTATCTAGATCTCTCTGATCTTAATCCAGTTTTAAATGCTGTGGAAGGCCAGAAGATTTTAGAAGTTATGTGAGAGACAAGAGTCACCTTTCCAAGAGTTTGCTTTCTGATGTTCACATTGCAATTATTTTGTGACTTATTTAAAATGCTGTCATTAGATTAAAATAATATTTGTGAAATCTTCATACATTTTCACAGATTATTATTATATTTTAAGATTGCTTTTTTATGTTCTTGAATGGAATATACTGAATATGACTCATTTAAAAAAAAAAAAATCTTTAAATTTTGGCTTTATTTCAGTGGTCTTTTGCTCAGAGAACGAGAAGAAGAACTAGGCTTTTTGTACGAAAAAATAAACAGGCAAGAGGTGTTGTGTAGAAATGGAGATTTTAAGATGCAAGTTATGGATGAAAAGATCAGTTTTCTGAAGCTGAAGGTAGCTGAGAAAAAAAGACAGATTAAATTGCGTTTTAAAGAGCTCACAGTGAAAAATGCCCTGGATGCACATCTGATGAGACTTCAGATACAGGTTGGTGTTAAAGGAAGCCGTCTCTTACTATCATTCTGTATTTTAAAATTTAAGGTGATTTCATGGAAAAAACAATCCAGAAGTACAAGGTTTATTAAAACAGCAAGTTTAGTAATATACCTGTCTAGCAAAACACTGATTCATGTCTTTATCTTCACATATTTGAGTTTCTATGCTTATGTATAACTGTCTCGTGCTCTTTGTTTCACACATGCCAAATGTTTCCTGGATTTGGAATTCCAGCTAACCCACCCCACAGCCTGAAATGTCAGTATGACTAAGCTGGAGAATGGGAGTCATGGGGGAAAAATGGGACTGTAGATAAAATTTGTTAAAACTGTATTGATGGAGTAGGTGGAGGGGTGGGAGATACAATTAGACCATCAGATTTCTAAAATAATAACTCAATTCACACTTGACCCTGAGCCTACTCTGGAAACTCTGCTGCCTACAATGATATAATCCACATATATTTTCTTTTGCACAAAAACAGCGTAAGTTTTAGTTCTAGTTACAAAATAGCATTAAACAGCTAACAAACTGCAGTGCTTGGGACATTCTTTCCCTTCTTTCTGAAATGGCCCATTTACTTTTGACCTTATCTCCAGATGGTAATTTTTCCCATACATACTCTGTTAGTGCCTGCACAAAATCGTAAGTTGGGGTGTACCATTATTGGGAGCTATGGCTCACTGTCTAATTGTGCTTGCACTATTCTCTTACTTTAGGCCTTTTGAAGAAATTGTATGCTCTGCTACAAGAATAAAACATAGCATGTGTTTTAATACCTAATGCAAATCATGCCCCAAAGAAATTTATAGGGCCATCACAGATTTAGACAATGAACTGAGGCAGTACTAAAAAACAAACAAACAAACAAATAAAAAAAAAAAGAAAAAAATTAAAAGGACCCCAAACTTTTCAGTTAAGATTTAAAATGAGACTGAGAGTCACTGAGTCAAATACAGTAGTAGGAAAATGCAGATGATTTTTGTGAACTGACAGAGTCAACCATGAAACTTTGCTTTTTCTGTTCTATGTTCCTGCAACTTTCTCCTTTATGATTATAGTTCATGTGAAACCTAAAATCACCGTTAAAGGGAAGCTATTGTTGGAGGTGCTTTAAATCTTTTTGCAATGTTGGCATAAAATTAAAAAGTAGGAAAATACAGAGTGGTGTGACATTATGCATGCAGTAGCCTTAATAAATGTTCCCAAGTCGGGTTTTCCAGTGAACAGTGGCAAATAATCGGTTATCAAACTTTAAAATTTAACTAGATACTGTGATTACTGAATATTATGTGGCTCAAACTGGCTGTTAACTCATTCACCTCCTTGTGCTCCACCATTCTGGCATTAATACTCTTATTCCCACTGCCAATTAGGAATTAAGTTCAAAGAGAAGCTGCTTCAAATTGTTTGGATTTATCTCCATGATTTAAATAAAAACCATGAGCCCGAATCTGAATTCTGGTGTTGCTTGCCAAATTCACACTGCTGGTTCCTGTACTGATTACAGATTTGACCCCATGTTGAAATCTGACTCAGGTTCTGTTCTGCTACCACAGCCACAGACTGTCAGAATTAGGCAGGCTAAATCCTGTACCTGTGCCTCTTTTGTCCTCCCCTTTTCCTACTCTTCCTACCTCCTTCAGTCTTCAGCAATACCAGACCTCTTTGAAGCAAGTGCTTGTAGCATGGGCTAAGTATTTTCATTATTATCAATGAAAAAAATTAAAATCAGAAATATTTACAAACTGCAAAAACTGACACATTATCTCAGAAGCTGTAGTGCCCATTGGGAAGGGGAGAAGCCCAGATCAGGGCTGTGTGCCAATTCAGCAAGAACACTTCACCTGGGTCTCCTACATTCCACATGAGCTGATTATTCATCAAAGTGATGTATGTTCCACTTGTATGCTTTTCATCAAAAACTGCCTATTTCCACAAAACATTGGTGAATAGTTAAGCTAAAAATATACCATCATCTGAAGCAAAACCAGATCTCTTCTAAGCAAGTGCAAGTAACATGGACTAGGTAGGCTTGTTAACAACAAGATAAAGATTTAAAACCAGAAATACTTGCAGGCACATCCTTACTCAGAAAGTACCTGGTGAGACTGTAAGGAGGTTTTCTCTGGGCATAAAACTATATAACTTTTAATTGGGACTGCACATCAAGGGACTGTTCCTGCTGACTGAAGTGACCCATGAAAGCTAATCTACCTTCATGCATCAATGAGAAATACATAATCATTAATTAGTCCAACACGTAGACCTGCTGAGCTGTCATGGGGCTGTAGATGGGACTTTCATGCCTTAGAGCTCAGGCAATGTACAAGGTCTGTCAGTTTATTTGAGGCATTTGGCAACAACTTTTGTCCATGTTTTAATACATGAAAATCTCAGGACTATATCATCACATCACAGAATAATGGGACTAGTAGAGAGGTAAAGAGTTTATCTAGGCAATCTGCTCCCACACCCAGCACTGGATTGCCTGTTATTCCTGAGAGGGCTAAGCAGCACTATCAAGTCAAGAAAGAGGTTTCCTCAAGCAAGCTATCCCAGTCTTTCCTTAACAGTGGAAAAATCTTCTTGAGCTTTAGCCTGGATCTTTTTTGCTGTGGTGTAAGAATATTGGTTTGTACTCTATCCTCCAGGGACATGACAAACAGACCATTCTTTTCCTTTCTGCAACATTTCATGTTACTGGAAAGACTTAATCATGTTCTTCTCCCATCCTTTTGCTAGGCTACACAATGTTTCTTTCAATCAGCTCGTAGAGATTTTTTTTAGATCACTCTTTTTCTGCATTTCTTTTATTTTTGGCAATAATAGTCTTTATTTGCCTGGTACCTGTGGCTGAGAGTGAAAGGATTCATTCAGGCAGTTTGCAGGTTACCTTCCTGCTTATGCATCCAGATATGGTGGCATCTTGACACATGACAAAGTGATTCATCTTCATGTTAATAAATGTAACAACCAGGCCCTTTTTAAAGAAAGGGCATCCAAACAATTGATTTGAATCTGTGTTTGTACAGGCAATTTTTCCTGCCTACATATAACAACTTATATATTTTATTTACTATTATATTTTTGATTCAAACCTTTTTTCAGACAAATGTATTTTTGAATTTGAATCTTTTCCAAAAAATACTTGAAAACTCTCTGAGCTTAACCTCATTCTACTGATGAGGTATTTACTGGATATTTTAATCTAGAACCCATTTATTTTGCTTGCTTATGAGAATACCATATGAAATATTGAAGCTATATAAAAATGTATGATACCTACTATTTGTCATCCATGCACCTGTGAAATTATCATAGTAGACATTGATCTGTGGTGGCTGTTATCCCTGTCTTTTTTCTCTTCTTGATGCCTACGAAGAAAATTTAATGATGTGTTCCAGATTCACTCTTCAGAAAGTGAAGTTATCTATGGCTCCAGAGCTCCATCTATTCCCCACTGCTTTTTCTTAAAATAGGTCTTGAATTTGCCCTTTTTTAGTGCTGTGCATACCTCACCTACCTTCTCTGAGATTTCAAAAAAAGCACCCGATGTCCACTTTTTCAGACCAGTTGCTTTATCTAGACATGTGTTCACTCCTTCAATAATTCCTCCTGACTGGTTACAGTCGAACACAGAAAAGTCACTCTTCCACAATCATCTGTACCAAATCTACTCTAAGAAAGACAGGATTTTCTAAAAATTTAAGACTTAGAATCTCTTATAAATCAGATAATCTTTTCCAAGGAAAACACTACAAATTAGCAAAAAAAAAAAAAAAAAAAAAAAAGGAAAGGTGTCTGTAGTCACATTACTTAAGCAGAAACAGAATAGCATGGTTATCTCTAAATGCACTTTAATACTTTCAGATTGGCTTGCATCTGATCACTTCCAATTCATATTGCATTTAAAAGTAAGGCTAGTATTTACATTTAACATAAAACTTTTTAATGGCTTCTGGACAGTGGTTTTGCTGCACTAGTCCTTCTCTGAATTAACTATTCAGTTCCACAAAATTTTCCTTGTGAGCTGCTCCTAATCTCATTAAGATACCACTGCCTCCAACAAGGCATTTTCCCTTGAGTTAGTGGTTGAGAAATTTGGCCCCAGCTAGAAAAGATCACTGGAAGCATAGCTGCATCCTGCTGTTTATGCTGGCCCTGCCTTTACATTCTTCCATTCTGTGTATTTTTGGGCTTGATTTTTAGCCATTTGTTAGCAAAACAAACTTTCAGTACCTAGCTATGTTCAGAATCATGGTTTGCCAAGGAAATTGCTCATTATGCTCATCTAAGGTTTTACTTTAGCTGCTTTTGACAAAGTGTACAGGAGTGAGTTGTGTGGTGCTTTTTTACTAGGAAAAGAAGTATGTAAGTGTTCTGGTAATGCTCCACTGTCGCTTGAGAATATCTGTCAGTTTTCTCTTTTCTAGTTAAATATGACTTGTTAACTTCCAGTGACAAATCTCATCCTGGCAACATCTAAACATTTACTTTATATTTTGGTGACAGTTCATAACTGTGAGAGCCTGGGACCACTTATTTCCTTAATCAGTCATCACCTGCAGTGGATGGTTAACATTTACACTTAGATAGCGTTATGTCAGTGCTAACAACTCACTGACAGACAGCCAGGTGCACATCAGAGCATACAGCCCCACCACTGTCAGTCTTGTAAGTCCAAACAGGAAAAAATGGACCTAGTCACTCCTTCAGTGAGTATTTACACTGAGCCTGGATGTCCCTCTAGAATATTCTGGGAAGCATTATTTCATGGGAAGGTCTCACATGGGAAAGGTCAGGGAACACCTGCCTCTGTGAGTCCTGAGTGTACCTCATTGCTCAGTGTCACCACTGAGTCACTTCAGGACACATGCCTGGGAATGTTAGTGTAGAAAACCTGGATGTCCATAGGGATGAGACCTTCAGTACTGACCAGCAGGGAAGCAGGGCTTTCTGTTGTATTCCTGAGGACAAAAAACAAAAAGTAGCCTGAGGACCAAAAAACAGGTAAAGCTCAATTTCTGTCAAACAGCAGGATTTCCTCTGTCCTGTCTCACTATAGTTCTCTTTTAACAGAAAATTTTTAAATGCCTCATAATTTTATGTTACCTGCCCTCCTTCCCAGATAAAGGAAGCCTCTTCTGTTGAAGTCTCCAGACCAAAGTCTGGGGATGAGTTTGGTAGGAAAAAATAACTGTTGAGGTTCTTTGTTTGCTAGTATTCCCAGTGCAGGGACAAGATTAAACAGCTGGAGGAAAACCATGGTGATGCCACAAATGAGAGTAGAAAGCAAGAAATGGGAGGGAAGGATCCATCTCCACCTGAGCTGCTAAAAAGAATAGAACAGGTAACATCGCTTCTCATATCACAAGCTATCCTACTGTGCTTGGCCTCTTTTAGGAAATGCAAATAGCGTCTTTTATTTTTAAAATAAGCTTTCTGTAAGAGGAATCAAAATAATTATGATTGTCTATTGTGAACTCCAGCCTAGCATCTGCTTTCCAGGTCAACTGGACATGGGACATTTTGACTTCTTCCAGGAGAAGCTGGGGAGGGGGAGCTCTGTGAGGTAGCCGTGGCTCTGCAGCATCCTCTGTTGATTCCATTCACATCACTGGCACTTCAGGGCAGACTGACCTCACTAGGGGAAGGCACAGACAATGCAGCAGAGGGACATAAATGCAGAATAATAAACTTCTAACAAACAGCATTGTCAGTTTTCTAACTGGCCATGAGCTCTTTCACCACTGTCCACAGGCTGTGAGCAGGAGGCAGAACTGCCAGCCTCTTCACAAAGTCTGCCTGTGTGACACAGAAGCAAACATTGCCCCTTGTCAGGGCTGGGCTCTACTGCTTTGCTTCCCTGCTGAAAAAGGAGCCACCAAAGAGAGCTTGGTGGAAGCAGCAGCCAGGCCAGGCCAGCAGCTGACACCTGACTGCAGCACTGCTGGTGACTGCCCCAAGAGATTTCAGAGGGAAGCATTAGATCCAATGGAAAGCCAATTTCAGAGCCCTCTGTATGGGGGGAAAAAGGTAAAGGAACAGCATTTTCTTATATAGTTTTGTGTGTCCCATTTACAGAAGCACAATGTCTACTGTATTCATTGTTTGGAGGGGATTTGCAAAGAGCTCTGAAGGTGTGAGGACAGTAACAGCAAGCTCTGAGCACACCTCAAAGTCCTTCTTTTGAAATCCAGTTTGTAAAGACAGACCCTGAACACAGAACCCTGAATTACCTGAGCCTTTTGCTCTACTACCTCATATTCCTTGACAGGAGGAAGCACTGTATAGCCAAGCAGGTCACAACACAGCCTATCACCAGCCTCCACATTAATAAGAAGGTTTTCTTGGGGGTCATGAGAAGTTTAAATGTCTATTTCAGTCTCCTTGGGATTTAAAGTTATTGTAGTTATAACTTGCTTATGGAGCCCATACATTTTTTAGCATTAGGAGGGGAAAAGTATTTAAAGCAAGAGCTGAAACCTTCCGTTATAGTGTGACTCAAGCAACCGAAAGATTTTTCAAAAATTATGATGTGAAAAAAGCCCCATTGCTTTCAAGAAAGGCACAGCAAGGCAGTAACAATGGTGTAACCCCTGGTCCCAAAAGGGCCTTATATGGCCTTCATATGGAACAATTGCACGACTGACAGTAACCAGCTGAGCCAATTTGGGCCTGATCCTTGGCAGAGAAGGTGTAAATTTTGATAAATCTGGTCGTGAAGGTGTTTGTTTATGACTGTTCACCAGTATTATTTCAGCAGCTCAAGGCAATCACAGAAAGCTTTGTGCTGCACCCTCCCCTGTCCTTTCCTTACACTGTGACCTTCTTGCTGCAGATGGAGGCAGAGCTGCTGCAGAAGGAGCAGAGACTGATGAAGATAGATCTCCTCTGTGAGAACATTTCTGATCTGACAGACAAAATTTGTGCTGTGGTGGAGAATGGCAAGCAGGACATGCTGCTGTTTGCTAGGAGGGTAAGTAAGAAGGGCAGTGCAGGCTTTGCTTGCCAGCCTGAAAAAATGAAACAGTATCTGGGCAAGAGGTGATTCACTTGCAAATTACAAAAGTGGCTGGAAATGTTGAAAGGCAAAATATTAGTTCCTCTTCAGAAACTGCAGCTGTGATTAGCAACCATATTACAGATAAACCAAAACTATTAGGTGAATGTCCTCTCTTTTAAAAAGAAAGTTGCACCAAAATATAGAATTAGTTCTTTCTGAAGTAGATGCTTAGAAACTTTGTAGGATCCTCCTTTTGCAGATATATTTAACAGCCTTTCCACAACAAACAGGTCAAAGGCTAAAAAGAAAGAAAGAAAGGAAAAAAAGAAATAAAGAAAGGCCAGGTAATTTCTACTCCAACATACTAAAAGATGAACTTGGTATCTGGCTCAAAGTTCTTTTGTTGTTCAGGTAGGGAAAATCACACAGGAAACATCATTTCCAATGCAGTTTTAAAAATATAATTATAGCTATTTGCTTTTAACTGCAAGTAATATTGTTTGGGAAAGACCAAAAATGCTCCCAGCCCCCATATTCCTAATGAAAAAGCTGCAAATTGAGCAGAGCTGAGGGAAAGACAAAAAAAAAGCGCTAAGTAATTAATATAAAACAAGGCCAGGGTAAAAATTTTTCTTAGCTGTTAGGTTTGGCACACACAAAGGCTTAAAACAGTTTTTTATAATTAAACACACACAGAAATATCATGGTTGTTAATTCTGTTTGTGAAATGATGGCCATGGCTAATAAACTACTGTAAGAATGGCAATGTGCCTAAAGTTGCACTCACAAGTACTCTGGCTCTCCCAGTTCCAATTAGTCACTTAAAGAATATTAAAGGGTTTTTTCGGTTTTTAAAAATCATCTGCAGTGAGACTCCAGGATTTCTGTCACATTCCTCTTCTGTTCAACCCCCTTCCAAGGATAATGTCACAACCCACAGCCCCTGCATCAGCATTATCACTCAATTATCTCGGGACTTGTGCTTATTCCAGTTTTATTATGAATTTAATTGTGTACAAACTCAAAAAGAATTGGGATCCCCAATTTTTGATCCCCAGTCTTTGAGGGAGTTTTGCTGTCCAGCTGAAAAGGACAACAAGCAAAGACAAATGTGCATTTCTTATATTGGAGTAAATGTGACTTCTTGAGGAGCCAATTTGTTTTGTTCTAAGTGATCACAAAAATTAAATAATTTTCAAGAACTGAACTACTATTTAAAACCTTGTCAAGTTGGACTTATTTTCACGTGCCTAATACTGACCCAAGTGTTATGCCCAGTGAGTGGCTAAAGGAAAGCCCTAACTACAATGCACTGTTTTGCATTCCAGACCAACGAACTGCAGAAGAAGATAAATGACAAAACCCAGGAGATAAGGGCTCTTTTTGCAGAATTATCCATGAAGCAAGCACTTGCCATTAAACTCCAGCAGGAAATCAGAAACAAAGAACAATTTGTGATGACTGCTTCATTGATGATAAGCCAAGGCCTTCCCCCTCCTAAAGAAACAGAAAAGGAACGGTGGAAGATCCTACGCAATGAGAAGATGCCAAAGACAGCAGCTGAAGCCAGAGCTAAAGTAAGTTTTTGTCATACATTGCAAGAACTCCAGGACCTAGTGCAGATGATGGTACAGAGACAACTACTACAGTGGGTTTGTGGACTTTTAACTCTAGTTTGGCAACATCACTTGGAGCTGTTCATTGAATCATAAGGAGATCATATATTAAAAATCTCACCTTTGATTATTAAAGTAGTTTGTGTGACCATGTTGTGGCTGAAAGGCAGGGCAGCCATCAGTGGAATACTGCTTTTCATTGGATTTCAAGGTAAAGCTACAAAAGGTGGATTGTGGGGTTCAGGAGAAGTAAGCTTAGTGTCTCCCACATACAAGATGCAATGAACATCAGATCAGAAGCAGGAAGAAATCAGATTACTGAGCAAGACACTGAGGGTGGGCAGAGCAGAAAGCTCCTACATAATAATAGTAGTTTAGAATAAGAAACTTCCGTCATGAAATTTCTCCTCATGCTGTGACTCAAGTTCCTTTCAGAACTGTGGATAAAGGCCCACTCTAGTAACTGTATTCAGGAACAGAACTGTTCCACAGGTGTTCTATGCACAATTACTACAGCTTTTGAAAGTTCATCTAATCTGTTTTCTTGACAAATAACAAAAGCATAACAGGCTCAAGCTGCGTACTATTTAACAGGACAAGCTCACATCTACATGGTTAAACCTTATGCTTTACTTTTTAATACCCCTTCAGTTTTTCTGGCTTGCCAGGGATTAGACTAACGGTGTTCCCTTTGTCACAGATTCTTTACACTGGCTCTGGAGAGCACTGGAGTTTTAAAGCACACAACCCCTGTGTAACAAGCTCTGTGTTTCTCTGACAGCATCCTGCAAAGGAGGAACAAGGTGCAGTGCCTGGCCATGCCCCCACTACCCCCAAGGAGGAGAGGCTCCCACTGTTGCGGCCCCACATGGTTCCCTTGAGACGAAGTGAGCCCAGCTTGAGTCTAAGATATTTCAAAAAGCCTCCTGCAAAGTCATCTGAAATCTGAACAGGCAGCACCTCAGGTGCAGGAGAGACCATTACCTGCTGGATCACAAGAGTCAGCACCATTTACACTTCACTGAAGGGAGATTTGTTGGTGTTCAGCCAAATTACACACTGAAAATTAATTATTTGTTCATGCCAAAAGCACAGCTGACTAGTCAGTGATCCAGAATCCTTTCTCCTGGTATCCCAAATGCAGCACAGTATTTCCAAGTGTCAAGAAAAGTGAGTGATCCTCATGCTATACTTTTTTTTTTCCAGGTGAAGTTTTATTGCATCTGAAGGTATGTTATAATACATTCATAAAAACAAAAGGCTAGAAAATTTTCTCCTGTTAATGTAATACAAACTGGCCATCACTTTTACACATACACCAGCATGGCTATCTGCAGTCTGGGACTGGAGTTCACACTTGCCAGAGAAATTATAATTATATTAAGAAAAATATTCCTTCTCACTATGCAGTCACTGAGAAAGCTAAAGCTTCATTGATGGGAGTGATCATGAACTTGCCAGGTCACTCCCAGGAACTGGATCTTTTTACTTCACTCGTAAGGAACAGGGAGCATCAATGAAACTACTCAGAGAGAATATCAGAAGTTGTTTCAAAAACCTCCCAAATATATAAAATTTTAATGTGTTTCTCTAGTTTAATAGTCTGGAATATTGTAGAGGTTTTTTTTTTTAAATCTAATAAAGGCTGCAGAAATTGTGCATGGCACAACTTGGCAATTTTCTCTGTGTAACAAATTGCTATTACCCTTTTAAATTCATGTCACAGTTCAGAACTTAAAAGAGCAAACAATATTGGCTCAGTTACATACAAATAGAAGTTGAAAACAAAGGAAAAACAGCCTGCCTTATTTCTTTCTGAAGCTGCAGTTTGAACTGTAACACTAGAAGTTGTAAGAAAGAATTATATAAAACTCTGTCCAAGCTACAGTTAAGATCAATTTCTAAAGCTTTTTACTTATCCTATATTACTTACAATATATTATATATATCTTTAAAAAACAATGAAAAACCCCACAAAAAAACCCAACAAAATCTGTTACATTCACTGTAAGATTATATTTTGTGCTAATTACAAAACTGAAAATATTAGAATGCAGCTCCAGAAGCAGAAGTACCATAAGATAACTGATACCACCACAAGGAATGAATACCTCTTTACTCATGCCTGACATAAAATGTAATTTGTTATTCTTACCTGCTTTACACAATCACACCAAGATTGTGTATTAAGATTTTATTAATCCAAATAAACAGTTACTGGTTCTTGTTACTGTACGACTGGACTGCCTTTTCCAGCATTGTCTTGTTAAAAGAAGTGATATTTATACCAATTTCCACAATGTATTTTGACACCTGCTGTTGTTCTACTTCCTTGACCACTTCAAAATGAACCCACTGATATATTCCAAACCTGGAGTTATGTCAAATGCATTTCTCTAGGATTTATCTAGAAGTCAGTAATTTCAACCTGTTTGTTGGACCAAACACTGTTTTGAGTAGCTCATGTCAGTACTGGTGACTACCCAAAAAACTGCAGGTTATTTGGGAAACAACATTGCATTTAAATAAATATTTTTACAGAGGAACCACAGTTTGAACAGCCTTCTTCAACAGCATGTTACTTTAGGGATATTTGAGGCCCAGAAGTGTCATGGTGTTCTTGAGTGCTGTTTCCTCTACAAATCTTGCATTTACATGGTCTTGTTTTTCATATGGATGCACACCTAGAAAAACATGGCAAGGAAGTATTTAGAAAATTGTACATGCTCCTATACACTTATAGTCCTTCAGTCTATTAAACATCTTCATCTACAATACCAAAAAGATAGGGAGTAATAGAAATGTGTTTTCATGCACCCAAAATATCTATGGCTTTCAGTGGTGCCCTTTGGATGTTCATCTGTGGCAAAAACTGTCCTGTTAGTGGGATGTAAGTAAATTATAACCCACAAGCCTCTCTGAAGGATGTCCTCTCTGAGGACTTCCAAACTGGAGATCCAAACCCAGCTGGAAGCAGAGTGGCTGTGTTAGTGCTAGTGCATGAAATGGCCCAGGGCACATGCTCATATACTGCTACATGATTTAACTCTTTTTCTTTCCCAAACAGGATGATACCCACACATGGATCCTCTTGGCCCCTGACACTTTCCATCAGCAGAAAGATGACCAAATGTGTTCAGACATCACTGGAGTTTTAAAAATGTCAATAATGTCAGTACAGGCAGGATACACCTGAGCGAGCATCAAAGGGTAATGATCACTGGTCTTCCAAAGAGCAGAATTAACATTACCTTGATTCTCTATCTCTGCCAGCATATTAGTCAGGTAGTTCAGTGGCAAAAACTCCACAGGGATGGAGAGTCTCTCAGGGATAGGCCTGCTGCACTGTAAGGGAGAACATTTCTCCTTAGGTCACAAAGCCACACAGTCACACCATGGCTTCTTTAGTGTGTTACAGTCCACAGAAATCTCAGGAATCTCAACACTGTCAAAGCATAAGGTTTTAAAACATAGCCTCTGTGCTCTTACCTGCCTTTTTCCCAGCTTCTCAAGCAAAAGTTTCACATATTTCCGTGCTATTAAATTTGCATTTATCGGATGATTCCAGTACTGGCGGACCTTTTGGCCAAGAGCCTAGTAAGCAAAGAACAAACCCCAAAACCTGAGAACATAGACATGGGACAGTGGAAAGGCAAAAATGGAGAAAAAGCTGACACAAAATCCAGGCTGTAATGCAGATGTGCTTTGCTTTCAGACCCTGATGACAGAGTTTAAGAGGTCATCTAGCCATGGAGCCTTCCTTTCGTAGCCAGTAACTTAAGAGAGCACAATGTGCTCTCAAAAAGTGGGAAATTAAAACCTAGTCACTCAGTCCTCACCTCAATCGGCCTGACCCAGTGCCACTGTCTCACCTGACGTGTACTTAAGTATTAATTGAACATTTTTCCTCTACTGTGACTCATTTGAATCTATTCTTCCCCCAAAGAATAATGTAGATGCCCCATTCCTCAAAGCTCCTTCAGGACAGGGCTTCTCAGGCTTGGTCTTAAGAACCTTAAGAGCAAGGAAAGATACTGGGAATGTAAGTTTGGATCCCATTATTCATGTCATCATCCTGGAAATTGATAACATTTACTCACATTTCCAGAGCCAAGAGACTCAAAAACAGATTTCCCAAAGCTTCCAATCCCAAATAATAAGTAAAAGAATAGGAGTACACTGTGAAATTAGAAATCCACCTTCTGCTGTTTTCCCTGTGTAGCTCTTCCCTTGCCCCTCCCCTTCAGCTATAGTGCAATGCAGACAGCTGGTCATTTTAGTAAATGTTATACAGTTTAATGGTGGTTAAATCCATGCTTCTGATTATACTGAAGTCATCCACTGCATGTAACCTGCTCAAAATAGTTCGAGCCACCCCAAAGTGACCTTTCTGGCAAATAGACTATTCCCAGCATTTTTTCCCAAAGCTGTAAATAGATACAATAAAGCACTGAGTCTACTGTGCATAGCTAGCAGTAGTTGTTCCCTAAATCTCTCCCAGCTCAGCCCTTCATGTCAGAGCGTGGTTGGAATGGAGTTCCCCACGCACCAGGCCCTGGGCTGGCAACTCAGGGTCCCTGTGCTGACCCCAGCTCACCAGCCCTGGCCCAAAACAAGACAGAGGACAAAGAACTTCCTGTGGAGTTCTCCTCCTCTATCCCTTCTCAAAACTGCTGCCAAATAAAGAAGCCTTTGTTGGAGGAAAACCCAAGCAGCATTTCTGGCCATTTGAACTATATGTGACAGCACATAACGAATAAACAATGGGCAACTCATGTGAAGAAAAGCCTGCTCTGCAGTGAGGCATTCCCCGAGGGGGATCCCTGGTGTTCCTCTGCTTCTTGACATCTTCTGCTTGCCCTGCAGTCCTGTGCACTAAGAGCAAAAGGGGAGAACCAGAAGTGCATCTCCCATTCTGCTGGAATGTTTTATAGAGGAACAGTAACCAGCTCTTGTGGCTACACAAGTCACCTTGTCAGTGGGTGAGACTATGAGGTTTAACTGAGGGGAAATCTTGTAACTCATCCCTGCCACAAAGCTGTGATACAATATAACTTTACAGCTTTTACTGTATCAGCCTTCAAACATATTTTTTGAAGTGCATAGAACCAAACACAGAGGTCACAAATGAGAAAGACCCAGTGGATGCTAAAAACCATACAAAAAACCCCCAAAAACCCCCTTTAAACCCTCACTGCCTTATGCAAATGAGTATTCAGCAGAAGAGTGTTACTCAATCTTGTTAACTTCTGTAGGATAGTGGAGATTCTGTAAAAAACTATGGACAAATTTATTGTTAAGTTCTCAGGGTATCCTACAGTCCAGGAACAGCAGATGGAGAAACTGTAGATGTTCTGGTTATATTTGAATCAGGCTCTATTTGAATCACAGCCAAGTCTTTCACTGGTTTGACCCTATGCACAAGGAGGCATTTCCTCTCAATTCCAAAATCCACGAAATTACATACAAAGCCATTAATTACCTCTGGAAGCCTTATGACAATACTAAACTTCAGCTTTTCATTCTGTTCAGTGTCATCCAGGTCTATAAGCAACAGGGAAGAAAGCAAATCAACAAATAATAATGACATAACAAACTTTCAATTTTCACTGAAGACATTCTGAGTAAACATCACCCTTCTTAGTGAAATGAAAATTTCAATTTAAAGACTATTATTTACATTATACTACATAAAAAAGGGCTGCTAGTTACATTTACATCATGTGTACAAATATATTTCTGTATATATATCCATAACTTTACCATTACATATAACAATTTATACAGTAATTCAAATGCACTTATAACTAAGTACAACTCTCCAAGTTTATAATATTTCATTTATCAAGATCAGGCATAGATTGATACAACATCTTTTGTTGTCCCTTTTCTTGGACACTGGAGAAATAGCACATCACTGGGCACAGCTGGCTCACGTTTAGCCACCACTGACCAGCACTCCCTGGGCAGCTTTGCAGCTACTCTGCTCCAGCCTGTGATGCTGTCTGGGGTTGTTGTGACCAAAGGGCAGGACCCAGCACTTGGCCTTGTTGAACCTCACACAATTGACCTCAGCCCATCAATCCAGCCTGTTCATATCTGTCTGCAGAGCCCTCCTACCCTCCTGCCCAACTTGGTGCCATCTGCAAAATGGCTGAGGAAGCACTCGATCCCCTTGTGCAGGTCATTGATAAAGATATTAAACAGGACTGTCCCCAGTACTGAGTTCTGGGGAACCCCACTGGGGACCAGCCACCAGCTGGATGTAATTCCATTCACCACTACTCTGGGCCCAGCTGTCCAGCCAGTTTTATCCTCAGGGAACAGTGCTTCATCCAGGCCATGATCAGCCAGTTTCTCCAGGAGAATGCTGTGGGAAATGGTGTCCAAGGCTTTACTAAAGTCCAGGTAGACAACACTCACAGCCTTTCCCACATCCACCAGGGTCACCTGGTCATAAAAGGAGCTCAGGCTGGTCAGGCAGGACCTGCCTTTCACAAACCCTTGTTGGCTGGGTCTGACCCCCTGGTTGGCCTGCACATGCCATGTGATGGCACTCAAGGTGGTCTACTCCAAAAGTTTCCCCAGTTATGAGGTCAGCATGACAGGCCTGTTCCTCTCATTCCAAACATAAAGCAAAAGCTGAGGACTGAATAGCAGACTAATTTCCTCACACACTGGTATGTACTTTCACAGAGTCACAGAAATTCCCCAACAAATGCTATGGTGATCTTTAGCATTTGCTTTTCTAAGAAGTCTCAAGTAGAAAAATGCAAACTCAAATTCTCTTCACATAGATATTTCTTTGTGTGCTGTGATAAGGCAAATCATATAGCCCGAGCCCTAACTTTCTCCGTTCAGGTAGGAAACACCATCAGCTACAGTCCTCACTAAAACAACACCCTAAGAAGAGCTCAGTGTCCTGGGGAATCAAACCTATGTCCAAGGGGAGTGGCTTGAAGGCCAACACTTTCAGTTAGCTGCCTGGTAACAAATGAAACACCACATTCACTGTACCTTTCAGCAATTTCCTGACACACGTTTCTGTCAATTGCAAGACCCCATTGTCAATATAGTGCAGGAGGGTGTGCAGAGGGAGACATCGAACACCAAGACCCAGGTGCAGAGTGTGAAAACCTATGAAAGAGACAAACTTGTTTGGTACAATATGTAGTTTTTTTCTAACTCTCTGTTAGAGACTGGAATTACTCTAGCTAAAGCCATCACTTCCCTTGACTTCTGATTGTTTATAGTTGGTGAGGAAATCAATTTAGCAAGTCAGGTAGCCTTATTTAGACATCCTTTAAGTCCTCTCAAGTACGATCTTGTCAGAAATAAGAAAGCTAAGGGAATTGAAAACAGTTATTAAAGTAATACACTGTCACTAAATGTCTACAAGCTGTTGCCTTATACCTGAATTGTTCTATTAATTTGTCTTTTATCTCCCTCTCTCCTCCTAATTAATCAAAACCTGTGGCCTCACCATCCTCAGGATGTCATTGCCACCCAGACACTCCCTCCCACAGGCAGCATTAACACTTCAGCTTCTCCTTTAACATCAGCCTGATGATGGTCTTGTTACCACGTAACACTACTGTGTGGCAGCATTTGTGCCCACATAGACTGAGGGACAAACTCTCATCAAAAACAGATCAGGAAATAAAACCCAGAAAGATTCAATCAGAATTGGAAAGCATTAAGATACTAAGATGTCAAGTTGTTTTTCCCTAATGAAAATAAGCAAGTGCTTTGAAAATGCTGTAAACCATTATGAGGAGCTCTAGGAAATGGAAGTCTACTGTAAAGACTAGCTTTTCCATTGAGGCTGGAAGTAATTCCTTCATGCAAAAACTGGAAATTATTAGCAGGGCAAGAGCATGAGAAAAAACACTATCTGCTACAGGATAGGATTTTCCCTTGTAGCTCTTGACACTGAAGTTCAGTTGTCTAAATATATATGTATGTGAATGGAGTCTAAATCTTATTTCTAAGATAAGACTGCACCCACTTCCACTGGAAACCTCTGTTTAGTTTTCTCTGTTTCTAGTAACTATTTAGTTTTGTTTCATTTCACTTGTACAGGTTATCAAGGGCCTTCCCCTCTATAACTGACTTCAATAGATGTCAATACTGACAAAACTAACTTGACACATGCTGCAATAATTGCTGTGCTGGGAGGAATTTACAGCACTGCTCTCCTCACTCGTGATTGAAACAGCAAAACACAGAACTTACCAGGAGGTAAAGGCATGCACATGCCATTTGCTGCTTCCAGAATCCGACTCATGATGTGGAACACTGCAAACTCTCCTGCACTTCCTCTCTTATCACTGTAGTTAACAAAGTAGCAACACATTAAGAACCCCAGGCACCCACACTCTCCTGGAGAGACAGTCAATTTGCCATACTGGGAATGCACTGAATGCTTGCCTCTGGGATGAAGTGCCATGGGATGCTGCCTTGTTTACTTAGGTGTCTCAGCCAGCACCAGCTGTCCAGTGCTGCAGATACACAAAGTCTCTGTGGTGTCCCCGTCTCCTCCCCCCACCAATGCACATTTACAAGGCTCTCAGCAGTACCTGAAATCAGCAGCAACAGGTAAGAGGGTGCTGGTGTAAGTGACCTGGCTTTTATAGGTATTTAACACCCACCACCCAGCTTAGGACCTCTCCAAATTCAGCAAGCTTGAACTCCAGCCATAGCACTGCCTGTGTGGTTAACACTCACACTGGCCTAGAGAGGGCCAGCAGGATCCTCAGGAAGAGTAAGTGACAATAACATTGACACTGACAGCAGCATAAGCACTGACTGTTCAAAGGAGTACTACTGATGAAGACCAAAATCATTATGCCCATATTTTAAAAGGCATGCTAAAAACTAACAAATCACTTGCTCACAAGCAGAAGATACAGGAATGAAGCTGGTATCTCCTCCAAACTTCTTTCATTATTCGATGCACCAGATTCAGCTAAAAAAAAAGAGAAGATTGGATGTTTCCAGGAGCCTGTGTACAGCAGGCCCTTGGCCTTCACCATTCCACACACCAGTTTATGCTAAAAATATCTCATGGGACTCTTACTAAGTCTTCATCTTTTTTCTGTAGGGACTTATAATGTAAAGTTTTTAAAATTTGAATTGTAACAGAACTGCCCTATTCCAGCAGTTTAAAGTGCTTCCAGCTTATCAAAGCATCATGTAAGACATACAGCAACTCAACACACTGTGCTTCTTGTAGATAACTGATCTCAAGCTCTTGCAGCAAATTCTCAAAGATCTGTTTGCCATGAAAGCAAAAACAGCATGTCCAAGTGGCTGAGCATTGGCAAGGAACAGTCCCAATCGCTCAGCAAAAGTGTATAACATTGAAGACATTGAAATGTTCAGTTTGCCAAGAAAAGTCTGCAGGAGGAATCACAGATTCCTGGCAAGGAGGAAAAATGAAACAAGCAAATGACTCTCCTCATCTATTGAGCTTTGTTTTTGTCCCAAGGAAATTGAAATAATCCCTTGTCCCATTGTGTTGTTCTTTGTGCTCCCAAACTGATATCCACCACACACAGTCAGCACATACCAAAGCCACAAGCCCTGTTCTCACTTGGGTCTTTTCAGCTTCTGCAGCTGAAAGAGAAACCATGCACGGAAGAGTTGAAATAACTTCCTCATGGCTGTCATGTGTAACCACTTCCACATCTCAGTAACATAACTGAGACACTTCCTCTGTGTCTTTTATCTCTGGCCCTCAAAGCACAGGAATCAATCAATCCCAGGAAACTCAGGAAACTAGTCTGATCCCTGTTCTGCAACCAAGTGTCACAAGAAGTTAGGGACCCTTTCCCACCCTCCAGCTGGTCAGAATCCAGGAGTGCTTTTTCCCCACTCTCTTTTCCCCTCATAGGCTTTGCCTTCTCCATTGTCTGACTCATCACAGGCTCTGAGCAAGAGAGAAACAGGACACACGAGAGAGATCCACGTGCATTCATCTTCAGTAATGTTCCTGAGTGTTCCTCTGCACCTTGGCCAGAAAGCTCTACAAGGCAGCACCTTTCCCATCCACCACAACTTGAGCCAGGCTTGCACAGCTGCCTGATGCAAAATAACTACCTTATACTTGCCATCTCCACACTTTCTAGATGCAGTAGAAAGACCCAATTTAATCTTTCTGGAGTACAGAAAGTTTTCTAGGAAACGACTGATTTCCAGTTTACACAGAAGGGTCATAAGAACCACACCTGTTGCTGGAATGAATCACCTCTGGCAGCACAGAGGGTGCAGCTAAGGCTTCTGTATCAGGAGCTGCAGCTGGATCTGAAGGATCAGTGTTGACGTGAAGGTCCTTACAAGCTCCAAAATCACCAATTATTATTTGTGCAACACAAATGGTTTTCAAGAGTATGCTACTCCAGAATAAGTATTTTTTGTTTAACAACGCAGCAAACTGTACAGCTTTCACAGGGCACAGAAAGCTAACAGTTTCTCAAGTCATAATCATCCAAGCTATCACAACATACTTGCATCTTAAACGTATAAATGTTTGTGATGTGACACCCTCAATAACAGCACAACTCGCTTTGGAGTTTAATATCTACCCTTGGCATTGTAGAAAATACAGACAGAAAGATAACCCACATCTCCATCTTTTTTTCAGAACACAACACAAGCTAATGTGGATGAGAGAAAGGCAGCATTATCTGTCTGATGGAAGGCACAGGCACTTCCTGACTGAGGTTAGCAATGGGTGTCTGGGGCAGCCAAGTTAAGAGCTACACGCACACCAGGGGAGGCCATTTTCCACTGAGTAACAGACATACAATAAGAATTCTGGGGGGGCACATACATGAAGCCATTTCTCTTGGAGTGCTCTAAACTAATGAGAGAACACATGACCAACAGCAAGGCAGTACATGCAGGAGGGCCTTGGCTGACAGTGCTATCACCTTGTCTTGAAACATCTACAGTTCCAGGCAATGGTGCCAAGGAAAGTGAAGATCCCCTACAGTAATTGGGAACCACAAGGGCTCAGCTCCCTTGGCTGTTTCTACAGGAAAGACTTCAAAACAGTCAAAGAAAAGAACCAGGAGCGAAGGAGAAAAGGGAGTGAGACAAGGTCTTGCTGTTTTTCAGATCTCCTGCTGTGCAGTAGTATGATACAGTCCTTCTCCTGAGGAAACTCAAATCCAAATGGTGTTTTCTGATCCTCTGCAGCTGAGCCTACACATCAGATGACAGCTGGCCACAGATATCAGGGGAAAATGTGCAGCTACTGCAGTGACTTGCAGAAAAATTTCAGCAGTTTATTCAGGTCTGCCTGTTTCCTATGCCACAAGCTGCCTGCTCACCCTGCCTCCCCTTCCACTTGTTGTCAGGGCAGCAAACGTCACACACTTCTGTAAGTTATTTCTCACCTTCTCTGCCTCACTGAAAAGAGTGAGAGAAACTGATATGGAGCAAAGCTAAGACAAAGTGATTGCAGAGGAGGGAGAGCCCATGGACATACAACAACTACTGCAGGAAAGGTGGCAGGTGGACTGGGAACCAGGCATGCTCCATCTTTGCTGAGCTCCTCAGCAAACAAGGAATTCCCACTGAGGTGTGTCATTGACACTTCCCAATGTTACTCCTCTGTATACAAGAACACATAGTTCTCTGACAGCAACCAGCCTTTGTCTCTTGTTTCATAAGAAACTCTCAGTGCTCCCAAGTTTTGGCTTCTTCAACTTCTGCTGCAACTGATTTACAGTGACTACACACCACGGAGCCTAATCTCAGCCACTCCTGGGCTCCTGAATGTAATGAAAAATATTTGATGAAAGCCAACAGACAAATTTCAAGTCTCTTCCTGTTTCAATAGCTCTGCTACTCACTGCTGATGCTACAGATAACTGCAGGAAGACTCAAACCAGTTTGTTCCCATGAGGAACTCTCAAACATTTAGGATATGGAAAGGTTTGAAATGCAAGAGTTTCTAATTAGGATGAAGGGAAACAGCAGTTTAAAAATTAAATAATTTCTAAAGATTTCCAAACAGTACCTAAGATGCATCAGAAGAAAGCAGAAGGAATTTTTAGAGGCACATTATCTTTGTTTATAGTAGCTTTTCTAAGAATAAGCCTGTCAATTGAGTTGAGAGAATAAGTCCTGAGAGTTTGCTTATGGGGACAGCTGAGATTTGTTTTGCAAGATACAGTCTACAATAATTTAGCCTTGCCAATCAAGGTTGAATAGATGTTTTCACATTTTTTATCTTAGCTTTTATTCAAAGTGAACAAACTGTTATTAGAAATTGAATAAAAAGAGAACAGATGTTCCTTTTTATTTGGGCTTTTTTCAGCACCATTTTCAGTTACAAAGCTTTGGTTCATGTTGGACTGTTCCTACTTTAATCAGCTACTAGTTTTAGTTTCTTTCCTACACAGATAATAAAAGCCTGCCAATTACCAATGAAACAACTTGTGAAGTTGTCAAAGTGAGGCCAGAAAAGTCAGGAATGGCAGTGGGGCCACAGTGCTTCGGAGAACGCTGTGACATTGACAGAGCAACTGAATCACACAGGACTTTGGAGGAGATGCAGGCATTAGTAGCATCATAGAAGTTTCCCAAGGTTTTCATCCCTAAAAAACAGCACTGTGGGGAGTTTCTACTGAACACTGGGGCAGGTATGGCACAAAACACAGGATTTACAGTTGCCATGCAAGCTTTTGAGGAATCCACATTCTGCACTTAAAGAACGTGATCTTGAGACAGACAAAACCAAGTACATAACTTCTGTGCACTATAGTTATGGTTTTAGATGCTTTTTTTTATTTTTAAAGGTCCCTTAAGAGGACAAAAACCAGAAAAATAAGAATTTGGAAAGCAAATTTTCACAGCAGTTTACAAAGATTTCTTCATGCAAAACTGTCTCCTGTCACACACATAGCCCACCAAAGGCACTGTGTAGGAGTGGTGATGATTTAACCACATGTCAGACTGTAATGACATCTTTTTTTTGTTAATGTTTTATTTCCCCTGGTGGCACTTATATTGTTCAAGACCTGCAGCAATGTGTTCTATAGGAAACTAAATGGATCTAATGGCTTAAACTTTCAGGGTGAGTTCTCATTTTATTTCTGTGAGTAGATCATAATTGCACAAGCTGTAAATGGAACTGTTTCTTCTGTATTCTGAGTGACTGGCACAACTCTTCTAATAATATTTAAATAATACTAATTTTCTTTATCAATTTATATTATATTAGGCTGAAAAATATGTTTAAATATCTTAAAACAATTTCTTCCCAGCAAATATATGCTATATACAACTGGTACACACCCAAGGCCCTACAATTCAACAAATACACACTTGCTCACAATAGTGACTATGAAATGAAACTAACCAGGTTTGCCACATAATCCAAAACTATTTGGTCAATCTTCTTTTTTCCAACATATTGTAGATGTCTCATAAGATGATCCTTCAGCTGAGCAACCATCTAGAAAAAAAAGCCAACAATTTGTTGTTGTTGGGCATCTTCAAAGAGACACAAAAGCTGCAGTAGGTGCAGGGACTGATCAATAGGCAAAATGTTTCCCCATTACAAAACTCCAGTTCAGAGTGAGATCCCAAGCTATTGCACAATCTTGCTAAACTCAGCAATAGATGTGAATATTCAAAATGGTTACTTAATGCAAATTCAGCAAAATGAATACTAAGTTGAACTTTCCATGATACCGGAAAGAAAAAGTTTACAGTTCTCGCACCTCTGTGCATAAAGCCAACGGAACAGGGTGAAAGAAGGATTTAAATACGAACACCGTATCCTAAAAATATAAGTACTTATTACAAACAAATAAACCTGAGAGATTTTATGATAAAGAAAACTAGCACAAGTACAATTTGTGGTAATTGCCAAGGATCTGAGAACCAGAATGATTAATGGCAATTTCAGGTTAAACATTAATTGTGAAGTCATTAAAGTTGGGTGTTTGTTAACATACAGTCCATACCACTCCCTACTCTCTCTTTCCTGAAATAGTCGCTGACCTCATGTAGCTTCAGATTGCAACTCAAGTCCATGCCTGCTCTTTTCTGAGAATTACTAAGAAGCTCAGAGTGAAACTGGAGCAAATATAAATCTCTGTCTCAAGGAACTTATATGTAGATTAATCTCAGTGTGTCAAGACAGCAATACAGGTATGGGGAAGGCATAGACAAAGTAGACCTGCTTTTTGGGTCTGTCTGAATAAATGGAGGGGAAGGAATGTAGAGAGAAGCTTCAGAGAAGGAGAGGCAAAACTTGGAAACAGGGAGACGACTGCAAAGAAGGAAAATTTGCCTCAGATGTGAACAGAAAGGACAGTGTTGATCTGCTCTTCATTGCTGAGATTTCTAGTGCATGCTGAAGAGTTAGTTGATTTTAAAAGTACGAAAACAAGAGATAAGCCAAGATGTGTATTTAGAAAGAGGGAGGACAGGGATTTGAGACAGGATTTATTGCCCAGAAGCATATAGACGGTAGATCCCTTAGGGAGATCACTAGTGAAAACAGTTCAAAAGAAGAAGAATGGCCATAGCAGTCTCAGAAGTGAGGTAGAAGGGAAAAGAAGCAGCAAAAAAGGTTAAATTGAGGATCAAGAAGATCTCTGCTCATCAAATTGAGAGAAGCTGGTGGGGGCAGGGGGAGGAATTCACTTATATATGTTTTAAAGGCATAAAGTAGTCAAAAAATAACCGACAGATTAAGATGACATCCTGATTTCTAGCCAAAGTTATATTGGGAAAAAGCATTTTGACAAACCAACTTTTCTATTCCTGTTTTTCCCCTATGCCTTACGATGACCTGCTAAGATAATATCATGACGATGAACTCTAAAACTTAGGAAATGCCATGTTTGCCCCATGCTATAGCCATAGCTACCCTGAGTGAGCTTCCACTCAGCACTGGAACTTGGAAGGGCACTCTTCACACATCTGTGGAGCCTGTGCGTCCTCTAGTGCACACTGACAAAAGCACATACCAGTCCCATGAGCAACTGCTGCTGATAGTCCTCCTCTTCAAAGAGAGGTACCAGCCTCACCTCTGAAACAAACAGAGCAACAATCATTGAAGGACATGGCACTACAGAAATATCACAAGAATTAAACCAGCTTCAAAAGTACTTAGGAACAGACACGCAAACAGAAGCTGTGGGTTGATCTAGAACTTAAGACACTGAAGAACCATGGACTGAATAAGACAACTGAAAAATGGAAAATAACCCTTTATCTGCCATTCATTTATTCTCTTTGATGTTTAAGTAAGAGTTAGCACAGTGTGGTGACTCAAGAGAAAAAAAAGGTAGAGAGTACCTTCTGCTAACACCAGTGCTAATGTGCTACTTAGATCTTGTCATTTACAAACTCTGGCAGCTGCATGAGTTTTCCAAGGAAATGGCTAGACAGAAATTAAATAGTTCAGGAAATCACTTCCCACTGATTCTCTCCCGTGGTCTGGCTGCTTTTGTTACTCAGATTTGCAGACCACTATGAAAAGAACACAACTTCTCTAACTAAATGGAAGGAGGTTACAGTGTCTACTGAAATTAATAGCTTGTACTCCTAACCAGTGCTTCCTGTCTACTAAAACAAAGGAAGAAAATCAATCTTCTATTTCATGATGTAGATAAAACCAACTCAAGATTTTACAGAACCAAGTGCTGAACTCTTACAAAATTTTCACCTATTTTTGCTCACAAAGACCTGTGCTGGTTGATTTTAAAGGACTCAAGGACAAATCCACAGGGAAGCACTACATTGATGCTTGTTACTCGTTGGCAGCTACTTAGAAATTCTCTAGTAACAGTTAAACATCTGACTTCTTTATTAATAAGCACCTTTGAAAACACTAAGGTGAGGTTCACAAAGTCTCTCAAAGTCAGAGCACCATGCAATTAACTAGCAGTGACACAGATGACTGCTGTTAGGGGCTGGAAGTGAGTACATTGAAAATTCTTGTTAAAAGAGCAGCACTTAGATCAGGATCATGTCACAGCACACAGGGGCAGTGCATATAGAAGGCACTGATGTTAAACAGCAGGAACATAATACACTACTAAATTCAGTTTTACTTATTTGTGACAGAGGAAATGAGCATCAGAAAATCTCAAGTGTTTCTGGCCTAAGGAAATTCATTACACCTGCTCTCTCTACACCGTGTTTTTTCACCAGCCCTAATCTCCTGCACAAGTTCTGATGTTGCAAAGGCAGCTATAAGTGGACAAGACTCAACAGTAACATGGTGTCATTGATACTCTGCTCCACAAGAAAAATCCTGAAGATATTCTTTAGCAGACCAAATTTTACTGCTTATGTTGTTAGATCCAATATGAACTAGGGACCTAATTTCCAAGCATTTCCTAGTCAGTACATGAAAGTTTTCTTCTCATCTTAAATCCTCGAACTCTTCTGTGCTGAAAACACACATAGCAATTGATTTTTAGCAAACAGCTGGTTGGAAATATTCTAATAAACCTAAGTCTTACAGCTAAGGCCTACATCAAGAACGGTTTCACTTACCAGAGTCCCAAGTGTCCAGATGAGAAAGCACCCTGGGGTTTGAAACAAAAAATCAGTGTGTTTCATATGCAATACTCTAAAGGCCTTCATAACATCATTAAAAACTCAAATGAGCCTTTGACCTTTCAAAGGCGTCTAAAGAAATCTGAGAACAGTACAAGTGATTAAACGTAGTAAAAATACTAGACAGCATTAAAAAAATTTTATCTGTCTAGGTTGCATGAGAATAACTTCACGTCTACCATAAATTCCCTAGCTCTAGAGGCCTGTATTTCAGATCATGCTGTAGTGATTATAAGGGTCCCAATAACTGATTTTCACCAGGATAATCTTCTTTAAATATATCTAATCAGATAGCTAATCAACTAATTAAATGGCACATTAATTCCTCCAATATACTTGTGCAAAATAAGAAGGGGTAAATGTAACAGAAACCTGTACATACTTTTTGGCATTTTCAAAAATATTCCTCAAATATGCTGTGGTTCTTCTCTCCTCTCCCTGGTTCGCAAACAAACAAAAATCCCAAAATGAATAAAACAGAAGACTATATAAAATACTCCCTGACAGAAAGAAGATGATAAATTAATTTGGTTTTCTCTTTGAATAGAAATAAAATACACTGGGGCCTCACACCATCTTCCAAGTGCCCACGTTCACAGGCACTCACACATAGAAACTTTGTGACAATACAGAGAAAGCTCTGTTTTTCTTTACTTTCTTGCATCACTTTAAGAGAACAAAACTTACAGGTAATCACCTTAGGTGAAATGACTGCAAGTCTTTGCACTTTTGATAATCAGATTCTCATTTTTTTATATTCAAAATAAAAAAAGCCAACTCTCCATGCCTGACTTTAAAACACCCATTTCAGAGGCAGCTCTGGAGAGTCCCAGTGTTTCAGTTCCAGTGCCTCTCACTCACCTCTTCTGAAAGGTTACGCCATTCCCTCCTGAGCAGGTTACTGTGGTAGTGCAAGTGTGGCTCTCCATACTTCACACTCTCCAAGTTTGAATGGAGTTTCTCCCAGAAGCCTTTGGCATTTTGGAACTGCAAAATGTTGCAGAGAAAACATGAATACAGGCTGCCTTCCTAAAGAAATACCTCATCATCCTCCCACTAAGTGATTGCAAAGTCCTTAATGTAAAAACAATCTAAGTGAAAAAAGCTAAACCAAAGCACCGAAACTAATCTCTCTTGACGGAATGACACTTACTTGACTTGAGTTCAAGATCTGGTGCCTGGAAAGAAACAAGTATTTCTGGGTCACAATTCTTCTGACCTATTTACATGTTTGAGATGGGAAGAGCTGCACCACAGACTACACTGGCCATATTGTCTAGACTTCCTCTAACTGTAAAAAGAGCCTTAAGCTACTAATTTAGATGTAAATGTTTACATTTGGTCAAATAAATCCCATTTCAGGTTTCTAGTAGCTCCAAATAGAGAAATACCACCACAGCCACAACAGCTGCAGGATGCAGCTACTATTTTCAAGCTGCATTAATACTTATATTGCAAACATCCATTTACCAACCTCAAGTAACAGTGCTTCATCCCACAAAAGAAACAAAATCCAAAAATCTCCACAGCAATTCTGAAGCATTAGACTCTAATGCTAAAATTAATTTAAACTCAACTGTCAACAGACAGGAGGAACAAAATCTATACAAAACCACACCGGTTTCCTGAGCTAGTTCTTGGACTGGGTATAAAAAGTTGAAGCTGCTGTTTATAAGGGGGCAAGATGCAATCATTGCTGAGGAAGAAATGAGACTAGGGCAATTCTTTTTGACAGCTTTAAAAAACAAGAGATGGTATGAGCTGTTCTTTCCCCTCTTAATATACATTATCTCCCAACACAGACACTACAGTAATAACATTTGAATAAAGAGAGCTTAGAGCTCACAATAGTCCTCTGCTTCCACTAACATAGTGGGTTTTGCTCTCTCCTCTGAACTATCATACAATAACAATAACCTTAAAAGAAAACCTCAAAAGGAAGAAACCACTTCCTACTATAAACTATTATTTGTCAAGGAAAATAAATTTCAAAGACTCAATCCTGCCAGCCACTTTCCTCTTGCTGCCAGTGCCTATTGTCACTTTATTACTGTAGCTGCAGCAGAGAAAACAAATCTTGGTGTTTGCTGCGTATTAGTTGTATTTGGCAGCTGCAAACTAGGATCACACATAGCACCTTTTGTTCACTCTGTTGGACCTAACTCATGAAATGTGATTCGGCTGTTGCAGAATGTTGCCTAAATGTTACCAGTATGAAACCAGAGAAATACTAAATACAGCAAAAGGGTATCATCTAGTGACCAATCCATGCAACAGCACTACCACTGCAAAACTGTGTTCGGGTTGCACTGGACTTGGATATGTGGCAGGAGGAAGCAAGACAGCAATTTTCTTTCATATATGACATTTCTAACAGGAAGTGGTAGATTTGAGTGCTGTCTGCTTTTAATCCCAAAAAGATGCATTGCATTAGATCTCATTAAGAAGTCAAAAGTTTAAAGTAAAGGATTTTTTCAATGAAATCTATTATACCTTGAGGATCATCAGGGCAAGGACTAGAAAGAGAAGGCTTCTTCATCTTAGGTGTTTATTTGGGAGACATTTCTAGAGTCAAGAATGAACACCTAAGCATGACACCTAAAAGACACTGTATTACCAGAAGTCAAAGAAAGGCCTTACCAGTTTGCAATCCACGAAAAGCTGCTATGAAGCCTTTCATAAGTAATGGGTTTTTAACTGAAGATAGAGAGCTCTCTGCTACACCCCTTGGAAAAGATGTGGGGTGACAATTGCCTTCAAGAGGCCCGTGTTTTTATGGACTGTAGTGCTGTGTCCCCCCGCACTGATGGGATCCAGAGAGCATTGTAAAACCTCACTCTGCACCTCAGGGGCTCAGCACAGCACAAGGGAAAAACTCTTTCCTGGTGCTCTGACAATTTCTTGCACTATATATTTTCACTCCCACACCCTGGACCTCCTATTTTCTCTATTTCCCTTTTTCCTCCAGCCTTCTCCCTTTCTGATTGAACTTACTTGAACCCCTGCAAGTTTGGTTTGTGCTTAAAAAGGGGGGAAACATTAATTGCAATCCTTATGTAGAGCTTTTGGACAATTGTACTAATTGTTTCCCCTTTCTCAGTATATCTTGATGAACAGGAATTTAGTGATAAAAACACCCAATACCCAAATAGCAGTTTTTTTATGTGAATAGGGATATAGCCCTCCCAAAAGCTCTCAACAACTCATGGGCTTGAGAACTCCTAAAAGCTTCTCAAAGTAACAATTAACTGCTCTTTCTCTGAAATGCCAAAAAATCTCTGCAACAGAAATACTACTTGTAGAACCAGAACTGTCACCAGGGTCTGACTCCTGATGCCAACAACATGCAACAACTGAAACACCAACTGACCACTTAAACTCAGGCTGTGGTGGGTTTGTGACACTAATGTGGTACAAAACAGAGAATTAAACCTTACCCTGTGCATTAGCATCTTTGTCCTCATGCAAGAGTCAGAGCAATTTGCCATCAAAAGTAGCAGGAAATATTTGTCTTTAGTTCAACTCTGACCTTTTCAATCTGTTTAGGTTTCAGACAGAAATAGGAAATGAGTTCCACAATCAGGAAGTATAGCTGCTAAAGGCATGTGCCCCCAGGGGCTTGAGGTTCAATCTCAGACAAATTAAAGTCCTGGTAACTTTGACCTCAGTGAATTACAGGGATTATCTGCACACAAATTTCTCAAGATCTGATTTTCCTAGTTCTCAGGGCAGCCTTTCCAAGCAAAGCATGCAAAGCCCAATTCCCTGACAGCACCCCTATGAAACTGCAGCACAGCTGTGATGCACTGCTGCAGAGTGAAAGAGCAGTGGGCAATTTCACTGATTTTTAAAGGTTTTGTGTACAGTGATCCTTTATGACAAATTATAAGCATGTCTTTTAGAGAGCTACATGGAATAACATTGTCATGTAAAAAGAGTCTAATCCTATGTATTGCTGGAGTGTCTGAACTCCTCATTCTTACTGTTAGCTCTCCACAACAACAAACTGCTTATTAAAATTCTCTTTCAGATTTTGTAGGGGAGTGCTTGGGAAAATTTCAAGAATATCTTTAAACTGGAGCTGAGGGAGTGGAATGGGAAGATGGGAAGAATCATTCGTGTTGTTTTCAACGGAAAGTACAATTTCCTACCCAAACAGCCTGTGCTCTCCCCACATAGCCCACTGCCCTCCCCAGCTGTGCAGGAATTTGTCTAGATTTAGTAGCCAAAGCCCTGACATAAGTGCAATCACAGGATGCTCTGGACAAAACAAAGTGAGAAGGTCATGAACCATCCACACCAGTGGCAGCACAATGAAATAGCCCTCAAAGTGGACATATAGAGACATATGTAGAAATCCTACTTGTCTGTTAATGCCACCTCTGTCTTCAGCTACCAAAGTCATAAAGCAAAGTGACATCAATCTGATTAACAAGAATTAATTTGTGGATAATCCTCCCTGTTGAATAGAGGTGTCCTCAGAACAGGAAAAAACCCCCCACCGTCTTTGAGACTGATTAACTGATATTTTAGTAAATTCATAAATCATTTACAACAGGGCAATTTTCTGGTCTCATCTATTTTTGTATAGGGCTGTGGGAATGCTGCTGCATTAATATTTAGCACATCCCCAACCCAAAAAAAAGGCAGCTACTAATCTGCAAATACAAATGGGTTTTATACTGGAACTTACCTCTAACACAGGTAGAGAAATAATGTCTGTGGCACATATTACTCCAGGGACAACCTATAAATACAGATAAATTATTTATGGTCTTATAATTTAGTATAGACATGGGGCATCTAAATAAATCTCCATCACCTATTTCCTCCTTGAAACTACCTAGCCAGCCAAAACTGTGACCTTATTTTTAAAAAACCAACATATTAGAACAGTGTCACAGCAGAGAAATTAAGACACTATTTGCTCTAACTGTAGTCTTGCTTGAAGTTATTTTACTTCTGCAAGCTTACTTGGAAATCTTAACTCTACTGATTCTGTTTGTCCTGGAAGTAACTGTATGGTTTTGCAGGTTAAATGTATTCTGTATTCATTATAAACCTCATATGATAATGAATAAATTAATACTTCTTTATGAAAACTGAGATATTTAACCATCCATTCAATTATAATAACTTTTCTTGGGTTTGCAAATTCTTTTATTTGTTGACAAAAAATTTGACTCGTGGAAAACACCACAAAGGGTAAGACTTTGCAAACTAAAACAGGCATAAAGCAAAGGCATAAAGGTATCAATTTGGAGCATAACTATGAGAAGTTAAGACATACAAGCTATAGGCTGTACTAACGAATACAAACCCAGACCCTCTAGCTATTAAATAAAATACCAGCTGTTATCTTACCCCAGTCCAGTCATGCAGTGATGTGTAGGGCAGGAGTTTATCGAGGTTCTGAGTTTCTGGACATATTCTGCAGTACAGGGAGGCTGAATGTAATGTAAAAAGATAAGGGCAAGAATGTATAAACTATCATTTAACAAGAGTAGCTTCACTGTTCCTTATCTGACACATTTTTAGGGACAAATCCTGCTGCTATCTCTGAAACAGCTTCCTCCATTATGGAACTGGTCCCATTCTGTGCACAAAAGGAGGAAGAGACGTCCAGATGGCTGCAGGGCTGGGTCAGCTGCTTGGCTACTGCTCAGCACTGCAGGGGTCCTTTGTACAAAGACTCTGCACTGGCTAGACTGAAAAACCAGCTATTAGAAGAGAGTATCATGATAAGCCAAATCCTTTTGAAAAAAATTATTTGGGCTAGAGCTAGAGGAGAATGGAGCTGAGGAACCAATCTCCAGAGATGTAAAATAATGATAAATCCATTAGTTCCATTAGACAGAAGGATGCATTTTTACTGCTAATCTGATTTTGAGATGTTTAACTATCTTCTAAACTACTGATACTGTCTCTTAATGCCACAAAATGCAGGTTGGTTAACACAAATAATAACCAAAAAGTTCAGAAATAAGAGTCAGTTTCTACTGCTATGCCCTCTCCTTCAGCATCAGCTGGAGTATGCAGGAAAACTCATTATGCAGGAAAAGAAATACCTACCAATGATAAATTCTTGAATGGGGTCAAAAGAATGACATGTTGAGAGGTTCTCAGAAATCCACCGAATAATCTGTCAGAATGAGAACAGGGAGCTTGTCATGTCTCTCTGTTTAAGCAAGTGTTGTAAGAGAGTATAGAAAATTTGGGTTTGGTAATAACACTCTGCATGGAGCAATGATAGAGACAAAAATGTTTTTGGGACAACCTGGACTGATAAAGGGGTTTAGGACTGATGAACCTCTTGGCACGGCCAGGTGAATCAGGACTTCTCTGATACCATTCATGCCCTGCTCCTGCTTTGTACAAGACATCAGTCACTGGAAAAAAAATTTAGAGGAGGTTCTTTTCCCACCTGCATTTCCAAGTCTTCTGTGTGTTGGAAGTAGAGCAGGGCACAATGCAGAGCTGCCAATCTCTCACAGTCCTGTTTGCTCTCCTGTAGAAACTGCAATAAGGCACTGACACTGAGGCTCACTTTGTACAGACTTCCTGCCTGGCAATCCAGGACCGCTGACACCCACGGGGACCGGACGGAACAGTTTTGTAATGTGTCGATTCTTGCATCCTCACCTGAAGAACATTGATGTGAGAACAAAAAGGAGTAAGAACATAATATTTGCATGCTGCCAGTATTTCCCTTAAGACTCCTAGGCCCCCAGCAGTAAGAAAGAGACTGCCTCTTGCACTACCTGCCCTGGTATTACACTGAAGAGGAGCAGGAATGGTATTGGCTCCATAAAGAAAGCAGATAAGGAGCACAGTCCATACTCAGTTCTCTCCTTCCCTATTGCTGTCACAGAGAAGGTGTAAAAGTGTCAGGCTCACAATGCTGCTCCATGGCAAATCAGAGTACATGTGATGGAACACAGCAGAGCACAAGGACAGTAGCACAGGTTCAACACTAGAATTAGCACCTACTGGTACAGGTTGTGCAGATCAGAACTGCTCCCATGCAGAATCATGATACAAACTTCTGTTGGTAGATCTCTTGCCATCAATCCCAATGGCCAGAACAGGAAGGTTCTGCTCTATGATTATTCACTGAAGCATCAGACCAAAACCATTTTATTTATGCTAGTACTAGTGTTCACCACCATGGTACCATACAGGTAGTGTATTTCAGACCCTTTCAGGCATCAGAGACATCCAACCCACCATCCAGCAGTGATGCTTTCCACTCATTTTTAGCAGGAAATGTGTATTTCATTACACATACAAAACAGGTATTAGCTTCTTGTGATGCTGCCCCTGCACCAGTTTCTACAATTTATGTCTCCTTTGCCCAATCAGAACAACAGATTTCTCTTTTCAAACAAAGGCACCCCACTTCCAAAAATAAATCACTTCCCACAAACACATGTTTGTTGGAAATGAAGTAACACACATCTCAGATGAGACTCTAAATTATATTGCATCAGCCTGATCAGGTGAAGGAAACACAGATTTCCTTTCCCCACACCCTCAAAACACACACATTTAGAGCAACTCAATTGGAGGAAGGAAATGTAAAATCAAATTTACATCTCATGTGAAATTTGAAAACAGTGAGGAACAAGAACCATGGGCAAAACTGGGAGAAGCAAAACTATGAAACCAAGGCAGAGAATTTCAAATTCAGTGAGTGGTCTTCTTCCATTTCATAAAAAGCAAGAAGTACAAAATACATGAAAGCATGAAATGCCATTTCAGATTCTCTTTCTAAAATGGAAAGGAGCAAAAATGTCATTCTTATTTTTTCAGTATCCTTCTTTTTTCAGAACACTGTGCAATAAGGAAACATTGAGAAATACAACTTTCATGTAAAGAGATATGAACAAGATTCCACAACAACAAAGAAATTACTTAAAGCAGTTTTACTATACCTGTCAGAAATAAACTATAGCACAGCAGGTCAGGATGTTGAATGTTCAGGAGGTGCAGGAACTGGCCAGGCAAATAAACAGCCACATAATGGTCTATTTAAAGAAACAACAGTGGTCAATTTAGCACTTGATCACTTATTTGCTTTAAGAGGCTCTTTCACATAATTCTCAACTTGGCCCACTTCTCTGTGAGGAATTGATTATATCTAGGAAATATAAAAGGAGTTAATTAAAAGCTACTGCTGTATTAACACAGGAAACACTAGCAGTACATTGGGTTTCCAGAAGAGGATTCAAGAAACTTGAGATACTCAAGAACTCAGCAGGTGGTGTCCAGCACAGATTCTGAGGCAATTTCAGAGGAAGCTGCTTACTAATAGTGAGGCATTGCAATATCAAATGCCAAATATGAAAGGCAAGCAGAAGAAAAGCAGCAAAATAACACTGCCACCTAAAGTCAAGGAAAAAAATCCCTTCCTCCCAGAGAAGAGTTTGCCATTTGTCTCCCTACTACAAAGGGAATGACAATCACACAGGAAAGTAACAAAAGTAACCTACCAAGATTCATAAAAGCCACTTCCTTCAATTGATGAGATTCTGTTCTTTCTAGAGAAACTGTAAAAGTTTTGTTGTAACCTGGGAAAAAAATAAAAATACTTTAAAAACCTCAAACAATAAACACCAATTGTTACAATCCAACTATGACTTTACAGCTAGAAATTTCAGCAGTGCCCATACACCCAAATGGGGATATTTTAGACTGTTTTATGGGGATGTCTGCACAGACACAGCCTAAACAGAGTTCCTGCACACTTACACACAATGCAGTTCTTTAGTGGGTGAAAACTAGTCATGCACTGCAAAGCTGTTTGTGTTTAAAATAGCACTCCATCCCAGAGCAAGCCTGTGTGGAAATATCTTTCCCCCAGAAAAACCCAAACACAAATCCTTTATATAGCTGTGTTTCACATTTTCGTGATCTTTCAACTGCTTTAAAGAATTTCTACTTTGTTTATCTGCGTGCCCTATTGCTGTAATTTAGTTCAGTTCAGTTTATACAAAAGCCAATTTCAGACCTGCTGTGTTTGCATGGGCTTTGCAGCAGCACAGCTGTTGTTTTAATCTAGACTTGTACCACACTTCTGGCACCCAGTAAAAATGACACAATGCCCTCAAATTTCCTCTATCTCTGAGAAAAGCTGAAGATTATAGTAACTAATGGTGTCGTGATCAGGATGCAACTTAATAATGCATGAAAATTCAATATAAGGTCCACAGTTTACAGGACCACCAAGAGAAAAAGTCACCAACAGCAACACTACAGAGTCAGAGGTGTCAAAAGATATAGTTTTTCATGCAAAATTCTGACTGAAATTAGCTTGCAATGAGTCAGTATACTCACCATCACCCCTTTGTCCCTTGCCAACATGAGCACATGCAAACTAAAACCAGCACTGCAGAATTCAACTGCAACATCGTGACTTCTCTGTTTATGCTGCAGTGACTGTTTTAACAGGGGTGGGAAGCTTCCAGACAAGATTACAGAGGCTGCAGAACAAACTGAACTCCTTAAACACCTCCAAAATATGGCTTACGAACTCCAAAATGTGAGTTATGGACCCAATAAACCACTACTCCTGTGGGTCACTGCAGAACCATTGTTAAAAATCTCTTGTAGAACTGATGAATCTTACATGAACCCACTAACAGCTCTGAACCAAACAACTCCATTTCATAGAGGTCATTTCAGACTTAGCTAGTCAATGTCACTGTATTTGTCCTCAGTTTATTCCTGGTACGGATCAGGATATACAAGGGCCATGGTTGGCTCCAAGCAATCCAACAACTCTTTGGCTACATGTCAGGTGTGTCTGGGGAAATCAGCCCTTCACAGCAGTGCAATGTAGTGCGTCACACCCAAAAAGGACTTTTTCCAATTTGTTAATGCCTTTGAGAACACAAAAGGTAGTTCACTCAATCTCACAATATTCCAGCAGCAAAGCAGCATCTATCTGCAGCTCTGACATATGAGAAGCATCCTGACACAAGAAAGCAGTTAAGGTAGAACAGAGTCATATCGTGTACTTGAACACAGTTACTCCGTAGTATGCAGCTTCTCAGTTGAGAAGTAATTTGCCTCTCTGTCATGTATCAAATAAGAAAATCTTGATAATGAGAACTTTTATTCTGATTGGAATAAAAAAATGTCCTTTATTATTTTAAAACAAAAACAAAGGTCTTAACTTTAAGAGCTAGAGCACCACTTACACAGCAACTATTCTTAGAGCCAGTGGGTGTTGCACCTCTTGCTGTGAAAATGACATGTTGAACTGGAATTCTAAACAGACATTCAGGCTAAGAGCTGTTGGCTCTATTTCCCATACAAATGCCTTATGGCGTAAGTACAACACACCTGCAAGCTCCCACAGATTTCATTGATGTCTGTGCTCAGCATGCCGGAAAGTCTGGCTAGAAATAAGGGAGCAAATTAATAACCATTTACAAGGCCACTGGTTTGAAGCTACTCACTCAGCATCAGGCAGGAAGCCTACAGCAGGAAAGTCAACTCTGCAGCTAAAGGCAGTGGCTGTCTTTAAACACCAACCACAGTAGTTTATTGTCTGCAGACACTGGTAGTTATTTGTTTTGAAAGGCATTCTGTGACTCTTTCAGCACACTGACTTTCTCCAAAATAAAGTACAGTAAGTTAACAAGTTAGTCTTACCTTTATGTAAAAAATATATGGAGTACGTGATCTCATGAGGAATATCAGAGACTAGACTACAACACACACACAAGCCTCCTAAAAAGACAAAATAGGGAAAGAAAATTCACTTGTCCAGCTGAATATCTACACATTTTTATACTGCACAAAACAAAATCAAGACTGTTTCAAATTAGAAACTAAAAATAATCTCTCAAAAAAGGTAAATATTACAGGAATGTCTATTATGGACACTAATCATCATTTACCTAATGAAACAAACCCAAGAAAGAATAGAGGAAGCAATCTGATACAATGGAAACCTGGGTCCTGTCATGGCCAGTTCTTCCCTTTAGAGGATGTACATTTTAGCCCTTCCCAGGAGAAATCATGCTTGCAGCTAGAAAATTGATCAAGCCTTTCTCTCTACAGACTGCCTCAATCCAGATATTTTGTGTTCAGGAGCTGCCAGATATGCTCAACTACACAGCAAAACACCATTTCTTTGCTTTTCAAGTAATCTCATACTGACAGCAGCATGAATACACTACCAGAGCTTTCTCACACTAAAAGTGGTGGCCACTTCTCCCCTTTCCAGCCCAAAGAACTGCTAATACCTTTTTTATGAGAGAAGTCAGTCCTTGGGACAAGTCTATTTCAGTCAGGGTACTGCATACAGGAAGGATTCCCACTCCCAGAATAATTATACATCAGACTGATCCTGTTTTGACCCCACTGGATGCTAACCCTGTTTTCATTTCTTATAAAAACTTTAATCCCCTTACTCTGATGCTTTGGCATTCATGTTAGAAACAGCTTCCAAACCACATCATCCCAACAGAGCTGGGAAAGCTTATCCACAAATAAGACGATTCACCTTTTACCTTTATTGAAAGTTTATGATTTAAAAGAAGAAAGTAATGCTAATACAGGTACTGTTCCGTAAAAAATAAAGGCTGTTTATATAAGTTATGCAGAAAATGGCACAGTATGGGAAAAAAAGTACAAAAAAAGCACAGCTACCCAGTTATTTTTTTATTAAATGCCTCAGTATTTCACACCACAAGGCTGCACCATAGCTGTGTTATAGATATGGCTGTGACACTTTATGCTTCTGCCTTCTGGGGAAGGTAACTGTTTTCTTAAGATGCAATTTTTATTTCTGCTTATTCTTAGCTGACTGAATATGGTTTGATACAGTTTTGCTTGGATATTTGAGTCGTTCAGACAACAGACAGGGAATTTTGCCAGAGCACTTGGCCTCTTTCAGAACATGCATTTTTTTTAAAGTAGCAGCATCAGGACTCATGAGGAAGACTGGAAAAGTTCCAGCAACCTGTTTTGATTGCTGTTTTATTATCAACAGCTCCCTTCCAGCACTGCAAATTTCTTTCTTGTATGCTGGAGCCTTCTGTGAACACTGCTCTGTAAACTGCACAACACGCAAGCGAGTGTGTTCAGACTGAAGTGTCAGTGGGCAATGTGCAAGCTGACCACAGAAACAGCAGCTATGGGAGACTGTAGATAGGATGTGCATCTTTCAACTCAACAATATTGATCCATGTGTCAACAAACTGAACTACAAACAACCGGAAATAACAAATGGTGCTTTGTTAACACAGACAGAAACATGGCAGCCTCAGACCAGCAGGTGTCCAAGCAATGTTACATCTGACACAGTCGCAGCAGAGCAGCCAGAGACTGAGAATACATCACAGACTCCTTTCCTATCCTTAGCAGCGCTCTCTGCAAGTTAGAGCTGGGTTCTGCTGCTTCAGGGAAAGCTTGATAGCCTGTTGCACTTGTATGCAGAGCCAGGTCTTCCACACTACCCATTTCAAAATCACTTGCAAACAGTAAAAGCTGTAGCTGAATGCCTCGAGGTGAGAAGACTCATGTGAGGATATACTTGGATGGACACTTACCTTTCCAGAAATAAAAGGGAAAAAAGATCTTGACAACAAAGGTTAAAAATTTAAAAGAGACAGAGAAAAGAAGGAAGAATTTAAATATTAAGCTCTACTCCTATTCAGGAAACAGCAGTTACAACTCTGGCACTCCACAAAGTCACCCCACTGAGACCATAAGAGTCATCTATGATATGCAGACATTAAGTTTTCCCTAGGAAATTTAAATGTAATCCAGTGTCTATGACTCTTACTGTCTGCATTTTTTAATACTGAGCAAATTTAAGTGAAAAATATTTCTAAATCACTAAGAGAAAAAATAACAGTGCAGTGTTTACCTAATAACCACTGAATTCTGGACATGCAAAATTAATTCTAAGATTGGAACTGTTTGACCTTATCTATTCAACGATTACATGGGGGAGTTTATCTGGAGAGATTTTGTCTGTGCTTAGTGTAAGGAACAGAGTTACTTTTTGCTGCAGAAGTTTGAGAAAGGAGAATTGATTTCATTCAGAGTGCAGATTGGCAGGAGCCAATAACAGTTGTATTAAATAGGAAATTGCATGGAATATTCCAGTTTGAAGTTTTGCCAATTATGCTTTGCCAGGGATGTCTGAATGGTACAAGTAGAGTGTGCTAGCAGTCCCACAGCAGAGGCAGTCTGCACCACAAAGAATTTGCAGCCCAGTTTTGCAAATCACCACTGAGGCATGAAAGGGAACCTTTAGTGTGACTACCCACAATAACAACTAGATATGGTTTTTGCACCAAAATAACTTGCTCCAAACTGATAGTTACCTGAAATGGGTTGTGCAAGATAATCCTGTTGTAAACAACATTCAAGAAAAAGCCATATACAGTAATCTCCTTTAGTAAATGTAATTGTCAAATTATCTGTTTTACAGTAAGTGCAATAAAAAGCACCTGTAAAAGGTTCCACACAGACTTTAAATATTGTGTCACCAGACAGAACATTTTATTTCACAGTAACTAAACACGAGTCTTGTTGGAGGATGACTGAATTTCATCCTAAACTCAAGGAGGTGCTTCAATCTGAATAAATCCCAGAGGAGTATGGGTTTGAAAAGGAATCATATATACAAATCAATAATACTTACTGGACTGGCTAATTATATAAGAAATTGTCTTGCTAACAGAGAAAAAGCCTTATCTACATTTGAAAGATAGAAACTTGGCTTCCTCTTACTTCTAATTTCCTCTAATCTTTATAAGCATGCAGTTAGCCTTGGTTAGGAAAAAATCCCTGTAAGGAAGCTGTATTTCACTTGATTTACACAATGGTCATTTCTGTGCAAGCAGCACAGCAGGCCTTGGGGAGTGACATGTAAAGCCTCTCCTGCAACACTTCCCTGTACAACTGCTGACAATTCAAAGGTTAAACAGACACCATCTCTGCCTGCCTGTATGGTCTAATGCAGAAACTGAAAACAGCTGTGATGAATAGATATCTCTCGATACCAGTCTTTCATCCAAAAAAGTTCATGGCATACATTAGGATGGAAGGAGACTCCAAAATCCTAAAGGTTTAAGAAACATTTCAGGCTTAAGGAATCATATATATACTAAACCCTTGAACAGCACATACCATATTTAGTATCACATATTTTGACCTTCTAAACACCACATACTAACAGCAATATGAAGCTCTTAAAGCTTAAATTGCACATAATCTGAATGTATGTCCACTCTGTAACACAAATGTATACTAGATCATACATACTAAACCATCCTTCAATTTACTTTCTAACACAATTTTGGTCAGCTTTAACATTAGATTGCTTTAACGTAACACACAGCCATACTTTGTTATTTCCTGGGTTCTGACACTGACAGGAAAATGCTAAGGTGTTCGTAGTCTGGGAGATTTCACTGAAGGAGAGCATGGTACTAGTTCTTTGAACTTGGGCTACCAAAAATTTTATGGGCGACTGTTTTGTTGATGGTGTTTATATATAAAATCCTGGATACTTCAGCTCAACTTCACTGCAGCTTTCAGAAGGTCAAAAATTTATTAAGACAAATAAAGCACAGTTGCCTTCTCCCTCTCCTCACAGTTACCTGTCAAGTATGCTCTAAAGGAATACAAATCTCACACTCACATTATAAATGTTTGTATTTTTGTGTGTTTTCCCATATTTTATGGAGAAATTCAGTAATCAATTAGGATTACACTGCATAATAATTACTAGTGGAGGTAATTTTGACCATACTTGTATTTTTTTCATTACCTGCTTTACTTGTGAATACCTGAAGGTTCAAAGATTTAGATGCAACATCTTGATCTTGAGAGTAATCATATCCAAAATTCACAAGTCTATGAGCAAATAAAGATCATGAAATAAATCACTTCATCCACAGAGACTTATCACAAGAAAAAGATGACCAGCACAGTCACTGTGTAACCAAAATATACTAATTAAATTATAATAAAATATTCTGTAAGTTAAACTAGGCTTTAACCAATCTGCTAGAAACAAGAATCCCAAGACTGCACACTGTTATACAACAATTTTGAATATACCTGACAACTTCATATTCACTTACTGCATTGTCCAACCATTCCTATACTTAGAAATGAAAGCAAGTTCTCATGACATACTGGAAAACCAAATACTTTTGACACTTAATAACTCAAATGTTTTGCAGACTAACTCTACAGCCCATGTCTGTAAAGCTACATTTTAATCTGCAATAGGGACACTACTTTTAGTGGAAATACTTGAAAAGAAAAGCACAAAATCACACTCACATGGAACTTGTTATACCATGACATTTTCAGTCTCATCTGCCTGTGCTTCAATGGTTTTACATATCTTTAAATCTACAAGGCCTATTTTCACCCTGAAAAACATGCAGCAGAAGATTGTAGTCACTCTGCTTTGGTTTTTTTGGTTTAGTTTTTTTTGGTTGGTTGGTTGGTTGGTTTTGTTTTGTGTTTTTTTGGGGTTTTTTTTTTTTGTTTTTTTGTTTTTTGGGTTTTTTTTTGTTTTTTTGTTGTTGCTGGGTGTTTTTTTGTTTGATTGTATTTTTTTCCAGAAAGTATTTTGATCCTGTAGGGATTTTCCCCTTGGCCTTCCACAGTAATTTTGGAAAAAAAAAAAAAATAAAGTAAAATACAGCACTGAAGCTCTTACAAGAGGCATTTTATTTCAGCACTAACTGTAAGAGGATACAGTGCCCTTTCACAGGGCAACCTGCACAGGCAGGAGACCACTCTGAGCCTTATTCACAGCACTGAGACATTCTGAGAGCAGCAGCTTGGGCAGGGTGAAACTCACTACCTTCAGCTACTGATACCTGGCCTAATAGCTCTGTCCTCCCTTTTTATTCACAAAAATAAATGGGCCCTTTTGTAATGTAAAGATAGATGAGGATTATGACAGAGTTAAACCATCCTGACTATTTTTTCCCCTGAATTAAAAGGGAGCCCTCAGGAGACAAGCTGAGATGCAGTCATGTGCATGGCAGACACAGAATCAGACAAATCTTTGTCTTTGAAAGTGCAGGCTGCTGGAAAGAGCATGCTGGAGGAGAACAGAGTACAGGCAGTGTCTTCACAGGCTATATAAAAGTGCTACTGGTTTGCTTAACTGCCCAATAAAACTTGCAGTAGCAATTAAAAATGCAGAGCTTCCCTTGACAGAAATTTTGACATCACTATTACAACATGCCCAAGGTTAAAACAAAATAATTTAAATAGGTTCAGTTTACTCAGAAGGTTTAACCTATAGCTCTTCAGACAAAAATTTTTTTAAATGGCACTAAGAAGCAGTCAAGGATTAAATTACTTTTTACAGTCAACCCTGATGAGAATATGAACTGAAGGTCTGGACACAGTTTTCATGTTATTCTTATGTTCCAGTACCATGTAGGCAACTGCAAACAAAGATATTGTGGTTTGGACAAATTTTACCTGGGTTTGTAAAATGTTACCATATATATTAAAAGGAAAGCAAACCAAAACATTAAAAAAACAAACAACTTACTTTAATTGTGTGTCATTTGCAGCAATATCTAGGTGTGATTCCAGCTGTTAAACAAAAGAGAAAACAAACCTATTCTTTACAGAGGTCAATATACTATGTTTAGCACTTCAGAGCAGTAAAACGTGTCAGTCACATTTCACCAGGTTCAACATTTTAACAAGTTTATTTATCCTCCTCTCATCCTTACAGTCATTTCAAAAACCCTCATAAAACAGATTATTTTTTAAAAAGAGAAAATAAATTGCTTCAGTGAAGCAATTTTCAGCCACTAGGAGAAAGGTTTAGCAACAATTATATGTTGTAATTTTTATGTTCTGTTTTTTGTATTTTGGCTGCAACAAACATTCCTGTCTCACTTAAAACTGACACAATATCTGTACATGATTTCTTTGTCTAGTGAACTTGATAAGTCTGCTTTTTCAGTAACTGAATATAAGATCAGTATAGTGTGATGAATGTCACTTTCTGCCTTCCAGGTCAAAAAAAGTGTAATTCCATTAAAGTTACCTTAATGTGGCAAAATCTGAATCTGACTGAATATATTCTTGACAAGAAAATAAGAAAACAAAACAAAACAAAACAAAACAAAACCCAAAAAAAACCCACAACCAAAAAAAAAAAAAAAAAAACCACCAGAAAAACAAAAACAAACTCCAGTTTTTCTCTGAAGAAGTTTTAACAATGAAAAAGACAAACAGATCTCTGTACCAGTACCTGGAAAACATTATTGCATCCCACTAAAAAACATTATATAATAAAATACTCATAACTTACTATTGAGTTAAAATTTTCATCAGGATAAAACTCGACACACCTTAAAGTACTCTTTGATTCCTGGAATCAGAAAGGATGTGTTTTGTATGTAAGAAAGCATATTATATAGACTGGGAAGTGATTGGACACAGCACCGTTCTTCACACTCAAATTGCTTTGCTAGCAGATATGCAGAAATTAGGGGACAAAAGAATTTACAAACCACATATAACCCCTCACAATAGCACTATGACATGCTTCCTTCCTGTCCCAGATCATTATCTGCCAATCATATATAATTGCGTGGGCTCTCACGCACCGCAATACATCTCACACATTTTAGAAAGTTTAAAAAAACGTTTTCCATATCTACCCATATGGCAAAAAGAACTGTAGCTTACTTTGGTCAGTTCAAAATGGGTATCTCAGAAACAAAAACATAACTATATTTCTCTATCACAGTTCACTTCTTGTTATTTCCTAACATTCACTCTTTTTTTGACTAAGAGTAAAGAAAAATCCTTTTTCATTTACAGAGAATGCATCAAGTGCAAATAGTCCCTCAGACAAAATAAAAACTCCAAACCCTAAGAGTTTCAGAGTTTCTTGCCAAGAACCTGTCCTAATTCGTAAGTCTGCACACAAAATACTTTCTAGACATGAATTCTCTAGAAGAGAGGCATTAAACTCAAAACAGTTTTGGATATTTTTGAGTAAAAGACCTTTCTAAAGCAAAAAGAAAAAAAGATTTAACAAGAGCCCATATCTTTTTTTTTCTTTAAAAAGACCACCAGTCTTTTTGCAAATGTATTAAGCACAACAGAAGCTAAGGCAAGTTTGGCTTTTGCTTTAGGTTATTTGAGGCAAGAACAAGAAAGACCATCCTAATTAAAACAAACCCCTACTTGCTACCCCACTCACTTAAAACTTCACTGTCACTAGACAAGAAGGAACAAAACTCCAAATATGACTTTCAGCTCACCTTTGGAACAATGTAGAAGAGTCTTTGCTCCATCATATCCCACTGTGCCCAAACGAGGTCATCTACAACTCTGGCTCTTGGAAGCTGACCTGACTTTTGAATCACCTACAGGGAAGGAATAAAAACATTAGAAGCCATCAAATAAGGTTTTGCAAAAATTATGCACAGTCCGTGCTTTAAAGAGAAAAGCAGTGAGAGAAGAGGCACAAATAGTAAGGAGCTTGGAAGGAACAGGCTCCTTGTCAGCAGCATGAAGTCCACCTTTGTTGTGCACAAGGTCCTCAGTTTAAAGAGATCAGAAGCACAGTTTTCAGGGCACACCTACTACCAAATCTTTTCTTTCAGTCGTCCTTGCTTGCAAGAAATTCACCACTTAAACTGCTCAAAGTGAACAAAGAATAGCAGAGGCACCCTTCCTCAGAGAGGAGGGAAAAACCACAGTCAGTTCAGAATCAGCTATATTAACTACTGAAGGGAGATGTATCAGCTCCAAAATAAATTTCTGTCCAAAGTCTCTGCTGTGTGAGAGAGAGGGCTGGAGTAGGGAAAAGGCTATAACTGTGGAAAACTGTTGGGATTGTATACATGCACACTTGAATGATGTTGGGACCAAATTTGATTTCATGTCAATCAAAACAAATCTGTTTGTCAGAGGGATATCAGATCAACCTGTTTTCTGACTAAACCCAAGTCTTTACTCCACTACTGTAGCCTAGCATATAAACCCATCTGCTTGAAGGACCATGATAAACTGAGAAAACCATGAAAGATTGCAAAGGGACAAAAATCAGGTCCTTAACTTTTGCTTCAAAACTTACGTTCACCTCCATAACACAAAACATTGGCTTTCATGACACAATTATTTACTATATGAGCCAAATGCTTATTAATAATAAGTATTTCAAGCAGAACATCCACAATTTTTTGACAAAAAGTACATGTTAAAAACAGAAAAAGGGATGAGGGGAAACAGAGATTGGAACATTCACTGTACTCAGACTGTATCTAAGTTTTACATCTTCTGTGATGTAAAAAATTCACTTGTTTTTAAGTGAATCCTCTACTGGGATCACACAGACTCACAGGTTAGGAGGTTAGGAGTTACCACTCTGAAGATATTTTAAATTATAAATATTTAAATTATAAATATTTAAAATAGTTGTAAAATTAATCAACAGTATGTTTACACTCAACTTCTAACACAGAGAAGCATTCAGCAACACATAACAAACCCAGTAAAATAAACTATTTTCCTCGGAGATTACAAGGTGTAAAGTTTTTCAATCAGCTTTGTGGTCACCTGCATAAGTTGCCTTACTAATCAATAGTTTCTTTAGTAAACATTGTGTTGCCCAAGTTTAAAACTAAAATAACTTTCAAAACTTTCAGCTACATTAATTAAAGTAAAAAAACCTCAAACCCAAAGATTTTCAATCTTACCACTTTGTGTTCTTCTGCAACAACATGAATGTCAAATTGTTCAATATCTTTAAAATAAAAAAAAAAAATATTACAAACAAATGTTTTTAAAGCTTTTGTACATCTTATCAAACAAGCTCACCTCTCAGAATACTTTAGGGCCAGGAAAGTTCAACTCAGTGTAAGAGGAAATCTGAGGTGCCTACACAGAGACCTGGAGTCTCTTCCTTTCCTGAGCTGAGAGTGGCCTCAGCCATAACACCTCATGGAAACAGTTCCCTGCCCACATCAGCACAGCACAGGCTTGAAGAGTAAGGACTGGAATGTGCCCAACCAAGACAAGGAGCACCCATGGAAAGAAAGAGTCTGTGGAGCCACATGCCCATATCCGAGACTATCCCTGACCTGTTTCACTTCCTAGCCTGAACACCCCTCACAGTCCTTTCCCACACAGAACTCCAGAAAGTTATCCACCACTGGCCTGCATGAGAAGTGCAACATTACCCAGCAGATGTGTTTCTGATTTAGCTCTGTCCACCTAAGTCCACCTACCCAAGGCTGGCGTCTAGCTCAGGGAAGATGGGCCTCTCCAAGGGGATGGGAAAAGAGATCTCACTCTACAATAAGAAGGAAAAACCCCGTCTTTTCCAAGTGTTCATCTTTATCCATTCTCTGACATTAGATTAGGCTGAACATGCAATGTTAGCTCAATCCAAGGAACTATTACTCTATTCTTGTCCCATTTCCCAAGTTAAATGATATCTTTCAGTCAAGAGATTTGCTCAGAATTTATGTAGGCAGCTATAAGGAGTCTATTTTGGAAATAAAGTTAACTGATGATTGCAAAAGCTAAGCAACTAGTTGTAGACAAAGATGGCTATCCTGTTAACGTTGAAAAAAATCTGGTAGATAAAATTTTTGAAAGACGTTTGGAAGACCTAGAATAACTCACACCCCTCTTTTTCCTGTTTTTTTTCCCCAATAAAAGTCTACCAAAAATGCAATCTATAACAATCATCTTGAAGTAAAAGAATGACAATGTACTTTTAAAATATTAACTCACATTTGTCTTCTGAAACTAGCAAGAGACGACTTTCTCTAGAAGCATTTCTGCCTTCAACCGGATAAAGAAACTATACAGAAAATTTCACATTAGTAAGTAAAAAAACAAAGTAGTTTAGAACACTTATCTAAAATGTTTTGAGGTTTTTTTGCTGGATATTTTTGTATTTTTAAGTTAGATCAGATGCACTTATGATATTTAATTAATAAAAATAGCCATTATTACATACTAATAGTCACCAATCACTTTAACTGCAAACTTCGGAAACCTGAAGAGAAATTAAAAGCCAGCCTTCATGTTGGAGAAATATTCTATACCAAACATTTTATGAAGTTGCATTTTTTATTTCTCTGAAGAAACAGGGGGCCATTATCTCTGTAACAGTTGCAATATAACATGAGATATATCTGCACTAAACCATGTTTTCTCTCTAGCATAGCAGATTAAAAAGGTTTGTCTTTAGATTAGTTGAATACTTTACCTGTACTCGAACACAGCTATCCACAGCCTTTAGGACTCTCACATTGTTAATGGGATGAATTTCGATTAGCAAGGTTAAATACTTGGATACTGCAAAAAGAACATGTTTTAGATAACATTCTTTTATGTACACAAGTTTGTTTTCTAAACAGAAATTATATGAGAAAGCAAAAAGGTACAATATTTCAAACAGTATTTAAAAATCCATTTGCAGTACCTGACTGTAAGAGCTGAGTTGCTCTTTCTTCCTCTGTGTACTGACAGAAGCTGACTGCTGTGGGGGAGAAAACACCAACACAACCACCGTGAGTGTGCATATTTGACACTAATCTTATCAAACATCCTGGAAGAATGATCATCACAATTCTTTTACCAAAAATATATATGTTAAAAGAACATCAGAAACTCTTCTAGATGTAGCGGGTATGCAAAAATGCAGGAGGAGAAAGTGAACAAAGGGTCAGTGTGTCTTAGATATTTTAATTAAACAGCAATATTGTCACAGCTCTGTCTTTATGTTGTTTGATGATGGATCCACTAAAATTCATAAACTGATGTGGGCAACACATAGATCAAAATAGATTTAAGTAATTCTAAACCCAAATGTATCATCCTACTAAACTAAATCTTTACCAAAAAAAACCCTCATGATATTTATCCAATAAGGGTAAATTATTTACCCAATGATATTTACCCAATAAGGTCCTTTCATTGTTGATCGAACAGCTGATAATGTGCAGATTCTTCTCAAACATATAGAGGTGCTACAGAGAAACACAGTAACGTTAATAATTGTGCTTTTTCAAACTCCATGAAGGAAACCACCTAATTACTTCTTAGGAAAACACTGTTGTCCCACAGTTTTTATCTATAAGCCATATCTTTTCATGCCCAGAAGAACCACATTTCAAGCTTCAATTGTAACAATTCTCCTTTTTCTCATGCTTGTTTTTTACTGGTTCTTTTGAGCTCTATGTTGCCTCTAGAGCAGCATAGCAGACTTTTATGTAAATGTGAAATTTCATTCATTTCATACTATTAAGGGGACATCTTAAAAAATCTGTTATCATGATTTTAGTTACTCAATTGCAATATGTTCAGTTTTAGAATAAAATAATCTCTTAAAATGATATCACCGAACAGACCAAGAATGCACAAACATTTACTTCTTGGCACATGTGTGCAATTTGAAGAGGAGTGGAAAGGACTTGCTATTTAAAAGGTTGTTTAGAAATAAAGGTTGCAGACATGATGCTTTACTACTCTCCAGATGTTCTGCAATGTGATGCATTTTAATACTAGTGAGAATCATCAGTACTTTCTCCAGTGTCTGTTCTGTTTCCAACAGGGATACACTCCTTAGGGACATAAGACACTGAGTTGCAAAGCATCAAAATCTGAAACACTACAGCACTGTCCTCACCAGAGAGAAATCTGGTGTTGCTCTCACCTCATTTTCTTTAGTTTGAAGATCGTACAATCCAATGTGAGTGTTTCTCTGATTTCCCTATGGATGGAAACAAATTAGCACTAGCAATATAAATATGTACAAAGTTAAACACTGCTTTTTTTTTTCCCACCTCCCTGTTCTCCCTGCCCCTTGACACACATCCTCACACACTTCCCTGTTCTGTATATAAACAGGCAGTTAATTATCTAATTCCAAGAAAGCAAATTCTAATTCCAAGAGAACAAAGATTTATTTTTTCCTTTTAGAACTAACACATGGGATAAAGCTGAAATGTGGCCAATCCACAGCCCACAAGCCATTGCAGAAACCAAATGCTTCTCTCTTTCTTTACTTTCAAACTGGTTTTAGTTACAGGCAATAGGGCCAGGAAGAGAGAAGTCTGTACAAGAATCAATGGGAATGCTCTGGCCTCTGGAGATTGAAGTCTAGTATTCTGAACCTCACCAACTTGGTGTGTCACTGCTCCAAAAGGGAGCACAGAAACATCAAACACCACCAAAAACCAGCTTCCAGTGATCTGGCTGTAGCCTGGAGAAAGGATTTCAGGTCTGCCTTAGGAAGTGATTGTTTGAAAGCTGAGTATTTTATGCACTCACCATTAGCCTTCTGCCTTTGAAGAATAACATAATATAAATCCTTTCTAACTTATTGATAATTAATATATGAGGATTTTGTTTGTGGCACCTAACAAATGTTTGGGACTACAAATCAAAACTTTAGTACTTTTTAAATTTTACCATGCCTTAAATTTTCCAAGTATATTTAAAAAAGAAAATTCTGCTTTTCAGCATATACTGGATAGCAAATCAAACTGATGTGTATTAACGTACTCAGGGTATAGGCACTAAATTACTAAACTACTGAAATTAAATCCAGCCACACAGGCTTCTACTTCCACAGTGAGCCTCATTGTTTTTAACAACTGCTTAGGAGAAGAGGGGAGAGATCTGTGGTTATTTACAAATTTATGGCATCTTGCTTTGTGAAGTTGAAACAAAAGCCTGAGTATTTGCTTCCTAAGGGGTCTATTTCTGAGTGTCTCATTATTGTTGTGGTAATGACAAAAGTCTTTGACTTCGGATTTAAACAAGGAAAACAAAATGTCTTTATATTAAGACACAGGCTCCAGGCCTCCTAATTTAAGATTAAGCAAGTGTTTTCACAAATAACTATTTTTTTTTCAAGTGTGTCTGAAACATTAACACCATCTTACTTATACTGAAAAATACAAGACTGGTAACAGAACTACATCAATGCCCATGACTATATATAAACTAGGATACTTGTTTTCATGTGCACTCTGAAGATTCTTGCATTACCTTGCAAACAGAATTCACTTCTGTTAAAAATCTCTCCCTTTTCACTAACTATTAAGTCACCAAATATGGACACTGTCAAGACCACAGTACAACGTGACACTCTAAAATAAGCTTGAAAATAAAACTCAGTGTCCACCTTCCCCTGGTTTCACACAGAATACACTTGACTGTCTCTCACTTAGAAGAAAAAGCTTGTTGTCTGTTTGTATCTTTTGGGAAACAAATCAGGCCAGCTCAGTCTAGTTTACATCCTCCACACCATACACCTCCCAAAGAACAGGCTAAAAGTGGCCAGTTCCCTAAGCTCCACCAACTGTTTTGACCAGATCCCTACAAACTACAGCAGGAGCTTAGACACCCAGCATGCAGGCAGAAACCTACACTTAGACATGTGAACCTTGAGCTACAACTCATCCCTCGTGCCAGCTGCAAGAGCCTGAAGAGCACACAATGCAGTTAGACTGTCAGAGGCTCAGAAAAGCTTAGTGTGAGATTCCACGGGTATTAGAAAGCAGCAACATCAACACAGAGTACCAGATCTACTGCCAAACTTCATGGCTACTTGCATTAAGTCTTCTAGAGTCTTAAGCAATGAAAAAAACCCCAAAATTTGACACTTTAGAATTGTTTTTATGGTTACTGTTGTCTTGTACAGACTCCCCTCCCTATGCTTGTACTAAAGGCAACATCCACCCACAGCAAAAGCATATTAAAGTTAAAGCCTTGATGAAGGCCTCACCTCTTCTCTTAACCCCAGGGAAGCTGGAGAGTTTTAGCTTTGCTGAGCCAGAGGGGAATGAAAGGAACCCCTGCTCTACTGGAGCATATCATCTCCATATCATCTCATATCTATACTCCTCAAGAACCAAGATTCTCCAGGATCCAGTTGGATCTACAGATTCCTCTGAGCTGCCCGGACAAGAATCAAAGCTTATCTCATCAAAGGAACAATGAGAAGATAGAGTTTCACTTTCTAAAACCATTAGAAAACCCACTCGGAAGTAAAACTAAAAACATATACCATGGAGAGCAGAATCCTATGTTAAGAAGCCAGCTCCAGATACTTCAAGATATCAAATGAACAGGGATTGCTCTAGACTACTTGCAATAAAGTATTATGGGTGAATCTTAAAGAAAGGCATATGCAGAAATAGCATTAGGTAAAAGGCATCTTAAGACATTTTAGTAGGGGAAAACATTTAACTAAAGCACTGCACATGAATTGCTAGGCTTCACTAAGAAATTGAAGGTGAAATTATGTGCTGCTTAATAAGTGTTTTAAAGAAATTGCGTTTTATTCATGGGAAGATTCTGGGCCAGCAAAAAATCAGGGGCAAAACCCTATGGACTTAATGAGGTGAATACTTTACTCTCCATTTCATCATTTTTAACCTTTGTCTGAAGGGGAGATGGGTATTTTCCCACTGCTCCACCCCCCAGGTTGTAATCAGACATATTTCCATGTTCTTACACTTGCTGAAAAAATATTAAACTACAAGAACTGAATTATATTCACATAATTATTAGCAACTATATTTTTATTAAATTCCAAGATGGACTTACCTTCCAGGTATAAATAATTTTTCCATTTCTTTCAACATTTACAACATAGAGTGCTGATGAATTCTCAGAAGTGTCTGAAATAAGAAGTACAAAAAGACACAGGATTTTCATTTCAGCAGGTTCATCTTATAATTAATGCACACTTTAAGCAAATATGTTGAATACGTTTTTACATGTAAATACTTATTTGCATATGATAAAATTACTCCCTTCTGGAAAAAGAGAGTTTACTTCTTACACCATGATTTGAATTTGATAAACTTCAACACAGATAGTTAAGGGACTTCAAAACATGCAAGGAAGAAATTATTTTTGTAAACTCCTACTTCTTCATTATAACTATGATTCCAACCACTACCTCTTGTTATAAAAATGGAATGTGTTCAAAGAAAAAAAAAAAAAAAAACAACAAAACAAACCGAAATTACTCCCTTGCATTTATTCACTATACACAACAAGGGGTTCAAAGAGTTAAGCCATACTCCAGTCCTCTGGACATTAGAGGAAGAGAGAACTAGCCTGAGGAAAACTCCATTTGTTCACACCTGCCCCTTCAGCATCTCAGAGGAAAGCATGAAAATAAACTACATATTTAGACATTAGTTCTACAGCACCAACACTTCTGTGCCATTCTTAGCCTCTCTCCACAAAAGAAATAATTAAAGAAAAAAACCACCAAAATCCAAAAGGCCACAAGACTAAATACCATATAAAGAGATATGCAACCTACCTACAAGTACAGGAAACTAAACAATGCAGGACATGAAATTATATGGGATGTGAATGAAAGAGTACAGTTGAAATGGAAACAATTGAGCAGGAAGCTAAGGTGGACACAGAAAGAGAAGAGCATATCTGGACAGAGCAGTACAAATTAAAATGAAAACCACCAGAAAAAAGGATAAAATATTGTACTCAAGGTGAGAAAAATGCATGTTTTCCTGATGCTGCTTTTATGTTTTCTAATCACTGCAGCCATCAAAAATGTGTTTATCTCCAGTGGAATTTTTACTAGAAGTGGAAATTTTGCCCTTCAATCTAGTAGGGTTGAAGCTGTATGATTGGTCTCAATTTTATAATAAAGGTGGCCTGCAGTTCAGTAAGCATCAACATAAAGAACTCTCCACGGCCCTCTGCATACATTTAGTCAAGTCTGACACTACTGACTTGGCAGTTATCACAAAATGCTGATAGAAGGAAGACACTTAGAGAAACTTAGTTTAACAAGCCTGATACTATAAACTGGCTTGTACAGCTTGCAGTGATAAGGAAAAAAAAAAAACCTGTTTTCAAGTATTATCAGAAGAAAGTAAATTTTCCATTTTGTTATGGGAGGACAATGAAAACCCTTCCTGTACATTGAGCAACACATCACTTTCTATTGGTTTCAGATCACTCAAAGTACACTACAATACCACATTAGGGCTAGATGGTGACAACTGGGGGAGTCTAAGATAAAAATATACTCTTTTTTTAATCCAAAACTTCCTGGAACTTAACAACCACCTCAAACTTTCAAGATGAGTACTACAGTCTCAACATTTTCTCATGCAATACTTCCTCAGTACAGAATTTTGGTAGAGAAGAAGGTCCATGAGCAATCTCTATGTTAATGAATCACCTGACACAGACATCTTAGAGGTGTTGAAAAAGTTCTGTGTCAGAAGTGTTTCTCTCCTAAAGAGAACAGTCAGTGGGAATATGGAGGCAAAGAAGTGGCAATGGTCTCTGCTCTTGGAAAGTCCTGCAGTAAAACCCTGCACATAGAATTATAACTTATTCCTCATGCCACAGCTGAGACCAGCAGATGAAGGGGCTGCAAAAGAACCAACCCAGCCTGCCTGTCCAGCACACAGCTTTTGCCAACATAATCAGGAGAATGCAGAGTTTGATTCCCTGAAGACCATTATATGCAGCTCATATCAAATTAAGTGGAATAAAGAGAACAAGCCTTGTTCACTTTGCTTGCCTCTCCCTTCCTATCATCACAGTTACTCCCAGCTCTCACACAATGAGCAGTTCTCACATGCTATCAAGTGCTTTCAAGTTCTTAGGAAAGAAAATAATAAATATGGATAAGTAACATATGAAAACACTGACACAAAAGTATCATGACTCCTAAAAATTACTTGTTTTCTGTGATTAGATATTTCTTTGATGTTTAAATTAATCTGTTCAAATCCCTACCTCCCACTTTCACATTCCTAATATGACAACATTGCATGAGGGGGAAGAAATCACTATACACAGATAAGTTAAAATGCAATACAGCAGTGCTGCTATTTGATCAGATGCACACTCCAAACTAGATTCCTATGATTCTGTATGACCAGGGACATTACTAAATAAAGACTCTACTACATTTTTAAAGACTCAATACAATTTTCTCCTTCTCAAACACAAATCAGTGCCACTTTGAGACCCTTATGCCATTAACATATAGATTGATTTATCTTTGAATTCATGACTGATGAAGTGATAAATTCATAGATCAATCAATTATTATCAATTCGTGGAGAATTTCAGAACTTTACGTCAGATCCCTTCAGTACGCTGTTCAATAATTGCTCAGTAAATGTAGAAAATGTGAACTATTTTTAACAGATTTTTTAAATGACGGCTTGGTAAATAATGCTCTTATACCCCAAGCTGATACTTTCCGGTTTGTCACCAAACAAAATCTTATGAGCCTATTTGCTAGCAGCCCCTCAATGCGGAAGCAAGTTAAATAGTTTAAGTAAAGCAAAAGCAACTGAAGGCGTTTCAAGTTTATCACACTTGCATATCGATGGTATTTCTACTGACACAGTAACTATTACAGTATTATTATTTTATTAGAATAAGGTTTTCAACAGTTTCTGAAAAGCAGAACTGAGCCAGCTGCTCTGCAGATGAATAACAAGCAAAAAGCCACTGTGCCAAAAACACGAGAGGTCACTTTTTTCCAACCACTACCCCGAGCGCTCGCTATGCTGCCGATCGCACGGCGCTGTGACAGAGCTGACGCTGCATCTAATTTTAAACTAGCACTCGTTTACCAGACACACCAAAGTGTTCAGGCGGTGGAGTTTTTCCTCCCAGAAAGGGGAGTAGCGTGGGAGAGGCAGTAATGCTAACTCTTGGGGTTTTTTGGCGGGGGGAGCGGGGGGGGGGGGGGGGGAGGAGGAGGGGAGGAAAAAAAAAGAGAAAGCCCCAAACGTGTGAAAAAGCAGGAAGAAGAAACAAGCTGTGGAGTGCAGCAGATGTGTAGAAGTGTTTTCGGCATGTCAGAAATTCCTTGAGGACAGCAAACTTGCCCGCCTCAAGAGCCCCGGTACCCGAGGGTCGCTCCCGCCGAGCCCCGGTACCCGAGGCCGCTCCCCCGCCGCCATCCCCCGGGCCCGCGGCCGGAGCTCCCGGTCGGAGCCCTGCGGTCCTGCCCGGGGGTCTCTCCGGGACCCGCACCCGGGGGCCTCGCCTCAGCCCGGCTGCTCCGCGGGCGGGCGGGCACGGAGGCGGCCGGAGAGAGGGAGGGAAGGCCGGCCGGAGGGATGGGGCTCTCCTCGGCCTCCCGGAGCGTTACCTAGAGCCGCGGCGCAGCCCCGCTCCGCCAGCCAGGGCACCACGTCCCTCCGCAGCTCGAACTCGGGCACCAAGCGCAGCAGCATAGCCCCAGCCTGGCCCGGCACGGCTCCGGCTCGGCTGCCCTCAGCCCGCCCCTTGCAGGGGGGCGGCCCTCGGGTGTTCCGGCGGTTCCCGGCCCGCTCCCGGCGCCGCCGGCCCTTCCGCTTCCTACCGGGCTCGGCCGCGGCGGCACGGCGGCCTCCGTGCTGGGGAACCGCGGGACTCGGAGGCTCTCGTTTTCCCCATGGCGCGGGCGCCTCGGCTCCTCCTCAGGCCGGCTGGAACAATCACAGGATCACCCAATATTCTGAGTTGAAAGTGATCCGCAAACATCATCAAAGTCCCGCTTCTGGCCCTGAGCAGGTCAGCCTCAAGAATCACACCGTGTGCCTGAGAGCGTTGTCCTAGCGCTTCTTGGTGCTGTGACCGCCTCCCTGGAGAGCCTGCTCCAGTGTCCATCCATCCATCCTCTGGGTGAAAAACCTTTTTCTAATATCCAACCTACACTTCCCCTGGCACAGTTCTAGGCCATTCCCTCCTGTCACTTGTCACCAGAGAGAAGAAGGGGCAATCCTTTTGGAAGCTTCACCACGGAGTGACTCCAAGTGCCTCAGACAGCAGCCTGTCAATGAGGCCTGGAGCTGAGCTTCAGTCGCCTGGTGTTCACAAACCGGGAGGTCCCGTGATGAGTTGCCCTGCTCGTGATCCCCCAGGAAGCATTGGATGTTTTCCAGAACTTCAAGTAGCATCCCTGTTTTCTGAGACTGCCCTCTGAAATTGCTGGTTGAATAGATGGAGTCTCTGTAAACTGCTGGCAAAGCTTGGGATGTCCTCTCAGTCCTGTTCTGTTCTTGCTTTTCATCTGCAAAGGAGGTAAAACTTTGTGTAATCTTAGGAGGGGGTTGTGGTTTATTTGTTTGGGGTTATTTTAGCTGTTGAAAATATTTGTAGCGCTGATAAGGTGCTACTCCATGGCTATCTATAGCCTGACTAATTACCATTTCCCTTCTGAAATGTGCTGGCTGATATCAGCCAGCTAAAGCTGGCATAAAAGTGAAAAGAAGCTGTGAGGATACACACCAAGCTTGACATACCCAAATACAGAACAGCTTGAGCCTGTTCTAAGAGCTAATCCCTGTACCAAGTTTTTCCCCATCACTGCTAAATTCTGGAGCTATGGAAAGCCAGATCAGAATCAGGTATGTCTGCAAAGTGTGGATGAAAGGCAGGTTGATAATCGAAATGCAAAGCAAACGTGCTCTTCTTCTCAATCTCCATATTGCCAACTTTTACTACTTTGCCACAAGTTTTGTATTCAGCATTTTCCTTAAAGCTCCTTAGATCAAGAGGTTGTGCAAGAATTTCAGCTTATATTTTCACTGTTGTGAAATGTGACTGGACTATTTATTTCAGACATGAAAGTAGAAAACAGACAAAAGGTTCCAAATGGATACATTTTTTGACAGAAAGATAGGGCTTGTTCGTGAATGTGACAGTGACACCACAGGAAATGACAAAACTGGAGAGGCAAGCAAAGGAGGGAAACAAAGCCAGTGAAATGACTGATTCTTTAAGTATGTGCAAAAGGGGAAATTTTCACATGCAGAAAGTCTCCTATACTGAGATCTAGAGTTCATGCTCATTATGTAGAACTCTGTTCTCCTTGAGCCATCAGTCTGGCTGTGCACATCACAGCCATATCTACAGGCTCTGGGTTGAATTCCTAGAAGCACAACACATTCCTCAGAAACCACAAAGCTGACTCAGAGTTCTTCAAGTAATAACTCAGTATAGTGTATCAAGCCACCTTAAACCTGATACATAAAATTAAACAGTTGATACAACAGTTGATGCCATAAGCATCTAAAAAAACCCTTCAGCATCTTTGAATTAAGACAGAACTGGATATATTTTGGTAACAGCTCCCAACTTTGCTAGATGGAGAAAGAAGCTCTTGGTGTAAAGAAACAACCCGATTTCTTATCTCTGTCAAGTGAAATTAATGTTATAACCCTTTTGTCACTTCTGCTTGCATCATGAAACCAAATTGTGAATTTTGCTTTCACTTTATACTTAGTTTCCTTTTCTGATTATCTGACTCAATTTTTGGTTTTTTAGTTCCTGTCTGAAGCTGTGCAGGCACAGGAGTTGATCCCAATGGAGCAGCTTCCATGAGTGGGACGTTAAACAAAGCTCCCATAAATAAAAGAACAAATTAAATTTCTCTATTTTCCTTTTAATCAGAAATCTGTTCCTGCCTTAGTAACAGGAGGATCTCCCTCAAATTTTTATCTGTATTGAGTCTTGACCACAGGGAAATCATTAGAGAGCAGTAATGGCCCTACTGATTGCATTGTAACCATGATCAGCATTTATTATTTTACCGCTAATAACAAATTTTGTGCTAACTTCCTGTGTGCCTATAATCCCTTTTCATGCAGTTCACATGGCAAGAATTACAAAATTATACCATGACACAAGTGTGGGTCTCATGAAGCATTGCCCCCTGACACAGAAGTAAGGCACCTTTCAGCTCTCAACAGAACAAAGCTTTGTTCATGGGCAAAAACATACAGATCCATAAACCATCGATGTGTTCCACATTGGGAAATTATACATAAGACTTCTTATAAAGAATGAATATCTGAAATAATTATTTAAGCACATGACAGCCTGGCAAACAGTTCATGACTTTTTTGGGAAGTACTGCTGACTGAGGGCAACCTCTTTTCCCACCAGTCCAGTAATAGAGGGTTTATTGTCTTCATGTCTAGACAGTTGTTTCCTTGAATGTTTTCATCCAAACACAAAAAATATACATAAATTTTCTTCCTGAAGTTAGTTCTGAATATGTTTGCTACATCATCTTGGCAACACAAATAAGATGCAATTTGAAATCAATATTTTAGTAGCAAAGTGTGTGATTCAGCGTTAGTAGAATAAAATACCATTATTTCAGTGTGTGGGATTACCTTCTTTCAGTTTCTTTAATCACTGAATATCAACATAGATCGGAGCTATTTCACTGAAATCTGTCAGCATCTGTTCTGGAAGCCAGTGCTTCATGGAGGTGATTTTGTATGCTTTGTTTAATAATTCATCATAGGAAATAGTCTTTCAACTACTAATAAAAAAAATCGTCTAGCTATTCATGCTCGTATTGAACAGCACCTTCTTCTAAATGGCTTCATTGAAGTCAGTAACATGCTCAAGCCAGTAACATGAGTGACTGAGGCTCCTGAAACAGCTGAGGTATTCCTCAAAGTGAGGGAGGGGAAGAGAATGGGACTTAGGGAAGTCTCTGTCATCCAAGTGGCCTTTTTGTTTCCGCTGCTTCTGCCTCTATGGCCCAGGCTCTGAGGCTCCTTTGTTCTTTCCAGAGACTAACCCCTGCTAGGGCTGATGAAAGCCCTGTGAGCACACACAGTCTCAACAGCTGTTGGAGAAGTTCCTGGCTCTCTGCTTATTCTTCCAGCTCCAGCCTGATTTGGATTCATTAGTAGAGTTTAGAAACTCAATCTTTTTTCCTTTGTGATCTTTCAGTTTTGACTTCATTTTGAATTGCAAGAGGATAGTGTCAATACTTTGCAACAGAGTTGCAATTCTCTTGGGAATCAGTATAATAATGCATATATCAGCAGATCAGTTCCAATTTCTTTCACTTTTTAGATCTCCTTCCATTATAATTTTTATTGTAAAATGAAAGAAATATTTAGCACAAATACATTCCTTCAAAATGTAAGGTTGCAGCACTGTAGAATGGAGACGATAGGCAGTAACAGGACAGGATGAACACATCAACCTGACTTTTGTCTCACTGAGCTTCAGGTGCTTTGAAAATAGGGTTCTAGTGTGAGGGTTTTTGTCTAGGCTCCTTTTAGTTAATGAGGAAATATAAGAATTCCAGGGAGTAAGTGATACTACCTGGTTTTAGCAGTTAATTTAAGGTACATTTTACTTGAGTGTGGGTGCTGGTTCTCCTCTTCCTTACTTCTGCTCTCATGCCTATTGGGAATTTGCAGCTGAAGACCTGGAGGAAAGTGGCACTGCCCCTTCCCATGCCTGCCTCCAATTAGATCATATCCAGTGTAATATGGAAGGGGGCCCTGAGGGTGCAGTTTGATGAGCAGCTGATCTAACAGCTCATGACTGTTGAAATGATGGACCCAGACTTCATTCCCTTCTTGTTTTATTCTCCCTTCCTCATTCCCAGATCACTCAGCCTCTTTCTCCATTTGCCAACTCTCCTGTCCATCTAACACCTCTGTGATCCAGCTGTACTGGCTAACATACTAAAACCTATTTACTTCTTTTTTAATGGTTTAATTTTTTATCGAGCCTATGAAGGTGTCTCCAGTCGCAGGAGGCTTTTACAAATCCACAGCCATTGCAAAGGGAAGTGTTGGTTGTGTGGCTCTGGCAGGGAGGGGAACAGAATAGAAGTTCTCCTTGTACTGGTGGCAGTGAAGTGTTAGATCCACATGGCTCATCCAGACCCTTTTGCAAAATGTCTTCCTCTGACATTCAAGTGAAAAGAAGCAGTCATTTTTGCTCAGCATTGCCCTGATCCGTTGCCCAGCTGCTGCTGGCATAGTTTCCAGACGAGAGATCTGATCCTGCCTGAAAAAACTGAAAAGTAACCTTGAGGCGAGAAAAAAGGAGGTGGAAAGAAGAATGTCAGCTATCTATCAAGATTACTGAACCCTTATGTCAACAAAAATGAAGTTATCCTATGGAACTGGGAATAAACCCCTCATTCTGGGCAAAAGACTTTGGGGAAACTGCTTTTCCTGATGTTGGTGCTCACTTAGGTTAGTGTAAGTTTATGCCAAACTACAGTTTTAGGATGTGGTTAATGGTAGTAGAGGCACCTGATTCCCCTGACTTACAGTAAAAGGAGTCTAGGTATGAACTTTCAGTTGATTGAAGGTAAGTAAAACCTACTTTTAGCCTCCTTGGCCTGCTTTTCTGTTTCAATCAGGATCAATAGAAACCACTGGGGTTTAATACCTTATTTGTATACTCTAACAACCATTTCTTTGATACTGTGCAGCACTTTTAATATACTCAAATTATTCTCCAAAAATCTGAATACATTTCCCTAGCACATCCTAAAAATATCTTTTATTTATTATATGTTGGTTCCAAACAAATGTCACATTAATAAGCAGAGAGGCTTGGGTAGGTGTACGTCATCAGCCACGCAGTGGTTTCTTCTTCCAAAATACTTCCAGAATTAGGTCTGACCTCTTTTAACAATGAACTATTTATAGGATTCATAAGGGCCTTATCCTCCAACCCTGACTCAGCCAAAACTCACTGCTGACCTTGACCTTCTGTAGTCTATTCTTGTAGCCTTACTCATGTGAGGAGCTTTTATTCGCTGACCTGACTTGGGGAGCATATTCTCATGAGTATGATTTTGCAGGCTTGGTTCCCAGCTCAGTGGGACATGGTAAAATGTCACAGAATCAATTCCTGAGATGCATGTTATTTTTAAAATGTTATAAGTACAAAAATAAGGGGAAATATGTAGCTGAGTTCTACAACAATAAATTGAATGTTATTACATTAGGTGTGTACAGCTATAAATGAAACCATTAAATTCTCATTTTTGGAAATGGTACATTTATTCTTAGAAGTCACTAGATTTCTGTATCATAAGAATTATTACTAAAAGTAATTGATTTTTTTCTCAGGAAGGTATAACTGGTTTTAAGTAGAATATTATTGCAGTGTTAGGTGATTACACTAGCACAGTATGACAATGATAATCTTTTTTCTGTATTTTTTGTTTCTTTTTCTAAAAACCCTTCTAACTAGTGTTGGTTTTCCTAATGGTTTTCTGGTTTCCATTACGATGCACAATGGTACATTTTAGAAGCTAGTATATTGTCATTGGTGGCTCTGGGTAACGAGATGTATTTTCTATATTAAAAAAAGTACTCTTAGCAGTCTGTTGTGTTTCCATTTGTTTAGAATCCCAGAATCATAGAACATTAAGGTTGAAAAAGACCTCTAAAATCATTGAGTCTAACTATGAATCCAGCACCACTGTGTTCACTACTAAGCCATATCCTCAAGTTCCACATCCACACAATTTTTTGGACACTTCCAGGGATGGTGATTCCACCCCTTTCCTGGGCAACTTGTTACAATGCCTGACCACCCTTTTAGTGAAGGAATTTTACTTAATATGAGATTTAATGACTCTTCCCTAATATCCAATCTAATGACTCTTCCAATTATAAAGATTGCAGTTATGTATATTTGTTGTGTCTTCTTTATAACACATATTATGTTACACATCTCTTTCTTTTTACTTTTGTATCTTCACACTTTAAAGTGGAAGAGTCAAAATTTTTAAGTGCTTTTATAGGTTCCCAGTGGTTTTTTAATTCACAATTGAATCACTTATTTTTATTTTCCTGTATTTTGTTGTGCATGATGAAGCATTCTTTATTAAATAGTGAATGATCAGTATATTATATGGTGGTCTTCTGTAGGTCCTATATTTTATTAGTTCATTTGAATACAAGCATGCAATGAACAGGTATCTCTAGTCAGCTGTCTCCTATGATGCCTAGGCCTTTTTCTTGAGTGGCTACAGTAAAGATGGAATCTATTATCTTTATGAGTACTTGAAGGATTTCCTTCCAATCAGTACTGTTGCACATTTATCAGCATTTGACTTTATGTGTTTGTATTGCCAGTTAATCTCATTCCACCAGCCCAGTCCTGGAGACATGCACATCATTCCATGCTTCTGAAGAACCACAAACAGCAGAGATACATGCAGAAAGGAACTGTCCTTTCTTGACCATGCTGGAAGCTGAGACTCAGCTTTTATTCTCTCCCAAGGCCAGGCCAAGACAGGGTGGAAAGCAGATTGTGTCTGCCTTGACTATTCCATTACTGGCATCAGGAGACAGTTCATCTATTGGACCCCAAGACATTTCTTATTACCTTGGTCAGTACTTACAAACTCTATCTACAAGGGGATTTACTTGTTTATCATTTTTATGAAGGCTCCATGTGGATAAACACGACTCTCAGACCTGGGTGCAACACTTTTATCCATTACAGCTCCTTCCAGTAGCTCTCATGCTTAATGCCCATTGACCCTAATGTCCTACAAACAGCAGTCTTCTTGCCTAGTCATTTCTTTTTTCCTAAGGTCTCCAGCCTCCCTTCATTCCCTGCATGTCAGGCTGCCATAGAGATCTGTGCCAAGTTCCCCACAAGCATATACTGGCCAGCCTCCTCTTCCATCTTTTCCTCTGCACACTCCTCACTTTTAATCCCAGCTAGCAAACACAAGCATTGCATTCATCATATCTGACTTGTTTATAGCCCAGTCTGCCCTGGGCTCTAACCAAAAGGCACCTTTTACTTTCCTCTTCCTCTTCCTCCCATTTGGGGCACCAAGTCCTCATTCCAGTACAAATGACATCAATCCAAAACTGAGGAGTGCTGTAACTGGGCTTGATTCTACCTCTTCCCATAGTACTATTAATAGTTCTTGTCACAGCAGGAGTACAGAAACCAAAAATTTACTTAAAATTGCATATGGGTGCATTGTACCTTCAGAAATGGTCAGTTGCAAATGCTTCTGAGAAAGGTGCAAGTAGCCCTGTGGTTGTCAAATAACAATTGACCTGTCTTAGATGTTAGGTTTCATTCTGATCTCTGAGAGTCAGAGACTGATTTATCCTCAAAGTGTAACATTCAATATTCCAGGGTAATCAGATTAATTAGAACTATACATATTCTCAAAATTCATAGAAATGTTTAATTCCTTTTTAAGTTTTAGGCTCAATGATTTTTTTTTTGTCTAATTACAGGGTACTTGAGAAGTAAGAGAATTATTTAAGAAACTGCTATCATTTGATTGCTTTGAATTTCAAACTCCTGCTCCATCTTTCCTGTAGCACTTTTTAGTCTTCTGTGCTCTTTCCTTAGTCAATCACAATCTTTTAAATTTTGCTTTGGAGAAGCTGCTTTTCATGCTCTGGATCATTCTTGTAGCTTTTCCTGAGCGTCTTCTGAGAAGGACGTTTCAAAAACCTACTTTAAAACCCAGAAGCAATAAATATGCACTTGTTTTTCCATTTTGTCAGGACACACAGGAGTGTGGTTTTCCTTTGCATGGGCAGAGGTGTTTGGCCTATCATGATCATGGTTAGGCCTTTCATAAGTCTGTAATTAGAGACTGTGTCAACCACTTGAGCTGGTGATAAATATTCTTAAATTATAATTCCTAGAAATCTTTTTGTAGCCATATTTTTGTGGTGTATACGCAAGTTACTGAGTTAAAGTGCTAGTAGAAAGTTAGATGATTTAAATGAGAATGTTTGTATGTTAGCCCATGAACTTTCTCATTCTTACAGTGTTGGATGTATCCTACCTGTGTTTTATTTTAAATTTATCAGTTTATAACAACTATGTTATTTCCTCTGTAATCCTTCTGCTGTTTCTGTATTTTTATTACAAGAAAAATATTACTGTAATCAATGTTCACTCCAGGGGAAAAAAAAAAGCTAAACAGGAGTGATTATTTGTTTTGCATAAAACTTCAGACTAACAAAGCCCGTAGTCAGATCAAAGGTTCATCTAAATAACATCTTGCCTCTGACAGTAGCCCATAATAGATGCAAAGAGAAAGCATATATAAAAACATAAAAGTTTTTTTTCCTTCTTCTGTAACTCTTCCAGATTATAAAATTAAGGAATCAAGACAATCTGGAATATACTAATTTATTTTTTTGGCATCCAAAAAAAATCCTGTGATAATTAGTTTAATAATTTAATAAATGGGAAAAAGTTCATCTGTCTATTTAATTCTCCTGCCTGATAATTTTGTGTGGTGTACTGTAGTTTTTAAGTTAAGAAAAATAGTGCATAATCATTCTCCACTCAGGATTTTATATACATTTATCACATTTTCCTTATTCCAAGGTAAGGAGTGTATTTAATATCCTTTTATGTAAAATCTGTGCCCTACTTCTTATCATCCTTATTAAGCTTCTTTGTGTTTTTCTGAGACTCATGTTTGAAAAGGCATACAGAGGCTTTATTCTTTGTAATTGTTGTTTTTACTTTCTTGGAGTGCCATTGATCCATAATTTGCATCTTTAATATTGTAATAAAGTTCCCTTTTATTTTTCTTATGTCAATAACTGTTTGCTTTTCAAATTTTCACCTAGACCTTTTAGTTTTTATTTAGTACTTTATTTTCCATAAGTATCTTTTTGAAGGCATGTAAATGAATGGTTTGCTTCTCACAGCCACAAGAGCCACCTAATGTTAATTATCAGTTGTAGCTCACGCATTGCTTTTAGCTTTGGCCCCAGGGCAGGAGGCAGCTGTCCAGGACAGCAGAATGGTGGGGACAGTTAAATCACTGTAGAAACAGTCTGTACTTGGCAACATCCTTCAGAAGACTTCAGGAACCCATGAGGTTCAATCAGACCAAGAGCAAGGTCCTCCACCTGGACTGTGACAATCCCCAGTATCAGTACAGGCTGGTTGATGAAGGGATTGAGAACAGCCCTGATGAGAAGCACTTGGGGATGCTGGTGGATGAGAGCTGGACATGGCCTGGCAATGTGCACCCTCTGTCCAGAAAGCCAGTTGTGTCCTGGGCTGCATCCAGAGTACTGTGGGCAGCAGGGAGAGGGAGGGGATTCTGTTCCTCTTACTTTGTTCTCATGAAACCCCACCTAGAGTCCTGCATCCAGATCTGGCATCTTCTGCACAGGAAGGAAACAGACATGTTGGAGCGGTGTCAGAAGAGGGGCACAAAAATGATCACAGGGCTGGAGCACCTCTCTTACGAGGACAGGCTGAGAGAGTTGGAGTTACCCAGGGTGGAGAAGAGAGGCCTCCAGTAAGACTTTATTGTGGCCTTTCTTTACTTAAAGGTGGCTTATATGAAAGATGGAGAATGACTTTTTACTGAGGCCTGTGGGGATAGGAGAAAGGCCAATGGTTTTAAACTGTAAGGGAGTAGATTGCTTATAAGGAAGAAATGTTTCATGATAAGGAGTGGGAGAGACAGGATGAGTGCCCAGGTGAAGTTGTGGATATCCCATCCCTGGAAATGTTCAGGTTTTGATGGGATTTTGTGCAACCTCCCCTGCCCACGGGAGGCAAACATGTCCCTGACCACAGTAGAGGGTCGGATGATCTTTAAGGTCCCTTCTGATGCAGACCATGCTAGGATTGATTCTGTGTTCACTACTTGCCAAACCCTGTTTCTTACCTGCTCCTTGCCCAGTAGGAAGAGAGTGGCCACTGAAAACAGCAGTGCCTTGCAGTTGCAGTAGGTTTTTTACATGTTCACACATTCCTAGTGGGTAGGGAAATGTGCAGGGTGGTGCTGGGCACATAAACAGTAGGACTGTGGCTCTTGGTTATGGGAACAAGAAGCTTGCTTAGTTTTCATGCTCTAAATTGCTTAAGGACCTCAAATTAGATACTCTATACTGCTTTGTGGACTGAAAGCCTAATGAGGTTAGCTAATGAGTTGTATGTCCCATATTGTGCAGAGTGAATGTTTCTACACAGTTTTGTTTTAAGAACTCCATGAATAATAGCCTTGAGTGGTATTCTCAGGCTGGGAAAAAAATTACATAAAAATGTAAATACATCTTTAAAAACAAGTTTAATTACTTAAAAGCTAAGTGCACCAAATACCTTAATTCTAGTTGTCTGATTGCTGTGTGACTTCTCTCTGAAGTAGGTTACAGTTGTTTAGGTACCTTAAGGACACCTCAATTTTTTTTTTATTTTGCTTTTTTTTTTAATTACCTACTATCTAAAAAAAGTCTTATTTTTTATTCTACATTTTAATTACTGGTACATAATTACTGGTACATAATGTGCATCAATATTAGTCTCTTTTTCTCAAAATCCTGAAATAATATTTTTGGTTCTGAATGTAGAGATCAGGTTCATAGGTCTCTTTATATATCAGGACAACTCAGATTGCCTGAACTAAAGGCAGTGAAGTCAGTTGAAAGTAATACAGCCTGCTGCTGCTCTGCTTTTTGTAATTTCTGGAAAGGTTTGAAGTTGGTGAATATATGGAAAGCTAGAAAAAGAGCAATCTTGCTTAAAATCTAGGTGGAGGTAGAAAATTTGCTCCATAAAACAACCTAATGAAGTAATAATCAGCATCACCAAGGAGGGCAGGCAGCATCCTGCAGAGCTGCATTTCCAGCTCACTAATCAGGCTCTTTTCCTTCTACTGAGAAATTCACTGAGGATACAGGATGAACTCACAACATGAAAATCTAACCAGTTTTAGGTGTTTTTTGTCGTTCTCCAATGACTAAGAAGCTAATGATCATGAGTAATTTATTTCAGCCTTTTATCCTATGTCTTTTCATCTAAAGATGGGATCCCCAAGATGTCACCTCCCCTAAACTGTGGAAACCACAGAGCAGTGGTTCTTCTCTCAGTGCTTAATTTTCAGCTGTGCCAGTCTGTAAAGCCACAATTTCTCCAGCACATCTGATGGGCTCACCAGGCGTGCACAGTACAATTTTCACTTTCAAATGGCCAGTGCAAGTTTTGTTTCATTTGTTTCAGTGGACTGCAAATACCCTAAGACCAGCTTACAATTTGCTCAGGCCTGCAATCCTACTGTAATGACTGCCCTCTCACCACCCTTTCTGAAGGAACTGTCACTACCAGGAGAAGCTGAGTGTTGAAACATGCTGTTGTTCCTGGAAAACCAGTTTGTTCAGAGCAGACTGGTCCTTTCAGGTGAAATGCCATGAATTCACTTGAAGAAACTATGTGACTCCTTCAAACAGTGAAGTAGGAGTCATCCCCATGACTGAAGAGGATGCGTGTGAGGAAGGCTTGGTCTTCTCCAGTGAGGGATACAGAGTTTCACAACACAACTAATGAAAACATCCAAATCTTTTAGAGAGTTACCTAAAAACCCAAACTTATGCAACTACTTAATGAGTGGAGGAAGATGGACAAGAGTGGTCTGTCTTCCCCCCACCCCACCTCCCCAAGGTGCTTTGTAACTACAAATACAAAGTAGTACAAAACAAAAAATGTGTAAAAATAATGAACTCAAAGAGCAAAATTATTACAGCCATGGGCTGGGCCTGCTAGTGAACTGAATCAGGCTTAATAGTCTGTGGGGGTGAATTGTGTTCATAAAGTGGGGAAACCTGTGGTTTTTTTCATACAGGTTTGTTTAGATTGGTCTCCATGGATGTATAAAGGTTGCAGAAGCAGGAAAACACAGGAATTATTGCTGGACCTGAAAGATAAAGCTGCAGATTTTAGGACAACTGTGTTCACGTAAGGCGTGTATCATTTTTGCCTAAAATGGGCTATCTTGGAACAGTAAGAAGTAGGTATGTTGGGTGTGTGAGGACCAAAGTAAGATTTTCTTGGTTGGTTGGTTGGTTATATATATATTTTTTTTTTTTTAAACAGAAAAGAGAATCCTGTTGTAAATTAACTGGCTTATTGGTGTCAGACTGTCCCTGATGCTAGATTCATATATAAGCTGCTGTTAGCCTGTGAAGATATAATTGATACTACTAAAAATTACATTTTATAGCATACTTTCTGAACACTGTAACCCAGTCTTTCCCACCTGGACTACACCTCTCACAACCCATCTAGAACAAAAAATAAATGAAAAAAGAATTAGAGGCAGATATTAAAATCTTGAAAATATAACTAATTAATATAAAAGCTGGGAAAAAAATCTGTTCAGCAAAACCAAATTAACATAAATAGCATAGCATCTTTAAACTTTTTTTCAATTGAAACAACTCCAGAATTAAAGTCACTTAAGGCTTGTCTTTAGGCCAGACTGACTGGAAAATGTTTCAATTTCAATGAACCACTGTTTGGTTTAGTCTGAAACTGGTAAGACTTGAAAAACTTCCACAAAATCTCATTTAAATATAGTAATGCCCAATTTTGGTAATGTAACATGTACAAACAAGATGTTCCATCAGTTTAGTTGGCAATTTTGAAAGATTTCCACTAAATACTCTGCAATCTTCTGAAGCATTTGAGAACTACAAATACTATGGACTTTTCCCCCTGCTATTTAGAGAACAGAAGTAGCTTACTTTCTACTGGTTTTTTTGTGCTAGTATTTTTTTATTCCTGCTTCGCTGTGGTTGATAGAGTAAAGCTTTTTCTCAGTGCTCAGCTTTTATTCTGTTGGGTTCTGGTTGTGCCTTTTGGCTGGCCTGTACTGGGGATTTACTGGTACAAAATTGGAACATAATTTGATTTTGGTTTGGACCATAATTTGATGTAATATTTTTAACATTTGTATTCCGTGTGAATCTTAACAGATTATAGTTATCGGCAAAGTATTGCTGCACATTTGAAAACTATCTTACTAGACACTAGCTAGACTTACTAGCTAATAATCTTACTGTGGGAATAAAATTGGGACTTAAGGTAAAAATTAGTGAATTCTATGTCATGGTTTTTTGTTTTGTTTCCTCTAATATGAATCAGAATGACAATATATTTTTGAATGTGTCATTTCAGCTTTCAGTTTTTAATTTTACAGTATTAGGTGACCAAGACTGCATTCAGATCACGGTTTATATTTTTACAGACAGATGTAATTTCTACCATAAAAATATACATGTGAAAACTCAAGCTGCGGTTTGCAAAAACTAAGGAAAGCAAAAGTCAGGTTTACACAGATCAAAGGAGTTACAGCAGTGAAGAGCTTGGTTCCAAGACTGAGATCTGGCCACTGAAAATGATTTGCCCTCTCTAATGGGGTATTGCAGACACCATGACTGCAACAGGGCATCAGTTTACAGTTTGGTTCATTTAAACTATTTCTTTACCAGAAGTGCAGGCACTCAGTCATAAAAGTGGCCACACCAGGAATGTATTCTAATGTTTATGAACTCAAAAAACCCCAAGCAGAAACCCCTTATCCATTCTATCCTACTTTTCCAACTCTTCAAAAGTTTTGCAAAGGCTGGGTGATATGGCATGTTTCATTTACACTAAAACATTGCCAGAGAAAATTCTGAGGGCATAAGCCACATTTCTGGAAATTGCAATGACTCAAGTGACCTCTTGTTCTGACAACTACAATTTAAATCCAGACTGCTCTGATCTGTAATCAAGATAAGGAAAAAGAAACAGTGATGTGGGCAAAACAGACTGGACAGGATTGCATCAGAATATGCTGTTTGGTTTTTTGTCTGATTCAATGTAATACATAACTTTGAGATAAAGAGTAGTAAGAAAATTGTGAGAACATTTCCTTTCTCTTTAATTTAGTCAGTTGTACAATTGTTTCAGGTTGGTCATTTTCTTTCAGGACTGTTTGTATTGTACCAGACTAAAGGCAGCTGTACCTCTATGGGATCATGGTACTGAGAAGCTGTATGGGAATTCAGGAGAGTGGTGGTCCCGAATTGATCCCCTACACTGAGCTGATCAGCTGTATCCTAGACCATCCTCAATGCAAGTATGCTTAAGTGCTCTTAAAACTTCCCTTTTCCTAAAGTCTTTCTAGTCTATGGCCTTCCAAGCTAACCTGTTTTGGTGTTTAATAATCCTTTAAGGAAAAGGAAAGCATATTCCTAATGTCTATGCTAAGTCTCCCAAGCTATAAAATAACCTAGTTATGTCTTGGTTTTCCTATTGTGGCCATGAGTAGGAATGAACCATCTGCCCTTCGTTTAAGAAGAGACTGTTTTATTTTTTTAAACCTACAGTTATTTAAATACATATCCAATATGATAAAATGCAATAATACTGGAGGGGTGAAGATTGGCTATATTGGAACAAGTTAGTGGTGTGTGCTCAACTGTCCTTTCTGTCCATCTTGCCCTGCTCTGAATTTTTGCACTTGTAGTGCAGATGTGGGAAGGCCTGTGGTATTGGCAAAAAACTGTGTTCAGTGAAATTGTCTCAGGCATAAATTTTACCCCTTACACAAGCATAACCTCAAAATGATCAGATCCTGCCATTGCCTAAAACAGTGGAATCCTGTAGACCACAGCAATAGCTTTGCAGATCAGGACAACATTTCATTCAATGTTTTAACCTGTTTAAAATATTTGTAATTACTAAAAGCCAAATTATATTATCATGTAATGCTGAAGAAACTGAATTCTACTAAGCTAATCCTGAGTAATACTGCTGCCCATAAAAGTGAGTTTGACCTCAATGTGTACAACAGACAGGATTAATCAATTTAAAATGTTTTCAGTACTTCAGAAATGGGGAATGCTGTATAAATGCTAAATAATAGTTTCCCTAGCTTAAAATCAAAAAAAGCATTTATCCCAGTAGCCAACATTTGATCTCAGTTTAAGTTATTGACTGTAGTTCTACAAAGTGGCTGTGGTCATCTGGCTCTTACTCATTGCTGTGTAGAGGGATCTTAGTGAAAACATGGGAAATGGCAGTAGGAAAACGTCTGGGATAGTAAAAGGTCAAGAACAACTCAGCAGAACAAAATTAACCCCAAGAAATAAAGAGTACATTTCAGCAGATCCCTTTTCTGCTGTCCCCCCTCATGCTTTGAAACAGGATTATCACATAAACAGACTGTAGAGTGCATCTGTGCATTTAAAGAAGCATTTTTGGGGCCTACCAACAAATTCAGAATTTGGGCTACCAAATGTCTATAATTTCAGGACTCACTAACACAAAGGGATTTTTTTCTTAGCTCATGGTTACAGAAAAATCTCCAATGTGACATCTTGACTGCAGAACTGATGCTGCACTATCTTATCTAAATTGCAGAGATACCAGAGAACTCCAAAGTGTGAATATTCTTGCTTTTCTTTAGGTCATTTTTAGATGACAATAACACCTTTATAACACTTCCTTCTCTTCCAGTAGTTAAATGCTGACCAGATTCTACCCTTGATCATTGTACAAATTATCCTCTGGTATTAAATGAGAAGTGACTGGGCCAGGTGTGAAGTACAGGCTTGGAAATTCTTCATTCCCTTAGCCTTCCTGCAGCTCCAAACATCCCTGATGAGATTCAGCACCATATTCCTGAGTGATTGCTTCCCCAAAGGCATGCAGCCAACACAGTCTTATTTATTGGTTTCACGCAACCCTGAGCTGAAATTCATTCGGATTTTTACACAAAATTCAAAGTAAATGGATATTTCCATGTGGCTTAGAAAAACAGAAGCCCCACAAGAATGGAAGTAGCTCTACATCTTTCACTCAGTACTCTAATGGAAAATCCAAACACTCAGTTTCCCAGTAAACCTTCTCAGAGTTAATTTTAATGTAAACAAACTACAGCTTAGAGTGCAAATGTGGTTTTTGCTGTGACTTGTGAGACGTGTTTCACTGTTTTATGATATTCTTTTATAGGTGCAATAGCAGTCTCCTGCCTAAATAAGATTATATTTTCAAAATGCAGTATTTTTTAATTTATGTGCCATTGTTCTGGAAATTTGAATTGCACATAAAAATTAACATGAAATTTTGCATTGTAAATTGGCTTTTAATGTGCAAATTATGGTGCATGCATGAGAGTTTTGCATCAAAACATTGGGAAAATAGATTTAAAGTGCATTTTTTCAAAAAGGAGCTGATAAGGAGTTATTTGGAAAATGTAAAATATGTAAGAAAAGGAGGAAGGGTAGATAAAATGTCAGTACTGATATTTTTCTCACTGTTCATTTACATATTTTGCAAATGAAAAAAAAGTTCAATAAAATAACCAAACCAGCTTTTTCTTTCCTTACCTTGATGCAGCATTTTTAATAATTAGACACTTACTATCTAATGCAGAATTGCTTTAAGCGGTTATTCCAGATGAAAGTTTTCCAGAGGAAAGACTTTGAGATTTTGTTCTCTCAAAACATGGCATAGGATTCTTCTTGATGGAAGAATTCCTTCTGCTTGAAATGGACTTTGCTTCCCAAAGCAGCAGTGGGATGGTGTATCTTTATTCTGTGCTCACTAAAGTCAGTAGGAAGTCTTGGAAGTCTACAGAACAGCATCATCCTCATGGGGAATTTTATAACTAGTCAGAAGCCTTTTCTACAGCAGAGCCTTGGCTGCAAATTTTTCTTTGCCTCAAACACACAGTGACCAAGCCATCCAAATGCATAGCAAATCTTTGGAGCTGCAAAAAGACACAGTGGGTTTGAATTACTTGCAAAAGACCTTCAAACCTCCTCTCTACAGTTAAACTTGCCCTTGAAGCTCTGTAAATGTGTTGTATTAATTTTTCATTAAAGTTCCCTTGGCTTGTTGTGCATAGAGTAAAAAAAAATTAAAAGATGTTTTCCTTACAGATGCTGTTCTAAAACAGAAATGGCATATGAGAAAGTACATATGAATATATTGGTGGAAACTGTACAAAAGAATAAAAAAAGTAAACAATACATTCAGATATATGTTGGAGAAAAATCAACAAAACATCTATACCTGATGTGATGTTTCACAAAGTTACTGGAGGTCCTAGAGGTCAATGGTCAAGGGTCACCCAATGTTTATAGCAAGTACCTGGATGTTTTCAGGGTTTTTTTAAAGCTTAAGTCCCTCACCAAAGTATTTGAAAGAAATGGAGGTATCATATAATGAAAGAAAAAGTTCTCTTCAGAGTTCTAGTCTTCACAATGAAGGATGTTATAAGGAGTCTCCGAAAGTATCTCTACTGAGATGGACACTACTCAATTAACTGGTCATAAATAATTTTGAATATGTAGAGATTAGTTTGAGAATGGCAACAAATTATTCAGGATAGTCCAGCTTAAAGATGACAGGTGAAAATTTCAAACATTGAGCAGACATAATAGCTTCTGTATGAAGAAACTCAAAATAGTTTCGGACTGACTGGCTTGCAGAAGAAAATTTAAGGAGGGATTTGAGAGAGAACTCTGAACTTGTGAATACAGTGGGTGTTAGCCATTATTTTCTGGTGATACAGGGATTTAGGAGGAATCAAATGAAATCCTGTTGGGCAACAAATTTAAAATGAACAAAGAGATGTACTTTTCCGGGTAACATATAATTATGCTACAGAACCAGATACCATAGAATGTTTTGGACTTGAAATGTATCATGTCAAGGAGCTCCACAGATGGTGTTTGGTAACTGTAGCACAGGATGTCACTGTATGAACTCCAGCTAAGATTGTCCTTAGCTGCGAAGTGCCAGTGACTGTGGATGACCTGGCTAAGGATCTGTCTCGTCTCCTGCATTCACTCCCTTAACATCCACCACTGGCCACTTTGGAGGCAGGCTGAAGAGGAGCATGGACCCAGCTGGACTGTGACCTGACCTGACCTGATCAAAAAATGTTGTAATACTTTTTTCGTTGAAATTTTGGAAAGAAACACAAATAAGTTCGTTGAAATTCATTCTTTGAATTACCAGCAAAGAAAAAAAAAAGTATAAAAACAGTCAAATTTTTAATGTTAAGCCTTTTAGTGACTATTACTGAGTAATCTTTAACATATCATTATGGTGGGAGACCATTACCTATAAACTGCTCACAGTGTGTTTGAGGGGAAAAGGAAATGGGGAAGGGTTTGAATGTATGTTGCTAGTAGTTGGATGCACATTAATATCTCAGGTTCATTCATCACACCTGTACTTTTTACACTCAATTTCTAACCCTGATTTTATCCTATTTCAACTGGTGTTGTTGTAAGAATTCCAGTTTTGTTGAACTCTTTGTCTTGATAGCAAAATTAACTTTAAAAAGTTCTTTCCATCTGTCTAATAAATAATTATTTTACAACATAGAAATATTTTTTTAAAACGCCTGTCTTTTTGAGGCTTGAGTCATGAAACTTTTTTTATTCCATTTTAGTAGAAATTAAAGCCTTAGTGAGTTAGTTTTTTTTAGTTACTACATTTAGTAATCACCAACCATAACCCATTGTGAATGATATAATCAAAAGTTGGCAACAAAATAATAGTTGAACGTATCTTATCATAAACATTGCTGAAAGGTAGGTTTTTCTGAGTAAAGCAATTGAGATCACTGTTAGGTCAAAAGGAAGAAGTTTGCATCAGGGAAGTGTATGATGAGCAATGTGCACAAAAATGTCAACAAAAGGAGTGAGAAGATCAAGTATTTGATGTTCATAGGCCATAATCTGCATCCAACTAAATTAGCACATAATAATATGTAAAAAAATTACCTGACCACCAGAAAACTACATAAAAACTTTTTTTTTTTTTTTTTTTTTTTTTTTGAGACAGATGCTTCACAGTTTTTCCTGTGGAAGCTGGAAATATTTTAAAATGTTAATGCCTCTATGTGCATTTTCTGTCAAGACCGATTATGTTATTTATGAGATTGATTTTGTTCCTGCCTTTGCAAATTATAGGTAATGACAGAATAAAAGTGCATATCAGAATCCCCTAATATTAATGTTCTTAAGCATAAGTTGTAAGCCTACACTACTTGTGGCTGTGCCACAAAGAGATGATTCAAATTCAGCAGCTCTCAGTAGGCTCTAAATAATCTACAGCCAAAGTGAGGGCCAGCAACACTCCTGAGCACTATCAATAATTCCCTGTACCCCTTTCCTGGTGGTGGATCCAAATGAGTGGTCAGGCTGGCTACCTCCATTCCTCCTCACAGAACTGGTGGGACAACAAAGGCTGATCTCCTGAGGCAGAAACCCCTGGACCAGACACAGAGCCACAAACATCTGCTCCCACACTGTCCTCTGAACTGGTGTTGGCTGCAGAAGAATCTCTCACAGAAGCTGGATTGCAGCTGCTACTGGGGGTGTCTGTATTCAACACATGTTGTCATTCAGGCTATTTTTCAGTTTAAAATATGACTGTAAAATATAAAGGAGGCTGTTCATTATTGATTATTTTAATAATAATTGCTATGCTTTTAGGAGATAAAGTGAGAAGAATCAATAATAAATATCTATATACATCTATATTTCCCTTTAGAAATGCCAAGCAGTTGAAAAATCAATGAAGGCTTCAGCTTTTTGGTGATTGACTGCTTCTGCTGAGATGGCTGCTGAAAGCAGAGTGTGAGCTGGAAAGCTTGATAATTCATAAATATTGTGAAATAGGTTTCTAAGTTCCTTCACCAGCAGCCCTTGGAGCAGCCTTGTGGCAGGAATGGAGCACATGGAGAATATTTGACAGGGGAAGCAAACTTATGCTCAGGCAAAGAAGGAATTATTGTACATTGTCATTAGATATCAGAAAGTTTATCTGTGTTCTTTCAGAAACAGCCAAAAGCACCAGTCCCCCTACTCCCTAGGTGAAAGTCACATTAGTAACAGTAAGAAAACTTTCCATATTTATTTGTGAGACACGTGAAAATCATGTGTCTACAAGAGCCTTGAAGTAAGACACAATGATAGGACACCAAGGAAAACCATCTAGACAAGCTCTGGTGAGGTAAATTGTATAAACAATTCCTAGAAAATATTCTTAAGGAAGGTTTGGTGTCCCTGCTGCCAGCTTTTCTGTGAGAAAATCTTTCTCTATGAGAAAAAAAAGATGGGAAAATATAGCTTGTAATTGAATGTAAAACTGAAGGCTTACATTACTTTTTGTCAAACAGGTCTCACTCTGTTTCAGAGTGTAAGATGTAGGACCAAGGCACAGCACAATACACTTAGATAATCTAAAAAAACCTTCAGATACAGAAGGAAATAATATAATGTTTTAAAGAAACAAGAAAAACTTCTGGATGGCTGGTAGAAACAGACATCTAAAATAAAAACAGAGAATTGTCTGCAGGAAGTGAACTAGTCCTACAAGAAAAGGAAACAGTTTTTTTGAGGAAAATGTGGAGATTTGAGAAGAATCCCACAGAACTCATGCTGGTATTGTGCTGACCAAAAAATACACAAGAATAATTGCAAAAAAATTAAAATTCAACACAAGGCAGAAATAGAAGAAAACTTTTTTTTCTCATTGTACAGAGAATATTAAGGATAAACTTACAATGAACCTGTGCTAATTTCTGAGGCAGAGCCTGAAAGCATTTGGCAATGGAATTATTCAAACACAGAGGTGACCAGGACATGCGTGCAGCAACTATTGTAGTATTTTTTACATTTACTAATGAAATTCAACTAAATAATTTATTAGTCAGCAAGGCAATAAATAACAACAAGATAGCATTAAACAGCAACATTTATGATAAAGTTGTTTTGTATAACAGAACACATTAAATATCCCAGGAATTTCAGAAAGGTATGAGGTCTCATAGATGCACTTGCAGCCTCTATTATTTGGAGGTCAACGGACTTGGAAAACTATGTTGAAACAGCAAAGAAAACACTAAGGCAAATGAACATGATTAAGACCCTATCTTGGTTTACTTCACTACAAAACCACACCTCTGTACTTGAGAGCCTCATCACATGTGCAGTATGGACCAGGAAGATCACTTTGGAAAAAGAAATTTGAGGGTGTTCTCACGAACTCAACCACCTCTCATTATAGAACTGTAATTGTCTAGCAAACCTTTAGGTCCCATCACCAAGCAGAGACAAAGAGGCTGCTCATTTGCAGACAATGAAAACAAGAACCACCAAATGATTTAAAAACTGGTTCGAGTCAGAGAAGCCACATTCATTCCAGATAAAATAAAATATTCCAAGTAGGATTACCATCCTGTTTTCTCATGAACACAAATTATTTCTCACTTAGAAATTTTCTGGCACAATATAGAGAAACTGTGTGTTTATCTAAGATTTGGAGGTATGCAGCAACCCTTTTCCTGGGAAATCTGACAGCTGTGCAATGACAACGAGCATGTGCAGTTGTGAGGAGAAGATTGACAGCCCTGGACATTCATAACACGTTGAAGATTGTGACTCCATGTGTAGAGCACATTTGCTATTTCTCCAAGAAATGCAGCTGTATGTGCACACTTTGATGGCACAGCCCAGAAATTCCAGTTTCATTCTGCAGGTGAAGGACAGATTACTTCTGTGTGCAGTGACTCAGCAGTGACAGTGCATAACTCTGATTCTAATTTGAATAATTGCATATGGGTCAGAGCAGTTTCATCTAGCTCTACACTTCGTTTCCAAGAGTGACTACCGAGTAAGTTTCCTGAGAAGGTTATAAAGGCTCTCTAGAAGCCCTTCCCAAAATACATTTTGAGTGTCTGCTGATCAGTAATTCACAGACTATCCTAAACAGTTTGATGTGGGTTTGTATTGAATAGTCCTAGGTGTCTTCTTGTTCCGTGAATTTATCAAAATCTTATTTTGAATTCAGGTACATTTTTAGTATCCGCAATGTCCTGGTACAAGTTCTGTTGGTTAATAATGTGATGAGTGAAGACACAGGCCCTTTTGTTTGCCTGGGAACTGGCATCTTCTGGCTTCATTTGTTATCTTCCAGATTTTGGGCTGAAAGAAGCAGTTATTTCCTACTCACCTTATTCAGGCCACTTCTGATTTTACTGTTCTCTATTATATGTTTTGGCAAACAAAACATTAACTTATTTTATTGTTCTTTGTTCTGTAATTACTTCATATCTTTAACCATACTTGTTGCACTTATCCATATCTTTTACAAGACTTCTATATCTGTCTTTAAATGGACACATAACTACAAATACTGCTGAAGATTTAGATATGACATTTATCTGTACAACAAAAAATATTTTATATTCTTGATTCCTTTTGTAGTGATTTCTAGCAATGTTTGTCCTCATTTGGCATTGCTCTACAGTGAATTTTTGTTGCCTAGTCATTACATGGTAGGAAGTTCTTATGTGAGTCTGCAGTCAGCCATAATCTAACACTGACTGATTCAGTGCCATCAGCAAATATTTTCATCCCTTTTTGACACTGTTTTTGGATCCCTTGTGATCAGTGTTGAGCAATGTGGACTTCAGCACAAAGCCATGTGGGACTCCACGTGTGATCTCTTTCTCCTGTGACAGGCAACTAATACTTTACCTCATTTCTTCCCATCTTCTGAACATTTCTTCATGTCGGATTAGTTTCCTCAAGAGCCTCAAGGGAGGCAACTTTTTAAGTGCCTTCTGGAAATCCAGACAGATGGTATCAAACAGATGTGTGCTGCCAACATTTTATTGACATGTCAGAGGACTTTGGTATATAAGTGAAGCACAACTTCTCTTTAGAAAAACCATGGTGACTCTTCCTCATTGTACCATATTTATCCTGATGTCTACCAATTCTGTTGCTTACTATTGTTTCTTCTTCTTTGAATTGGTACAGGATATTAGTTCAGAGTACTGAAGGTCTGCCCTGCAGTCCTGCTTAAAAACTGGCATCAGGACAGTGAGCAATAAGCTTAGCAATGGCTTCTCTGGGCTGTCTCTTAGGGTGGTGAATTAAATGGATATACAATTCATCAGCTGGATCCCTGCCTTTGGAGTACATGTAGGAGACAACCCCAAGATGCTGTGCCTGTGCTCTGGAATGGGCTGAGCAGTCGTGCTGGGATCACTGCATTTGAGAAGCCTCTTAATAAAAATCCTGATGAGTGCTTGCTGTCCTGTGGATCTCCATTTCTGTGAGCAATATAGAAGACAACCATTCATGTTTTGTTTAGAATGAAACAAAGCAAAACCAAAAAACCATTCAAGCAACATGTAGATTTGCGCTTAACCAGAGATCAGGCTTTTCAGGAATGGTGAATTTTGCAGAGCATATTAAAAGGCTGTTTATTTGGTTATACCAGTTTTACAGAATGTGGCTGTCGACTTGACTGGATTTGTATAATGCAAGTAAAGGCTAAAATTAAAAGCAGATTTAAACCATGAGTACAGATAACTTTGTGAGTGTTCCACTTTAGTAGTTGTGTGTGGACCTGAGAATATTTTGGCTTTCTCCATTTTTGTATTTAGTATTCAAAGCATTCAGACATGCTATTACCTACTCATTGACTTCCAGATAGATTATGGAAAAAATTGCAAGTGTTTTACTATGTTAAAGACTCCTTGATTCTTGGTTGTTTGGGAGAAAAATAATGTAATCCATAGAGTTGCTAATGGTTTTTGCAGGTATTTCCAATAAGAGGGCCTGTGTGTATACATAGCAGATTTGATCTATTAAATGTTTGTTAATTATGTATCTTGTTCTGTGAGACTTCCTGGCTGCTTAACAGATATATCCTTCCAACACAATAATTTGTAAAAAGTACTAATGGTGAAGGCAGTATATCTTTCACAGGGCTGTAAATTCAAAAAACATTAGTGGAAGAAATTTGTCTCTTTTTTTTATTTTTACATTTCTAGTGATTATTGCTGCCATAAATTAGAAATACTCAAATGTGTTCTCCATCATGAGTACTTTCAATCTGCTTGATGCTCTCTGTAATGAAAGGCACAACTTTTGTCTTTGTTGCTCTGCTCACATGCTTATGCCATTGTTTCCTTGATATTACTGATTTACATCCTGTTAAATTCTTTGACACAAATGCTTTGAAAATGCTTAGTATATGCTATAATACCTCATGGTGATTTTTATCTTGCTAATTTTGTTCTGAAGTTACATCAGTAATGGAGGGAAAGTCATTCTCCATTTCTAAACACAAAGTTCCTGGACAATACTGTCTGGGGAATTTGTGTTTACAACCATCCAGATGGCAGTGAGTGTGAATTTTGCATTTTGATTGAGATGGTTAATATTGGTGTGAAAACAACAAACCCCCCATGTTTGCAGAAGATTGCCTACTGACTATGAATCCAGTAATGTAGCAGGTAGATAATTTATTCCATGTACAGAAAACATGTTGCACTTAGAAAATATAATTAAATAGAATGGTTTCTGACTCTAACCAAGTAGAGTTTCTTCTCTGATGAGTAGAAGTTGATGCTTTTCGGAAGTACAAATTGGTAGAACAACCAGGAACAATAAAACAGTGAGCAGTTTCAAAGTTAAATAATTAACCAGCAAACATACATACAATCAATACTGCAAGCATGTTATATTAATGCTTAGGTCTTAGCATTTTCAAGAGCACATGCTTGAAAGTTATAGTTTAATATAAATATAACTATAAATAAATATACATGTGTAAAATAGTTCTATGACTCATTTATTCAAGCAATTACTGCATTTTTGTACATAAGAGCTAAGTAAAGGAGGAAAAAGGATAATTTACAATGAGCTAGATATTAATTTTGTTTGATAAGTGATGCTGAAATGTAACAGCTGCATTGTATTTTGCCCTCATTCTTTGTGCAGATTTCCTTTTATCACAACTGAATAATTCTTGTCTTTCTATTTTAGTTCATATTTACAGATTTTATCAGTCTACTCTAGATTGCTATGAAGCTAAGAAGTCCAAAGTCTGTACTATGAAAATGGAACAGTTTTAACTACTGGAAGTAGCGTGCTAGTATTTTTGGTTTTCTGGATTTGTTTGTTTTGCAAGTGGAATTTCTCAGAATTCAGTCACGAGCACAGTATCATTCAATGGTACTATTCATCAGCTTCATTAATGATCAAAATAAGAATATGCTAATGAACTTTTTGGTGGCAGAAGACTAAAGAAGGAAGAAAGGCAGTCCTTGGGGACCTGAGGACTAGGAACAGGATGGAAGTTAGAGTAAAATCCATTGCACTGGAGGGCAGTTCCATTATAGGCCTTGTCACAGAGTTTGTATTTACACCTTCTCATCAGCTTCTAGATGGTGTAAAAATCCTTTCCTCTCAGAGCTTGCACATGAATGAGAACATGTACCATCTCTACTATATGTGATCCTCTTTCTAATAGCAATCACTTAAATTCTACCTCTGCCATCTGAGATATCCTTTGTGTGTCTCCAGGTCAGAACTATGACTCCCGAACCAAGATGTTTGGCTCACAGCCAAGTCTGTCTCAGCTTTTCTCCTTCCACAGCCTCCAAGTTTCTAGGGAAGTTCTCCATTCAGAGGCAGAAAAAACTGTGCATCTTATTTATTTACTTACCCAACCTTCCCAGTGGGCCTGAGGTGACAAAATTGGATCATAGGGACTGTTTTCTCAAGAAAGAGCCTGACTTGAAGGCTAGGTCAGTTGGCTTACTTGCTTCCTGGGTCCTATTCCAATGTCACATAGTCTGTGGCAATGCCAAAACCTTGATTAGCTATTTATGGAAAGTGTTATGAATGGTTTGGGTTGCAAGGGAGCTTAAAAGATCATCCTGTTCCAACCCCCCTGCTATGGACAGGAACACTTTTCAGTAGACCAGGTTGCTCAGAGCTCCATCCATCTTGGCCTGCCCCAGGGATGGGGCATCCACAACTGCTCTGGGCAGCCTGGTTTGGTGTCTCATCATCCTCATAGCAAAGAACTTCCTTCTAATATCTAATCTAAACATACTGTCTTTCAGTTTGAATCCATTTTCCCCCATATCACATCACTGCCTGGGCTTGTGAGAAGTCTTTCTCCATCTTACTTGTAGGCTTCCTTCAGGTACTGAAAGATACAATTAGATCACCCCAAAGCCTTCTCTTCTCCAGATTGGATAAACCCGATTCTCTCAGCCTTTTCTTGTATGAGAGGTTCTCCATCCCTCTAACTGTCTTGGTGGCCCTCTTCTGGACTCATTCCAACAGGTGCTTGTCTTTCTTGTGCTGAGGACCCCAGAGCTGGATGCGGTACTGCAAATGGGAATAATGACAGTCACCCATTAGAGAAGCTTTGGCCATTCCTTGCTGCTGTTCTCAGCCAGCAAGCATAGCTCTGGGAAGTGACATACTGCCCTTGCTTACCAGCAGTGAAGCTCCAACCAAAAAGTTTCCTCCTGTGTTTCCTTATCTTCCTTCAGAACTGCATCTACTCATTGTGTCTTTTAGTCTTCGTCCTCTGCAGATGCAAGCAGATGCAGAGGTTAGGGAAATTTTCCATTAATCTGGAACTTTGCACATACCTAATCCTCCCTATCCATGAAAGATTGAATCATCTTTAAGAATTAATTTGACTCTCCAGCTATGAAGAAGACCCTGTTAGAAATGATGAGCAGTTTATGACATAAGAGTAGAGCAAAAGTGTACCTTTTCTAGTATAGTAGAACAAAGACTATTGTGATGAAGAGATATTTTGTGCTGGAAAGAATATCCTTGAAAAACTGAGGTTGAAAATAAGAAAAACCTCCCAGAGTTATAGCACGAAGGTTCTGGAATAGTATTTTTGTGTGGTGGGTGAGGCAAATAATGTGATTTATTTGGAGATGAAGTTTGACAGTGTTATTAATTGGATTATATTCAAGTCTGCATGTGATGGCAGGAGTTTGGACTTGGTGACTTCTGCAGTTCTAGATTTCACAGTCTGTATTTATTTATTTATTCCTATGATTACATTGTCTTTTAGCTTAAGTAGAACTTCTTTCTCCTTGATTTTTTTTTAATCCACTGATATACTTATAGATCACTCGTATCCCTTTTTAGTCTTCATCTTCAACTCCTTATTATTCTCTGGAAAGAAACTTTCCTTTGCTCTTTTCACACTAATAGGCCCTCTGGAAGTTACTGCAATCTCATTACAGACATACTGGTAGAGTAACACTAATACTCATTTTATTTGAATTTTTCATTTTCTATGTCTTGAAAATTCAAGTTTAAAAATGCGTTTGCAGAGAGAATTGGCTTTCTTACCTCTATTCAAACTGTTTATTTTTAGCTAAATATTACTGAATATGGAAGCAGTCCAGTTTACATCCTGGTTTGATTTCCTGTTTACATGAGCCAGTCTGGTGTCACCATCGTATTTCTGGACCACTCTGGAAGCTTGTGTGCAGCCTTCCTTCCACCTCCAAGGAGAGCTGCCCTACACAATGGAACTATTGTTGTGCTCTCCGATAATGAACGAAATGTGAATATTGTTGGACACAGTATATGCTGGGTTTATGTCACTTTGCTGTAGCGCACAGATGTAACAGCAAACCTTTCACTGAAATGGGAGGAGAAAACTCACATTAGAGGATAAAGTCAGAACTGTACCCATATTTGTTTGAAGTTAATGTATAAACAGATCTGGTCATATATAGGGTGTCTCCCTATAGTATAATTCTTGTGGTCTTGAGGGGGAGGGGTGTCTTTAGTGTTCTTTTTTTTTCCCTTCCCATCTGGTTTTGTTTCCCAAACTATAAAGCAATTTCCCTTAAGAGACTATTAAAAATACTTTTTTTAAATCTACAAAATAGTTGAAAATCTGAACTGGCTGTTATGACTACTAATGTTCATAGCAGCAGGCTTTTCACAAGAGGGACTCTTAGGGAGCTCAGATTCACCAGTCTATCTAAAGCATTAGCAGTCTCTGTCCTTGTTACTATTTTAATACAATTTTCAGAATAAAATAGAATAGTGTGAGCATCCAGAGAATGCTCATGCCAGGTAAAAGAGAAGTGTTTAAAAATTTTGGCTCAGATTCTGTCTAGCAATTTTTTGTTTTATTTTCAGTAAAGATACATTTTAGACAAGTGAATGCTTTAATGTGTACTGATGAATGTAAAACTAGAGACAAACAAGTCAAAGGTTTGTTTAAGGATGATACAAATATTACTATGCTAATGAATAAGAACCCTGAAATGGAACTGGTTAATTCTTTTGTTCTCATGGCTGATTCACAATAACGGAACAAGATAAATTGAGCAAAACTCATTCAGTTTTTAGTAACCTTTTGGATTCATCGATGCAAAATTTCATACTAAGATTTTTTTTTTTTTTTTCCCCAAGGGATACTGCAAACTTCCTTGTTATTCAATTACCCATTTCAAAATCACATTTTGAATGAGTGCCTCCGATTAGAGCATCCAGATTCTTCCCTGGTATCTTTTAAACATGCCAGTTTTTTAAACGATGCTCTTTCTGATAGTTGCAAGCAAAGGTTTGAGAGCACAGATATCTAGCATGGCCTGTGCACAGGCTTACCTTCTGCTGCTGCTATTTCCATTTCAGATGTGCTGGGCTGTGCCCGGGGAATACCCTCGAGGAAAGCTTTGTCACCGGGAGGCAAATGAGGTTCCCGGGAGCAGCCCAGCGCAGTGCTGCAGCTGGCCCGCAGCAGCCTCGCCCCATCACCCTGAGTCAGAGGCACTGCCGAGGCACAAGATAGGGTTCAGAAATGCTGTGTCCAATTTTAATAAGGTCAAAAGATACAGATGGAAAATGGCTCCTGATTTTCCTGATCCACATAGCACAAAGCAGGTCGCCTACTGCTTTAATAGTGACATGTATAAATAACAGTCGTGGGGCCTCTCAGGGATGGTTTTACAGTGATGCTATCGAACAGCAAGTATCAGAAGGGACAACAGCAATTAATCTGAAACCCATATGCTGTTCATTTTAATGCTGTTAAAAACTTGCAGAAAATCTTGATTGTATCCTGAAATTTTTTCCACTCACAAAAAATCAGAGACGTACCTCAGTCAGCAATCTTTAATTAAATGAAATAAAATAAATAAAATAATAAAAAAAAAAGCAGCAGAAACATAATAAGTCTGGACAGTAATTCACAGATATTTTCTGTTTAAAGCGGGTCATGGTAGAAGATTCTGCTGATGATCATAATGCACACTCTTATTTTTGTTTCACTTGCATGCTAGCAATACCTAAAAACCACTTTAAACCTCAATGCTGCTTCAGTAAGTGGTGCAGCAAGAACAAAGTTTCTTCTGTGTACTGGAACTGTGTTTATATTGGGGGGGGGGCTGTATGTTACACTTGGACAGGATTCCAAAATATGCACTGATCATGAAACTCAGTAATTCCAGTGTAAAATATTTGTTACCTGCATAAGAAATGTCACATTTAAAGGGTTTTAGCAATATCACACAATGAATCCCAGAAGAGGGTAAATGAGTAAATAAAAACTAAGCAAGCCAGGTAAAATAAAATTGTAGTAGAAGTATTTTCAGTGGTAATTACAGGAGTCTGTCGTTGCTGAACTGAGAGTAATAGAGGCAAATGTCAAGAAATCCAGCAGTCACATGGCACTTAATGAATATGAATGGAACATGTTATACAGACACTGATCAGATTTTTATGACTCATTTAAAATGAGATTAGTTTCAGGTTTAAATCAGAAATTCAATTTATTTATAGTATACAAAGGATACTATGTATCTTACTCAGATCTATTGTCCACAGGGCCTTTTTTTTTCAAAATTAGTATTTTGAGACTTCATGGGGGTTGCTGTCTTTTAGTTTGTTACTTATAATCTAAGTGGTTAAAATGTAGCTGAAGATCAGCCACAGAACTTGATACATTTTTTTTTTCTCTTCAGAAACAAAAGTGACTAAATACTGAAATGTTTTGAGGATAAGAGTATACAAAAAAGTATGTGATCCTGATATTCCTGAATGTTTCATTTAACTATTTTCAACCAGCATGAAACATTTTGACATTTGTGGAAAGACACATTGCATTTCAGTTTGTCAGATCAAAGACAAATGTTTCGCTTGGACTTAGTTTTTATGTGTACCCTTGAGCTGTTCAACAGCTTCCTGGCATTTATACTCCATGCTCCAGTTCTTTCATGTGCTGAGTCCCTAACCCAAGTTGTGCTGACTTCAATGGTAAAGACATTTCTGTATCTGTAAGTATAACAGTGCATTGTTTTTTGTCAGAAAGCAGAAAAACATTGGCAAAATTGTTTCCTGTGGAAAATGTAACTTTTACAGAAACAGCATTTTCCATTGAAACACCACATTTTTAGAAAACCTCCAACTAACTGCACTTAAAGTATATTTCAGGATTGCTATTATGAAATCTATAAATGCTAAAATCTATTTTTTCTAAATAATTTTGATCACAAAAACCTTTTAGACATCTAGTAGAGATAAAATTAATTGAGCTTTTATGTATAGGATATATTGATCATAATTTTATTATAAATTCAGTATTACATTATTAATTATACAACACCATAAAGTGTTATGGTGCATTATGGTTCTTTTGCATTACTCCAAATAGTGAAAGTCTATGAGTCTGCAGATTATTGCAAAGGGGAGAAGAAACTGATGACAAAGTGAGCAATCATTGTCATGTAGTCACATGAAATTACAAGGAATACACAAGGTCTTGTTTTGCTGGACAAAGGAGGAATTAATACTGTAGGAGGTGATGCCCTTACTCAGAGCTGTAGGGTTCTTTCACCCTTCCCTCCCATCCCAGTTCTTTGATTTCTTTCTGAAACACACTTTTGGGTAGATATGCGCTGGGTTTTGAACACAGCTCCAAGCCACAGAGACATTGAAGCTAAACAGCTTTCATGTGAGCCTGTGCTCCATCTCAGCTTGAGGGAAACCTCTAAAGGTTGGTAAACTAGGATGTGTGGTAGTCCCACCCATTGACTGGGCAGCACCACAGTATGCAGGCCAGGAAGCACATTTACCAATTTACACCATGTTTACCTTGTGGGAACAGGAGAAGCCACCTTGGAACAGAAAAAGTTGTCTGTCTTCCTTCCCAGCAGCAGCTGGAGTAGTGCACAGCAAGGAAAAATGAGATTATAGCAGAGAAGCTATAGGTGATTTACTTGTTTTCCTTCAAAGACTGTAGTTGTATGGATTGTTAAGACAAAACTAGAATGTTCTTCTAGAGATTTGGGTTGAAACTTCCTGTTCTCTCTATAGGGTGAGTAATTTGCGCTGTGTGTCTGTTTTTCCATCCCTCTCCTACATCTACACAAATACACACTCATGCACACATGCTGCATTGGTCAGATGTCTGGGGTTAACCAGATAGCATAAGCCTCAGATCAAAACTGAGTTAAAATGCTGGTTTTGCTGCTGAGGCTTTAGGTGTCTGTTCATAGCACAGACATGAGACAACCTCACACAGCATTTGCAGGGCTGCAATTGACAGCAATCTGCAATTGCAGATAAAACTGGTGCTGTTTGGTCTGCAGCTCTCACAAAAACAGGTACACATGCACAGGCAGAAAATGCCAGGCACAGTTCTCCACACTATTCCTAATTTCTTTGTTTCATATGTACCTTTGTTTTGGCTAGTGACACAAGCCTCGTCTGGGGGCTTTTTTTGTCTTCTGAGACCGTATAACCTTCTTATCAGTTAAACCAAATGAAAGGCCACAGTTACACTTGCTGGTTTACAACTGCTTATTATAGTTCAGTTGCAGATTGTGAATGAGGCCAGACTGACAACTGTGTCATTTCCATGTCAGGCAATAATGATAGGAGATTCATCATGATCTTTCTTTTCCTCCTCTATAACTTGGTTGTGTGAATAAATGAATAAACCCATATAACATTCAAGACTTCATTAATTGGTTCTGTAGTCTCAAGAATCACTTTTTTTAAGTTACCTGCCATCTGGCACTGGGACCAGGTTTGCCAGGACAACTGCTGAGCAAACAGCAACCTTCCTAAGCAGATGGAAATCCAGCAAGGTGACACAAAAAAACTATCTGATGATCCAATACCCAGCTATCCTTGTGGTCTTTGGTCTCTCTCTAATTTCTGTCTTTCCCTTTAAAGCTGCCTTTTGGTATTGTAGAAAAGGAGGTTTGGAGAAGGAAAAGGAGAAGGAAGAGAGTAATTAAAGCAAGAAAAGCACTTGTGGCTCTTTGGGGCCAATTGATTAGCTTGCTATGGAAACTGCTGCAAAGGACATGGAGAGGAGACTGAGCTTTGAGAGCTGATGTGTTTGTGTGGAGTGCTCAGGCCTCACTAAACCTCAGCACAGAACTGATGCCCTTTCCCAGCTCCTTCATGTGTCCTTATGTCTCCTGTATATTAGCTGATGAACATTAACAGCTAAAAACCCCAACCCCTTAATAAGATGCTGAAGTCTGCAGCAGGTCATGTGAAAATGCTAAGCCTCTCAATTTTCCAGCCTACCCCTCTGCCAGAGATGGCTGTGTCTGTAGCAGATGCAGAAAGAAATGTGTGTCCTTGCAGCAGCAGCTACTGTTCAGGCTCCTGTGCCATATCTCAAAACTTGCCTCCACTAGGAAGATGCTGAGTTGGGCTGAGGGTGGTAATGCACCATTGTACTAAGTGGAAGTGGTATTCTTTGGCAACCTTCTAAAACAGCAATATCTTACACCAACACAGGAAGACCAAGCTTTTTGTAGATTTCTTTATAGGTAACAAAGCCAGATTAATGGAATGATCAGAGAAGAAAACACAGTGATTTTCTATGAACTTACTGCAGTTACTGAGTTCCCTGAGCTGGTTCCATGTCCTGTCCGACAGGGGTTGTGTTGGTGTGACTGCAAGCGCCACACGCTTTTCTATATAACATTAAGAATGAAATAGCACATTGCCCAAACCTCCAACACCACGTAAGGGACAGACTTTAGGCTGTGTTTAAACTAGGAAGGTGCGGAGTGCCTGAGCCCTCTCCCCGCGGTGCCGAGGGGTGCGGGACCCGGAGCCCGCGGACACCTGCCGGCGGCACTTCCATGATTCAACTTCGCCTGCGGAAAGCATTATTAATTAGATCTCTCTATCTATCTGCACACACATACACACACATATATATACACACACACACTTCATAAGGAATGTACGCTTACATATATATATATAATTTATGTATAGACACACACACATATTTAGGTATTTAATATACATACATACATACAAATACACCAGGAGCGGTGCCCGGTGTCCGCGGCGGTCCCCGTCCCCTGCCCCGTCCCGCCCCGCCATCTTCCCGCTGCCCGGCGCCCACCGCCTTGGCGGCTCGGCACCGCGGCCGCAGAGACCCCTCGGCTCTTGCCAGAGCTGCGGGCTTCCCACCGGGGCGGGACCCTTCTGATCCGGGCGTTTCAGTAGGATGCTGGTGAACCCCCAGCCCCGAGACGCGGCGCTGTCGCGACTACATATCCCGACATGCCGCTGCCTGGCGGCGCGGCGCCGCAGGCACCCACCGCCGCCCATTGTGCTCCAGCCACGGGAAACCGCGCTCCGCTCCCCTCAGCCTCCCCCCCGCGCGTCAAGTGGTCCCTTCCAGCGCTCCATGAGGCGCCCTTAGGGCGATCACATCCACGGGAAACGGGAAGGGGGGGGGCAGAGCGGAGCGGGCGAGGCGCGGAGCCCAGCGAGCGCTCCCTCGAAGCCCGGCCGGCCAGTGATTGGCGTACGCGGCCGCCAATAGGGCGAGGCGGCGGTGGGGAGAGCCAATGGGTGCGGAGCGCTGAGGGGGCGGGGCGGGGCGTGCTCCGCGCGTGCGCGGCGGGAGGAGGCGGGGCCGTGTCGTGTCCGTGTCTGCTGCTCCAGGGAGGGTCGGGCGGAGGGAGGGGAGGATGGAGCGGGCGGCCGGGCGGCCGTGAGCGGGGCGGGAGCGGAGCCGGAGCGGAGCCAGCAGGCCGCGGGCAGCCTCGGGCAGGCGAGAGCCAGGGAAGGGAAGGAAGGCAGCCGGGTGACGGGGTCGTGCGGCGGAGGGGGCTCCGGGCGGAGAGCGGGCGGGCGGCCGGGACTCCCGCTCCGCAGGGCGGCCGGCAGGGCAGGATGAGCCAGGAGGAGATCCTGAGGAAATTCATTAAGCGAGTCCAGGCCATGAAGGACACGGACCACAATGGAGAGGACAACTTCGCCAGCGACTTCATGGTGAGGAGCGGCGGGGCGGGCGGGGCTCCTGCCGCCCCCCGGGGCGGGGGGGTGACCCGCAGCCCCTTCCCCATCCCCCCGCCAGCGACGGGATGTCGGGGCGGGCGGGCGTCGCATCCCTGGGGGTGACCTGCTATTGTGTGCCCGGGGGCTCGGCCGGCTCCCTGCGCCCACCACCACTTCGGAGCTCGGCGGGGGGAGGGAGAGTGTCCGCCTGGATTCAGCCTCCTTCCTGTCTCCCAGCCCCGGGAGATTTGTCACCGCGGCCCCGGCCCTTCCCCGCTCCTGGGGAGGTGGTGGTCATCGGCTCTTGCAAAATTAGCCGGGAGGCTCCTCGTCCACCCGCCCCGCTGCTTCCCTGAGCGCATAAAGGGGACAGAGGCAGGCGGGGGGGCTGCGAGCGCTTCCTCGCCCTTGCAGCCCCTTTTCTGCAGGGTTGCCGTCAATGATGTCAGCTGGGGATAATCAGGCACTCCTTCCCCTTTTATCTGCCCCTCTTGCTGCCTGCTTGAGATTTCTCTTCTTTCCGAGGAGATGCGTTAAATGTATTGATAGTCCTTGGAGGAATATTCATCTTCCCTTCGCTAACATCTCCCATCCCCCATCGCAGCCCTGCCTGTATCCCTCGTCCTTTCTTCCTTCCAGATCAGTTCACCGTCAGCCTTTGGTTAGCGTGTGCGCTCGGGGAAAAATTTTATTGGAGAATTAGTGCTTTTCCTGGTTTATTTCAGCTGTGTAATCGCACTGTTACAATTTCTAGGGAGTTTTATCTTTTAAACTGGTCGTCTGAGCTGTGAACAATAATTTTGATTGGGCAGATGTTGCTGGCGCTTTTCAATATCATTTAAATACTTGACCCACAGACGAGCTGAAGCAGAGCGGGTCAGTGCCCTCCGTATCTGTCTTTGTAGCTCGTTTTATTATGCGTCTCTCTTTGGGATTAAAAGCACATCGTTAGCTCTTTAAGCTGTCAGTCTGTGCTAGTGGTCTGGGGAAAAAAAAAAAAAAAAAATCTCTCAATGTAAGCGTAGCATCGGAGATTGTCCGAGCTGTGGGGAGGAGGCCGCGGATGTTGCGCAAGGCGGAGGGGCGTTGGGGGCGCTGGCAGGTCCAGGGCTGGAAGAGGAAGTGGACTTTGGGAAGTAACGAGTTCAGCCAGGGTGGGGAGGCAGCCCGTGGGAAATCGGCCACGCTCTTTGGGCAGGATTTTGCAAATAGTAAAAGTATGCCGCTGAAACATCTGAGCGTGTGGGAAAGGAAGAGAGAAATGTGTGGAAATGAAGAACGGCGTTGGAGCGATAGGACCTTTCTAGATCTTCGCATGAGAGCTTAAAGGTTACAGAGTTTGACAGAAGCTTTTCGTTAAGTCATAGTTCTAGTAATATAATTGCTATTTAACACGAATTGACATCTTGCCTTGTACAAATGAGTCTGTCTCGTTCATGTAAATTATATATACTTTACAGGAAGTCTGGCCCAGATTAGTGCAAAATGTGGGATATTTTTAATAATCTGTTTTAAGTACTTTGTTCCAGATCTCCTAATCCGCCTCTACCATTTCATATCTGATAATTATCCTGATGTTTTGGCTTTGTTGTAGCAAAATGATATGCATTACACATTTTTATCATCCTTTCTTAAAGCAGTGGCACCTCTGTATTGAAAAATAGCTTTTGTCTCAATCTCTCTATTTGACAGCATGTTGTTTCTGTAGCTTTTAACGGTGTAGACAGTGAGTTTTCCCATTGCTTTCCTGTAGCAGCAAGAAAAGAGAATATGGGAAAAATGGGAAAATAGGATTATAGGAACTAATGGGCAAGACGTTTCAGGAAAAAGATATATTACTGCAAAGAGTCTTAAATGTTTTGGGGAGAATTGCGTTGAAAATTTCCTTTGTCCTCTTAACACTGTATTTCAAACTTTCATACTTGGTTTTTATATTAGAAATTAAAGGAAAACCAGGAAATTAGGATGTTGAGCTCTAATATTCACCTTCATGTAGTAAAATAGAAGTAGTGTGATGATAAGAATCATAATTGCTGATTTTTGATTTTATTTTCATTATGAATGTATTGGGGTATTTTGGGATTTTTGGGGTATGTGTTTTGGGGTGTCTTTGTTCTTAGGTCCTCCTTGAAATGATAGAAAAGGAAGAAGGGAAGAGAGGTAAAGGGGATAGAAGTCTCAGTATTCTATTCAGTTAAAGAATTCGTAGATATTTTTTGAGGGAGGAAGTAGTGTTTTCTCATTTAAGCACAGGATGTTCTGTTTAATAGTGGCAAGTTTGTGGAATAGGATTGCTGTTACTCATTGCTTCATTTCCAAGTCAAAATGGAATCTGAAATATGAATGGAATAGTGGGTGAGTGCAAATGAAGACAATTCTTTACCTTTAGGTCTTTGTTACCTTTGAATGTGCTGAGTAATAGACCTAGAGAGTTATACGTAGACCTGAGTGAATGAACTAAAAGTACGTGCTGGATGCCCAGCAGTGCTGGAGGAGAGGGTAGAGAAGCTAGAGGTGTGCACAGGTAGCTGATAAGCCTGGCTGATTGCTACTGAAAGTCCAGAGTGTAGATGACTAAGGCTGCAGTTTAATAATGCCATTGACATACCTGGAAACAACTTCCTCTTGGAAGGTGGAAAGTTGATTATTACCCACTCCACCACTGCCTCCCCCCGATAACAAGAGAAACTCTATGGTCTGGGCACCCCTAGCAAGTTTGTTACTGGAAATCAAAATATTTAATTAATTTGCACTAGGAAGTAAGCAAGACTTATTAGTAGATCACTTCAGTACTCTGGGCGTGCACAGTTAGGATTAAATGAAGTGGATAGTTTGAAAACAGGACAGACGTGTCTGTAAGCCTTGCCAGTAATCTTGTATATGTGGATATGGGGCAAGTAGGCTTTTTCCTAAAATAATATAGGTTAGGATGTTGCTACTATGGTTGCAGTACATCCAGGAGTATACTTTTTCCTGGATTTTTGCTGACATTGCTATTTGGTAGAAGGAAATAAGTATAGATTACTTCTTGGTGTTTCATGCTATATGAATACAACCAGTGTGGTCTAGTTTCTGATTTTTTTGTAATGGACCTGTGTCTTACATCAAACAAGAAGTGGAAGTCAGAGTTCCATATGGAGGAAAAGAAAACAGCTGTTCTAGAATTAGAAATAACTTGATAAATATTATTTGCTGATTTCTATTTAAATTTTAATTTACCCACTATTAACGCATTTTTGTTTTCTTACATTAGAGTCATGACAAAAGCATTCTGACACTCTCATTTCTCTTGTTTGATGTAGGTTGCCATTGTTATAGGAGAACTGAAATATGAATGGTGTGAAGCTTTACCTTCAAAAATCGGATGTTTCAATTGTTTTGTAGTATATGACAGTCTTGTTTCATCTTTTGAGATATATATCTGGCTAATCTGTTGTCAGGGAACACTGTGTATGGCTGAGAATGGGTTTTTTGTTGTGATGGATCCTGTGTAGGGGACCCTCAGCTGCTGTTTGGAGGTAGTGGTGTCAAAATAATCTTGTCTTAGATCATCAGTCTAAATAATAATGATTTTTTTAACAACTTCATTACACCTAGTCACAGATCTCTTTATTTCTTTCATTCAAGAGGGCACAGGTAATTAACTCAACTGAATATTGTGTGTCTGTGTCTGTTCCATCTGTCCAAGCTGAAACTTTTAGGTTTGGAAACAGTGAAGTACTCAAGGTGCTGTTTTCTGACATATGAAAGGGAATTTGAATGGTTTGAAACAGGTAAAGGGCTAGTTTCTATGCTTTTTACCTCTAGTTGGTTTTGGGTTTGACATATATCTCAGCACTTCTAACTGCTTTTGTGAAAGTGCTATTTTAAAAAATGGGAGATGGAATGTTCTTGACTTGTAAGGATAAAACATAGCTGATCATAGGAAGTGCTACACCAGATGTTCTAAAACTTGCTTCATGCATTTTTTGAGGCTTTTGTCTTTGTTTTGTGTCTTGGTGATTTTTTTTTTTTCAGGAAAAGGCACAATTTCTAAAGTGCCTAAAGGCTGCTTAAAATGAATGAACAGTCTACACCATGCTGAATCACTGATTGAAACTACTAAGATACATAGTGAAAGTCCATATACTGGTGCCAGTCATGGCATAGATTTTGTTCTGGTTCTGGAACAGCATTAGGGATACCAGAAATACCTATTCAGCTGTAGCACTTCAGAAATGCCCCTCTTGAGAGCTTGTCTGTGTATTAATGTACATTTGCATAAGCCTTTCTGATTCGAATACTGTTAGTGCACCTCTTGAGTGTCTGTGAAGATATCTTTCAAATTTATAAGGCAGGCATATAATCTGGAAACTTATAAAATATTTTTCTTTAATGAGCTTTTTGCTTATAATATATTGTTAGAAATACTAATGCTTTGTCATATGTGTTATAAAATGCATGCTGTCTTTTCAAGAGATATTATTTGTATCTGTAAAGGTTAAACTGGAAAAAACACTTCGGTAGAATAAAGTAGATGGTAAATTGTTTCCTGAAACTTCAAATGTGAGATTTAAGTGGTGTAAGCAGAGGTTTGCATGGAATTCTTGTAAATTGGGTTCTTTTGAAAAAATACCAACAGTTTGGAGCACTTATTTTCCCTAAAGTGTGACAGAAGGAGTAATTGCCTTGGAGAAAATGACCCGTGAGTGTGTTGTACAGCTGATCAGTCATAAGAAACTCTGCTCTTAGCAATGAGTTAATAGGCCATAGGCAACTGTCACTTTAGATATGCCTTGTGCATTTTTATCATTTCAGGGTTAAATGATGGATCTGTTAGTAGTCACCTTTCATATTATGCTTAAATTTGCTTGTAAATGTATTTTTAAAGTTTGGTTTCCATTAATTGTATTTCAGCTAGATGCTGTTAATTTGTATGTGGGGGGCACAGTCCAGCACATTACTTCATTGTATATGGTTATGGTCATTGAGGCCATTCATAAAGCCTCTTTTGCATGGAACAAATCTGGTCAGAAAATGTGACTGAGTAGCCCAAACTTTAGAGGCTTCTGAAATTTTGTGAAATATTGTTCATTCAATGTTACACGAAAATACAATTTTACATGAACAATAATTCAGTTTAAATGTTCAGCTTCGTTGTCCCCTTCTGAGGCAATGAGTGCTGTTTCTGTTGCCTCAAAGATGCCATTCTGAATTTTCACAGGGGCCGTTGAATACAGCCACAAAGCTGCTGTAGTGACCCTGGGGTATAAGAACTTGCAAACTCTGCCTAAAATTGCTGTTCTTTCAGCACATGAAACTAAACCAAGTCAGTTAGGCAATGCTCTGGGTTGTGTCAAATAGCTTGTGAGGTAATAAGTTCTGTTTGCTCATATTCCAAAGACAGCAGTGTGTAAGTTCTACTGTTCTCATGGAATAAAGGGTTATGTATGGATTTTGCAAAATATTAAAGTATTGTTCAGGTGGAACAAATGGTAATGTTGACCTTGCACCTCATGGCATACTACATGTACTCTAAATAATTTAAATAGCACGTCAAATACATACTTTGTTTTCATTCTTACCTCAATTCTCCAGCACCTTTTGCTGCACTTAGTTATATATATACCTAGATAAATACATCTCAGTAGATATCTATATATGGGTATGTCTCATGTGACCATAGTTCATCAATCTTAGACCTTAATCTGTAGTTCTGTAGCTCCATGTACATGCTTATATATTTGTATATGCATGGTTGTATGTCTGTGTACTACTCTGCATATGTATTGCTGAGCTATAGTATGAATTTCTTGGTTTGGATTGCATGTAATTTACTTAAAAATTGAAGTAGAACTAGGTTGTTTTTTCCTGATGCTATTATAGCTAAATATAAGTTATCAGCTCTGTGAGCAGGGGAAGGTTAAGCAGATATTCAGATTATCTAATGTGTATACGTTTGTTGATCATGAATGCAACAAAAATCTGAGGCTTCTATATTAATCTCTTAATGCCACTGGTTTGTAATAAACAGAAATTAATCTTCTTCACTGTTACTATTTAAGATTTGTGGATTTTCCATATTATACTGCTAGAGTTTGACTACAAAGGACTTTTTGGCATAGGGAAAATAGTAATACATTTCTATCTGCTGGGAAAACGTGGAACCATAGGAGTACCTTGGGTATGCATTTCTAGAACTGAAATCAGATGGTAGATGATTTGGTTTTTTCTTGGTCTTATAAAACAGCCTTCATTTAGGGAGAGGCATCAGTGTTAAAGGTCAGATAAGGAACTGAGTAAAGCACAAGTGAATTAGGTCGAGCAGGAGCTCTTTGTGCCATTAGGAAGTGCAGCGTTTGCATCCTGGTGTTTTCCCCAAGCTGTTCTACTCCACAATTGCTATGGTTATGCCAGCACAGGCTTGGATAACTCAGCTGTGTGTGTTTGCCCTAAATGAAGCATGGACATGCATTTCTATTTCTTTTAACTAGCATGTGAATGTTGCAGAGAGATAGAGCTCGTTGTTCCTGCTTCATCTGACAAAAACCCTTGCTAATATAAACTTAACTCATGCATTATTTGCTGAAATTTGAGCAATCAAAATGTGCTTATGAAAGAAAAGCACTCTGATGTGGCTGTGGAGTTTTGGATCCAGAAGCTGGAGCCCCAGAGAGTGGCTGTGTCTGGAGTCCCTCTGCATCTTCAAGAAAGCAGATTGTGTTCAGAGCCAATCTCGATGAGACAATATGAATGCAAAGCTAGTCCCTTTACCAAGGAAGCTGAGAGTGCAACAAGGTAAAGAAAGAGTTGTAAGAGCAGAAGAGCACAGTCAGGTCTGTCAGGCTTTAGGACTGTCATTCTGGGTTGGAAACTGTTGTTTTAAAGTATCTCTGAATCCTGGTGTCAGGATGTTTCAGTCACTGAGGTTTGCATAGGAAAGTTACTGCTTCTGTCCCTGAGGGCCTTGTTCTAGCTACCCTTTTGTCATCAGCTTTCGAATGAATAAATTCTTACACAGCTAAAAAGATCAAGTAGAGAAAAATGTTTCCCAAAAGGTACCAGATAAATAGAGGTATAAATGGATGACCTACTTTAGTTGACCTAATTTTTACTCCTATCTGTCCTTCTACAAGCCAATACTTTTAATTTCTTTAAAAGGAATTTTATTGGTGTTAATTTATGGGAAGACTTAAAGGCAATATTGTCCTAATGGAAGTGTCTTGTGGAAATAAAACCTAGAAGAATTGAATTATCAGCTCTAAAAAGTAGCAAGGCAGTTACTTCAATGGGGGGAAATATCTGGCTATTACGAGATGACTGAAGCTATGAATGATGTTGCCTCATGGACTACACATATCATTAGGAACAAAAGCAAACAAAGAAACCTGTTTCATTCATTCAGAATTCTGGAAGGAAGCATCAATAGTTTTGAAGGAAATCCTACCATAATGCTTCTGACAGTTAATTTTCTATATTAATTTTACTTCTGAGCTCCCTTAGTTCTGCAGAAAGAATTGAATTGCCTAATGCTAGGAATGTGCCAAGGGCAACTGCATGAGTAGACTGAAAGTTTTAAGTGCTGTATGGATTGGTTGGACTGTTCTATTTTTAATTTGCTGTGATTTGGAGAAATCTTAACACAGTTGTTGTTAAGGTTTTCCACATAATTTGTGTTCCTTCCTTTTTGGCAGAAGGGCTGTACACTTCATGTTTTACATGTTGAAGAGCAGGCCTTGATTCCTAAACATTACTGAAATTTAGTAGTTTTAATTGCCTGATCTTTGCTATGATTTTGGTATCTAAAGTCATGGGTTGGAAAGCACCAGTCTCTAAGGGGAAGTTAGCTTAGTTAAAACCATATTGATTTAAAGAATGTATGTACTACTTTAATCTCTTTCATTTAGTTATGACACTGAACTTGTCATTTTTAAACAAACTTTTTTACATTAACTTCCTTTTTATGCAGTCTTGTAAGGTGTAGCTGGGTTTATTTTTCTAAGGTCAGGGTACAGTGGTGTCCTCTTGAACAATTTTATGTCTTGCTGCATTTGTCCTGCTGTCTTGTCACTCTTGATGCCTCATGTGGATGACATCTGCTTTTTGTTTTTTTTTCTGAAAACACGCAGATGTTTTGTGATCATGGGAAGAACAGCTTCTATGTGGGCCAGTGGGAGCGTGGGGTTTTTGGGGGTCTGGAGAGGTGAATGACCAACTTTCACCTGTGCAGCTGGGCTGCAGTGGGAACAAGGGGCCAAGGTTTGTTCCTCTGGGCAGCTAATACAGTCAAAGAGAGGCTGAAAGGAATGTGGCACATGAGTGATGTCTTATGTTCCTGCTTTTGTTGAGGTTGGGCAGTCAGCACCCCTGCTATTGTTGCTGTCCTTGCTATCTTTCTTATTTGCTTTAGGGTCAATATCATGGATGAGAAATTAATTTCTTGTGCTGAGCTAGACTAATTCTAGGTTCTGGTTCCTGCACATTTTCCCTGAACTTTCTGGCATGATTTCCAGCGACTAGTCACAACTGAGAGTCTCAGGGGCCTGTTCCAGAATTTTCGTATTGTTTTCCATTGTTGATCACATTTTTAAATAAATTTTGTCTTCCATTATAATAGTATGGCCTTATTTTCCTGGTAGTTCTTGGAGGACTCAGCTATCTTTGAACAACTGGGTTCCAAACTGAAAGGATGTTTCATGGGTTTCCTGTCCAAGTGTTCAGAGGACTTGTCAGTGTAGATTATGCATCCTGTTTAAATGACTGATTGCTGTGGGAACTGCACTGCTCTTGAGAAGCCTGAATAGTGTTCTACTCTGTCCTAAATGTTTCGTTTCTTATTTGACTGTTTGACTCTGTAATGCATAATCCTCTGATGGAACAGTGTCTTTTTTTTCCTCAGGTGTATGGGTAGCATGTGGTACTTGGGTATAATTTCCTACTCAGACAAATGGTCTTACTGAATTAGTTGTCCAGTTGTTTCACTGCACAAAACTGAGAGATCAATTAATATAAAAAGCACAATGGACAGAGAGGTACAAGTGATAGGAATTGTGCACTGCTCTTAGACTGTGGATAGGCTGGGTTGGAAGTTGATGACTGGCTGCTCTGTGAGTGAGTATGGAGATGTCTCATAGGTAAATGTATCATGTCCTGCATATTTACAGTGCACAGCTCTTTTTTTACTGTTCTTACACATGTAGAAAAGAAATCTTAATTCTTCCTTTGTTTTCTACTTGAATCTTTACCTTCATGCATGGGAAGCAGGATTACAACTGGAATGCTTTCATTATTACTTACTCCCTCGTGTATATTCTGATAATTTTAGCAAACAGGTAATTGTTAATTGAAATGAATACAGTTGTCCACTAGGAATACTCAGGGGAAACATTTAGCTCAAAATAAAGCTGGAAAAAGAAATGCTGTTCTGGAGAGAAGGGCATATGTAGATTAGTTGAACTGCTTCAAGGAACTGATGATTCCTGCAGAGTTGAATTAATTATGAATTGCCTATAGGGCAGCACCCCTATTGCACAAACTGCTAAAGGAAGGAAATAATCTCTTAGATACTGTGAATGTCCCCAGATAGCTCTGAGTATTCAACAGTTACTTCTAAGATTTCAATTTTAGTAGTTTAGGTGGTTACATAAATCTGTGTGGATTTTTATTAAGACCAAATTAGACTGTGAAATTAATTTTAACTCATTTTCTTTGAGGTTGCATAAACAGAACTGTGATGTTAATGGACATATAGGGAACTATATGCAAATGTTAACTGAGAAAAATTACTGCTTTTAGGCAGGTAGAAAGGACTTGGAAAGTATTGCAGGCACACATTGAAATTTACTTTAGTAAAGAAATATGGTATTTTATAAGTGCCTTATTTTTCAGTTATTTCTACTTCATGTAGACTAGGCCCAGAAGGGAGAAATATACATTGTTTCCTTTCATAGCTCTTTGCTACAGACTTGCATTAAGTGCTACACAGGCACTTAAAGCTTTGGACATGGGTCATGCTTTTCAAACTGAATGCTCTGAAATAAGTTGTTATTAAGCTGCAGGTTAAGCCCTATCACAACCTTTTATATTTTCCTTATAAACAGAAGAACTTTTCCAGAGGCTGTTCCTCAGAACTGCTGTGGAAATTGCCCTGACAGTCTCTACTAACACTGCTGTAGTTGCTTCTTCAATTGGTGCCATCTATTTTCTTAGTGTTTTCACTAAGATGATGAAATGTGAGCTTTCATTTCTTTTTCCTTTTGTGGTGAAAATGCAGCTTGCAAATTGTCTGAGATGCCAACTTCCTATTTTTGTTGTTCTGAAAAGAGCAGGTGGAACTGTGACAGAGAAGCCTAGTTGTATTTTTTACAAATTACAGAAATCTATAGCCTGTTCATAAATTATTTCAAGTGAGAGACCAATAAGACTGAAAAAATGTGTGCATCCCAAAGTCAGCAAGCTGTTGCCATAAATCAGTGTGATTTCCTAAAAGGAAAGAATATTTCTTTCTAAAATACTAGCTAATTCCATAACTTATTCTAATGTGGAATAGCCTGAATGTGAGCTTGTATTTGGTACCTTATACATGATTAAACACTATAGTACTTTGGGTGCAGAGCTATAGCAACATGTCTTTCTGGCACGGCAATTAAAAAAGCATTAGCACTGTTTAAATTGGTGATCGTGTGAAAATGAAGCCAGCATCCTGTTTCTCCAGCCTTACAGCATACGTAATGGGCTTCCCTTCCTGTATTGATAGAAAAAATATCCCCTGTCTGGTACAGTAAGACGGTATGATTGTCCAGTGGAAGTATGTGGATATAAAAATCTCAGTGATGATGTCTTTAGCTCTTCTGGAGAAAGGAAACTTCCAGATATATTAAGTGTACATGAGATCAGGATATGTTTAGGAGGTAGAAACGGAGCAATGAAGTAACAAGGGAATTCAGTGAAGGGATATAAGTAGGTAAAGAATTGATATATTTCTAGAGACAGTGCCCTTTGAACTAAAAATGACTGTGATTTTTTGCTAGGTAGGTGATCTTATAGGGCACGTCAGGGAGACACTGGAATTGTCTTTTGTAAATTAATGCAAAAATTAGATTCTTCTATTCTTTGAGTGCCATGTGGTTTATTTTTTATTGGGCTCTTGCGTTACTTACTGCTTTAACACCCCCAGAATTGATGCTGAAGTCAGGAGTTTCCCAAATTGTGTATGATGGTATAGATAGAATAGTTTGCATGGAACACCTGAATAAGATAAATGGTAAGAAAGCAGACAATATTTACTTATTATCTTGGTGGGTCTTTTTCCCCCTCCTTCCCTTGCTGACAGATTCTTTTTAGTGTGATCCTGGAATCTGGTGTTTATTGGTAACAGCTGAGAGGGTGGAATGTTGTTCTTATGGGAATGTGTCTGTATTGGTTTTGCATAGTCTGATTTTGGTAGTGGATGGGGGCTACAGGAATGGCTTCTTTGAGAAGCCACCAGAAGCTTCCCCAACATCCAACAGAGCCAATGCCAGTGGCTCCAACAGGGATCCATTGCTGGTGAGGCCAAGACCATCAGTGATGGTGGCAGCACCTCTGGGATAACACGTTTAAGAAGAAAACCCAAGAAAGTTATTGTGCAGAAGTAAATGTGGCCAGAGAAGAGCAGAGTGAGAATATCTGAGAAAAACAGCCTTAGAGGCACCCAGGTCAGGGTTTAAAATAGCTTAGCCACACGTTTTATTGACCTTGCTGTCCTCTTAAGAGAAAGTTACGTTTATAAATGTTCCCTGGCTCTGATAGTCACTGTTTTTTTAATGGCTTGGACAATAAGATTTTACCAGACTGGTTTAAATGGTCCTTGTAAGAATCTTCATGCAGTGTCCCTTATGAATTTTCCTGTTATATTTTGTTCATTTCACCAGGGATAATATTTCAGGGTTTGTATTGGACCAGGTAATATTGCTTGTGGATCTCTTTCCTCAAAAGAGCCACTGTAGTGTTGAGCTGTTGTCTAAGCTTGGTTATTACAGAGATTCATGGAGACCAAAGCCTAATTTGAGTGTTCAGAAATAAATATTGAGTCCTGACAGCTAGAAGAAATGCAGTCAGTATTCAGAGGGAATAGCAGTGAGGCTTGCTCTGGGGCCAGGATGCAATCTTCTAGTAAGTGGTGTACTTGAGTGTGCTCACATCCTGTGCTATTCACCATAATGCATCCATAAGAAGCACTTGCATTCTGATAAGACATTGTGATACTTCACCACTCCTGTGAATTAATTTGTTCTGGCTGTAGATATGTGTTTCTGTATTTTGCATTTTAAAGCCAGGACTTAGCAATCCTGTATGTCTCATCCTATTACTTGTCATGCAGTTACTGTCTCTTTTGAACAAATGTGTATTCCTGTCTGGGCTTATTAGCATTAATAGCTGTTCTGGTTGCCCAGTGGAATACTGATGCACAATGCTAGAAACTGGGAATGAGAAGAAGGTAGCCTTTAAGGGAAGTCACAATGGAAGGATTAAAGAGGACATTGCTTTAGAAAAATGCTAGTGTCCTTTAAAGTTAAACTGCAACGTCAGATACGGATTGAATTTAACTGATGTGTTGAAAATTAATTGAGATCTTTTAAAGGTATGGATTTGGTTTGGAATGCAGCCACTTCTATTAACTTTGAGTCCTATTCAGCTATTCTTAAATAATTCTCCTAGTAGTAAATGTAGGGAGTTGTGATATTGGTCAATGTTTTCCCCTAGTCCAAATTTCATGCAATATCTATAACCTATTTTCTGGCTAGAAGCACTGCACTAGGCAATCCTCAATATCTATAGGAATTTAGAAGTTTGTTTCTTTCTGACTAAAGGCACATCTGTTTCCACACTGAAGAGCAAGTCATAGAGTTTTCATGGCTATAAGCAGCAATGCTACTTGTTCTTTTTAAGCTGATTCATGCTAGGTATCCTAATTTTTCCCTGTTGCTCCTTTTTTTTTTTTTTTTTTTTTTTTAATTTATATAAAGAAGAAACTCCTGCTTTGGTTTAGTATTTGCTATCTTTGTGAAATTTTAAATTCGATTCTTCCTTATCTAACTTTTCCTGAGAGTGGCTTTGATAGATTGGAGGAAATAATTTTGTTAATGCAACTTTTCTCATTTCCTGTACTTTATCTACTTATTTTGTCATTCTGAATAGCTGTGACTAGCCATTTCACAAATTTGAAGGTTTAAAAATGGAGAAATAACACCTAATTATGCTTTTAAGTAATGGAAATGTAAGTTCAATACTGAGTAAAATGCCATAATGTGTATGTTTCTTGAGCGAGGTAAAACAACATTTTGATGGAGAAGGCAGCAGAGAAGAGTGAAGGTTAGGAGGAGGCTGTTCAAAATGAGGAGTTTGTGGAGATTGCATTGCATTTTAGTGACTTAAAGCAGGAAAGGTGTTCATGGCTTATTTGTGTGCAGGTTGTCAGCCTGCTGCTCTCACCATGAGTAATGCATGTTGAGCAATGTACTGAGTTGAAAGAGACAGTAAAAATGTGGTGGAAGTTCTGCTTGTGCCAGGAACTGTCACCAGTATTTTACATTTGAACAAGACCTGACTCTGCTCTCTGCAGGCAGTGGGGCTTTGTGGTGCCAATCCAGAGGCTGCTGCTCTTCCAGGGCATCCTCTGACACTGTCTCACCAAGTCACATCGTTAATTGTGTGACTTTGCTGAAGTAGGTTCTGGTTTTCCAGAATTAAAATGTGAATTTGACCACAGCTCAGGATTTTTTTAATGTAATGTAATTTAATGTAAGCAGAGAAAATAGGAATACTTGACTGAGTGCTGAGCAGCTTTGCTGTTGCTAGATGGGCAAGTGTGGGCTGCAGCCAGTGTCCCTAGCAAGTTCCTGTACAGACAGCATTTGCTCTGAGATGAGGAAGGAATGACGATAAAGGAGATTAGTGGTTTAAGAAATCAGCGAAGAATTGGAGTAAAGAGCTAGGAGGTGAAATATTGTTAAAACTTGATGCAACAGAGAAAATCTCAATATATTAGCTGTTGTCATTGGTGTTAACCATTGCCTCTAGTACAGGAAAAACAAACCAGCTGACCCTTGTCTGTAAGGTGGGAATGAAACTCTGTCCTTGTGTCAGTTCATTGTACCAGCAGCTGAACAGACTTGCATTAATGTAGCATGGCTCATACCAAAATTAAAGAATCACAAAGCTGTAAAGAAAGAAACCCCTCTGTCCTTATAATCATGTAGATCACCAAAACCTGTCTTGCCTGTATTCCATTTGTTAACTTCTGCAATATACGATGGAAGGAAGCAGATAAATAGTGGTTTATACTTTTATGGTTTTAGCTAGGGGGAAACTTCTTTAAAATCTGAAGTATGCCTTAGAATACCCTTGTATCCAGGGTGGTGACTTGCCACTTTCTACAAGGTAGAAAAGCCTAGAATCTACTTTAGCTGCTTTTTCCTTTTTTTGAGGATTTCTTAAAATAAGAAACCAGTGATTTCCATTCAATTTCACTAACAGTTTAGCATTTGTAATTTACAGGGTTTGGGTGGTATCTAAACATTTAGGTACATAATTAATAATAATGAAATTAGAAAAAATAAACCATGAAAGAAGTATTGCTTTGTAAAGGCTACTTGTGCGCTGAAGTGATGGATTTCTTACTTGAACACAGTAAATGAGTTGAATATTAATATTTGCGGTGTTGGTACAATAGAATAGTATGAATGTGATTATCTTATGGTGCTTGGAAAGGATCTCAAAATGTTATAAACATTTTTAGAGTTTTTTTGGGGAAGGTGTGGAGTGTGGGGGGTTTTTTTAAGTGCTATTGAAATTAGAATCTGCTACACATGGTACAGTAGGTATATTCATTATTGGGAAAGATGAGTGGATGAATCTATAGATCACTATATGTAACCAACCAATAGTGTTAGCAAGGTGGATGAAGACGTGATCTAAATAAGGTTTACAGGAAATGCTGAAGAGTTAGAATTTGGCCAGGATGTTCCCCTGGTTGCCTTTTTTGCTGTTCTCAAGAACTGCTTGTTCATTAAAATTACCTAAACAATTATCTTGGAAAGAGATGAACCAGCAAGCACAGTGTTACTGTAGAGCTTATATGCATATGGGAAATAAAACCTGGAGTTATTTCCATATTGAGGGCAATTTTCTTGAGATCTCTTTGGATTTGCAGCATAAAGAGCAAAAGGGTAAAACTGTCTTGGACTTGCGTGGGCTGATGGGAACTGAATAGAAGATAGACAGTCCCTTAAAAATAACTTGGTTGTAAAGAAATGACCAGTTCAAGTGATCATAATTACAGTTGTGGTGGTTGGAAAAAAATAATAACATGAAGGAGATTTTTTTTTTAATCCTGTCCAGGCAGTGCATTGCAATCTGGTGTACATAGTGCAATAGGTATATTGGTAGTGAGGGAGGAAGAATAGGAGATAAATTTTAGGATCATATGATACTTTCTGGGTGAGTATAATACTTCAGAGTATTATAACGATGTAATGTGTCAAATCAAATATGCACCTAGTCTAATACTTTATTGTGACTGTAGGATACTGTGAAAATGTCAGGAATGAAATGGAGCCATCCTCCCAGTCTTTCTCAATGTCAGATTCTGAGTAGAAGCTCAGACTGTATCCATAGTAGCAGCAGGTTGATGAGCACAGGACACCAGAGCCCATCCCTGGTCAGGACAGTGGCAGGTACTGCTACATGACGTGTTTTAACAGGCCCTGGACTGCTTGCAAGTGTTTTAGTGTATGATTTCCTTTCATTCAACTTCCCCCCCCCCCCCCTTCCCCCCCCCCTTTTTTTTTTTTTTTTTTTTTTTTCTGTCTATTTCTAAGAGCAAAAGTTGTGATGAATTTTGTTTTTAGCCTTTTCCTATCTGGCAAAAATAACAGATGTAAGCATGCAGTAACAATAAGTTACATCTTCAGGATGTGTCTTTAGCCAGGTCCTGTGCTTATTCAAATTGGCTTCAAGGTGTTTTCCTTGCTGGGGAATTGAAAGATTCTCTAGCCAACTGCTCCAATGTCTTCTAAAAGAAAGAAATCTGTATTTCATAATCCTGTGAAATACTTTATTTTTCTTTTTATTCAACTTCGTAGTCTTCCCAGTCTCTTCCACAAGGACCAAGAGGTTTCTTGTGTGTGCTACCACTACAGGGATCATTTCTTTGATTGTATAGATTTATTATGATCCTGGGTGCATTAAAATAACATAAGAACTTGGCTTGCTTTTTCTCACCTTACTTGTTTGTCTGTCTTCTTTTGTAATCCATGATGCTGCTTTCCCCTGGCATGCCCTTACCCAATATAATTTGTAGAGTTTAGTTTGCAATTATGATCCTGCAGTCAAGTTTTAAGATTACTTTTATATCAGTATTCTCCTTTTAGGCTTCAGTTTAGGCACCCTTGAAGAGGTCAGGCAGCTGGACTAGATGATAGATTTAGGTCTGTTCCATTAGAAATAATCTATTCAAAGCTTAGTTTACTTTAATATCTAGATGTAGTGCAGGTGAATAGAAAGATCTACTCATTTCTTCTGACAGCAGTCACTTAATGTGCCTGCCTGAACTTTGACTTTGGCTCTGCCCTTTATTTAGGGTGTGGCGTTTCATGCCTATCACAGAGGATTTCATACTGTGCTGTAATAATTTACATGATTGTTTCCAAGTCTAAGCCTTTTTAAGTCTGACTTATATTTTAGTAGAGATAGAACCCATTCTTGTGGGGTTTCTTTTAGTTGGTTGGTTTGGGGGGTTTTTGTGGGTTGTTTTTGGTTTTTGTTTTTTGGGGTTTTTGTTGTTGTTTTTTTTTTTTCCCCCCCCAAAACATTGGTTGGTGTTTTGGGGTATTTCAGGAAGCAGGAAGCAGAAGTACTTTTATCTTTCAGGGGGTTTTTTTATCACCCATGTTCAGCATCCTGAAAAATGTCAGTAATGTTTCACGAAAGAGTTCTTAGTCATGAGTTTCTCAACTCTATTGGCTGAGTTTTGTGTCTAGGGCTATATTTGTTCTGTGTCTCTAACCCACAAATGCTGCTGTTACTGGCTGCTTCTGTTGTGGCCCAGGGATGCTTTATAAGAATTTCCTCCTGCACAGTTGGCCTGATAATCAAGGACTGCCAGCTGCCCTATTTCCAATGGGAGCCAAGGTTTTCCTCTGCCCAAGAGGACACTGACATCTAGTGGATGGGTTCCACTGACACGGGACAAGAGAACCGCTCTTAGTGGCCATCTTCTAAACTTTCACCTAATTTTTCTTTCATTTAGATCCTTGGGGATTTTAGGAAAAAGGGAAAAAAGAAAAAGCCCAGTCAATTTTTATGTAACTTCTGGAGTTTAAGGAGAGCAGTCTGTGCAGTCAAAGTGTATTTTGTTGTTATTGGGTTTGGGGTTTTTTTGGTTCCTTCAATGCATATGAACCTCAGTTGTTTGTAATAAAATAATTCAAGGTAGGACATTGGCAGTTGTCCTCCCAGCCTGTGAAGAATATAAGTTACCTGTGGAGCACAGCAAGAGGCAGATCATAAAATCATTGAGTGGTTTGGAATGGAAGGGACCTTAAAGATCATCTAATTCCAATGTCCCTGCCATGGGCAGGGACATCTTCTTGCTCAAAACCCCACCCAACCTGTCCCTGAACACTTTGAAGGATAGGGCACCCCCAACTTTTACAGACAACCTGTTCCAGTGTCTCACCACCCTCATAGTAAAGCATTTCTTCCTAATATCTTAGCTAAATTGCCATCTTTCAGTTTGAAGCCATTGCCTGTGTCCTGTGGCTACATGTCCTTGGAAGAAGTCCCTCTCTGTCTCTGTTGTTGGCTCTCTTAGGTCTCCTCGGGGCCTTTTCTTCTCCAGCCTGAACAGCCACAACTCTCAGCAGGTGTTCCAGCTTCTCACCTCCGAGACAGACAGTGCCTCCAAGTTGCCTTCAGTTCTGTGCCTGTTCTTTCTGTGAAACTTGAAGCCTAATAATTGCCTAATAGCTGCCTTGCAGCTTGTCCCGGACATGTTAGTTTAACTGGGAACCAAGTAGCAGAAGCTTTAACAAAACCACAGATTTTCCAGGAATGCTCCTAAGCAGAGAACAGTGCTTAGAAATCAAACTTTCTGAAAATACTCGTCAGTGTTAGTATTTCTTTAAAGACAAAAACAGACATTTTGTTTCTGAAGTAATAAAATCCACATTTCTTTATCAGAGAAAATAAACACTGCCCTGAAGCTTGACAGCAGGAGATGCCATGCTTAAGTATTGCTGCAGGTTGTTTGATCTCTCAAGTGTTTAAACTATTCTGCACTAGTACTCATTAAACAATAATGTACTGGGTTTGGATTTGTTGACCATCTGGTAACTTTGTAAATGTGGTTAGAATGGGACAATTTCAAGTAACTTAAATTGGGACTTAAAATTTTAAAAAAGCGTTTCAGGCCCCTTTAATGGTACAAGTCATAGAAAGTATAGAATGACATTGCTTAGGATGAGGGTGTTAGACTTAAATGTTCAGGGACTTTTTTTAAAAGGGAAATATTGCTTCCTTGTCCAGAGTAAACATTAATTATTTGTTTTTTCTCAGAAAGATGCTAATATTTGCTAGCATTCCTTGGTTACTTTGAAAGTATCCCCAAATAAAACCAGACTATTACAACCAAAACCATTGCCATGAAAAAGAATGCATTTTTTTGTATGAAGTACCAGGAATCAGATGTAAAAGCTATTAACATTTTTTCTGTGCATTTAGGCAATGCAAGCAATAGTACAATATGAATGCTTCTGTCCTAAGAGGAAAATTTCATTAATTTCAAGTTGAATTAGTTTTACTAATTTCAGATGACAAAGAAAATTAAAACATAGTCCATCCAAACAGAAAAATCACATGAAATATTTTTTTTTCCTATGTCCTGTTGTCTGTTGAGAATTTACATTGTCTCATCTGTAGTTTAGCAGCGTGCTGGGCTAACTACTGAATGCAGGTTATCAGTAACTATTCTGTGCCTTTTTTCCTTGGTGACTTGGTGACTGTAACTCTTGAGTTTCCACTGAGTTATTTGTGATAATTCATTTGTGTTTCCTTCATTATAGCTTCTAGCCTAGAACTTATTTGGCATTTTTGAGGTTTATTCTTTTTCCTTTTACCCTGAAAGTTGGTTCTCTTGATTAATGTTGTATTCCCATGTTCATCTTTTACTGTTTTCTGATTTGTCATCAAATGTTTGTTAGTGTGCACTGTTTTGCTGGAGAGGTCATGAAGGAAAATGCCTGCTTGGTCTGGGAATTTTTTTTTGAGAAACTCTGCTTGTGAAATCCCTTCAGTCAGAGGATTTTAAAAAAAAAATTCCATATAAAAACAAACTAAAGAGACTAGTCTTGACTGAATTCTTGTAGAAATTCACATACTCTTCTTTTGAATTGGCACCATATCAAATACTTATTTGAGGCTCAGATTGGAACAGTTTCCTTTTCCAAGAAAGGAAGTAGAGTCACATATTCCACATAGATGAGAATTATAGATAAAGATCTTGAGGTGGGATCTGAAGGTGTTCCCTTGCGTTTTGGAAATACCTGGAAGTAAATCTGTCATCCAGAACCCGGAGGTGTTGAATAAAATTGTTTGTGTATCAGATAAAAACCCCCTGCTATTGTTTACCAAACAAACTATTGACTTGTACATTCTGGATTGTAAATATTAGTCTTTTTAAAGCAATGGCAGCTGAGGTTTATTTTAAATTTATCAGCAGCTTGATTGACAAGACCCTTGTCTGAACCAGATTCATTCTATCAGTTGGCTTTTGAGGACCTTTCTATTTGTTGAAATTTGGCACTGTAGAAGGACTGTATTTTGCACATTAGCTGTTACAGCAAATTAAGTTGTGGAGTGCTCAAAAATCTTTAGGTGATTGAGCATATGCTCCATATGAGGTAATGTTTTTTTTTGCTCTTCAAAATATAAAAATTACAGAAATGATTGCATTATAAATGTGAAAAAGGCATTCTACAACTATTTGGAAAATAGTTTAAAATTTGAACTGTTGTTTTGATGTACTGAATAAAATTTATATAAAGGCTTTATTGTAGAAACATAAGGTGTGTAGTGGTATAGGTTTTCAACATCGGTTTTAAGAGGATGTACAATGAACGTCTTTTTCTTGAGCCTTTAGGTACAAAAGTGTGTGTTTTTATGAGTCTTCAGAATTTAAAACTTCCTCAAAAATGTTCATGACTTTAAAATGGTTAAACTTCAAACTGTGTGATGAAAACAATATTTTCATGCACTTTCTGGTAACTTCACTGTAGCACTCTTGTCTTTGTGTCTCATCAAGATACAGACCTGCCAAAGAGACAGATGTTTTCTTTGTAGCCACTTTTGGATTGGCATGGCCTGAGAATACCTGGGATTATGGTTACCATGGAATACAGAGTGTTAATGTTATGTCAAACAATAAATGGTTATGTTGGAGAAGCACCACAGACTTTTCCTTTTCTTGAAGTGCTTATTGAATAAAATATGAGGCAAGTAAGAAACATTCTCCTTGAGTGGCAATACTATATTAATACTATAATATTTACTGTTAATTGTAATAGTGTGTAGATGTCTGTGTTCTTTTTGTAGGAGACAATTTAGACAATTTGCATACAATATAGCATGAATGAAGAAGATTTAAGGACCTTTTCTTGAATTCAGCAGAAACAAATTAAATGGCAAAGTTCATGTTGTTCAAGCATTTGAACATTTAGCAGTTCTACTTGAATGTTCAGCCATTAAAGCAAGAACTTTAATGGAGAGAAATAATCTAAAGTCATGCATAGAAATAACTGGTTGTCTGAATTTATTGTTTCTAGCCATTGCTACTTTGGTTTCATTTCAATAGTTGCTTTATAGCTTTTTCTGCCAGAATGATGAGAATTTTGTTGGCCATTGGACTCCCTGTCCTCTTTTTGAAACCAGAATTATGCTTGGCAGGTGTGTGCTTCTGAATTGTTAGGGACAAATCTGTTAGGCAAAAATGGACAGGTACTGCAAATATAAATGATTACAACAAAAAATTCCTTTGCCTCTCCATAAATATTGTGCTGGTTATTAGGTAGGGTTATTACAGTTGAAATCTTAGTACAAGTTTGTGACTTTAATGAGTGTACTTCTTTCTAGCTCTTAAAATACTATTGAACTCTATCATAAATGGCCTCTTTATAACTAGCACATTCCTTGGCTTCCAAACACAGCCTCAAAGAAAGGGTGAAAATAGCTGTAAGCAAGTTTTCTCCAGATAGTAGAAATGTATTTTCTATTTACTATCTTATCTCTTTTTTACAATCCCTTATATATTCCCTGTGTATGAGTTGCTGCATGGAAGTACTGATTCAGTGCTTGTCAAAAGTTTTCTTGTTTTTATTTATTAAATAGTAGGGGTTTTAGTTGCCAGTCATGAACTGGCATAACTATATTATCAGTATCCTAGATTTACCTGCTGAATAGTGGGGATTCTAAACTGCTGGAAGTCTCTAAAGATACTGTGTTTCTACACAAGGTTCAAAGTTACCTTAAAAAAAAAAAAAAAAAAAAAAAAAAAAAAAAAAAAAAAAAAAAAAAAGTTAAGCCTGGTGAAAGACAAAATTGGCATGTTTTTATTGGAGTTGTATATTAAACACATTGAATAGCAATTCAACTGTGTGCCAAAGGATGTCACTGAAAGGAACAGCACCTCTGAGCTCTAGAGATGTTTCAGTAAGGTAATTTGAACTCAAAACTACATTGCAATTAGAGTGTTTCTTGACTGCACAAACAGCTCTGCTTTTTATCCAGAGCAGTTGTTAGGCTCCAGCTTTTCAGCTTAAAGTCATTCTCAGTGAAAGTCTAAGAGGTCAGGATCTGTATTTCAGATAAATTGGCAAGACATGGTGGTTAAAACTCTTTTGGGAAGGCAGGACAGAACAGCTGTGGCAGACCTTTTTTGAGGGAGTGTGTGTTAGTGTGTGCAGATTTATTAAAAGGCTTAAATAAGGTTTTAATAAGGTTCCAAGACTATCCTCCTGTGCCTTTATTTATGGCAGCTTTGGTACTGGGGGACTAGCAGGTAGGAAATTCTAGTTTACTTCTGTTGGAGTGAAAGCTCAGGGTTTCCTGTTTCAGTCATGGTGCGCGCTTTTTTTCCCACCTTGTATGAATTGCTTGGAAAACAAACACTGACCTCAAGGAAGTGTGTTCCAAGGCGTGGGAAAAGAGGAAGGGTTTTGCATCTTGTGAAGGAAGAGGGAGGAGAATTTGGGTTGGTTCCCCGCCTTTTCTTTCGTACTGAGCTGAAACAAAAGCAAGATACATTCTCCATGGATCTTAATGCTTCATGCCACATACTCTGAAGTCACAGGCCAGGGAGTGGTAAAGACTGTGGGGAGTAATAGATGGTGATGATGAAATATTTCAGGGAGAATTGGTGTGGTAAAAACCCTCAGTATTCTTCAAGGATACAGGCTAGTACTTACTTAGAGCCTCATGCTCTTTTGTTGATAGGAATTGTACCTCACATATATTTGCTGTGCAGGTTTTCCTGTGGATGCTTGTCACAGGGTGCTTTTGAGTGTTTCAGGATGTTGTGTTGGTTGAGACACAAGCACTGAAGCTGAAGAGTCACAAAGCTGTCACAAACAGGGACTGGTTCATCCCCTCCTGTAGCCATGAAAAAATATGGCTTATGTTCCATTTAGCTGCCTGATTGATCTGGAATAAAACCTCTTGCCTATGGGGTGTTTCTTTGGAGAAAAAGTCTCAATTAGCCTCTCCATACTTTCTTCTAGGTTTCCAAGGGTTGGTCCTGGGTACATTGTTACTTTGGTATCTGTTCCTGTTACATCAGAGCTGTTGGGTTTTGAAGTAAACCTGGTGTGTGTAAGGGAGACAAGTATCTACTTCATCTCTGTTTTGGGTGGAGGATGTGGTCTGTAGAAGTTTTCACTCAAATGTTGCACTCAGTGTTGGTGTCACATTCAGGATGTCAAAATTTGAATTACTTCAGAGGCAGGATCTGGGATAGACTCTCAAGATGGAGTGGTATGTAGTGTGGTCACCTCTCTTGGATAACTCAGAGTGACTCTTGAAAAGAAGTTTACCTATACCTATAATCGGTTTTTGTTTTAAATAAAGATTAAATGTGATGCTTTTAATATATGTGTGCTGTCAGCATGCATAAAGCCTAATAATGAAGGAATAAGAGCAAAATAATGAATCCAGTAACTTGGAAATCATGATTTTAAACAAGAGGGGTTTCCTGGTTTATGCATTTTATTTCTTTGTTTCTCTAACTGCTTTGCTTCCATATGCTGTTTGGGTTTATATATTGTGAAGACAGGAAGTCATCTTGTTGCAAAAAAAATTTGAGGCTTATTTCTGTTTTAAATTACCAACAGTTGTTCTGGAATTGCTCTAACTCTGTTAAGAAGCCTTCTATTTTAGTGTGTGCTAATATTAACCTTTTCTGGGTTTGCATCAAGGTGCTTCCTAGGTTTGAGTCCAAAGCAGTCAACTTTCTAATTGTGTGCTTTCAAATTAATAGAAATTTTCATATTCTTCACTCGTGGTCTATAAAGAACTGTTACTGTTTCATTGTCCAGTATGTTTTCACTTGTAATGTGTTCACAGTAGTCACTCCAATAATGTGAGTGTGCTGAGGAAGCTGTATGGTTCAGAGATGGGAAGTTATAATCCTAGTTCTTAATGAGTTTGCTGCAGGAGTTTCTAAAATATCTCAGAATATACTAATATGCATTAGTTACCTACTAGCTAAAAGTAGATTATGCTTTAGTAATTTCATGTTCTGCTTTACTTGATTGTTTCCTTGCTTGTCACCAAGCCACAGATATACTTAGTCTTCTCCAGCCTTGTAGAACTGGCAGTAGGTATGTGGCTTAACTATAATGCTGAACATAAATTAACTGTAGTTGATAGTACTGCTAGTTTAGACTAGGATTAACATGCAGATAGTATAAAAATAGTTTTAGAAATGAGGGAGAGGAAAGGAGACTTTTGAAGCATTCAGCCCTCATTTTGATGGTGTCTGTGTAAAGCTGTCTTTAGTTATTAGGATTGTGAGAGATGTGTCTAATTCTAACATTTTTTTTTAAGGGAAAATATAGGTTTGGAAAGATGGCAGATGTTGTTCTTACTCTGACAGTACATAATTTTGGAGAGTAAGCTGCTGGTTTGAGTTTTTTACCTAATTCTGGTTTTAATGTGGTACTGTAGAAAATAGGATATACCCCTGGACAGGCTGCTTGCAGTATTATCATTTTGCCTTCTCTACATGAGGATGCACCAGCATTATCTTCATTGGCTGGTAGTTCTTTATGGGATAGAAATCTCCAATTAGTGCAGTAACATGAATTCACCTCTTTCCTGAGAAAATATCAGGGAGTTAGGATGATGTAAAATCATAAAATGCCCTGAGTTGGAAGGGACCCACAAGGATCATTAGAGTGTCCTGTACAGAACACACCATATAATCTAATACTGAAATAATGCTGCTTTTAGTTTTCTGGGTAATTTTGGAGGGATTTTTCTTCTATGTGGTTCCCACAAGCTTCCTGGAATGCAGTGGGGTTTGTTGGACTCATCATTGTCCTGCTATGAAATGCTGAAGACAGAGCTCCCGGGGGAGTGTAGTTACCAGGCTTGTCTATTAATCACTTCAGCAGAGATTCCCTCGGAGCACCTAGAGCTCCAGGGTTAGTAGGTGTTGCCTGAAGAGAATGCCAAGGCAATGAAAGCTCCTTCTATCAATTCAGCCTGCAATCTCCTCTCAGGGCTTTGTTTCAGAGAGATAGGTCCAGTGCAGACTGCTAGCCTGGTTTTTTTGCAGCCAAAGCCATCTGTGAATGTTGAGATGCAGTGAAGTTTTACAAAACTGAGTCATTCTCCTTTCATTGTTTGTTCAGCTGGGGTTTGGAAAGGCTTTTTCCCTCCTTCATGAGGGCTAGAAATTCTTGCAAACCAATGCTGTTTGAAAGCTGACAGGTATCAAGGGTGAAATATTTACATGAGTCACAAGCGTATGCTATTTTACAAATACTCCTAAGACAAAGTGGTGTTCACTGTGTTCATTTATTCCTTGCTTTGCAACCTGAGGCTGCACATGCACTCCTGAATAGTCCTTTCTCCACCTGAATTTACTACCATAAGCTAGTTTTGGTGTTTCCCAGAGACCTCAGTGATGAGGAAGTGATATAGGAAAACTCCAGCTGGATTTGCAAGGCCTTGAAGTTGAAAAACTTCTGGAACCAAAGCAATTTTAGGAAGTCAGAGCCCCATTTGAGCACTGATACTAAAGTCTGCATTGAACTGTCTGTTGCCAAAGGCATCTCTGGCATTTCTTTATTCATAGGTACAGAACCTGAAACCTGCGTTATCTGACTATAGATAACCAGGAGATAGTAATTTTGAGATTTTTGTGGTAATTGAGTTCACATTGCTCCATGCAGGTACATTTTCTCACTGTATAAGTACTAGGGAATGTATTCTGCCCTAGTAAGCTTTATCTAAATTATTTGAATGAGACCAGAGTTGCACATATTTCTTGTTTTTTTCTTCCCTTCCTGTTAATAAGAAAAATGCAATGTCCACCTTATAATAGAAATAGCTGTCTTATTTAATGAAATGAGTCCATTGATGCAACATTCTTGAAGTGTTTCCTAGCATCTTCTTTTATTCTCTGATTTTAAAGGTAGGTAACTTTTATGGAAGCTTTTCTTTAATTGCTTGTTTCTTTGAGTATTTCTTAATGCACTTTGGCAAATTTTGCAGAACAAAATATGTTCCGGTGTGATTGGCACAATGTCCTTGCTCCTCAGAAATGGTCAGAAAGGAGAATCAAGAGAACATCTCTTTTGTATTGTCACTTGTTTTGCCAATTAGAAATGTCAGACAAGGCTTAGGAGGCAGTTTGAGGACTTCAGATAACAGGAACTCTAGCGAATATTTGTCTTGTTCTCCTTGAAAAGAAGCCTGGAAAGGAGTCAAAGAAATTTCTGTATCTTAAATAAAGTTTATGCTTTTGATGTCAGTTAAGTTTCAGTAGGCTATATAAATGCTTTCTTTAATCCACAAACAGCACTTCTATGATACTAGGCATTGTTTCTTTAAAGACTTTCTAAAGCGTTAAATAAGCAAATAAACTGACAATGAAAGTCAAAGATCTGTGTTTCCTGAACTGATTGGACAAAGTTCTTCTTAATATGGTAGGATTCCACAAGTTTGGTTTGAAAAGCTGGTTTGTCTTTTTGTAAAAGCTCTGAAATAGATTTGTAGTACAGATTGTAAAACCACTGTGGAAGTTGGAAGTATGTTTCTGAAACTTAAATTGTTTCAAAGACTCATCTCCCCACTGTCACATGTGGTGTTTGTCACCACCCCAAAAACCACTTCTGTCACACAATGAATAAGCAGAATTAAAATTGAGCTTTTCTAATGACTGGAACTAAAGGCCTTGTGAATGTAGTTCTTAAAGTGTATATTTATGGCTCATCATGCTTACTCTTTGACCATTTTGTTTGTTCTTAAAAGAACATACAGTGGAGATTTTCGTGGTACCAGAACAGCAATCCCAGTGACTGGTGAGTGTCACAGAAGTGCTCAGTGTTATCTGCAGAGGCACCAGGCTGGACCTCCCATGTCCCTGCTGTTGGTGCCAAAGTATCTTCAGGGAAGTGTTTTGGCAGTTGACTGACTTCACCCAAATGAGTGCAGCTTTGTACTCTACACAGTTTATTAAGAATTAGCTTGAAACCAGGCTGAGACTGATCTTGCTGGCTGTCTTGTCAACTTAGTGTAGTCTGAACAGAATTCTTTTCTCTTCTGCCCTGTCATTACCCCAGTTCTGCTATTGAGTCCATTCTCCTCCTCCTGGTCACTCTGGGCTGTAACCTAGGAAGCACTGGATCCCTTGCATCCCACAGCAGGCTATGAGGACACACTGCAATAGCTTCTGCAGGAATTTTCTGTTGCGTGTAGGGCAGAATCCTCTGCTGAGTCTGGCACTTTTCCATTTCTGTGGTACTCTGTTCAAAGCTCAGTTTTAAAAATTCTTTCCTTACTCTTTAGTCAATTCTTCCTCTTCCAAAGCATGAAAGAGATATTATTCTATGTAGCAGATACTACTTTAAATCGTAAAGAATGCTCCTTACTCATTTTGATTGCTCTCAGAACTGTACTTAGATCTATTTTCTATTACCCATGCCACAGAGCAGCTGGCAAACATGCTTTAAAAACATGGATCATGAAGGATTTTAGGAACAGATGTGTGCTAAAATCAACCTGTATTTCATTTCCAGGCTTTGCCTTGGAGCTGGGCAAAGCTAATCTTACTTTCTAGCCTGTTTAGCAGACTGCAGAGCAGGGGAGATTGAATCATGTAGGGAAGAAAGCTATGCTGGATTCTCACAACATTGTTTCTGGAAAAGTTGGTGCTAGTCACTTGAGCCCTTTTGGCTTACAATTTGTCCAAATTGTATTGCTGCGAGTGTTTTTTCTTGCATGCCTTTAAAATGGGTTTATGCAAAAAGGATCATCTTTCTGCTTTTGAATACCTAACCTGACTTCCTTGAAGTTCTTTCTCATATAAAGTAACTTTTTCTTCTAGTTATGCTTTGTAGAAGTAGTTTTTCTCTAAACTTCTTTTAAGCAGAGTAATGACATTTGCCCTAGAAAAATCAGTACGATAGAGGGAAAAACCCTGTAAAACTTATGGCCATGTAGGAACAATGCAGAAAATAATAGTCATGACTGTGCTTGGAAAGTATCATTGTTGGTCTTTGCTTTTTTTTCCCCCTCTCAATTGGAGGTTTATGGCCTATTTCAAAGTATTTCTCAGCCTTGTAGTTCACCAAGTTATTGCATTCTTTTGGCTTTTTCTAGACTCCTGGATGTGTTGAGTCTTAGCACAAGTGATACTTTTTGACTTAGGAAAGGTCACTGTTATAGGACAATGTCTCCTATGTGCAGTGGTGTTCTTTGTCTGTGCTGTGTGACAAACCAGGTTTTTCTGCCTGCTGTGTGTTAAGGTTATGCTGTGAATTTGTTTTTGGTGTTGCAAAGGTGAGTATAGTGTACATGGGGGCTTCCAGGAACTGTTTGTGTCCATTTAAGAATTGAATCTTCCTGTTCTTCACTCTCACAGTGCTTTCAGGTTAAATATTTAGGAGCTTGATCACTGTGGTCAGACACTTCCTACCACACCTCTAGATATTTACTGTTTTTCTTCATTGATTAATACTGCAGATTTCTCAATAAAATTTATTTTAAGAAAGAAAAAATAGTTGCAGGCTCATTCTGTTGCTCTTTTTTGCGTTCAGTGATTGAATCTGCGATGACGTCCTTGCAGAAAAGAAAAAAATTTGAAAACTGGTGCTTCTTGATTTGCTTTTTTTAACTTTGCCTTTTTTTTTTTTTTTCCTCTGCAAATGTCACTTTTCTGGTTTGTTAGATGTGTATTATTCAGTTAAATTAATGACAGGTTTTATCCACACTTGCATAGATAATTTAATTTATTTTTTTTTTTTTGCTACATATAAATTTCATGAAAATATTTTTCTCTATATAAGAGCGATGCTAAGTTTTATGTGATTTTATTCTTAAGGTTGAGAGTGGGGCTAGGACAATTTTGGACCTAATATGCATGATTAGTCATTTAATTACATAATGAATTAGGAGGAGTTATTGGAGGGCTTGAGTTGCCAAAACAGTTTTTTAATCAAAGTGTGTGGTGAGTGTCCCAAATGTTTTCTTCTTGAATTCTTCTAAAGCTACTAAAGCTGGCTTTCCAAACAGGTCATCTTTGTTATGATACTTTTCTACCTGTATGTTGTTGCATAGTCAGTAAGAAACAAGATTTACATTTTTAAGTGGCAAAAACCCTTTCCCATTGTCCCCCTTCCCCAGAAGAACACAAATCATGAATGTTTTGAGTCTTAAGTGTACAATGTTAAATTGAATATAGAGGAAGGGAAATATGAGGAATTTCTGTCCTTCTACCTGTGCAGAACACCTGTCCACTGGAGGTGCTAAACTGCTAAACTTTTTTGAAGCTACTTTCAGTCTTCTTCTTGATAATCTTATGCATCACCACCGTGTCAGTGTAAACAGAATGTCTGGGTTTGCAACCACCAGAGTATTTCTTAGTTCTTTGGTGTTTCTTTTCCAATCTGGGTGTCTGCACAGTTAAAATAACAAGTAGTGCTGGCTCCTCTTGCATTTATTTTTTTTCAATGAGAACTTTTACCCCTCTGTTTTAAGGTTGCAAAGGCCTAACTTGTTTGGAATGATAAAAGCTGTATTGCTCTTTTTATTTCCTAGGTTACTGGAAGGCAGCGGTTGGTTTTTATTATTACAGGTTTGGAGTCTCTCACATTTCTAGATGGAGGGGGAAAAAATGACATACTGCTGTGAATACAGCAGACCTCCTGCCACTCATCTAAACTGTAAATAGCTTGTGCCTGAGAGACAGGGAACTTCTTTCTTTGAGCTTGAAACCCAACAGGAGTTGGGCATTAGGAGTTGGCACCAGTTAAATGTAAGATTTTGGTTTCTGTTCAGTTGTCAGTGCTGGAAGCTTTGTGCCTTAGAGCAAAGTACCATCTGTTCCTGAGCCAGCCCATGCTGTGCTCTTCCTCCAGGTACTCTGAGATGTTTCTGTTTCTCACAGGTACTCTTAATGCAACTGTTACTCCAAATAGGGCACTGTATTGTCAAGTAAAATATGGCCATAGTTCATGCTGGTGCTGTACTGACTTTTCCAAAGTTCCATGTCTCATGATGCATAGAGCTGGCATCAACTTGGGTATAACCTGTTGATGTGCTAAAAGTACTGGATAACTAGGTGTTTAAACTTCTTTGTAGTGAATATCATTAAAGGAGAGAAGAGAGTTTTTTCTGAGTGATCATCTTCATCAGTGAAATTAATCCCTTGTGATGCTTATCTTGAGGCTTGAAAATATAACAAAAATCTTTTATTCCAGAGGTTAAGAAGATTATCAACAAAATACAGAACAGAGAAGATCTACCCAACAGCCACTGGTGAAAAAGAAGAAAATGTTAAGAAGAATAGATACAAGGATATATTGCCATGTAAGTCTGATTTACATGTTAAAAAAAAACAAAGGAAAGGGCTTGTTATTTTCCATGTATTTTAAATTTTACTTTTTAGTTATTACTGAAAAGCCAGATTTGAGATAATTTGCTGAAAGATGACATTCTTAAAATTTTTATTTTTAACTTGGAAGGAAAAGTGATTGAATATTCTCATATTTTATCAGGAGAGGTGTCACCTTATGATAAATGTGTTCTGGTTCTGTAGCTGTATCATGCTGAAACTTCCATTTTAGCTCAGAATAGTTGAGAACTTTACTAGATGCTTAAATATATGTTTTCCTTAGGAGCAAGTTATTCATGGCAGAAAACAAATAAATATCAGCATATACTCTAGGTGAAATTCTAGAGAGGCTTAAGGAACCTGTTTCGGTGTAAAATAGATCTTTTTTGCCTGTTGGTATCTTGCAAATGGTGCTGAAAAACTTTCAGTGCTGGGTTAGTTTTGGTCTCTATTTTGCTAGAGTCCAAATTAAATTCTTTCTCATGTGTGAACACAGAAAGCAAGAGTCAGAGAACGGTTTAGATTTTAAACCCACCAACATGTAGATATTGTAGATCAGTGATCTGAAATTACAAGACTGTTACATGGTCACTTTGTGTAGCTCCTGGGGCCACATATTTAAGAAACTCTCACCCTGCTTCTCGATCTCAACAGCTGACAGATTAAAGGGTAGTCTTCTGACAAATGCCACTTCTCTTGTCCCAGCAAGTCAGCAATAGGTACATTTTATTCTGCTTATTGGTTGGGAGGAAATGTTTAATAGGTAGAGTAGAAAAGAGAGAGGAAGTCTTTATTGCCATCCTATTAACAGTGTCCTGGCATTTTGGTAGATTGTGAACAATATGGTGAAATCGTGGTAGCTACCAGGCTGAATTGGTGAGACAGTAGCACTGCAGCAGTGCATGGCTGCAACTACAGCAGTAGATGAGCACATCTGTCATTTGCATGGAAATAAAACCTGAGTCACTGGGATCTGGAAGGGAATGAAGCTCACAGTGGGGAAATGAGCGAACTTGAAAGCTGACATTGAGGAAAATTGAAGATGTATTTTCAGTTTAAGTAAATGTCTCAAACATCCGAAGTCTCCAGCAATGGAGTGATGGGAGACCAGCTTGAAGTGAGAAGTAGGAGAAAGGCAAAGGATCCTTGTCCATCTCTCATAAATACAGGAAATAATGTACATTTGTAACTTAATCAGAGATTAGTGCTGTATTTATCAGAAATTGTTCCTGCTGCCAGAGAGATCAGCACCAACTCAACACTGGCTTCAGAGTAAAAGATGCATGCTCCCATTGCAGTTTACTAAGCCATCCTAAATGGTAGTTAAATGTAACATAGTGTTCAGTGGTCACCTGAAGAACCATATATATGTATATAGTTGTTATACAACAATATCCAAACACTTAATCCTCAGAAGCTGAGAGCTGCAGTGGATTTTCTGTGGGGAATTCTATTCCAGACCTTAAACTATAACAGATGTGGCACACAGGGATGGGATGGTGATGTTGGCATTTAGAAACTGCTCTAGAATTCTGGATCTACTGTGCTGGGAAGATAGGATCCCTCATTAGCCTGCTACTTTAATTAGTCTGTTCTGCCACTTAAAAGCAGTTTTTAGTACAAAATCCATGACACCATTTCATGCTTAGAGAATGTTCTTGCTTTTACAATCTATGCATCAGCATGTAACACTGATGTGTTTCAAGGGTTTTCCTAGGCTTTGAGTTGTCTTTAGATTTGTGATCTAAAAGTCTCATAATTTACACTTGTGCTTTTTAAAAAGCATTACATTGTAACACAATTTTTTTTTTGCATGTTATGAGAACTCTGGCAGAAAAATGTCACCATTTTGCAAGCTTTTTGGGAGAGCTTTTTTATATAGAAATAACTCCTAACTTTACTTTTCCTGGGCATGGTTCCCTGTTTTATTATCAGTGATGTTTTTACAAAACAACACAACTAGCCATATTTTCTCTTTTGTAATGTATTTGTTTTCTTGAATTTAGATCTAATCAAAGGTTTAGCAGCTGTTGTGTGATTGAGGAATTGACCCTGGGAGCAGAAAGTAATAAATTGCTTGAGCAGCTGCTGTTTCTACAGATACCTCTGTTTCCCCATTTAAAGATAATTTCTTTTTTGATATGAATTTCCAACTAAAAGAGCCTCTATTGTAGAGATAGTTTGAACAATTTTTGTATGATAGTTAATAAGTGTTACTATCAACAAGAGCTGGAAGGACTGGCAAACCTGCCAACCACCTACACCATTTTAGTAACAATCAAGTTGTTGTATTAAAGATGCAATTTCTTTTTAAGGCCAAAAAGAATAACAAAATGTTTATTCTGTCAACAAATAATAAGGCTATTTTTATATTGCTGAAGATTTTGATTGCCAACAATCCGCTAATTTTATCAGAAGCTTCCTATGAGACAGTCAGTAATGTTTGAAACTTGACATGTTCAAAACCCCCTGAATGAAGGAATCTGCTGCTTCCTAGTTCAGAGGTGCTCCAGCAAAGAGCCTGGCCCAGTATTTGTGGGATAGGGGTCAGTGTGTGCCTGAGCAGTAAGGCCTGGTGCCTGTTTGTTGTTGTGATACCTGATGGAGTCCTCCTGGGCAGAGACTTTGAGGGCTGCCAGCTGCTTTAACTGTGCACTGATGTTTTGTGCTTGGTGCTTTCTCTAAGTGTCTTAATGATCTGTGTTGATGTTGTGTAACTGCAGTTTTGATGGCTTCTGGTTAATTGTATTTTGCCTCTTTGTAATGAATTGCTCTTGGAATTCGATGAGGTAGTACCCTGGGAACTTGAGCATCAGAAGCACATAGCAGTAGGAGCTACTCTGCTTATGACTCACTACCTGAGTTGGTTTACACATGAATCAAATGTATTGACTTGCTTGTGTTACTTACCTTTGGAAAATGTTCTTTAATGTACTATATATACATTATATTTACTGTTCTATATTGAGTTACATGTGTTGTAGTCCTTGTTCAAAAAAAAATTTTGGTCTGGTTTTTTTTTTAGTTGATCACAGCCGAGTTAAACTGACCTTAAAAACTCCCCCACAAGATTCAGACTACATCAATGCAAACTTTATTAAGGTATGTGGTACTATTTTAAGAGTTCTTCTATTTTTAAGCTTTTTTTTTCTTGTCAGTGCAGTTTTAATATTATAGTCTAGCATAAGACTTTAAAGATGTGAGGGAAGATATTTTTTTATTATGACTTGAATAAATTTACATGCATGATGCCATTTATAACACAGTCTTTAAAACTTTGGTTTCACTCCTAAGTGGAAACATAATGTAAAATTATTCATTTTAAAGTGGCAGGCAAGTGAATTGGAGATTTATACCATAGGAAAACTAAGATGCAGTTGTTTTAACAGGTGACACTTTTAGGGACCATAAATGAGGTGTTTGACAAATTGTGTATGTTAATGTACATTTGGTTCTGTTCATGGAAAAAGTGTGGCAATGGAATTAACGTTCTAACATTCTTATCTAATAGTGGCAATGGAGTTAATCTAACATTCTTAAAGAGAAGCCAGAATTTGACTAAAAGCCTGTTACAGTTTTGTTTCAAAATATTAATAATCTGTAGCTGTCTTTGTAGCTTTATTCTGGTACTACTTCTACACAGTACTTATTTTTCAGAAACAAGTGTTCCTGTAAATCTTCCTGCATAAACATTTAGCTTGAAAAGCTGAACATAAACGTACTAAAATATATATATATAAAACAAAATCTAAAATTTTATATTTTTGAAATTTATTACAGAGAGGGAGGAACTTAAATTTGTTCAAGACTATGCTTTTTTGCAGAAAGATTTTCAATTTTTCATCACTGAATATTTGAGTAACAAAGAAAATTCAGATTTAAAGCGAATCTTCAGAATCTGCACATACTTATTTCCTGTGACAGTCTCTGGCAGTACTGTAGCTGTTGTGATCTTGGGCTCCCTTGAAATTACCAGCAAAATTCCCACTAGTATAATTAGGAGTCACATTTCGTATTCGCCCTTCCTGCTATATATAAATAAAGGATATTCTAATTTTGCACCATTATAACCCAAAACCTTTTTTAATTCAGTGCAGATAAATGTTCTTTATTAACATTAAAGGTTCTTTTTTGCAATCCCAGGGAGTACATGGGCCAAAGGCATATGTTGCTACCCAGGGACCGTTAGCTAATACAGTCATAGACTTCTGGAGGATGATATGGGAATACAACGTTGCTGTAAGTAGCTATAGAAAAATTCAGTGTTACCTTATTTCATGGCACCTTGATTGTGTATTTTTTGCCTGAGCTGGCTATTATTATCAAAATATTGACAGTGATTTAGGTTATTTGCTTCCCAAATCTAGCTTTTTGTAGTTAAATAGCACTAATATTATTTATTCAATTTAATAATGTAAATTCAAACTAATAATTTTGTTGATTGAATATTAAGTCCTTCATGTTTATGAATAGGTTCTTGCTTGTCACATCTGTAAGGTAGGAAACCTTACAATTCTGACTTAATGTAGACTGGCAAAATCAAATACAGAACCAGCATGTGAAAAAAAACAAACAAAAAAAAAAAAACCAAACCACTTACTTTTCCTTCTATGCTATTATTGAGTTAGTTATTGCTTTATATATTCTACATATTTTTAAACAGCTTTTGTCAGGCATTAACTTTTAAATACTTAAGGAAATTAGATAGGTTTGAAAAATGATTTATGAAATTTTGGCTGAGGGGGGGAGTTGTTTGACACTTAAATCATAGTTACTTACTGTAACAAATAGCTTACCTGATGGTGGGTTTTTATTGAGCTACTCATGCTTTCTGAAATAGCTTCACCTAAGAAATTTGATGGTCAGGGTTTTTTTTTTTTTGAGGGGGGTGTTCATATCTTATGCATTCTATATCATGTTAAGCAAATATAGCCATGTTTTTTGCAGTTGTCAAGTGGTTCTATTTTTTATAAGTTTAGACATTACAGTCAGACTGAATAAATGAGGTTTTTGTACAGGATTATAGTGAATTTGAATTAAGTAGCCTTGAAGTATTGTATTAGTGGTGTAGATTTTGTGAAGGATGAAACTTGGTTACTGTTTTAGAATTAGAAGAGCATGTGTATGCAGGAAAGAAAATATTAATAATAATTAGTCTCTTCTGTAGTAACCACTTAAAGTGTATCAGTATCTGCCTGACAGAAGCAAGTAGTGAAGTATAGGTTTGAGTTACATGATCCAAAACCATCTAACTTGGAGCACCTTTTTTTTCTTTTCAGATAATTGTAATGGCCTGTCGAGAATTTGAAATGGGAAGGGTATGTGTCCTAAATACAAAAATAAATGAGCTTTGCCCATGAGGGGCAATGTCTGTGAAGCTTCATGTGCCAAATCCGTAACTGTGATAATAATAAGCCAGATGAAGTGAGAATGCTTATCCTTACAGTTCTGTACACAGGAAATAGTTCATGAGACTGCATTTCTTTGCTCCATTTGTAGGGTTACTTGATTATTTAGGTGTCATCTCAGTGGAATATGTGTTTGTGTACAGAACTGTACCAAGGGTTTGTTTCTGGCCATGTCACTGTGGAAAAAGTGTCTTGTTCTTTGTGGGATGTAGGCCAACTATGAAAATCCTGAGTCCTTCAGAATTTCCTGTCAATTGATACAGCTGCAAAAACAATTTTTTTAAAAATCTCTCTTCTTCATTCTTATGACCTTAGAAGGAAATCCAGAATTATGAATTCCTATCTTTCTTGAAAGCTAAGCTTTCATTGTTCCCCTCTGCATGATGCTTATGCATATGGTACAGGCAGACATGAAGTTTACATCCTGATTTTCAGTGTCTTTTGCTTGTATTTATGTTGGTTGGTTGAAGTCTTGGTTTTGTTTTTCTCTTGTTATCCAAAAGGGAAGTTACTTCTCTATCTTTAAAGAACTCCAGAATAAGGTATTCAGGGCTGTGATTTTGTCTGCTCTGCTTCTCTGAATCATCTTTCAGTACCATGCATGAATTAAATTAAGATTCTTTACTTTAACAGAAAAAATGTGAGCGTTACTGGCCTTTGTACGGAGAAGCAGCTGTAACTTTTGGACCATTTCGTGTTTCTTGTGTAAGTATAAAGCTTTATAAATTAATTTTCAAGTGGGTTTGTAACTTACATGTTCAAGGAACTGTTTGTAGTGGGCTTTTTAGTTGTTCAGTACTAAATTTTACACAAGGACTCTCAAAGGCATATGCACATCTAAGCTGTGTGGTTTTTTGAATCTTCCATGATTATTTTATTTTTTTAAAGAAGGGAAACTGTATCCCTTGGTCTTCTACCTTTCTATGTATTATTTCTTGAGCTTTATGTGCTGCTTGAATGTCTGTACTGTACTCAAGAAATCAAAATCTTGTGTAGCTGTTTTGCACAAGTTACGCAGTTGTTATGACTTGTTTTCTGAGTGAACTGAAAGTAACACTGGAATAGGTTATTTTTAAGTTAATTAGCATGAAGTGTTTTAAGGTATTCAGAAAGAAAGAGTTTACATGCTGTTTATTCAGCTATTAATGCTATTTGAAATAGTCTAACAAGAATTAAGTACACTTCAATTCATCTCGTATAAAAATACATACTTGGAAATTTTAGTCTATAAAGATTCTGAGTAACCTTTTCCTACAGTAAGTTAATTGAAATTTGTCTGCTTTTTGCCCTGTTCCTTGTGATACTGGTGAAAGGAGTCTGTGTGGTTGTTGTAATTGAGTTCTTAGCTACAGCTGGGAATCTATTACCTTTAGGTACTCTGGTGTATGTGGGCTGCATTGCTTTAAAATCTGCCAAGTGTTGCAGTTGTTGATGAGACATGGTAAATTCCCAGGAGGAGATAGAAACACATTAAAGCATATATGCAGTCTCTTGAATTCTCTGTGGGAAGCTGTAATGCCAAGTTTTTAAAGGCATCTACAAATTCTGATGTTACTGATGTTTAAAGTACAATAATATTGTTTGACTTCTGCAGTAGAAGCTTTCCTTGATATTCCAAAGGAAGATTTGAAAATTATGTGAGCTAGAAGCTAGGTTTTTGGCCACAACCAAGATAATCAGTGATTCTTTTAGATGCACCCTTAATTGAAAATAATGGAAAAGGAAAAAATAAAAGGAGACATCGCAGGATAGAGTGGTAAGAGGCTGAAGTTTATACAGCAGGAGCATTACAGAGGGATGGCTGTGAAAGGCAATCTGTAAATTAAAAGTATAAATAAAGAAAAAATAAAGCAAAAGAGGTACTTAGAAATATTCTTACATGGTTTATTGAGGACTTTGTTGCAAACAAGACTTCCATTTCTCACACTTACTATTTATTTATTATTTATTTCTCACACTTATTTTAAGTAAAAATAATGCAATTTGCACATCTTGTGCAGTAAGCTAACTTGCTGGTGTGTTAATTAATCTTTTGATTGCCCCTCTCTTGAGGATACAAAACCTATAAATTAAAAAAGACCCCTGATTTTAAAGTTTCATGTTTTAATTATGCCCTGTACATTGCATAGTGACTTTTAATATTTTTTTCCAATGCATTATTGTTTTCTCATGTATAGGAAGCTGAGCAAGCAAGAACAGATTACTTCATTAGAACATTATTACTTGAATTTCAAAATGTAAGTACGCAGTCACTTTTGCTCTCACTTTCAATGGTTGCTCAAAATTCTCCAAAATGATACAATGTCAGAAACTCATGAAAATGTCTTTACTTTTTTAGGTGCTGATTATGTATGTAAATTATGAAGTTTGAAAGTTATGTGAAAATCTTAGTGTATAAAGGAGGAATAGTGAAACTCTTTGCCTTTTATCTATGTTCTTGTTTACCCAAGTGGCTTAAGCTTTTCATATAAACTTACACTGAAATGTCAGATGTCAAATGTCAAATGTCAAACTTAATTTCACTGAAAAGCAGCTACCAGTAAATAAAAACTGTACAGCCCTCCTGTAAAAACACGAAGCACGACAGTCTGTTTTACAGAATACCTGTCATTTTAATTGTCAGTCTGCATTAATAAATTATTTATTACAGGTTTGTCTCATTTGTAGTTATGTTTTCTTTACCAAAGTTTTGTTCCAATTCAACAACAGCAGCTTCCACATCAGTTATGAAAACTGCTTAATCATGAAGGGAGTCATTTTGGGGAATAATTTTTGTCTGCAGTATTTTCTAGGAATGCATGAACTTAATCAGTTTGTTCCTGTTAGTGCTTATAACTGACTGGGCTAAGACAGTTTAGATAACAGAAATTCTGTGTAGCAATCAGGGTTTGTGTCATTTTTTTAAAATGGTGCACTTCAAAACAGAACTGGATACCCAAAACCCCAAAGCAGAACCTGCCCTCCTTTTAATACCTGAATATTGTACAAACTAATTACACCAGAAACTAGGGGATGTACATTTTGCTTGCCTACACTATACATGCAAATAATGTTTTGCTATTGATTTTGGGGAGTTGTGTCCCACTTAGAAGCCTGTGTACTGCTTAAAAACTGAGCAGCAACAAAAAGCTACAGTTTGTGCTGGGCTTTTGATCTTAGCAAGGAAACAGAAGTTTGTTTCTATGGGGAACAATTTAACTGAAAGGGTTATCAAGATGTGTAATATTTGATATGTGCGTCTGATAAAGTGGGTTTTCTTCAGATATATGTAGCAGATTTGCTTGAGGATTCCTGTAAAATTAGCTACAGACTTTTAATCTTTCTTTGAAGAATTCTATGCACAGCCTTGCACTGGGGAGGAAGAGTATATTTGTGTTATAAAGTAATAACCTTTTAAGGTTGCATTCAGGTTTTCCAGAATAATTATAGGTTTTGTCACTTCTGTAGCATTTACAGTGGATTATCATACAAAAAAACCCAACAAACTATGCAAAAGGATTTAAAATTTCCACAAATCTACAAAACTGTTTTAGTTACTAGAAGGAAAACCACTTTGACTGAAACTTTATTATTTCAAGAAAGAGCTTGGGTTGTTTAGCTTATAAGTGGCAGTAGAAAAAAAGGACTATAGAGGTTCTTTTAATTTTTTTATTTTCATATTAAAAATCCTTTTTTTTTTTCCTTGATCATTCTGCTTATGTGAAAAATCACTGGTATTTTTAGAAGTAATTAAGTGAAATTTCTTGGTGGAGCTTAACAGATAGTTGTAACTCTTCCTTTTTCCTGATGACCTTGGTTTTACATAATCATCTAGATTTTTAAATCTGTGCTTTCTTAGGCTGTATTTTCTCTTGTTTTAACTAGCTGTAGTGTTTCCATAGAGCTGGGAAAAGTCAAGCATGAAAAACAGATAAATTTCCATGCTCAGGAGGCCTGCTGTTTTGCTTCTCACATAATTAAACAGAAGGTGGTGTAAGTCTTGAAACTGGTAGTTGTAATGTGGATCAGAACTTTCATGGTCTCCAGTACATTACTTTGAGGGGTGTACTGGAACCCAGAGGTGTGACACCAGCATGGAAAGGTGCAGTAGAACTAGCAACTTGTTCTGCTGGTAGCTGCAGATGAGTAGTGATGAAAGAGAGGATTTTCAGGGATTCAGGTAACTGAGTAACTAAGCTGTTCTAAAGCCTGCTTCTTACCTTGTCTTTAGTATTATTGTAGCTCCTGTTACTGGAATAAAAGTGTGCCTGTTATTGTTGCAAGTGTGATCCGTATTTAGATATGGTCTCGATTATTTCTCTTGTTTTATTAACTTCCCTCTGTGAGCCTGTGCACATGTGCACACACTTTATTTTGTAATGTGACAAAACAACACCTTTGCCCCCATTTTTTTCCCTCAATTAGTTACTGAAGTACAAATAGAAAAAAAGAATTTTTCATGTGGTCTTTCTCAAATTTCCAAGCTATAGCTCTAAGGACATAGAACCATAGAATGGTGCAGCACTCTTGGTCCTTTGCCCATATCATAGAGAGGGGCTTCTGTACTGTCCCATAGGGCATCTTATGGATTAGCAGCACTTCAAATATGACTTCAGAATTTCCATTCTATTTTTTGAAGTGGTGTAAACTGTAAGGTTTTTTTATCCAATAAATGACTTGTCAAAGCAAAGGTTCCTAGAACTACTTCTTTGGTACAAACTCAAATATGTATAATCATTAACTCCTTTCTCCCTGCCTCTGCCTTAGGAGACTCGTAGTGTCTATCAATTTCATTATGTTAACTGGCCTGACCATGATGTCCCTTCGTCTTTTGATTCTATTCTGGACATGATCAGCTTGATGAGAGAATACCAGGAACATGAAGATGTTCCTATTTGCATACACTGCAGGTATCAAATCTATTTATCTTTTCATTTTAAACATTTTCATTTTTAGAAGTCTAGATTTTGTTATGGGATGCTCTAGTTTTGGTTTTCAGTCAGAATTTATTTATTTTGGTTGAAAAAAAAATTCTTGTGTCAAAATGTAATTGAAAATCATATAGGCTCTGTTTTCTCAAAACTGAGCCAAAATTTTGGTTTTGCTTCAGTTTAAGACAGAATATCAATCAGAAAAAAATCTTTGAAAGGGGACCTGTTTCGAGGTTCTTAAGATGTAAGTCCTTGTGAGGACAAAACAGAATTTGAAGTTCACTGCAAATCAGCTTGGGTGTAAAGGCTCCATTCTCAATAGTAGAGACCATGTAGCATTAGCATCACTAAGAACTCTGTGTTCTAGCATGACAGAAGATACCTTTTATGAGCAGGCTGTAGTTTCCAGTTGGGAAGTCTTTACTGCTAAACAACAGTTTCATCCATTACCTGAAATTTGGCTAATAGAAGAACTGTTGAGACTGAACTGCTATGAAAATATTTTGCTGAATTGGCACTTTCTGACAATTTATCTGGAAATCTTGCCTATTGTTTTTAATGCTTTTTAAAGCAACAAAAGTTCATGTGTCATGTCAGGAAAAATTGAATTCAGATTTATAAGCTACAGCATGTTAAATTAATTCATGGGACTTATTAACTCTTTAGAGCTTAGTTATTGTCTTCTAGGGCTCCATTCTTTTTTTGAGTTGTCACTCTAAAGTGAGGTCTAAAACCATGAACTGACTTAGCACTGAAATTTATTCACTTTGTCCTGTTCTTTTTGAACCTCAGTATAATTCTGTATGATTCTTTACAACAGTGTAATTATAATGTAATAAATGTGCATGAATTTTAACTCTGCATGTGTAAAACAATTAGGAAAAATAAGATAGCTTGCTGTCCTTCTTAAACTTCCAGATTTATGTTTTTAGCTAAAAAGCAGAAAACATGGATGTGATACTAAATCAGAAAATTGTGGAAGTCTCTATTCTGCTATTTTACATCATTTATCATTAAGCTTGGAGAAGACCACACCTGGTGAAGCAGTAGTGACAAAAGAAAGGCAATAAAATTGTCAGCACTGAATCATCTTTCATGACTGCAGTTCCAAATGGCTATGAAAACTCACATTAAATGTTTCAATGGTGCATTTTGCACTGCGGTTTTTATTTTTAAGACACTGTAGTGTCAGGCTGAGTGAAATTAAAATGATAGCTGAGGATCTGGACAGTTTTTTTTAACATTGAAGTATAAGACTTATAGTGGGTTTTTTTAATAAAATTTAAATAATATTTAACACCTATCTGTTTATGTTCATAGTGCAGGGTGTGGAAGAACAGGAGCCATCTGTGCCATAGATTATACATGGAATTTGCTTAAAGCTGGGGTAAGGAATCCTAAAAGAAGCTTTATGACATTCTGTAATTTCATAACAGTGATTGATTGAGCTTCCGGGTGTTCAAAAATAGTAGAATGTTTAAAACGTTCTGGAACTCTCTTGACAGGTTGGATCTTTAGTTTCGTTGCATTCGTTCTTTAGTATAGGCTTACTTTCCTTTGACAGCAAGTTTTTATCTAAAAAGGTCACTATAAAATTCTAATTTTTAAAAAGTATATTTCAATATAAATTTGGTTTTGAATTCAATTTTCTTGGTCTCTGATTTATCATGCAGATCAAATGTAAAAGGATAACTTCATTCTGGGATTTTTAGATTATGAAGCATTGTTAACATTGCAGTGTCTATTAATGACATTGGATATCTCATTTCAAAAATGCTTGAAATGCTCTCATCTGGTCTAAATCAAATGTCAGTTTGGAGTTGCTTTGAAAAATTAAATAGTTGCAGTATGGAGAGAGCAAATTAGCTTTACCTATAAAAGTTAGACTTTTTTTTCATGTTCAACACCTTTGTATTGTTGTTCTGATAGTTATGTCATTGTAATTAACTTGCTTCTGTATTTCAGAAAATACCTGAAGAATTCAATGTATTTAATTTAATACAGGAAATGAGGACGCAGAGGCATTCTGCAGTGCAAACAAAGGTATGGTTTGTTTTAAAATGAATGTGATAATATATCACTAGTCTTTAAAAAGATTTTGTGCATTAATTTTTTATCTGGTAACTTATTATAGGAGCAGTATGAACTTGTCCATCGAGCCATAGCACAACTGTTTGAAAAGCAACTGCAAAAATATGAAAGTTGTGCAGACTGGAAGATTGCAGATGGAGTGGTAGGTGTTTTTCCCATATGTAGCTGCTAGCTTCTGATGAAAATTCTCCTGTGAAGTTGTTTTTAAAGTGTTCAATGGTGGCATCTTATTAAGTTCTCATGTTTTTTAAAGTACTGCTTGCATTGAAATAGATTAGGGGAGAGAAAAATAAGTTTAAAATGCTTTTGTCAGGAAGCTTCATGTTCTACCTTTTTAACAAGGGAGAAGGAAGTGGAAAAAATACTCTTCATTGGTATTCACAATATCTGGGAATTTTTCTGTTTTTGTCCTTCCCCTTTAAATCTCATGTCCCCTGTAGATTTATTCTCTTTTTTATGTTTAGATATGTTTTCTTGGCTGTTGCTGAGTACTAGGTGAAAAATGGCTTTTTGCATTAATATATTCTTTCTTTCCCACAGTCCAGAACCTCTGTACCACCCTTTGTCCCTAGACTGTGTTTTGTTTATTCAGTGATTTTCTGTCCCTTATTGGTGTAGGTTCCATAGCTCTCTAGAGGGAGTATGAGTGGTATCTCCAGGACTCTTTGAAATATCTGGAAGCAATTTTAAATGTGCTTTTATTAATAAGCATCCCATTTATTTTAGGGATTTAACTGTCCTCTACTGTGCTTTCTAGGAAGTCTAGAATGTTTTCAATTCTTGGATTAAAGGCATCCACCCTTCTGCTAACTCCTAAGAATTTATATCTGTTCATGCAGTACTTATGAGGTCTTTAGTCGTGGCAAGAAGCCTGTTGACTAAATGCAATTATGGATAGAGCTGTCTGCTTTTATTTGTTACAGATTTGATTAAGCTGATGTGTGGGGTTTTTCTTTATTCCTGAGAAATAAGCATGACAGGGTTTGGAATATGCGGATTGATTAACTTTATACAGAAGTGTTTTCTAAGTACTTGAGTTTTGATCATAAAATAAGAGGTAGATCAGTCTATCTTCTGGTTATTTGACTTAAATCTGACCTGTGTCTGTGCTCTTATATAGAGTCACAAATGTCTCCTGTTTACTTATTCCCATTACTATATATACTATATGTCTTACATGTTCTAGAAGATGAGTAACACATCTTATACACAATGTGGTGATACTCTGTAACAAAGGCAAGTGCTCTCTTTAGCACAGCTTGAGAGATTTGCTGACTAATAAACAAGACCAAATAGAAAATGGATAGGTAATGTACATGGGGGTGAGAGAGGGGTAAATCCCAGCTCTGAAAAGGCAGTGATGGAGTGTGAGTTTTGAGTTTTACTTGGATATGATCTTGGTTTATGATCAAGAAGTTGTGAAGGAAATTGAAATTTAGCAGTTTCTTGGAAACTAGTAAGAGCAGAGAATGTACTGTGTGGGTACCTTGTAGTATGTATGACGTGGTACTACAGACTACATGTCAAGTCTGCTTATCTCTAAAACATGTTACAGAATTTGAACATTAAACAACTGGAAAAGGATCAAAGGTGTTGGGAGGCTCAATCTAAAGAACAGCCAGACTGAGGTGGAGAAAAAATGGCTGAGCATAGATACAACAGAGGCTGAGTAACAACAGAAAGCAGATTACTATTAATCTTTTCTAAGGTATATGGTGAGACCTGAAAGGCTTAATAAAAAAAGTAACATTTGTATAAAAAATGCAGTGTGAAACTGCAGAGGTCCTTGCAGCTGAAAGCCTGTATCTTTGGGGTGAATATCTCTTGGAATCTTCTTCCACGAGTTTCACTAACCTCTAACCTATGAAATTCCAGAGTTACAACCTGTTGGAAAACATTTGGACCCCTGTATGCCTGCTCTGATCTTACTGTTCCCTGCAAGTTTCCTTTCTGTCACTGCTGAAAGCAGGGCAAAGTAAATCTTTCTGACTAGGCATAGTATTTTTTGTGTTGGGAAATAATGCTTCTTCTTACTGTTACTTGAATAATTCTGCAGAAAGATTAAAGGGAAAAAAGTCTCATGGGTAGAGAATTTCTGTATCTAAAAGTTTGGTACTTAAATTTGCTACTGTCCATTTGCTAGAAAATTTGCTTTCAAAGAATTAACTGGTATAGGCTTAGCTTCTATTCTGGATTTATAAGGGAAAACCTCACATAACCAGTTAAATATTTTCTTGTAGTTTTAACCTGATTCTCAAAGCTTTGAAGCTCACTTGAGGCATCACTTTGATATTCTGACAAAGCTCCTTTTTTTACCTCCAGGAGTGTTACGTAGCATCTGTTGTATATAATGTCTGATTTTCCCCAGAAAGTTTCTAGTTTGCTTTCTTTTAAAAAACAAGCATTCTGGGATGTATCTTGATTAAAAAACTAATTCAGAAGTAGGAATTTTTCAAGTAACTTTTTAAAATACTATGTAATATTCTAAGGCTCCATCATGTATGTTACTCTGTCTGCAGATGCTACAGCAACTATAAAATCTTCATTATGTGAACAGTTTTAATTATGTTCAGTGAAATCAATTCCAAATAAAACTCACGTGTCTACTTTGGATATATTACTATTTGTTAACTAAGAGATGCTACTGGGCTGAAGAGGAAAAGTGTCATTTATTCTCTTTTGATAATACTGTGAAGAGGTGGAGTGCTCTGTAGGGTTGGTTTCATGGTTTTGTTTTTCTGTTGCTGTTCTCATTTCAAGCAGTGTTTGAGATGGGTTGGATTCCAGAGGCTCTGTGAGCAGGGCTTGCCAGAATCATCCCAGTAAAAGGTTAATCTGATTGGCACTGAGGGCAGTGCTCATGGGGAAGTAGCTCAGACACAATCCTGAACGTGTGTTCCTGTGAACTTGCCAGCTTTGCCTTGCTGGAAACAATACTGTAATAAGTCAGCAGCAAGGCATGCAGTGTTTGAAAATAAACTTATGATAGGGTTAGAATTTCCATTAGAATTTGATAAATTTGAAACCATGTAGAAAATACATGATGTGCTTTAACATACTAAGTATATTCTTAGCATATAGTTATACCTATTGTGAATGTGTAGGACTACAAATGTTTAACATAACACTAAGTATTTAAATGAAATTAAATAAAGAGAACTCTGCTGAGATACTTTCAGCAGTACCCCACAGCAACCAAATTTCAGGGTGAAAAATTGCTGCTCAGGAGCCATTTTTTTGTGATGAGAAGAAGTCAGATGCAAAATTTGATAACCAGAACTATTCCCCTCCTCCACTTAGCAGTACTTTCAAGTTACCAAACAATTAAATTGGCACGGAGTCTTGGACTGAAGCCCTTCACACTGAATTTCTTGATCATATTGTCATGTATTTCGAGTCAATAGCTGTGCTTCTCACCACCACTGACTTTGTTAGTACTGCTGTGAAAATATTATACTTGGTGTTGTGTTTGGAAGCTTTGAAATATATGTGAGATCATTAGTCTTCTGATAAGGTATCAGTCAGATTTGTATCAGTAAAATATTTTAGGGGTTATTTGAGAAGGTTCTTCAAGAGCTTAAGTGAACTGTAGCTGTCTTGGAAAGTTTGAATCATATGGAATTTCATCAAGTTGGATGTTCTGTTTGGAAGTCAGAAAAAGAAAATTGCTTAAAAGACAAACAACCAAGCTCACTCTCCATTCAAAAATGTTTCTTGCTGAATTTTTTTCACTTGACAGTACCAAGCATGTTGCAGTACTGCAAGTCCTTGTTTTGCCCTTATCCATGAGTAGAAACTTGTGTTAATAAACACTCCAAAAATCTGGTAGTGCTAATACTCTCCAGTGTCTCTTGCATTTTGTGCTGTAAAAGTGACAGAGTTCTGTTGCTGTGGTTGGCTGCACTTTTAGAAGTCATGGAGGAATCAGCTGCTGTAAGAGGAATGTTATTTGAAACATTAATGGTTTAGAAACTGTAAGTGAAAAGACTGTGCTGTTCATATTCTCTTTGCTGCTTGGCAGCTTGGAAGGATATTTTTTGTCATTGCAGCATCCTAAAAAATCATGTATTTCTTCAGAGACATTTATCTCGTTGCCTCTGGAATGTTTTATTTAATCTGAGCCACTTGAGTGTATCATTTCAATCTGAAGTACTTCTCTTTTTATCTACTGATGCTCAGTGATTCCCATGCTGCTTTATGAAAAGGGCAAAAGGAATGCCTTAATTCCTTTTAAGGGAAAACATGAGATTACTTCTGGAGGAGTCTTTGCAGTAAATTTGCCAGTATTTTACCAGTACAGAGAGTTTCTGAATGGCATTAGAATATTTCCACTGTGAGTTCCAAAAGAAAATGATACATTTCAGTTCCTGGGCAAAAAAGTTTTGAATTGTAGGCAGTGTGTGTGAAATCTCAGTCTAAGACTGTGATCCTCTATTTGCTTGAAGTTAGTGACAGCACACTTTGGTGATTGAGCCAGTGGAGGAAGCAGGTGGGATCACCCCTTGGGAAGTGATAGCACAGTTTGGGTTACCTTAGCAAACTGGATTCCAACACTGCATCTGCCATGAGAATTCCTTGTTTCTCTGCACTGCTACAGGAACATAAGTTACTCTGCATTTTAGTGGGCATGAGGCAATCTGCACAAAGTATTTGAGTTTATGGTGTTTTCATTTGTTAATATATTAGCATATATATATATATATGTATACACATATATATATAGGTCTTTCATAGGTAGGTATGTGTATATATGTGCAATTTAACAGAATACCTAGAAATTCCTAACTATGAGCAGTTTCACTTGATTTCAGTAGCTACTCCCCCAGGGGAGCAACTCCAAGGGAACTCTTCAACTGATGAGCATTTGATGCATAGAGACACAAAGGCTGGGGAAAGATCCTGTTCTTTTGTTTACCCATGCTGTGGTGAGAAGCCTGCCACAGTAGAACAGTTGTCTTCTGTGGGAAAGCAGGGTGCTACACTGAACATTTAGTGAATTGCACATTTGTTAATCCATTTTAAAAACATTATTCTGTATGTTGACCCCTGTGAGCTATGTATGTTGTCCTGGTTTGTCTAAGCTTTTAAAAATTCTGCTCTGCCCGAGAATGCAACATCTGTCTAGAGAAGCAAGGCAGTGTTGAGTGATGTCGATAAGCTGTGCTTAGGAAGGCTGTGGAAGGCTTTTTCTTAATACCACCATCTGCTCTTCTCAACAGATGCAGTCATCCCAGTGAGATACCCTATATCCACTTCCAGAGCTGAGCTTCCTCGTTTCTGTGCTAGTTTTTCCTGCGTGTTTGCCTATTCACTTAGTTTGATATATGACAGGGAAATCTGTGAGTTGGTGTCACTTAAAAGTGATAAATACTCAAAATACTGGTTATTCCTTATTCCTTGTAACACAGAACTGAGAACAAGTAACAGGGAATGACTTCTCTAAAAGTAAACAAAGCCTTCACAGAAACATCAATCCATTGAGCTAATTAAGGGAAGTAGCAAAGTACCTCTTTTTTTTTGTGACAGTAATTCCTGTAATCATTCTTGCTCATCATTCAATGTAACTAAAACAGTGAATGGATCTGGAGTGTAATCTGATGCACAAGTGCAAGTTTTGAACCCCTCTCTGCTTGAAGCCTTCCCTGTGTACAAAAATTGTACCACTGTTTTCTCTGGTGTTAAATTTAAAAGTGCCATTTTGTGTGTACAGGTTTTCTTGTTGCATTTTATTTCAAGAATTTCTTTTGTAAACTCTATGGTTGTGTATGTGCTTTGGACATTGGAGTTTGTATACATTTTTGTGAGGCGTGTACATATGTTCTGTTACCAGTAGCAAAAATGGCAGTGCCTTTTCAGCTACTTCTGCCTGTCTCAACTAGAAACAGCTTCTTACTGTATAGGTGGAGTTTTAAAAAGCTTTGACATATGTTAGCTTCTTTAATAAGCTTTTTCTTCTGCCTGTGAGAAAAGCATATCTCAGGAAACATTCTGTTCACAAACACTTCACTTTACAAACATAGAAGGACAGGGATGCAGCTGCTGGTTTGTTTTCTGGACAAGTTAGTCTAGAGCCAACAGGCACACCCTTTCCCTTGCCAATACCCTTTAGAAAACTGAGTGCATAAATAAAAAATGTGTTCCTGAAAACTTCTGTGCTACTGGAACTGAACTGGGAGACTTATCCGATCTGTTGTAGGATGAATTTGGTGGCAAGGGGGAGGAACTCTTGTGGAGTCTGGCTCTTTCTAGTATCCTTCTGCCTTGTGAAATTGGGGTGTGCTGTGGTGCTGAAGCAAGGCCAGAAGCCCACTCTGTTCTCAGGATGCAGTTATTTAGGATGCATTCATTTCTAGCTTTGGTTGTTAGTACTTAGGAGTAAGGGGACCAATGCACTTAGTGCACTGTAACAAATATGTAAGGGAGAGATTCAGAGTTTGCATTGCACAGCTGGGGGAAATGGAGAGGAACATGACACAACCATTGAGCAGGAAACTGAGTTTATTGTTGAATACTAGGAGTCTCAACATCTTTGGCACCAAGATTCTGCATGGTCCCCTGCCCAAATGAGGTAATGAAATAATGTCCGTATTTGTTAAAGGCAGAATGATCTATATGGTCGCTCATGACTTGATGTCAAAAAGTAGGAAATTGCTTTTTTACTTTTTTGAGAGGAGCTGGTAGAGAGGTTGGGTGTTCATGCCCCATGGTAATGTTTCCAGTGCTGGGGACCCAAAATCTGGATGCAAACCACTGTAGACATACTAATTAAAAAAAACAAAACAACCCACATTCACATTTTTCCCTAGTCATTAGTTGCATCCAAAGCAGCATGGGCAGCAGGTGAAGGGAGGTGATTCTGCCCCTCTACTCCATTCCTGTGAGACCTCACCTTAGGTGCTGCATCCAGCACTGGGGGGCCCAGGGCCCCAGTGCAAGAAGAGGAGCTGTTGGAGTGAGTCCAGAGGAGGGACACAAACAGAGGGATGAACAGGTCTCCTAAGAAGACAGACTGAGAGAGCTGTGGCTGTTCAGCCTGGAGAAAAGAAGGCTCCAGGGAGACCTTATTGTAGCCTTGCAATGCTTCAAGGGGGCTTGTGAGAAAGATGAGGACAGACTTTTCAGCAGGGCCTCTTGCAGCAATAGGACAAAACATAATGGTTTTAAATTCAGAGACGGTACATTCAGACTAGATGGAAAGAAGAAATGTTTTATGATGAAGGTGATGAAACACTGGAACAGGTTGCTCAGAGAGGCTGTAGATGCCCCATCCTGGCATTCGTGACAACAGCCAAGACCAGCTTGGATAGGGCTCTGAGTAACCTGATCTTTTTAAAGATGTCCCTGCTCATTGCAGGGAGGTGTGGATTAAGTGGCCTTTGCAAGTCCCTTCTTACACAAACTGTTCTAGGATTCTATGAAAACCAAATAATTTTGATTGACTGCAGTGGGAGCTTCAGTTGTGTTCATTTAAATGTGAGTAGCTTTTATCTGCTAATTGAATCTTACTCCAAAAAAACCCCTGATAGTTACAGCTAGTGGTCAACAGGACAATGAACTCCCTGTGCAATTTCCCTGAAAAGGCTAACACAATCCATTCATTAAGGAACAATAGGGTATTTCTGCTGGAGTACTTGTGCAGTATTAAATCTGACAGCAAGTTAATGGGGGCAGTTAGGGAAAAACAGTAAGAAAGATCAAAACAGTTAATTTTTTTCTTCACAGGTAAAGCTTCACTTAGTACACTGAGGAATAGAATTTGATAATAGACTCTTCACAGTAGCCAACAGTAGTATGGAAACTTTTAAGACATGTAATGGAAATAAAAAAACATGTAACTAATTAATCTAGATTTAAGTGAAATTAGTTAACTGTTGAGGCAACTTGTAGTTTATCTTCCAAAGCCAAAATTGTTCACTGAATTCAAATGCAACTATCACATCTGAAGCAGAAATTTAACAGGGAATTCTCTTTTGTTCTGTAAGACTGAAGAAGGTCAGTCTCTATCACCAGTCTCAGCAGGTAGGCTGAGGTAGGACTGCAGGTAGGACTGCAGACAGCAGTCCCTATTGCCTGAATGTGGTATTGTGCTTTGAAACATATTACACTGATTTGGGATAATTGTTGCTCTTTTTTAAGATTGCTTTTCAAAGAGAACTCCTACAAGAAAAGCCTTTAGGTAAAATAAGTGTTAAAATAAAGATAACACTACTGTCCTCCTTGGTTTTGCTGGGTCTTTGGCTGTAGCACACATTTGGAAGTGTCAGCTTTAGACTGTGGCTTGTTCTGTTTTGATTTTTAATCATAAATGGTTTTTTCCTTATTTTTCCTTAGTAGCTGGGTTGTAGTTAAATAGTGTTCATAGCCACTCTTGGGGTGCAGTTGCTGATGGTTGTTTGTAGCTAATGCTGCAGCTATTGCTGAACAACGTTTGAACAGACAGAAACTGGCAAAGGCCCACCTTTGCCCACGTGGAAGGTTATGAGTGATTGCTTTTGCATTGCTTGTTTGATTTCTTTTTATCTTTTCCCACTTCTCCTTTGCCTATTGACTAACTTTGTCTTGACCCATGAGTTTTCCTGCTGTTCCTCTTTCCCCTCCAGGGGTGGAGTGGAGAAATGAGAGTGAGAGTGGCTCTGTGGGGCTTAGCTGCCTGCCAGGGTTAACCCACAACAGTATTTTACATGTATATAATGTAAGTGTGTATGGATTCATAAATATGTGCATATATAAAATGTCTTTTATATTTATGGTCCTAGAGGGAAATTAAAATCTTCATGCTTTGCTGAGTAAATTAAACTTTCTTGTACACAAATGGGAGATTATTCAAAAGTGTTTTAGATCAATGCATTAGGAAACAAGTGGGTAAGATCTTTCTCATTTTCTTATAACACTGTAGATTATTTTTATCTTCATTGGAGTGATTTTACAAATGAAAGTAATTGGACAGACTGGAAAATAAATGCTTTATTATCCAATTATTCATTTAATTATTCAACATGGATAATTGGGGGGATGTATGAGAGCTTGGTCACTACTAAAGAAAGATCAGCTTTGAGTATTTTCTCTAATTGGATTGTTCAATGGCAAGCAGACCAAAATCTTCAGTCAGAAAAATCTGAAATTTGATGAAAATAAAAAAATAGAAAGATTAAAAATAATTTTGTGCATTTAGAATAGCGTTTTCAAAGTGATAATTATATGATAGCCAAAAATAGGTCATATTGTTATATATTACTGCCAAGTGTCATTACAGATCTTTGGACCTCACAGTTCAAATATTGTGTGTATCAACTTTACAGACACAAGTAAAATACCCTTTATTGTTTTAATCAGGATGAAAATAATACAGAAAATGCTGTCAGTTCTTCAGAAGCTGAAAAACAGGATTCTCCTCCACCAAAGCCTCCACGGACCCGCAGGTATTTAACTGTGTTCCTATACTATTTTAAGTTGAAAGATGAATAAAAAGTAGAATAAAGCTACTGATACTATAAAGATTTAACATTAATATGTTGTGTTTATAAATAGAAATATACATAATGCAAGAGAAGTCTTGTAATTGGCTCTAAATATAATCTATAATATCTTTGTGAAGTCTGTGTTTAAATATACCAACCATGCAATGATTATCTGTGAGTAGATACATTTACTAGTCAGATATGTTAGATTTACTTGTGTTTTAATTCTGCTTAGTGAAAGTAGCAAAACAAACTTAAAATAGCCTCAAATAATGGCTGAATCCTCCTTTTTGGAGACAAAAACATAATGAAACATACCCATTTATTCCAGAAAAATCTCAGATAAGTATTGCTTTTGACTAGAGTATGGCAACCAAATGCTGTTATTATTGAGAAGAAGAATTGGTCTCACCAATCCTTTCATTCAGCAGAGAAAAATCTTCTCTAGCCCTTAAAATGCCTAGACATAGCTTTACTGAAGCCAAAAGTAGATCTGAACCAACAGATTCATTGGCTTAAAATAGGTACCCAACCCAAGTGTTAAGACAGCTAAAGAAGCACTTCTCCTGAACTAGGTGTCCAAGTTCCCCAGCTGGTTTGTAGAGAGCTTAGAGATCACCTTTGGCAGGTGATCTTGCCTTTGTTACATTGCCTGTAGTTAAATAGACATAAGGTGAGCACTTGGGTTTCCTAAAGTTGTTGAATGACATAAGAAACCACCAGCCAGTTGATATTCTTGCATAACATTTAGGCATAAGTTAAAGTATAATTCCTTTAAAATAGAGATGTAAGTTGTGGCTTTTTACAAACAAATTACGTGGTTGGTGCTTTGTAGGAAATATATTTTGTGTCTTGTTTACATTGATGGAAATGTGATTGTATTCAAATATGTAGATTAAGATGATGACAGAGGAGTCAGTTAACCTGTGTCCATGATAAGTTCCAAGCTCTTCAAGCTTCATCACTGAGCTTAAAAATATGATTTCTATCTAGTAGATGATTTTGTTCAATGAACACTTACTAGTGTTCATTGAAATAATCTTAGGTGTACCTTAATTTTTATCATTTTTATATGTTTATGTAATATTAACATATGTATAATTCATGTAATTCATATTTAAGCACACATCTGTCTTATCTGCACTGCATTGTTCTTTACTTGCTGCATTAAGTTAAAATCTTTTAATCTCTCCTTAAAGCCTGGGGGTTTTTTGGGCCTGTTTCCATAAAATCATACTTTCCCATCTGCCAGCAGTAGCAGGCAGATTGGTTTCTTAGAGGTGAATAAATGAAAGCTTTTAGCAAAGCTGTTGTCTTTCTAAAATGGAGATTATTTTTGAAAAACAATTAATTAAACTCCTCCTGGAAGATGCTTCTGAGGAAAGTTTTTGTTTACTATTAGTCTATTATGTGCTGTTAGTCACATCTTCTCAAAGTACCCACTAATGAGCATGTTTTTTTCTTGATGTGGGGGGTAATTTTACAAATCTACGGCCTGATTCAGTCAGGACATAGAGCTAGGTTTTGTGTATTGTGGATGTTTTGGCATAGATTAACATCCTTTTCCTGGGGAGGATGGGAGAGCAGAATCAGTGAAACATTCTAATTTAATCCCCATATGCACAAGAAAGCATTTTTAGTTTGCCAGCCAAATATGTACTTGAGTTTTACATGTGCTATCTCTGAAGAAGTTACAAGCAAGTTGCTAAAGCTACTATTTTTGAAAAGAAATAAGGCTTTTACATTCTTTATCATCTATGTTGTAAATGCCTTTATCATGTACGTTTAGTAAAGTGAGCTGCATTTTTTTTAAGGGAAGATTTAACATTTGCTTTGTTCTCTGAAGCAAAAGGGGCTATAGGGACTGAGAGTGCAGAGTAGTTTGGGCCAGCTTGCCTGACATGCTCCTGTGTGAGCAGGAGAAAAGTTGGGATTTTTTAATTGGCTTCAGGATGCTTGTTTTCCATGTTGTTACTGGACTAAGCCATGTTTGCTTAGACAGGAAAGTCTATGATACCTGTTAGTTATTTTCTGACAGCCCCAAGTCTGCTGAATGAGATGATGATATCTCCTCTGCAGCCCTTTCCACTGGCTAACCACTTAGGCTGTGCCAGAATTTTTCTGTGAAAGTGGCTTATTATCTTCTGTTTGTAATGTTATAATAAAATTGTCTCAGTATCTTCTTTAGACTTTAAGATCTCTTCTTCTGAAAGTGCAGCTAATATCATGTAAACTCTCTTGTGTGTGCTAAGGATGTGATGTCACTAATGAGTTTTACCATGCCAAGGTAGGAAGCTTACTCAGAGAGGTATAATTAATCCTTTTAGTACTTGCTTTAGCCTGGACATGTATTGGAGAAGGAGTGATGCTTTCTAGGCTGCTTTTATGTGTTCTTGGAAGTTATAAGTATCTTTTTGATATTGTTATTTTATTAGTATTAAGTTGGTATTTTATTTACTTAGGTCACCATGAAGTATTTAGCTGTACTTGTTTTGCAGAGGTTTTGGAATTGTACTGCCTTCCAATCTTTTATCACCTTGTAATGCTTTAATGTAATTAAACTTGCTGTACGATATGTGAGTGTAGTAATTTGCTTTAATGTGTCTCTCCATTTGATGTCAGCATAAAATAATTGTAATATTACTCCTTGATTATTACAGAGGTAAACAAGAACAACTCATTAGTGCATACATCAGCACCCTGTCCTAGAAATTGCTTGGCTTGGCAGTTGATCACTTTTTGTGAAAGTCACCTTTCTTTAGAGGACTTGAGGGAATGGAAAGACTTCCTTCATTAGACATGTTATTTTCAGGTTAAGGTAGGAAGAAGGCATAAATAAGGTTTAATTTGTTGGATATAAGACTGCAAAAAACTTAAGTTTACATTTTAGGGCTGTAAACTTGATTTTACGTGAGTGATGTGTCAGAATTCAGAGGGAGCACCTTAATACCTTTAAGCGTTAGTCCTTGAAATATTTGTGTGCTTAGTAGTTGATTCTAAAGTATTTGGGAAAAGAGGTGGTTTATTTTAGTTGGGCTTGGTTACAAAAAGTTCTTTATTTTCAAGTTCAAATGCAGTTGGAAATCAAAGCATAAACTTAGATGTAAACTCACAAAAAGCAAAGAGGATTTAATGGCTTTTTTTGTATGCAGTGTAATGAAGAGCTGTGTGCTGCTGTCTGAAGGAGAAAAGGTGAAATACTGTAGCAGTTTAATCCCTCATCAGATTCTGTTTGGATATCAGTCTAATGGTAGTAAATACATTTCCAGGATTATGTGTTATTCTGTTTCATTTCAAGCCTCACAAACCATCTCTGCCTATCTCCTGCAAAGCTAAGATAAAACTCATTGATGGGTGTTTCTTCTTAGTTAACTATCTCTAATTTGTATTTGCCACAATTAAAGAAACCAAAAAGCCTTAGTAAATAAATTTTGAGATAAATTCACCAGCTGGTTATTTTTATTAATTCATTGTCCTTTTATATAAATTATTTGTAGTACATTGGCAACAGCTTCACTCACTGGACTGCAGCTTTTCTTTCACGTGGATGGCAGTGATTTAATGCTGAAGTAGAATAATGTGGTTGTCTAGTTTCAGCCTGCTTATGTTGAGTTTAATTTTCCTATTTTAATTATGAGGGAGGATGTAGAGCTTGGTATCTATTTTTGGTTGTTCATAGCAGCTGCATTCCATGACCTTGGCATCACTCTTTTCTATTTGAAACACCCTACAGTATGCTGCATAGAATAACCATGGATTACTTAAGGCTTTTTTTATTTTGAACACTAGCCAAGTTTCATTTAAATCTGAACCCATTGTGCTCAGTTTTAGTAATACAGCTTTTTTCCATTAGGAGTAGAATGGATTAGATTTTAAAACATTCTAAAAATTTATAATGTATTGTAGAGAAAGCAATAAATGGCTTTTTCCATGTATACATTTTTTGGTTGAAAGCTGTGGGAAGGCTTTTCTTTTCTTTTTTTTTTTCTTTTTTTTTTTTTGACAAATTGTGTGTAATTGTTAGTATGATAAATAATTTTAAGAAGTTGTTATTGCCTAACACCTGAGAAGCCACTGGCACTAGGGCACGGCATCAGCTGCTTAGGCTCTGTGGCAGTAAAAGTGTATGAAAAAGCTGCCTTGATCACCCAGGGAAATTCCATATCCAGCTGTAAATGAGAAAGTGCCAAGGTAGTGGCATTCCAAGATAATCAGGAGAAGTTGTATCTGAAGAGGCACTTGAAGGCTGAGTCATGACAAAGCTTTCTATTTTTTTTTCACACAGTGAGATTTTTTGTGTTTATTTAAAGGTATAATACAGGGAAGCTTACTCCTCTTACTTGAGTGGCTTGGCTTTCTTTGGTTCACTGATTCTTTTCTGTCTCAATGTCCTCTTTCATGAGCTTTCTGTTACTTTCCTAGTATTTTAAATCAATCTGGTCTTACTGTCTCCAGTTGTTTTCAACAGTATTAGTAGTTCATTTTCAGATTATTTTCTGCCTCTGGAGTACAGCTGTTGAAGGACATGCCCAAAGACAACATTATGCAGCAGCCCAAAATGCCCAAGATTCACAAGACTTCTAGAAAAAACTACTGCCAAACAGAGGTCTTCTGAATGTGTTCATTTCCTAATATTTCTGCTGTGTGAAAACAGAAACATTATTTGCAATACAAAACATGTGAAAGAGTAATATTAAAAATGTCAGTAAAATGGAAAAAATATTGCCTATTGGGATCTATTTCCTAATTTAAAGAGAAAAAATTACATTAGAATGCTGTTTGGATATCTCAATTGCTGAGGACAGGTATCCTTCAATATTAATAAGGCAAAGAATGATTTTGGCAAATAATTTCTCGTTTCTTCATTGTAAGCTCTCATTTAAGAATGAAGAAGTGACATTTAACTTCAAATGTAATGGGGAACATCGTAGTAGTTCTGCTGAGTTATGTAGGAGGAAATTATTTAACCAACTTTTGGTCTGCTGATTTGTGCAGCATTTCCTGTATCATCAGTTCTATGGATACATCTAAGGGAACTGTTTGAATGCACGTGAGGATCTGTTTAGCAGTGGATCAAAGGGTAGAGTCATTTTATTGAACTATAATTGGAGAAGATTTAATGAATTTTGACTGGTATTGTGGATCTATAACCTTGTTATATCTAGTTTAGTGCTAATTTGCTCCTTTAGCTAATTGTAATGCTTAATGTTAGGTCTGTACCAGATAAGAAATTAGTTTTGATTGCAAATAACTCTGGGTCAGGAAAATCAGGTCAATAAGGGAAAACCATGATTTTCAGTAGGAGGATTTAGTGGAGATTACTGATGAGCATCACTGCTGGTAAAAGGGGGCATGTAAACATTTGTGCAAGTGCACTGACTGTCTCCCTCCTCATGTTCCCCTCCCCATTTGGAATGGAGGAGAGAAATCCAAGAGGAGGGAATTCTCTTGTCCTTAGTGTGTATTAAATTGGAGTAAGATTTATGACCTCCATTTCCTGTCTTATCTTTACTAATTCAGGTGAACAACTTATTCTCAAGCTTATTCCTTTTTCAACAACATCTAGAGGCAAGAGGTCCCAAATTACTTCTGTTAAATTGCTTTGATATGCTTTGTATTTCTCCTGTTTTAATGTAAAGAAAAACAGCAATATACAAGTGCAGGGAGGGAGAGGAAGAGAAGGCATTTGAGGCCCAACTGTTTGTGACAGGAGTCAGGCAGAGAATGGAAAGGATCAGACAGAACTGCAAGGGGATCTGGGGTTTTCCAGATACAATGATACAGGACTTGTAGAAGATAATTTGGAAGCTGGGCAGCTTGCAGTACTTTAGGGGGTTAGGATTTTCACAAACTGAGTATTCAAATGGTTCTCTTTAGTATGAATCCCTTGTATAAAGATTTTAGTTCTGCAACCTGTACTGCTATAGCTTTGTGCTAACAAAGTCACAAGGATGAAATGCATGCTGTAGCCTGTCCCAAGTCAGGTATGCATTGAGTTCTCTACAAGAGTCAATTGTGAGACAGTCCCTGGACGACTTTTGTTTTTGTTTTTTTCCTATGTGTTATGATAGTCTCAAGAATTTGCACTTGCTGAGTCCTTCTTAGGTGTGGTTTGGAAGTAGGGGAGCCAAAGCAGTACTTTGATTTTGCTAATTATATGGCATGCAGACAAGTAATGAGAGCCTGTCCCATGCCTTTGTCTTGTAGACAGAATTCTTGTGCAATTGTGTGGTCCTTCTTATGCTGGAGGGTCTCACGAGAGCAGAGAACAGTGGCAGAGTAGAATTCCCTCCTTCCATGTGCTGGCCACACTGCTTTGGATGCAGCCCAGGACATGGTTGGCTTTTGGACTGTGAGTTGCTTTCTGCACAGTGCTGGGTCACGTCCAGCCTCTCTTCCACCAGGACCTCAAAGTCTTTCTTTACAGGGCTGCTTTCAGTCTGTTCAGCCCCCAGTCTCTCTGGATGCCAGGGGTTGCCCAAACCCAGGTGCAGCACCTTGCACTTGGCTTTGTTGAACTTGATGATGTTCCTGTGAGCCCACCTCTTGAGCTTGTCCAGGTCTTCCTGGATTTTTAAAGGAATGGAAATTGTAGAAGTACCTTCATCAGTTATGCTAAATGTTTGTAGTCAACTACTCTGCATCTAATCTGATCATATGCTTGAAGAACTTCTCCTTTTAATTAGCTTGAAATGAACTGAAGTTACAAGTGCTGTGGTCTTACTAATAGGCACTGTAATTTGGATCATAAATTCTACTGGGAATATCTTTTATGTTGTATGTACCTCATGTCAGCTAAATTTGGTTTTCCATTGAGCAGAGACTATCAAATACACAAACATAAAAATAAAATCTTCTTGGGCTTGTACAGGAAAATAAAATTGAAGGAAGATACTCAGTGTTAAGTCCCCTATAAGGGCTATAAGGATTTTTTTTTTTAAAGAAATATTTGTTGGCTTTACTGAAATTTGAATTTCATATGTCCAGTTTCTTGAAGCCACTTAAGGAAAAAAGTAATGAAATGCTGCCACAAGAGGGCCTGTCTTGCAATGTCTTTGCAAAATGCTTCTGGGAAAGGATGTGAGCAGTCTTTGAACTATTAGTGAGGATTAGTTGTGGCATGAATGAATGTCTTTGTGATATTCTGAAAGACATTTTGAGTGTGTTGACTTAATTCTTGCCTACCTCACTACACTAGTCATATTCTGTAACCATTGTCTGTGTGCAATGGAAGCTCTGTATGGAGTTTGATATTAACTACTGCAGTGGGAGATGGATAGATATCTAAAATCTTGTCAAAATCCAGGAAACTTAGACAATTGTGTCTTGGTTGTTTTGCAGTTGCCTTGTAGAAGGGGATGCTAAAGAAGAAATCTTGCAGCCTCCAGAGCCTCAGCCAGTACCACCAATCCTAACACCATCTCCCCCATCAGCTTATCCAACAGTCACTACGGTGTGGCAGGACAATGACAGATACCATCCAAAGCCAGTTTTGCACATGGTTTCATCAGAGCATTCAACAGACCTCAACGAGAATTACAATAAATCCACAGAACATTCAGGGAAGAATGAACCCAGCGAACACACCGAGAAGAGGCTGGAGCGCAACTTAAGTTTTGAGATCAAGAAGGTACCTCTTCAGGAGGGACCACGAAGTTTTGATGGGAATTCCCTGTTGAACAGGGGACATGCAATTAAAATTAAGCCTGTGTCATCCTGTGTAATTGATAAAAGCTTTAAGCCACAGGAACAGATTTCAGGGGATTCATTTGTAGATGTTTCTCAAAACTCATGTATGGAATACAGCGTGCCACAGTCTAACGCAGCCTTAATATCTTCACCAGAAAGTCTGCAGAGTCAGCAGGTGTCTGACACCCCACCCAGACCAGATCGTCTGCCTCTGACAGAAAAGGGACACGCCACGTGGTCACTACATGGGCCTGAAAATGCACTGCGTACGTCTGTGTCTGAAGAGTTGTCTTCAGACACCGTGTGTCATGGTGTTAAAACTCTCTCTCTAGTATCAACCACCCCAGCTGAGCATCCTTCCAGTGATACTGTTGATCATACTCCTCTTTCTGTTCGAGCACCCCTCTGTTTTACTAATCCTCTCCATGCAGATGATTCTGACACGGATGAGGTGGACTTTGACAGAGCCATGAGCAAAAGCGCGTCCAATGTGTCAACCGCAAGTGCCACAGTCTCTGCTGCCACTAATACTGAAAACATTTCTGCCAGAAAAGTATTGCCAATGTCTATTGCTAGGCAAGACTTAACAGCTGTAACATGTTCTGAAGATGGCAAAGGTAGGTTTCACTGAGGTTCAGAAGTGCTGCTCTTTATCTAGCTGCATCTCTAGAGTTGGACAACATAAATTTCTTTGCAATGCAATTTTCTAAATTTAATCACTGCAGTAAGGCAGCTTCAGAGAGGGCACAACTCTTTTCTTGACAGCTTTCAGTTTGCATGTGAGCTATTTTTAGTATAAGGTACTGCAGAGCATGATTAGCTGCTTCAAAAGCTGTACTGTGAGCTTTATTGTGAGCATTTGTTTAATGCTTTATTTATAATGCCTTCCTGTAGGTTTGTATGTAATTGTAGGTTTCTGTCTTATTATTTGCTGCATATTTTTTCTCTATGCCCAATTTCATGGAAGCATCTATAATAATTGGGGGTTGACTAGTCAAAATATTTTCAACAGGCTTGTGCAAATACATAACCATTTCATGCTTATTGGTTGATGTGTTCTTCCTAAAATATAGATATAATCTCATTCACTGCGTTGGTCTTTGAAGTTGCTAATGATTTGGCTCCTGCATTTTAATAGTGTTGTCAATATTTAGCTTTCCTCTTTCTGTACATGGCTGAGGGTGACAAGCTAATACATCTGTTCATTTAAAAATACAAGTTGTACTTTATTAGCACTTTGAAAATTATTTAGTGGCTTTTTAATCTTTTACTACTTTTTTGAGTGGGGTTTTGGTTTTTTTTTTTTTGTGAAAGTTTGCAAGTTAGAACATCATTTATTGAAGGCAAAAGGATCCCAAAACATGCAAATTTCAGTCAGGCTGGCACACTTAGAGCAGATGGAGGACAGAGCTGGGAAGAACAGACTAGGCCTTGGTAATTGCTTGTGCAAAGTCCAACGAAACAAGAAGTAAGGCTGTGGAGCTGCAGGAGGAACATGAACTTCTGGATCCAGCTCAGACTCCTGTGCTTGGAGCTGCTTACAGTGATGGCCTCACCTCAGGAGTGTGCGCAGACTTCATGGCTTTCTGAAGTGAAATGGGGCTCAGTGTATGATGCAAGATGCAGAACCAGCTGAATTAAAAATACTGGCTTTGTGAACTGAATGTTCACCACAAGTCATGTATCCAGAGATGTGAACTGTTTTGCAGCCTTAAAAACAATCTGTTTCTGTAGATCTTGATATAGATCTGTAGCTATTGTGTAAAACAGGACAATACTTGCACATACCTGTATATTTTTAACTCTGTGACTTAAAAGATGCTCTGCAGAGCTGACAAAATCCTTTTGCCATAGTTATTTCACCTTTGCAAGCAGTTCTCCTTGGATTTGTTTTATAGATTTGCAGACCGTTGTATTTTTCCTTTTAGCCAGAATTTTCTTCTTCTTCTTTCCCAGAGCAATCATTGTTTATCACTGTTTGGAAATTATCACCTCTTCATGCATCTCATTATGTAGATGCTATAAGAACATGCAAATAAAATAAGTGATATGTCATAAATATGATAAAGAATTGAAGAAATGTCACTCTAGACTTTGTGTCATATAACTGTGTATCAGAAACATCTTGAAATAACAGTACAGTCCTTGTGCTGCTGGTATGTTGATGATTTCACAGGAATTGATTAAAATTCTAGCATTAATTTTTTATTCATTTATCTTTTGTTAATAAGGGTGTATCTCTTCCCCATTTGGATGACAGTGAACACTTCCCATTTTACATTCTGGTTGCAGGTCTTGTAATCCCTCTGGGACTCAAGAATATAGGGTTAGATTGCCTTGCACCAGTGATCCTAAACCCTGTTTACAGTGGCTTCTCATTTTCATACTGGCTCAGGACTCTTCTGTCTGAAGCTGGGAATGTGGCTGCAGTCACCAGTGAAACTTGTCTGTGAACTTACCAGCACCCTAACTGCCTAACCTAACTGCTGGTGTGCATGATCTTACCACAGTTAAATCCTCTTTTTCATGCAAATCAAGTGAAAAGTAGTTGTACCCTGAGGTAAAAGGAAAAAACAACTGAGAGAACAATAAAACATCAACAGCACCAAAATAAAACCCTAAAAACTCACTTTCAGTTAGTGCATATCCATGAGTCTCTTTGCTGGTGACTTTATTGGCTGGTTTTATAGAGTCCCTTTCTGTTAATGAAGGTTTTCTTCTGCTGTCTAGTAAGCTTGAGGTGGAGCAGGTCTCAGAAATCACTTGGAAGAAGATGGCTTTTAGAGCTTGATGGAATTCTGTCCCTGGAGCAGCTGGGCTTGCTGGTAGCTTAAGCTTCATGGCTTTATCAGATGAAATGTGTCTTTGTATTTTTGAATCCTGTGCAGAGTACAGTTATCAGATGAGATTTCTTATGGCAGCAGCTACTTTAAATTTTTTTGAACCTTTAATTACTACTCCTAATTTCTTACCAGGTCAGAGAGGGGCTTTTGCTGCCAGAACAGCTTGTGTTAGTACACTCCTGGGAGGTGAGAGGGAACAGACTGGGGACAGGATGTGGTACTGGCACCAACAGTAGCCATCTCCTCTGGCTCCTATTTACCCTTTGGCCTAGTAAACCTTGCACTAGGCTGTTTAACCATATGAGTGCTGTGGGAGCCAGTGGGCCTCAACATGGACTTGGTAAGCAAAACTGAGACCTGAAAGAATGAAAAAAAGTATTCATTTGAGTTACTGAGGGTTTTTTCCCTCCAAATTATTTAGATTGAAATTGTGGTTTTGTTTTCTTGCTTGCATAGCACACAGACTGATCCTACGCCCTTAAAGCTAATGTTGTTCAATGAAGTTGCTCCACAGTGTTAGTGTGGTAAACCAAAATGTTTTATAGTACTTGGAGCAAATTTTTCTTTTGCTTTAGACATTATACCAAGTTTAGGATTATCTCATATATGAAAAGATTAACTTCTAAAAGTCTAGGAGAAAAATCTGTATTTTTTAATTTATCTAAATGTTGTATTTGATTTAGATGCTGATGCTAGTGAAGATTCCTCTCCCCCGCTCCCAGAAAGAACACCAGAATCATTTGTATTAGCAAGTGAACAGAGTGAGTTTTTGATGTTTGGTGATAATTTGAGATAAAATGCAAAGAACATGTCAGTATTGTATTTGAGTACCCCTGATTTTTGGTTAATCTGTTGGAGCAAATTGTAAAATGGAGTGAAATGTAGCATGTGCAGTGGCTTATTTTGAGGTTTGACTTTTACACACCCTTGAACACAGAAATGATTTTTAATTTTCTAACTAAATATGGTGTTATATGATATTTAATTAATTGGAGACTTCAATATTAGTAGAGCTGGTTTTCAATCTGAAGGGTATGAAAATGAGATGATATAGTGGGGAAATGCAGTACAGTTCGGGAATTTCCCAGCTATTTTCATTTCCTACTGCTCCAAGGTAGGGAATGGGTATGCACATGAACAGTGTTTATCTGATTCCCCTTTCTTGGGCAAAGGAAATATGATGACACTTCATTCTTCACTGCATGTAGTGAACAAGCCCAGTTTGTCAAGTTTAATGTAGTTCACTTTTTGACTGTGTCAAAAGGGTAACTGCAAGAGAAAGCTGACACTTAGAGATGATGTGCTCCTATTGTCTTAGTTCATTCATCAAGCTAGTAATGGCAGAATACAGAACAGATGAATTCAAATGAAGTGATAAATTAGGTTTATGTTTGGTACCTTCCAGAAAACCTGAAGTATTGTAGTTATTTACTGAGACTTCAGTTTCATTTGGAAACTCAAATATTTTGGCCCAAGTAGTTAATCTAGATATTTTCAGCATGAAAATGCTTAAGTTTTGTAAATGTGAAGTTTTGAGCATCATAAGCACAGGTAGTTCAGAGTGATCCTTTGTTTAGGTAGTATAGACCTGTTGCTTTTCTGTTACTGCACAAGGAACAAAGCTGTTTTCTTTAAAAAAAAAAAAAAAAAAAAAAAAAAAAAAAAAAAAAGAAATCTCTCTCCGGAACTGGAATCACTGAAACCACTTTCATTTTGTTTGTCTTTTTACACGATGTCAGTAAAGGACAGGTGTGGTTGTCCTGACTTGTATGTTTACTTAGGAGATCTGAAAAACACATACTATTACTGCCCAGCTGATGTAACAGGAGTTCTAAATTGTCCTTGAAAAGGAAGCCAATTCCCCTGTTGTTTAGGAACCCCCAAAGGAACAAATGAACATCCACAATGCAAGCACTGTAGTCTCATGCTTTGCATTATATTGTGGCATTTTGCCTTTTCAGGAGCACTTTTCACGTAAAGCGATTTTCATGTTTTTACAGGCATTTAATCTTAAGAAAAAAAAAACAAATTAGAGCACATTTCTAATGCTGTGTACTAATGCCTCATCATGAGGAGAACTGAAGTATGTTGAGTTGATTTGATTTTTCCTAGGCACACCCTTGCTGAAGCCAGTTCTGATTGCACAGCCGGAGTGGAGCATATTGCGTGATCAGCACCTGCCTGAGCAAACAGCCTCCACAGTAAGTGCAGCAGACAAGTCTGTACTAATCAGTCATTTCTGGTTTGGTTGGGAGCTACAACAAAAAGTAAAATACATACTTGGGAGAAGTTGCAGCTGTTGGTTAACTACAACTGGCCAGTTTTTCCTCTGTCTGAGCTGCTGAATTGATGTGGAGAGCATGTTTTCTTTCTAAGAAAATGATACGGTTTTCTAAGGTCAGCAATACTATTAAAAGTAGTAATCCTAAATATATGTTAAACTATGGCCTTAAGAGTGTAAATATGCTGCTTTTAGGGAGCTTGCTGTCTCCTCTTAATGGATCTTAGGCCAATTCAAACTGGAAGAGAACAGCTGTCCCTCATCTAAACCTCTGCAGGACCTCAGCCGAGGCTAACCAGAGCTTTTTCTTGAAAACCTCCAGAGATGGATTGTGGGCAACATCATCTGTGGGCAGCCTGGTTCACTGCTTGAAACTGGTTTTCACTCACATCCATATTTATTTTAAACCATTTTTGCCCATCGGATTTCACTTTTCACTCATCCGGCTCAGAGTCATCCTGCATGAACTGTTGGCAAAACTTTAAAAGCATATAAGTCCTTTTTACATTTGTCACTTTTTTTCATGTGTCCTCCAATATCTCACTTAAAAATATGACAAAAAAGATAGTTGTGAATTTTCAGGGACTGTAAATGCAGTATAAGAACTGACCTACCTAAATTTGCAAATAAGTTGCAGTGTTGTGTTTCCAAATTTTTATTAAATGCTAAGGTTCAGTAGTAAATTCTCATACAACTACTGTAGCATTTTTTGTCACTGTTGAGTCAAGTGAAAAATGTAGAGGCAAGGAAGTATTTCCATGAATGTTATATGGTTTTGACGATGTTTTCATAATCTCTCTCTCATTAACAGGGTCTGAAAACAACTTCACCTATACTATCTGGTAAGTGGTGGAAAAGCTTTTCTAATTCTTTTTTTCAAAATACATTTTTCTTACTGAAAAAAAATTTGCCTGAACTTGGTGTTTGCTCTGAAGATATATCCAAGTATATTGTCAAATATATTATATTAAATACATTGTTATCTATGATGTCTAAGCACCTTTAATTTAGAAAGAACATGAACAGGTACCTATATGTTGATGTATTAAATGGCACTGTGAGCTTTTGCTATAAATAGGTGCTGTGTGGGATTTCAGCTATCCATACAAACTAATACAAAATAATAATCCAGATTTGGAAAGGAGGAATATATTGCTGTCACTCAACATCTACTTCATAAATAATTTTCAAGTTTTGCTTTTAGGAAATAAGAAATTTGCTTTCAAAGCTTTATTCTTGTAAATAGTATTTGCTACCAGTTGTTTTCTGGACTGTAATGACAAGTGGTATTGTCACAGTGGTGACTAAGTGAATGTTACAGTGAGGGGTGTCTGTCTGTTTTCCAGATCAACCTGAACGAAGCAACAAAACACCAACTGACATTTTACCTCAGATTTCTTTTTCTGGTTCCACTGATACAAGAGGTCAGATTTCAGAATTTCCTGCAGAAGTAACAGATATTGGTAATTAAAATTATTTCAAGATATAATCACTAGATGATGATAATCCACTTAAAGAGGGGATTTGCTATCACTACTGGTTTGGATAGCTGCTGTTAATGCCTCACTCCAACTCACAGAATGCAGAACCCAGACAAATAAGCCTGTCTAGTCTCTTCAGCAGTGCTAAAAGAGAAAAGAGTTTTCCCCAGAATAAATTATTGAATAATTCTTCTCTTCGAAAAAAACTCTGAAGTGTATAAAATATGGAATTTGTCAAATGGGTTATAATTTTTGTAAAGCACTGAAAACTTCCAGAAGTAATACCTGATACCTGCTTAAGTATACAGAAAAGGAAGGGGGGAAAAAAAAGATAACAAAGGCTGTAATACTGTATTTATTGAAAAATACTTTCCATTGAGGTTTAAGTACTGAACTATAATGGTATACAGATTCTTCATATTTGTATTTCCTATGGCCAGAGTGACTTCAGAATTCCTTGTGTTACAAAGTTGTTTTCTAGCCCTGAGAGTAAATCTGTTCTGTAAGAGCTGAAGCCATGTCTTAGTGGTCTTCTGACTGCTGCCAGCCTTTGTGAGCCTGTGTTGTCCCAGCAGACAGAAGTATTAAATACAATTCTTTCCTTAGGTTTTGGTAACCGGTGTGCAAAGCCCAGAGGACCAAGAGAGCCACCCTCAGAATGGACATGATCCAAGAACTAATGGACATACTGTCAGTAAATTATACTGGAAAACTCAAGTGCCACTGAGAACTAGAGAAATAGTGTTCCACTTTCCTGGGGGGCAACTAACACAGAGCAGTGTAGATCTAACTATCAATGGTACATTCTTGCAGTGCATCCCATGCAAAACCTGACACATGGTTCACAACAGTGGATTCCAGTATTACAACCTTTTGCTGGGGCCATCTACCTGCCTTACTACACTTAGGAGAAAGTATTACATATGATTTATTTTGTAACTTCAAGTATTATTGCCTTAATGTCTTTTAACCCTGTTACACGCTGCTTGTAGACATATGTTAATATAGTAATACTTTTGACAGATTGTGTTTATGGACTACTTTTTGCTAACATTTGATTACCATGTATGCATTATTTTGTATATGTACAGGGCAAGTAAGTATATAAATTGATGAAGTTGCAATCATAAAATATTAACAGAAGATGTAAGAAATCTCTGCATGATCTAAATTTTTGTGTACCTTATTTGTAAGTTATTTGCCCTGAAGTTTTAGAAAATAGTTTCTGGGATTTTTTACAAAAATTGCTGGACACACACAGCTAGAATTGCAGGTTAGCAGAGATGAAGATTGTAATGCATTTTGTAAATTGTAAGCAAAAGGTTATTTTTATATTATATACTGTTTAATTGTCAGACCTGATTTGTTCTGGTTTTCATCTAGTCATGGAGATTCAGTAAGTGCCTTGGAACAGTATTGAATTCTCTTAGCCTGTGTATGTTACTTCAGTGTTTTGAGTTCATCTGGAATTAGATTATCAAAAATATTTGTATGTTTCTTAGTCTATTTGACCTGCCAGTAAAAGAGAAACCATTTTACATAATCAACACTCCTTAGTTTTCATTTTAATGTCTCATCAGTTGCAATCTTTAGAAAGTTCATCTCTATCACCTTTCTGTATAGTAGGATTTTACAGTTTTAATACGGCATGTTTCTAATTTGGGAAAACCTGAACACACTGGTAAAGGACTGTTTCAATACCACTGTCTTCTCTTACAGATGGGGAATAAAATTTATGTTGTTCAGCGACTGTGTATGTAAGAAAGCAACTTATATGAAGGTTCACCTGGAGCCCTTGCAGCTACACTGTATCTTGGCAATATATTATGTCAAGAGTTAATCCTTATAAGGATTCCTTACTTAAACTTTTCTGTAATACAATCTTTAAATTAAAGAAAGTAAAAAACTCAATCTGGGTGTTTTTACTCTTAGGAAAGAAAACTCTGTCCAAAAGCAAATTATAACAGAGTGAAGGATGGCAGTCTGGCTTAGCTTACAGATCTCATGCTTGAACAGAGCACTGACACTCAGAACCTTATTTTTAGTAACTACTTTAAAAGTTCTGGCTGGCAGTAATGCCAGAGAAGCAAAGAAGAATGTTTATAAGAAAATGTTCATTTTAGGCAGTGAAACTATTAATCTGAGCTTTAGCCGGAAGCATTGTCTGATCTCTACTACTTGTACATTTAGTGTCTCTGCTAAAAGAGAGCTAATGCCCCGATAGCACCTCTCTTGTAACTTCCTGAAGGTACATAACTTATAATTACTGTCTCTGACTCTGGATTTAATTACCATGTGCTTTGTACATGTGACAGACTGCCAAGCTGGGGAGCTCTTTCAAAGAACTGTATGAACTATAAATACTTCCCATGGATGTAGTTTTGCAGTTAATCACTTATAAATAAATAATTCAATGATATATGCCATCTGGGGTAACCTATATCAACTATATTCCTGATTTGTAAACAGTTCAGACAGCTGGAATGTTCTGCAGTTGGCAGAACAAGGCTGACCTGAACTTTGTCTTCCTTCCCTCGTGTTGCAGATGATTAGCTCAGACTTTCACTCTTACAGAGCTCCTGTGGATTTGTAAAGCAAGATGGGCTGTCAGCACCCCATGGCAGTCCAAATCATTGGAACTTTCGGGAAAAAAAAGTTAAATAAGAAAATTTCCAAATATGTTTTGGATGTACTTTTCAAGGATCCCTTCTATATTTGTCCAGCAATAAAATACAAATCTGTGCAGGTAGTAGATTTTCTGGTTTTCACAGGTGAATTTCACTTAACAGCAAAGGCTGACCTAAATCTGTGCACTAATTACAGGCCATCTGGTGATGTTTAATTAAAGTACATCCAGGTTCATCTTTTTTTTTTTACCCCTTTGTTTTGCACAGATTTGGATCATATTCCAGGCTGAGTTTGTCACAGAAAAAAACTCAAAGGCTGCAGCCTTTCTTTGCTTTAGTGATAAAAAACTGCAGTTGTCCAGTATGGATTTCTGTTTCCTTTGACAGCTGATTCACAGCTCCCTGTTCCCTGCTTTGGGTTTTATATTTTCACCTATTGTATTTCAGATAAGCTGGCAGTTTTAAGAGCAAGGTGAAACCTGCCCAATGTCATTACTTTCTGTATCTGCTCTTGTGGTTGGTGCAGAGATAGCTGCAGGTCTGGATGCTGTATGCTGGGGAGTTTCACATCATAACTTTGAAATATTATCATCTTAACAGCTTCATAAAAAAACCCCAAGACCCTTCCTTGTGGTTTATTTGAAATGGAATCTGAAAGGGTTAGGGCATTACATTGGCTTGCAAATTATCACTGAAGCCATTTTGTACGTATATTGAAATCAGTCCTGTTTAGTTCCAGTCTTTCATGTTATTTTATCAAGAAAAGCAGTCTTCAACTTTCATCTCTGAAGTGCAGCTTTGCAGGCATTGACTTGATCTCTGTAGCAAAGAAGCAGTAATGCTACTCAACCCAGCTATTTTTATTATTAACTACTGCATTGGCTTGTATGTCCTTCAGGATTTGTTTCTAATTTACCATTTATTATTTTTTTTTCTAAAGGTATTAATATTGAATTAAATCATATACTGAATTATCACATCAAAAGAAGAATGAGTTCTCTGTGTCTTAGAAATGTGAATTCTCAAGACTCAGAAGAAAGCTGACCCCTGCTAATACCATTGGTTTTCTCTATTACTGAGCATATTTAAGGTTGTACTTTGATTTGGTAGGTAACATTCTATTTTGGTAGTAATTAGAGCATTACACCAGAATTTTATTTCTTATCTGCTAGGAAAACCTGCTGTGTTTACTTGCAATTTTCCTTTAAAAAGTTTCTGACCTGGGAACTGGGCAGAACAATGAAAATCTCAAAGAATTACCTCTGGGTTTTTGTATATTGGAATCTTGGATTGGGTTTCTTTGGAGATAAATCTCTAAAAGAATGAATGAGATCAAGTGTGACCCAGTGACTGGGCAGTGTGATAACCCTGTGCTGCTGGAGCAGTTGCTTTTAGCTGCAGCTCAGACTGTTGGGAAGCACCCAAATACAAAGCTCTTACCTGCAGCAGAACCCTGACATGCTGCAGGCAAAGAAAGGGAATCCAGCAACAGAGGGTTGGACTGGGGAAAGACTAGCAATGAATATCGCCTTCAAAAGGGGATTTTGAGGAACAAGGAATTAAGGACTTTAAGACAATAGAACTGAGCAACCAGATACAGTTGCACGCAACTAAGGCTCTGAGAATTTTCTGAAGGCTTGGGGGAGGAGTAACATCTGCAGTATAAACAAACAAGTCGCAATCCTACAGCCTATTGCCAAAGAAGGGCCTTTCTCACAATCTCAGAATGCTCTTTAGCTCTTGAGAGAGAGGTTGTGTGTGGGCTAAAGAGCGTGGAACACATGAACCTAGGAGCAAGCATAGCTGGGGCCAGCCAGCACAGTGCACCGACTGCTCTGGAGCCCTCTGAGGATCTAAAGCCTGCTTCACAGCAAGGCTGTGAAGTGGTTAGTTACCAGGCTGTTAGTAACATCCAGCAGGAGCCAGGCTCTCTGATGTGACTTTTCCTAACCATTTCAATGTACATACTTGATCAAAACACAGGTTTGTCAAGCGTTGGGTCAAACAGAACAAGAAAATAACTATTTCCTTGGCTGCAATGCCATCGTATCCTCAAGATCTGTACCAAAGTCTCTACTTCATTGCTTCTAAGACCACATGGCAAAAGCTTAGTATTTGCAGTCTTAAAGCAGTGAGTAAATAAAATGTTGTTTGCTGTTTTGACCTATTCACTCATAATTGCTGTAACAGTTGATTTCTTTAAAAACTTGACTCTTGCCTCTGAAATTGCATTGTGTCTGCATGAAGAACTTACTGTGGTGAAGCCAAGGTGAGAAATCAGTTTTGCATTTTGACTTAAATCCTGCAAAGTTACATGCCCTGTGCATGTAAACAGCCATGGTGAGCTCAATGCAGGTATTCATCCATGGGTGTTGTGTGTTTGTGTTTGCAGTTCTGGGGCACTCCTAAGGACAGGGGTTAGCTCTACCTCAGCCAATGTGACTGAGCGCCACAGATTTCAGCTAGTGAGGTGGAAATTGTCTTTCACATCTACAATTCCTACTTTGATCCACAGAGTACAGTCCTTAATATAAGAGATCACAGGTGGGTTAAAAAATTGATCTTTTGGGTAGGTAGTGCCACAATCTCACAGAGAGCTTGACTGTCAAGTCAAAAGAAAAGCTGGACTTGGATCAAAGATGATCCCATTTTTCAAACATGAAGTATTAAAGACTGCTGAGCTTTTCTACTTACTTGACTCCACTCTTCACCAGAAGACACCTGGTGTGTGGTTCCATCCCAGCATATATTCCACCTGCTGCATCTCTAGCCTAATGTTAAATGGACCAAGAAACCCCACCAGGTTCATAATCTGAGTGTTTTCACGTCTTGCTACATCTGTTCAAATTTTTATTTGCTTTCTTGCTGTTTTCATGTTAAATGGTATATTCATTGTTCAAGTGAGCCTGGAGAAGCTGGCAGGCTTGTGAGGGAACATGCCAGGTCTGCTGTCTATTGCCTGTAGCTGTTCTTTTATTTGCTGCATCTCCAAAATGTATATGCTTTATGGTGATTATTTAACTTTGTAATGTCGCTTACACATTTCGTCAGCCCTGCCCAGTCACTTCTCATCCTAAGGTTTCAGTCTTGCCTGCAGTGAACACTATTTTGCTGTAAGTGAAGGAAGGTTGGGCCTGATATGTTCTATTTCCACAAGTTACAATGGTATCTGGACACAACTGAACCCATCAGTGCAAGGCTGACAGTTTTGTTAAAAAATAGTAATGTAGCTTCTGATCTGGTTCATTAGAGACCATCAAAAGCTAAAATAGGCATCCCTGTCAACTCCAGTGGGGAATCTAGGGTTACTTTTCCCTTTGATATGAATGGCCCATACCAGCAGGCTTTTCTGAAAAAGCACTTGTACGCTGGTTTTTATAAAAGTTAATTAAAAAGTCTCATAAATCATGAGATTTGTGGGGAGTAATGAGTGAGCACTTCAGAAGTGAAGCAAGTTGCCTGGATGAAGTGATCCAAAGAATGGTCTCTGCTTGGTGTGTGGTAAAAAGTGAATCTGGCAGGGTTGGGAAGAACAAGGATCACGTAATGCTGGAGGAGAGGAGGTGGGAAGAGCTGAATTGTAGCAAGTACAAGGGGGAAACTGTCTTTGCCTGTGGGTAATAAAAGGCTGAAGTGAACTTGTTAAGCAGGTTCCCGGTTTTGTAAGCTGCTCAGAAGAACAGAGAGGTGTGGTTGGGTGACAGGAATGCAGCAGGAGGAAGATGCTTTTAAATAAATTCTTGTGTTTGAGTTTCTACTCAAATCTGCAATTGAGTTTTGTCTGATCAGGGCCAGACAAAGATTGCTCTCCAAGGTGGGAGAAAAATAAGGATAATAACCTAATGAGGATAAACTGACCCTTGAAACATCCTGGAGTGGGTGGGAGAGGTGGAGATGTGAAGAATGTTGAATTCAGAAAGTCATTTCTTGTCGCATTTTGAGACTTCAAAGTGATACCAGAACAAGGGCACTTTGTGATACCATTGCCATGCAATGAATAAATCTTTGTCTGTCTGTTGATGTGTAAATCACTGGTAAAAAGGAAGCAATGGAAGTAATTCTTTTTATAATGTAAATCACCTTTTATTATACATTAGGAATAGTGAGATACCTAACAGCTCTGAAAAATGTTGCTGAGCAGCTCTTTCCCCTGCTGTGTCATCAGACAGCAAATTCATACCAGTTCACTGATGTTGGAAAGAACACTCAAGTGTATTTCTTTCCCTTAAATCCCTTTTCCCTTTCTGGAAATAAATTTTCAGACCCTACAAAATATTTCTATATATAAATTAGTTCTTTACAGTTTGGATTCTGGGTAGTGGTCAAAGTTGTGATGAATTTACTTCTCTGCCACTACTGCCTTTCACATATTTCTTTTAGAAGAATGGAACCCTCATTTGGGCAGCTATTCCACAACAGGGAGGGTGGTCACAGACTCCCTGATTCATAGCATAGTCTTATAATTAAAAATAAATGAAAAACATCAGGCTTCCTTTGGACCTCAGGCATCTGCCAGCCTCCTCTAGGTGCTAAGTTGGAACGGCTGCATAAGCCAAAAGGTCTCTTTTAGAGATCTTCTACGTTAACCTACAAGATTGAGCTCAACCCTGTCTCGAGGAGGGGTTTGGCTCCAAGAGAGGCAGCTCTGCTCTTGGGCCTGTCCACAGTCCCCAGATCAAAAGGAGGTGTTTTAGAAGGGAGCAGCATCTGTCATTAAACCAAATGCTCTGTGTTTCAGCCGTTCAGGGCTCCTCTCGTCACCACTTCTGGAACATGTGATGTGCTCTAGGGACTCCCCATAACTCAAAAAATGGATAGGTGCTCTTACAGACCACATCATGCATCTAATTTATATTTGAAACCATGAGATAAATCTTCACTTTGCTAGAGACCAAAATATGTGTAACAGTAAGGGCCAGAAAGAGGGCATCAGGGTATGTCACTGCTTGTAAATTCACTGCACACTTCAGTTACACAGCTAGAAGGCTGGCTAGTTCTTATTAGCATTTTTATCTTAAATGTTTTGTAGATATATCAAGGAAACACTTTTCAGTGTCTTTATTTAAGTGATTAAGAATGTGTGAAGAATTTTTCCATCTGCTTCTTCCTCTCCCTTCCCATTAACTCTGAACATCAAAAGGACCCAGCACGAGGGAGCAGCCTCTGGGCCAGTCTGTGGTCAGATAACAAATCTGTCCTGTGCATTTGCTGGAAGTGGGACTATCCATCATGTAGGCTCAGCGTTCCTGCCTGTAAGCCAGGGCAAGACTGTACAAGTAACAAGGTACAACTGTGATTTCACACAAACAGGCTGGGAGGAGCCTGCTCATCTCCCATTTCAAGACTGTGATCTCAGGCTGATAGTGATGTGTTAGATTTACACTGAAGTAATTCTGTCTATCCTGAGTGAATCCCAAAGCCCCTAACTGCCATTCAGTACATATCTATAAACATTTTTGGGTGATTTTATACTGTGAGATGCTTTCCTAATGCCATGGTCTAGAAATTTCAGGTGCAATTATCTTCCAGTTACATTGGTACATCAGAGAAAATCCGAGGAGATTATGGCAAATACATTTTTATTTTCAACAGCTTGTCTTAAACAAACTGTTTCCCAGAATCATTCTGGCTACTGATCTGAAGAGCTGCTGCCTCTACTGAGGAGTGAAATTTGTGAATAGACAGAAAGCTCTTTACTGTGGATTTTTCCATTAAGATGTTTATGTGAGCAAGAAGCTGAGGTGAGCAGTGAAAGATTAGCTGCTACATATAACTAGCTGTTTGTTTTCTTTTTATATATACACTTACAAATATAAACTGCTAGTTTGCAAATAAGTGTCTGTATAAGACACAAGACATGAATTTCCTAGAACTAAATGTACTCCAAATCAAGGCCAGGTTGGATAGAACTCTGATCAGCCTGGTCTAGTGAAAAGTGTCTCCGCCCATGGCAGAGGGGTTGGAATGAGATGATCTTTAGGGTCCTTTCCAACGACCATTTCCACAACCATTCTTGGATCTATTTATCATTCCATAAGCCTTTAGGGATAGGAAAAAACCAAACCATCAGGAAATCCATATGGATTTCAATTCATTGACTTGAACTCTTTGGTAACGATAAGAAGTATGCATTCCAAATAGAATTGCTTGTTAAGGAATAAGTTATTCTTTGAAAGTTTAGTTTGGGAGAGTCAGTGCCTTTTCTTTAGTGGAATCATGGAATGGTTTGGGTGGGATGGGAACTTTAAGATATCTAACAGAAACTACATCAAAACTTATTCCAAAAAAGCCCTTAGTCAAAACCAAACTAGTTCCACAATCACCTGTGAAGCCCTTGGAATCTCCTGTTGAAAGACTTCCATAGAATTTCTAAGCTGATAAGAATGAAAGGATGGGATATGAGGCTATTTCCAGCCCAGGCAGGCACAGCTCAGCTGGAAATGAGGCTGGTCTAAGTCCTTGTTGTAGCAAATAGATATTAATTCCTGTGCCTGCTGAAGCAAAGACTTGCAGGTCCTTCTCTCTGTGATGTTTGGAGTGGCCTGCAGCTGGAGCATCAACAAGCAGAAAAGATGGTGATTTCCAGGCACAGCCCACAGAAAGAGCCCTTCTCCCATGGCCTCTCTTTCCCTGAGGACAGAATCAGCCACAGCCTTGCTGTAGCAGCTGTGGTGGATACCCATTGAATTACCCATCTATAACACTGGGATAGAAGGTTTAGGCTCTGTATTGTATTTTTTAAAATGCAGCCAGGATACAGTGAACAAATACAGGAGTGGACACACTCTGGAAGGATTTGAGTGAAAGTGGATCTAATGGTAGCAGATTCTAAGGAAAATGAAAAAAATGACTACTTGTTGAAGTATCTGTACAGATCTCTGCAGAGCAGGAGGGAATTCAGGTAGCTCAAATTGCAGTGAGGAGGCTGTTAATCTGTAAAAAATCCAGAGTTGCAAGCCAGCAGCATCATTTGAAGAAACTTAATCTCTTAATTGTTATTGAAGAAAGGAAATGGATATGACTTCCTCCATATGTAAGAAAATACAGTTTTGCTTGGCTTGCATCTTCTTGCTTTCATACTGATTTTAGTCATTATGTATCTTTTGTATTGAAAAATTCTAAAGATCTTTCAAATAGTCAAATTTTTTTTGGGGTGCTGTGAAGACAACAGCTAAGCAAATTACTTTTTCAACTGCAAGCAGATATAATTTAAAAGTGTGTATATCAAGATTTTCCAAGTTTTCTCCATTGTTGTGATTGTTATTACTCTTCAAAAAAGAAATATTAGAGCTGGGGTATTTCACATGCTAAATACAAGTGAGAAAACCAGTTCTAAAGACTATAGAGCTGGTTTAGCAGTAATCTGTAGCAGTTTGAAAAAACATTAAATAAGAAACAAGTACTGTAGGTCCTCCCTGAAGTGTAAACTCCTTTTTGTGGGTTTTATGGATTCTGTAAAATGTTGGCAGATGAACAGTGTAATAAAAACCATGAGTGTCCCCAGTTGTCTGCTCTGCCACAGTGCCATATGTCTAACCCACCACCCCTGAGCAATCAGCAGATATCTGCTGCTTCTGAGGGGAGAAAAGGCTTTTTGGGATAACCCCTGCCTTGGACACTGGTTTGATCAGAGATGTTGGGCTGCACACCCCATTGCTCAGGCGTGGGGACACTGTCCCTTGCAAGGACAAGGGTGGCAGGGGACAGTTCTTATCCCCCTGCAGCAAGGCTTGTGATGCTGTCAGCAGCTCTCAGTTACGAGCCAAGTTAGTCCCCAGTGTCTCATTTAGTTCAATTGTTTGGGTGGTAATTGCAGAAGTATTTGGATATGTCACTGGTTGTTCTGAAAACCATGACTATGGAAAATGAAGCTCTTCTAAAATAAATCACACTTTTACATGATGAGATCACCTTTGTCAGTACATTTCTGTGCACATAAGGTGACTTTTCACCTGCATTTCCAAAGGTGAATTAACTGACTTTCTATGAGTTTGAAGAAAAAATGAATAACATAAAAAATTACAGTTAGCTAATTTTGCAGACAAAAACCAGCATAAAGATGTCTAAGCGTTATCAAATGTTTTCAATTTACACTTGGCACAATTATTTCCATGCTTGAATTAAGAACTGAGCAGATGCCAAACCAAGGAAGTAAGCACATGGAGAGCAAACTGTTGGAATTACAAAAAGACTAAATAATATTTCTGAAAGCTGTTTTTCTCTTCAGAGACCTGAGTAAGGCTACAAAGCATGACTTTGGTGCTCAGTAAAGAGTATAAAGCCAAAACACTGGTAACTCAACCTGTGTACAGCATTCACATTCAGCTTTTAATTTTATAGAGGACGTCTGAAATAATTCTAAGGTGATTTTAGGTGAGCATATACATTAATTTGTTTCAATAAATGCTTTGATTAATAACCATTCATATCAGCATTTCATAATTATCCTAATTAAAATGGCAATGTACTTGCAATAAGCAGGTAATAACATGGGAAGCTTATTCTTAATGCATGTTGGACACTGGACTGCTTTGTGCCTCACATTTTTACTGTTATGGTTTTGCCTCATTTCAGTTTCCATGGTCTAGAAAGTCTTCATGGATTTCCCTAAATGCATACAAAACCATAGACAAAAGTACATGGATATAATTTCCATAGTCAGTTTAAAGATTTCTGCTGAAAGAGATGAGCTCTCTGGTCTCTGTGTGTGGGGTGCTGCCAACACCTTAAGGACTGATCCCCACAGACTCACAGTTCACACAACTCTTTCTCTGTAGGGGACTGGATTTGTGACATGAGACACTGCTGTATTTCTGTGTAGGAGTTTGGTTTGGAGCAGTGTTTTGACAGTTTCCCAAGATTCTATCATTTCATATATATTTCATTCTTTTCAATTAACATCAAAACAAATTTCTGATTCTAACCTGTATTTTACACAAGCTATACTCCTTGTATTTACCCCCTTTTATTAAAGACACTCTTTATTCTGAAGCACTTTTGGTGTTTCTCATCTTGTCTGCCTCATTCAGGAGCATCTGCCTGGGATGTGTGCACCAGCAGCCAGAGGTTTAATTAAAGTAAAAACAGGTAGTAAGGAAGACACCCTGAGATTTAGTTTTAATGCTTTGGAATGTGTGCTCACCATAGGTATGGTGGAACACTTTAATGTCTCTGTGTGACTGGTGACAAAAAAAGTGACAGGGACAACGCCCCTCCCTCTAATGCCCGTACAGCAGCACGGCTGCGGGAGCTGAAACAGAGCCGGCTCCTGAATTTCATGCACCCTGCAATTTCCTCTGCTGACAAATGGGTATGAGATAGCAGCAGCAAACCTCCAAACATTAGTCACACTGCTTTCCAACAAGCAACAATTACATGTAATAGGTACTCTGTCATCTTGCTCCAGCTGAATTTTATAAAGAATTCACTAATAAAAACTTGGCTTATGCTTACAAGCACAATATGCTACTTCAGAAAGCATAGGAAACAACTTCAGCTTCACCTGAGTTTAGTAGTATATAGTCAGCTGTTAAAGTTTGCTGCACAGTTATAAGTTTATTTGACGGTTTTTAAATAAAGTGTTGGACTATGAGTTCTTTCACCAGTTTCATCTTTGTATCTATTTTCTTATTGCTGGATTGCATTATAATTCAATGCATTTTTAAGACATCCAAGCATATCCACTATGAAGATCAGAAATATGAACGGTCTTAAATATTAACATTGATGTAAGTGCAGATATCAAGATATTCAGCTATTTATACAGCTCTCCAGCCTCATTAGCCTAATAAGCCTGCTGCATGGAGAAAAGTCACTCTAAGTGACTCTGGCATTTCACAGAGGCTGTGGTCAAGTTCCTTGAACCAAAACCAACCCCAAGGATTTACCCTAGTTAAAGAACAAAGAAATGCTGCTCTTCCATTACTCAAAGCCCCTAAAAGTGAGAGGTAAAAATATGATTGTGACTTATCTGAAGTTTGTGTGAACTTAATATACTGTTAACATGGGATCAATACTGGCATGGAAGTAAGATGAACTTGGTTGTAAAGCCTGTGAAGTTGAGACAGTGCCATGAGGTGCTTCAAATCCTCACTCTAGATTCACCACAATCCATCTTCCATTAGGGACTGGTACATAGGGACACCAATGGCCTCGTGTGCATATTGTAGCACCTCTAACATCAATTGAGACAAAATCACTGATTTGGACTAAGATGGACGGTCACCTTTACTTATGCTAGAAAAGAGATGTCCATTAAAATGTGCAGGTTTTTTCTCACTCACTGATACAAATAAAACATTTCTGAGGGGAGCTGAAGATGACCTTCATATTCATAGGCCCACTCTAGTTTACCAGCCTATGTACTCATGGGTAGATTTGTATCTGGATTTCATTCTGGGATTGGGTGTGAGTTGACTGTTGCTGAAATACATGCTGTGAAATGTTCTTCCTTTGATGCAGATGCCATTTTCCCCATCAGGCCCTGAAGTACAGTTTGAAGATTCACTCTCACAGTAATGGAACTTGAAACATCTGAGGAAAAAGCAGAGTTGTCTGGGTACAGGAAATCTATTCTTTGCTGCTGTTGAGATGAACACTGAACTGCATTCAGCCCCGTCAATTTCAAAAGAAACAAAGGAGACAGCCCAGGTGCTAGGAGCTCATTCTGAGGTTCATCGGTAGCAGCTCAAATGGAAGTGCTTTGTGGAGCAAAAAAGTCAAAACTTAAAACCTTGTTTGCCTGCTGATACACCGTGTTCAGAACTTCTCAGAGCAATTTCATCTGGCTGCTATCTGCTAGGTTCAGTTTAATGTGACAGCGACTCTGTTCTCCCGGCGGCAACCAGGAGACCCGAGGTGTCACTGACCAGAGCAGCAGGCCGGCAATGCGATCACTCCAAGAAACTTCTGTGCACTCCCTCCAGAACTTGGGGGAATTTCAGTCTGCTCCTAAACCGCGGCTATGGCAGGTTTAGTCGCCAAAGGCACGAATGGGGGGGCTCCTATTTGGGACACTGAGCTCAGATCCCTTCCCTGAGACACGGCAGTCAATGATCCCCTGGTGACAGACACCCGACTGCCCTGGTGCGCTGGCATCGGCACCTCGCACAGCCGCTGACCTCGGCAGCCTCTGCCTTCCTGCCATCAGGCCCTCCGGAGCTTCCAAGCCTTATCCAAGGATGCGGGAGAGCGTGGAGAACTCGGGTTCAGAGAGCGCCGAACGAACAGCCCCCCGGCCCCGGGACATCCCGAGGGACGGGTTCATCGCTTCCCGGGGTTCATCCACCGGGAACGGCGCTAGTCCAAACTTCCCTTCTTCCCAAACAAACGCCCTTCCCAGGAATAGCCTGCGGGGCCGCGAGGATCCCATCAGCCGCTCCCAGAGCGAAGAAGCCCAAAACCTGAAGCGCTAACAAAACCTCCGGGATGCGCCGGGTCCAAACCTTCCTTATTCCCAAACAAACGCCTCTCTTAGGAGCGCCGCCTCTGCCCTACTCCGGCCCCCTCAGCGCTCCCCTCACGCCGCCCCGACAGCGCCCCCGCCCCCGCGCGCCCAACTCACTCAGCCGAGCCACCGCCCCCAATCCCCTGAGAGCCGCCCCCCCTGCCCGCCCTGCCATTGGTCGCTCTCGCTGTCTGTTCGGCGCCTCCCCGGCCCATTGGGCGAGACCCTGGCGATGTCCCGCCCCCGGCGCTGTCGGTTGGGGCGAACCGAGAGTAAATAGACGCTGGAGCCCAAGATGGCGGAGCCGACCAGTCCCGGTCGTGGCGCGGCACCCCCGGAGCAGGAGCTGCTCGGCGCCAGGACGGCCCCGGATGCGAAAGGTTCCCGCGGATCCCAGCCGGCCGCCAAGAAGGTGAAGGGAGCCGAGGAGCGGAGCCTGAAGGGCGCTAAGCGCGTCAACGGTGAAGGGGGCGGCGGGAGCGCCAAGCAGCCGCTGCCCGCGGTCGTGCCCAGCTACAGCGGCCCCGGGCCGTGGGGCTTCGCCACGCTGCCTTCGGGCCCCTCAACGGGCACGGGGGGCTTTGCGTTCCCTTCCCCGCTGTCCCGGAAGCTGCTGCCGCCCGCCGTGCTGCTGCCGCCGTCCTCCTCCCCCTCCTCGTCCCACCCGCAGCACCAGCACCGCCACCACCGGCACCGCCTGGCGCTGGCGGCCGAGGCGGGGGGCGGCGGCGGCAGCGCCAAGCCCAAGAGACCCAAGGAAAAGCGGGACAAGGAGAGGAGGAAGCACGGGGCGCTGCCTGTGGCGGCGGCGGCGGGAGATGGCGGCGGGGCCCTGAGCCGGGAGGAGAACGGGGAGGTGAAGCTGCTGTTCCCGAAAGGTGAGCGGCGGGGCAGCGGGGGCCGGGAAGGGAGGGCTGGAAGGGGCAGCGAGTGCAAGGGGGAATCGCTTGGAGCTGGCCGGCGGCAGCGGGAGGTGGCTGTGACCCGGGCCGGGGGCTGAGGGCAGTGCTGGACACGCTCACACATCGCTGGCCTTGTGTAAGTTCGTGGGGAAGGCAGCGGCGGCTCGGCCCGCCGTCAATCCTGTCAAAAAAGGGGGTGTGGAATTAGCGATGGCGTCAGCTGGAAGCTGCCAGAGGCCTTGGGTTTTCTTACCTATTAGGGAAATGAGGATGCCGAGTAATTTATTATAAATGTGAGAACAAAACTGAATTGGGGAAAAAACGGAGAACGTGTTGCAAAAAATCGCCGTAATTTAAAAATTAAATCATCTTGGTGTTCTTCGAGGCTATTAATTTTTACAGGCTAAGTCATTGAATACCAGAGAGCATGCAATTAAAATTTAGATACTTAGACTTTTGAAATCTCATGTAGTTGCTGCCTCAGGCTTTCTTTATTTCTTGAAGATCACGTCTCCCAAGGAATGCTCGAGGCCTTCAGGATAAGGGGAGGAGTGCTGGGTTAGTTTTTTAATGTGTCTGGACAAAAATGGCCATAGGAGGTAGGACAAGATGTCAGGCAAGAGTCTTGCTTGGATTCCTGCTTCGATCAACAGTAAATCTTGGGAACTAAAAGACAATGCGTGAATATAGGATGACAGTATGAGAATATGTGCTTGTATTTCTAGTGTGTCCTTTCCCAGTCTTCAGTGACCTTAAACCAGGTGTTGATGCTTTTATATTTACATTGAAATATGAGGAATTCGAAATGTGCACTCCATTACCTAGTTTAATCAAGTTTCCATTCTTTTAAAGGAAAGATAAATTATAGCTGTTTTGTAAATTTAGGTTACTTTGATTGTGGCCTATACCTGTAATTACAGGATCAGTCAAATTTGCAGAGAAATATCAATATGCCTTTTTGTTTATTGATTATGTTGTCTGGGCTGCTTTCCTTCATTTTCCACTAATTTCAATGAGTATCTTAGTCTATGATTCACTTAGCATTAAGGGTTTTTTTTTTTTATTTACTTGGATCTTGATTGGTGATGTAAAAGTGGATTTTAAGTATGTAATTTCAGGGCTTTCAAGTGTTCCACTTTAGGGCTTTTTTTCCCCTTTTTGTTCCTGTCCAAAAGGTGACTTGGACAAAGCCTTTAGAAAGGATGCTCAGTATGCATTTGATGTTGATGGAGTCATTTTGTCTTCAAGGATAGCTGCTAAGAAGCTCACCCAATATCCTTCTTGCAAAGCTATGTAATTAATATTAATAATAAATTAATATTTGCCCAGATTGCTGTAGTGTCATACCAGTGTTAAAGATATTAGTAAATCTTGGAATCATTACAATAACAAGGTGAAATATTCTTTCACATTGGTAAAAGAAATTGACACTGATAGCATTAGCTGAATAATTGATGTGATTTGTCTTTAAGGAGGAGATTCTGCGCCTTGTGTCTGGAAAAGATACTTTTCTCAGAGCTTATACACTCATTCTTTTGAATTCTTTATTTTTTACAAATTCTTTATCTTTTTTTTAGTTGCTTAGTGCTCAGAACAAATCTTTTTACCTTACATTTATTCCTTGAAAACTTATCTACATGCAACAAATACATTTTCAAAGGCAGACAATATCTGCTTGGCATCTGATTCTGTAGATTTCTGTTTAGAGCAAGTAGTTTCTAAAGCTAAAATTTTGTGGCATAATTTCCTATATAAAAGAACTCTATTTTAATTAAACACTGTATTTTTGCAGAGAAGGCTGGGAGAAAGTGAATGATGCACTGAGTCTTCTGCTGAGCGCTTCCAGCCTTTCAGCAGTGATTCAGTATTTGACTGTAGATTAAAGAACAGGTTTGTGCTGTTAATCCTGTGAATAATTTACTTTGCAGAGAGGAAAGGAAAAAATGCAGTTATGATGCAGGGAGAAAAGAACAGCTGTGGGGCAGGCACATAGAATCCTAAGTACTGAGGAAAGCTAAGAATGATATTAAGGTGGGTGGGTGGAATAGTCAGGACTTGTGCATTGGGAGTGCTGAAGCTACAGACTGGAAAAAGGTACCAGAGGGACTGTGGTTGCAGCATATAGTGAGGGAACATGGAATGAATGTGAAATACTGGCAGGAAAAGAAAATGACAGGCAAAAGCAGTATGGAGGTGATTCTGGTCTTGTTTTGGGGCACAAGATTATACTTAGGTGCTGTAGAAAAGGCCAGGAAGGTTAGAGGAAGGTAGGATAGAAGGAGAATGAAAATTTTAGGCAGCCTACAGATAGAACATGGGTAAATTTAGATGATTTGGAGTAATTATGAAAAACCGAAAGGACTGCACATACAGATTATATGAGGGGTGGGGAAGTAGGCATAAAATATTCTCCTTTAGGTGTAATGAGCTAAGTTTGTAGGAGCTGTCATCAGTGCATCCTAAAAATCGACCTCATGAAGGCAAGTGTGGCCCCTTGTTCCTGGGGCTTGCAGTTAGACAACCTTTTTGCTTGTGGTTCAGTGGAAAAGGAGCAGCAATGTGGAATTGATGGTATTGATTATTTTTTTTTTCCTAGCATTCAGAACTGATACAGGTTCCAGAGTTGCACCTGCCAGAAGGAAAATTTTGCTAGTGGGGAGACGAGAGGAGTAGAGACAGAAATACTAATAGATAAGCAGGTGGAATGGGTGAGAGTTCCTTGATTGTTTTGAGGCTCTGAAAATGGAAAATCCATCCTCCTGTTAGCAGCCAGGGTGCATGGGATGGAGTGGAGCTCCCAGTTGTTCCAGTACCTATGAATGAGGAGGAGTCATGTTTCTTGTCAGTGCTGTGTGCTGTGCTGCACAGAGCTCTTAAGGTGTGAGGAGAAAAAGCTTTACCTTTGTGAGAGAGATTGAGGACCTGCACAGATCTCAGTACTAGAGAAAATGAGGAGCAAAGCTAGGGAAATCAGAAGAAGAATGGCAGAATTTCTTATGATTATTAGGACTGTGGTATAGACAAAATAATACTGGGAATCAGGGTGTGCAGTGATGTGAGTGTATGAATGTGAGTTCTGTCCTTGAGGGTAGTAAGAATTGTATTTTCCTAATTTTAATTTAATTACTGTAATGATGATAGGGGTATGGATGCTGAGGAGGATTTTGTGAGATTTTTTTACCTTGCATTCAGAAAAGCTGATGATAGGAGATGATGTGTCCTTCACTTGCAGTGTTGATTATGAGGTAAGGGAGCCCAGTCCTGAGGCACCCTTAAGTGATAGGAAAATGTTAAGCTTGGTAGTAGCCAAGATGGATGATGTGTTTAAAGCTTTTCAAAAATTTTTATATTTTCTTCAAGTCTTTGTTTGAAGTCTTCTCTGGTCTCTTAATTAGTTGCAAAGAGCTTTTAAGTTGCAGAGTCATAACTAGGCCTTACAGCTTGTGGTTCCATTAAATGAATGGAGTTCAGTGACCCCTTCAGAGATGATCTACCATGCAGAGAACCTGAAAGAGCCTTTTGCCAGATGCATGATTTATTCTGCAGATAACGAGGCTTAGGCTGTTTAAAATAAGCTTAAATTTCACTTGCCACGTACATTCTGATAGTGGAACTAAAGTTGTGCAATATTTTTGTTTTTAAAACAGTATCAGTCTGACAGAAGTGATTGCTGTTCATGCTCTGACTGCTGATTCAGTTAGTCATTTAACTGATACTCTGCTCTAGCAGTTCATAGTTTAAATTGTTTTCATAAGAGTGCAAAGCTCAGCTCAGCCACTCCCCATCTCATTAAACAATGCCTGTCCAAATCTTTGGTTTTGGTTCCTATACTTGCTGTAAGGTGTAATGCAGTTGCGTGATCCTGCTTTTCTTGCCATTTCTCTGTACAATTTCTCTTTCCCTCCCCATTTTTTTTTATTCAGTGATCCATTTGCTGATAAGGTTGCCTTAGAGTGCAGACAGTTGCAAAATGAGATTGACATCTTTTGACTTGCAGATGGGGATTCCCCATGTGAGCAGGAAAGCTGAATATGGATGGTGCCCTAACTCCTGTTTTTAATATTAAAGTCTATTTTTTTGAACTCTCCTTCCTTTGCCACCCCCCCCCCCTTTCTCCTGCTGCCTTTGAAGGATAGATAAGATTAGATTTCAGAAGAGCATTTAGCAGTGATTCTTATGGCAACTGTTAACCTTGTATTGTGTAACTCCTCTGGGATTTTAGCTTTCAAGAAGTTACACTTTCCAGTCTTAATAATTTTGGTCTGCATCCAGTGGGATGCTTATTTCATAGTCTCTGTTACCAAAGTAGGTTGAAGAAGGTTTTGTATCTCCTTTTTCCCTTCTTTAGATTTGGGGTCATGCATCTTGCTTGTTAGGTTGTTTTATTTTTTCTTCTGCTAAACATTTCCTCGTTCTGTTAACTTCTATTTCTCTTTCTTTTCTTTTTCCTTGTACTGTGTGGCTTGACTTACTTCCCCCTCCTCTCTGTTGAATTTTTTAAATACAGCAGTTATTTTCATGCTTATGAGGCCTCTTGACCACTTTTGGTGATTAATATGGGGCAATGCACCTTTTTCTTGAGGGACCCTGCCCCCTTTTTGATAAAATAGTCTGAAGCTTGCTAGGGAGAACAAAATCTTTCTAAGCTGGAGAACCATGCCCTTCCTGTACCCCAGAATCCAGCTTTGTATGTAATTTATGCAGCAGAAGCTTACTCTGATTTTAAAATACCAAATAAATTTTCTTAGTTGACACAAGATCAGGAGCTTGAAGCATTTGATCTGAAACCTCTTGAAGAGGCCTTGTTTCCAGCTGTCACGTTCTCTGTTACTGATTTCTCATGCAACTCCCAAGTGCTTGAGCTTAAATTTGGCTTATTCAGTTCTGCACATAGAAAGTCTCCTTAAAAGCACAAGCTTTAAAGGAACTGGGAACTGTAAAGATCACATTTCAGTTCTTTGGAAGCGTATTAATTCTGAAAGGGATCTGTCTTCCTTTCCATTTATTGAGGAGCTTGGGGAAATGTTCTTGCCTGATAAGGGATTTCTTTAGTCATATCTTGGATTTTAAACTTAAATTACTGAAAGGGTTGTCAGCTATATATTCCTGGTTGCTGGGATGTGAAACCTTTTTTGATGATTTTTTTTGTATCTTGGAAATACTGTATGGGCTTTTCCATGTTCATTAATTTGGGAAACCTGCTCTGCAGTGTACATTGTAGGATTTAATAAGTGCAGGTGTCAAAGCTGTTAACATGATGATGTTTAATGTACTTCATGTACCTGCATAACCAGTTAAACATGGTTTCTTGAGGTTTTATTTTTATGTGTGTTTGTTTAAAGTGAGCAGAGTGCTGATGGAAGGGATGGTAACTGATGGTCTTGTACACCCCTCCTTATTCCCCCTTCCTTTCAGTTACAGTGCTGGAGGTGTTATCCATATTGATGGTGTCCCTTAGTAGTAGTCTGTAAATATTTTGTCCCGTGTGCAGTGACAGCCTTTAAATCAAACAGAGGAGAGAGAGGCAGAATACGTTGAACATAATCTATGACTGACTACTAATGTGAGTTACCATCTGGAAAATGATGCAAAACAGCTGCAGCTTTTGGCATCTCACTGGGTTGTACTGCTCTCCTCTTTCAGTGCTGAAATGGACTTGCTTGTTTGAGCTCCTGCATGGGCTTCAAGGTGCAAATTTCCCAAGGGATAACCACCACGTTGCATGTAGTCCGTCCACTAAAGAGCACTTCCTATTCATTCCCTATGCTCTTGGTTTACCTTTTTGTCTGTAGAAAGTTTGCAGTAGAGGCAAAGATCTGATTACATTTCTGAATCAGGATGGTGGGAATTTGTGTTCCTGTATTTACTGCTTAGGAAATTGTGTCAATTATTGTGAGAAAGTATCTCCTGAGCTGGGAAACTAAGAACTTTTACTGTAGCCTTTAGTTGTAAATGGCCGTTTAATGTATAAATACAGTGTGTATCCATTTCTTTTATTTACATACTTAACCTAACATCCAGAAAAAGTAGCTTTTGGAATTTGAGGAGGAAATATGCATAAAATTCCTAATTAGTTCAGTTCATTATGTAGAATTGTTGTAAAGTAAAAATATTTTTCAGATGCCCTTTAGAAAGACAAAATGGCACACACCATAATAAAATTCTTCCTGTCTATATGTAGTTCTTCTTTTATTTTAATGTACTGCTGTTGCAGCATTTCTTTTGTGTGTGGGTGTACTGTTTCTGTGACATGAAAAGCAAAGAATATAGACTTTATGGTGGCACTCTTTACTGTGAACTTGAACAAGACATGTAGAAATCTCTTAATTCCTTGGGTGTTGTATTTTCTCTAAACAGGGATGCTTATTCTTACAGAGTTCTGTATTTTAAAAAGTATACACTGGTTTATTTAGTGGAGTTGGATTGGGTTTTGCATGGCAAGGTTTTGCTAGCAGGGGAGATACAGGGGTGGCTTCTGTGAGAAGCTGCCAGTGATGGTGGTAGCATCTCTGGGATTATATATTTTGAGAGGAGGGGACAAGTCACTGCACAGGACCAATTGCAGCTGGAGAGATGAGTGGGAATATCTGAGGGAGACAGCCCTGCAGGCACAAAGGTCAGTGCAGAAGGAGGGGCAGGGAGTGCTCCAGGTGCCAGAGCAGATTGCCCTGCAGCCCCTGGTGAGGCAGCTGTGCCCCTGCAGCCCAGGGAGCTCCATGGGGAGCAGATCCACCTGCAGCCCCTGGAGGATTCAACCCCAGTGCAGGTGGACGTCCAAGGGAGGCTGTGACCCTGTCACAGGGAAGCCTTTGCCTGGAGCAGGCTCCTGGCAGGACCTGTGGCCCTGTGGAAAGAGGAGCCCATGCTGGAGCAGGTTTGCTGGCAGGACCTCTGACCCCATGGTGCACCACGCTGGAGCAGGCTGTGCCTGAGGGACTGTGCCACCTGGAAAGGGACCCACACTGCAGCAGGATGTGAAGAGCTGCAGCCCGCTGGCAGGACTCACACTGGAGAAATTTGAGGATTTCTGTCTCCTGTGGGAGGGACCTCACACTACAGCAGGGGAAGAGTGAGAGGAGTCCCCCCCTCTTGAGGAGGGAGGAGTGACAGAGGTGACGTGTAATGAACTGAGGTCAATCCCTGTCCCCCTGTGTCACTCAGGGGAAGGAAGTAGAGAAAACTGGGAGTGAAGTTAAGCCAGAGAAGAAGGGAGGGGCAGGGGAAGATGTTTTTAGTACTTAGTTTTTATTTCTCATTACCCTACTTTGCTTTTGATTAGTAATAAATTAATTTTTTTCCCAAGTTGAGTCTATTTTGCCCATGATGGTAACTGATGCTGTGTATGATCACTTTGTCCTTACCTCAACCCATGAGCCTTTTGTTGTACTTTCTCTCTGTTGTACTTTCCCTGTCCATCTAAGGAGGGGAGTCCTGGAGTGGCTTTGGTGGGAACCAAATGTCCAGCCAGGGTCAACCTGCTATGAGAGTAAGAAGTAATTTTTTAGTAATAGGCTTTTCTTGTACACTCAGTCATAGAGCTTGAAAACTACGGACTGAACCTAGCTCTTACTAAACTTCCATAGGTGATTCCTGCTGTAGTTCCATTTTTATTTTTTTTAACCCAGGCTGGGAGTATTTGCAAACCTTGTTTAGTCTGTGACCAGTTATTTCCTGAGCAGTGTTTTTTTTTTTTTTGGTCAAAATCATATAAAGTAAAAACATGTGTTTTGATAGGTAGGACAAACTTAGTGAAGAGGTAGATTTCTTTCTTTTTTGTCCTGGGATACAAATTATTTCAAATAGTTGGCTTTTAGTTTTAGTATCTTTGGAGCCTAGAAAGGCTATGTATTTGGGCTGTTTTATTTCCATGGAGGCTCATTTCATCCTCAGCAGATAAAGATGCTTTTTTTATTTTTCTTTTTTATTTGTTAGGAGTAGTCTTGGTGGTCTCTGCTAACTGCAGAATATTCTGTGGACATGGAAAGCTTATCATAAACATCTTTCTGCCTTTCACTACTTTGTGATCTTGTTGCCCTACAAATGAGGTAGAGAGCAGCAGTAGCTTCTACTGGTAAATGTAAAAAAAGCTGTACCAAATCATTCCAGGTTTTCATAATTTCAACAGAACTAGATTTTGTTTTCCCTTGCCAATGTCACTCACTGCTTGTTTATTCTATGATACATAGGTTGTAAATTGCTTAATGCTTGGGGTGTTCATTTGAAAGCAGGAGTTTTGTGAAGAATGTTCATGTTTCTGGATGTCCCTGAGGAGAATAATCTGCAAAATTTTGTTTGAGGGTTGTTTGAATTCTGCAAGCCAGACTAGAAAATACTTACTAATACTCATAAGCTGAAGACATTTGAACTGAGAATTAAGTTCAAGTTTTAATCTATGCAATAACTCTCAACAGGGTTTTTTTAATATGTAAAGCTTTTTAAAAAATTCAATATTTATTTATATATTTTTAAAAAGTGAACTACTGGCTATTGTTAAGCTATTATGTGAGCTTTAAGGGAGTAAAAGAAAATCTGTACATTCAAATTGAGCTTCTCAACTGTTTTTCACTTGCATCGGGCTCTACACTTTTTTGTTGTTTGTTTCAATACTGTGATTTCTAGAAGGGAAATTTTACTCCAGACTTCCTTCAGCTGCATTTATATGGTATCTGCAATCAGTTAAGGTACCATTTACTTGTGGCTGTTGCTGGGGGATGTTACAGAACACATTCATTGTTTCTTTTGTTGGGAAGGTTTCACCATTGACTCTAATTGCTTTGCGGATGTGAAAATAAACTCCAAGCTCTTTAAAAGGTTCTCTCTCTGTGTGTTGCTTCTGACAAAACTGGAAGATTCATTAGCCTGTGATGCTTTTCCTGAGCTGGCAATAAAGGATTCTTTCTGTCATTTGTCCTCTTTCAGCAAGACTCAACATTTGTATATGCTCTTCAGTCTTGCTTTGATTTGTAAGTGATGGCAGAAGTTAAGTGTGCCTCTTAACCATACAAAAATGTTGAGATAAAATCTAGGTCTTCCCATGATAATTGTAATTCTGGCTGAGTTGATCATGCAGCAGAGGTTATAAATCAAGCCTGGTGTTACTGCCTGCTAGCTTTCAGAGTGTTACACTAACTCCTGTTGTACAATTTACCCGATTTCGTACTCAAGTTGCAAGGGATTTACAAATTAGAGATTCTCTTCTGGGGAGAAACAGGTTGGAGAGGAGGATGTATGTCTGTTTAACTTATTCCTAGAAAGGTTTGTGTTGCTTAGGAAAGCTTGTTTGGTTTCCATGGTCTGCTGTACACACAAATCTGCTTTGTCATCCATCCTTTCCCACAGAGGTGTTAGGAGGAGGCTCTTCTTGGACATGGCTATTATAGTCACTTGGAACTAAGAAATCCTGTAAGTGCAGCAGCTACCTTATTGTATTTGTGCCATATATAGTTTATATATTGTGCCATATTATAGTTTCTCTTCTCTCCCTGCTGCTTATCTTGGTCTGTGGAGAGGCAACAGACATATCTCAATTGCCATCTATCTTGGGTTTTATTTGACTTGCTTTCTTAGGACTCTCCCTAAAATACATTCGTTGCTTCACCCTAAGAACTGTGAGGGTTTAAATTTTTTATCCTTATTGGAATACTCCTCAGAGTAAAGCTATCAGTGCTGTGGAATCACTGTTAGAGCATTCATTTATATGGATTACTGTCAGCTCTTTGCACCTTTATCAACATGCTTCCTGAGTACTTTGGTTAAGGGTAACTCTACACTGCCTTCTAGAATTGAGGGCTTTGTGTGGCTTGGTTCTGAAATGTTTCTAATTTGTTAGCAGTGAACATACTCACTGCTTCTATTTTATGTGAATGCTTAAGGAAGAGTAATTGGATTTCTTTGCTTGCACTTGGGGTTTATAATGCAAGTACCATGAATAAAACATCAGGGCTGTCTCTCAGCTATATTACTGAAGCATAACATTATGTAGAAGCTTGAAATCAGATTTCCTCTTTCCCTGTGGAGGTTAAAAAGCTCAGTGAACTCTTGGAGCAGGTACTGGCTTCAGGCCAGGAAGTAAGGCGTGAAGTGCTGGCAGCAGTGCATATAAGCCTAGTAAAATCTGACTTCTTTAATGCTTGGCCTCATAAGTGAATCTCAACTTGGCTTGCAAAGATGACTGCTTGAAATTATGAATTCCTCTAGTTCTAGTATTTTACATGCAGAAAGCATGCCTAAAGGCTCTGCTTTTCTGTGTCAGGGATTTAAAAACCTGGAGTGACTTGACAAGAAAGTAAATGAATAATGAGACTGCTCAGGTAAGCTGTTGCTGATTGTAGGTAAGCAGGGGAAGCACCAGTGAATTAAATCTGCTGTGTGAATACAGCACATCTCATGTTTTTATTAATTGTATCTGACTGCCATTAATGCATTAGTCTGTGAACGTAATAGGAAAGATTTTTCAGTTGACAGATGAAGCCGTCTTTCCCAGGTATTTGCAAAAGCCTTTAAGTTCAGAGGATGTATAGATAGTTATGATATTTTCAGTGTAGATGTGCACCCAAGAAAATGCAAACTGTACTTTTTCTTTCCCCCCCCCAATTCTTACGAAATGCATGCAATTCCAATTTCAACAAATGAGCTGACTGAAGATGCAAAATAAGAGCAGAAGGTACAGGAGTAAGCAAAAATTGCTATACAGTTGACTTGCTGGGTTATTGCATACAGCCACAACACAACAAACAAAACTTTTCTGAGTTAAAGAAGCTTATGTTGGATTACGCAACAGATAAATATTAGCTTTTCATATTGTAAGTACTGGGATTTCCTTGTAACTCCTCCTCTATATCCTCTTAATAGAGCTTGCATAAGAGTTATAGGAAACATGTATGTGACAATTAGTTTTGTGTTCTTGCTTAATTATGAAATATTTGCATTTCAGGTCAAATCAAAGACAAAGTTAAAGAAAGGGAAAAGAAGCAAAAAGAAAAGAAGAAGCACAAAATAATGAATGAAATCAAGAAAGAAAATGGAGAGATCAAATTACTGCAGAAAGGTAGGTTCAAACTATAGTGGTTTTTCATTCCAGTGCTAGAAGTATTTGTGATTGGACACTGTGTTTTAATACTATGCTTTCTATTTAACTTACACCATTTTTCCTGGTTAGTTGGTACGAGAGTTGCAAATTAAAACCTGATATAGATGTTAATTTTTTTGTCAGCTATGCTAGGTGCTAGAAATGAAAGATAAAACTATCATCACAGTGTTGCTTGTACACTAATAGTAATAGGAAAGACTAGTACTTCAAGGAACAATATTAGTGATTCTTCAAGTGTAGGTTATCATTTTATATTGTGGAGAAGAAAGATGAATGCATGTTACATTTTCTGTCTGTAATTAATTGTACGAGACTGAGTAATTAAGGAGTTATAATTCAGGAGCTTTGTCAAATGCTAAGCAGTTGTATGCAGCATGCAATTTTAGTTTTGGCTAACTTCTTCAACTTTGTTTTCCGTAATGAAAGGTAGTTAAGGTTATATTCTTATGTGGCTTGTGCATCCACTGAATCTTAGAACTGTACAGTAGTGGAGGTTGGGAGGGATCTAGTCCAACTGCTGCAAGTCTAATCAACAAGAGCAGGTTGCCCAGGATTATCAGACTCTTTATCTCCAAGGATGGAGGCAACAGTCTCTCTGGACAACTCCATTCAGATTATATCTACACGAGACTTTTATAGTGTCATTGTAAGAGACTGAAACAGCTTGCCCAGAGAGGTGACAAGTGTCCCATCCCTGACAGTGTTCAAGGTTAGATCAAGGACTGGGCTCTGAGCAACCAGATCTAATTGTGAAGGTGTTCCCACTAATTGCAAGCAAATCTTTAAAGATTCATTCCAACACAAACTGTGTCTCTTGTGGTCTATGAGGAAGGCAGAGACTGATGGGACTGATAGGCCTGGAGAAGTGGAGGCTCAAGGAGGATCTCATCAGTGCATGTAAAAACCTGATGAAAGGGAATGAAGGTCATCAACCTGTGTTTCACGGGTTTTTTCCTTCCAGATGCAGGGTTTTGCTCTCCCCTCTGTTGACTTCATGAGTCCCCCAACTTGGGCCATTTCTACAGCCTGTCAAGGTCCCTCTCACTGGCAGTGCAACTCTGTGGTGCATCAGCTTCTTCCAGTTTTGGATCAGCTGCAGCTTGCTGAGGGTGTGCTCTGTCCCATGATGCTATTAATGGAGAGGTTGAACAATACCAAGACAAGATATTAAGATCTGGATTGCTCCAGCAGCAACTGTTTCCAGCAGGAATTTGTGCTGCTGTTCACAACCCGTTGAGCACAGCAGTTAAGCCAGTACTTGAACCACCTTACTCTTCACTTGGCTATGCTGAGTCAGATTTTCTGTGAGGGTGTTGCTTATTTGAGTAGACCAAATGCTTTTCTAGTCTGTTATTTTCAGACTCTGGTTTTGAAGTTAGGAAGAAATTCCTAATATGTTTTTCTGTTGCCTTGTATACTGTAGGATTTAATTTACAAACCAGAAACTGAAACCCTCAAATCTTGAACTTCAGAGTGCTCAAATGAGGTCAGAGGCACAGAACCCTGTAATTACTACATCACATATTATACTCTACACGCAAGTAACTGTATTAACAACAATGACAGCTTAAAACCTGTGTTGATCAGATCTCAAAGTCTTGTCTTGAACTTGAGTATTGTGTAAGCTGGTGACTTCCTGTGAAGAGGGCAGGTGTCTTTGCTGAGCATGGAAGGAAGTCGGTGGCTGATGTACTAGGCAGTGCTTAACTGAGGTAGCAGTGGGTTCTTTAGGCTGTGTTTGAGTAGCAGCCTTTTTTACACTGTTGCCATTCAGCAGATGAGGTGCAATCTGCAAAGACAGCAAGTTGTCTTTCACTGTTCTAATAATAGATGATACCTAATGGGGCTGTTGAGCCTAAAATTGTGCTTTATTTTCAGGTTAATGTAAAACTGAATGTTCCCAGGGACTCAGTTAGAACACCTCTGCTGAGAAGCAGGATAGCTTATTTTCACAGCAAACAGTACTACAAGTGCATTAAATGCTTCACCCCTTTTTTTATTTGACTTTTCATCACTCAAGTATATTTTAGGTTTTCTTAAAGGTGTTGGCTGTTAAGTATATTGTAAAGACTATGTTTGGTTTGCCAATATCCTGCAAAATTGATTCTTATTTCAGGGAAAGAAGGGAGTGAGTAAGGAGAATAGACAGTTATTTAGGGCAGACAGATCATCTCCACAGGGTTTGCATCCTGTTCAGAATGGCAGCTTGGTGCCTTCTGTGGGTCTCCAAAATCTGACTGGATGTGCTTGTATGTGCTGTGAGGTTTGTATAACATTTCCTGAGCTGTCCTGCTGATGTAACTTTACATCCTGGGCAAGAGAGAGCAGAGGCAGAAATGCTTTATGATGCAGCTTCTTGTCTATATCAGTGGTCAGTGTTTCTGTGACCTTTTCAAATACTAACTCTTTATCTAAGTGTGTCTTCTTCCACTGCAACAAAACCTAAGTTTCAAGCACTATTGTTTTGATCCCAGGATTTACTGTGTGGGCTTTGGAACAAAGTTTTGGAATGAGTCTGCTTTCCATTTCTTCTGGTTTTTGCTTTTGTGGTTGTTTTTTGTATTTTTAGTGTGTATGTGTTTAGAGACCAACAGTACAGTGCCTCAAGACAGCTAATTTCCTTCTTCTGGGTATTAGATCTATATTTTGTTGTAAAATATTCCTCTGACCATCTGTTTGTGACTAATTTTCATTGAGGGTGTGGAGGTAACAGCCTACGTGACTTCAGACAGCTAAGCTGGCTGTCCAAGGTCAAAGGTGACAAGTTACAGAAGAGGTCAGTCCTGAGGCACTGATGCCTTTTGAGGAAGAGCTGGTGCATAAGCCTAATTTTGGTGCTCTAAGCTGAATGTGGAAGTGTTTATTTATACTTGGAGGCTCTGGGTTGTGAGCTGTTCATCTGCCTAAACTTGGGTTGGCGTTCTGTTGAAAACAGTGATAAAACTTGCCCGTGTTGGAGAAGGGTGATTCTTAGAAAGGGTTTTTTCTGCTGTGCTTGAGGCTGCTAAAGGAAATGAGGCTCTTTCAGAGAGCCTGACAGCTTTTCTTATGAACCTAGAATTAAAAGGGATTTGCTTTCATCCTTTTTCACTTAAAAGATGTATTCTCTGTAGATAAGGCTATAGAATTGCCTCTGTCTCTCTGTCTGCTGTGTGGAAGGAAGAGCTCAGTTTTCAGACAAAAGCTGCTTGGCGCATGCATCTTGTTAAAAATTCAGAAACTCCACATGATTTAGATGTATTTTTAAGAAAAATCTGCATTGTAAATAGTTACCATCTAGCAATTGAGCATTTCTTGCAAAATATTTGCACCAATGTGATACGACAAAGTTACTGGAGGTCCTGCAAAAAGAAGGATGATGAATAGGCTTATTTGTAAGCAGTCTCATTTCTGTTTTTCATTTTAGAAAAAATACAGTCAGTCTTGGTTTTCTGATTATTTATAACTTAGCACAGCAATTGCTAAAATTCCAGTAGAAGTTCTTAGTATGTGTTTCTGCAAGATTCTGGCATGGTTTATTGAATGCCAAAATCCAGGAAAGAACTGAAAATGAATATTTTATTTGCTGATATCAACATATGTAAATACAAATTATTTTCTAAAGCTTTTTTTAAAAATTATTCTTCTGAAAGAAGTGATATTTACTTGTACTTTCTTATGAACCTTTTAAATTTTTATAGATTTTTTTTTTACATGAGTAATTATCAAATCAATATATTGAACATGAGACACGAGTCATTATGTATCTTTAGGGAAAATGTTTGAGTATTTGTATGCAATGCACTTTTAGTTGAGGGAATAAGTAAGACTGAGATAAGAGTGCAGGGCACACAATCCACCACACTGATCTGTCTGATACTGAGTTTGCTTCACAGTCCTTATGCACCAAGTTACCAACTTTTACCAATGAAATACATGAGTCGAGTGTAAAACACAGATGTCAGATGGGATGGAGCAGGGGCAGCTGGAGGGAGAGCTGTGCTGGAAAGCTTTCTGCTGGAGCTGGGGATCTGGAGCTTAAAGCAAGGACTTCTGGTACATCAGAATGAAAATGTTAAATTTTGGTGACTGGGCTCTCTTAAAGTAAGGAAGTGAAAACTGATTTTAATTACTGGCTGCTAATAAAAATGTTTGTTCCTTCCTGCTACTAGCTGTCAGCTAGAAAACTGTAGGAAACCAAGTGTTTAGTGTTAATAATTTTTGGCTTTTGTTCTGAAATGTCTTAAGTCCCCCTTTAATAATTCTGGCTATGACCTCAAAGTTGAGAGACAACTGCTCTGGTTGAAACAACTGAATAAAGAATTAGACTTCATAGTCGCTGCTTATTTAAAATTTCAGATCAAATGATCAAGTAGAACAAATGGACAAAACACAACATAAAATAAATTTCAGGTAATGTCTGACTTTTTGAAAAAACTTACATTGGGGAGGTGTCTGTAATTAACCAGAGATTAGGCTGTCTAGCATCCGTTTCAATTACAAGTATGTCATCTTGTAATAACAGAGCATTGGCTTATTTGCATAAAATTGGAACAGTTTTGAGTATCAGTCCTTAGTAGCAAGTCCCATGTCACCAACAGTGGCAAGGATATTATAGCACTGCAAAAAATAAGGTGTGCTGAGTTACCTTGAGAGATCTACCATTCCTATAGATGTGTGCCTGTGAGAATTATCTTTCTATTTATGGTACATAGGGCTTGATGCCTAGCAGATGAATAAAAGTTATTTAGCATTAGTTCTGATACTGCTGAGTATGCATGCATGAACAGAATGAGCATAACTTCCATTCTTCTGATTTCTTTATTGATATGGTGCAAATTTTGGAATTCTGTCCTTGTGCAGATACTGCTAAGCCAAATAAGAGCAGAAGCTCTTCTTTGGTTTTTTTTATAGTCCAGTAGAGTTTGAGCTCGGTCTACTTTTTAACGACAGATCGAAGGAGAAAGTTCCTGTAAATGTGGATGCTGAGGGTTTTTCTGTCTACCCCCTGTCCCTGTTATTTCTCATTCTTGGGGTCCTAGGGCAGTGAGTCACATTAAATAAAATGTTTTCAACACAACTGGAAATTGTTAAATTGTGCCTCGTGTTTCTGAACTCTGTAGTGGAAAAATAAACTTTTTGTTTATTGGTCCAGTACCTGTTGTGTCTAAATGGATCTCAGGACACATAGAGACAAAGACGCCATTCACTTCAAAATATGTGAAATTAGATTCCAAGAATTGTATGTATGTGTATGTACACACATACCTGTATTGTGTGTGCTGGTGAAGACTCTCTAAAACACCTGTCTTGAAAGCTTTAGGTTAGCAGTGTTTGCCTCAGCAGTAAGAGGTGAATCCAGTTAGCTTGCATCAAGTACTGCACTGCTGTTCCCAAATCTGACTTAAAAGTAGTTTGGGTATCTCAGCCTTGTGTTGGGATCTTTATTTAAACTTTTGGATTGCTTATTTATGTTTTTACCAAATTCTGTATGTCTGCTCTGGAGCAACTTGATTACTAGAGAGATTTGGAAAGCTACTCTTCTCTTTTGGTGTCCATTAGTGAAATGTCAGAGCAGTGTTACTGGTTTTGGAAGAAGCAGTGCATTTTACTTTGAAGTACTTTGATATATGCAGCAGAGGAGTGACTGAATGAGTGTGTTTCTGCTCCTTTCTACAGCTAATTCAGAGGAAGAAAAAGAAGAAAGTATTTATTGGGCATTGCTGATAGGAATTCCAGTACTTCAGCAAGCTATCTCCTTTTGCTCTTAAGTATTTGCAGCTTCTGAGCAGCTTTAAACGTCTATTTCAGAGTGAATCTTTGAAATTCATCAGAGCAGAGGCTTTAGGCTAGAAATGTGCTTCCTTCTCATGTCAGAGAACATTCTATTCAAGCTTTACTGAGAAATACTATTTACTTTTAGAAATCAGTATTTCGTGTTTGTATTCTTCAGGCTACAGATACATGATATTCTTCAGTATCTGTACACTAATATAGTTGCACATAAATATTCTGGAACTGGGTATATGCAGATGTCAAAGCAGTATGGAGAGCAAGCACCACCCACACTCATTGTAAGAGGATAGATGGAGGAAATTGTAGTCCGATCTGTATTATAATTAAATGAACTCAAATGTTACCTTTAAAAGGTAAATTTTATATATTCTTTGTTAAATTTAAAAGTTCAAGTGTTCAGCTCACGAAACTTCTGTAAGATTTACTAGGAAATTGATCCTGTCTCATAAATGTACTGTTGGGTGAGGTGGTGGGACTTCTTTTAACCTGTAAAAATTCAGCTTTGTTTAGTGCTGGGGTGGGTGGAGGAGCTGTAGGGGACAGGATAGCTGAGCAGACCAGGTGGTCTGTTACCCTGAGGAGGGCTGGGTGCTGGTACCCCTTGTGTCCTGTTCTCGTTGGTCTGTATGCTTTAGTTCCTGTCTGACAGTGCCGTGAGCCAGTTCACTGATCTAGCAGCAGGGTGAATAGTTTTCTGCTGAGCCATGAAGTTACTGTGCAGTTGATGAGCATCAGTCAGTGGCAGCAGTGGTGCAGGACTGTCTGCTGGGAGCAGTGACAGAGGAGTGGGGGGTTGGATCATCTGGCAGTGAGCTCATACATTGCTCAGCTGTGTCATTCCATTTGAAGGCTGAAGTAATAATTAAGAATGTAATATTTTTCAGTCTTCCAATATACAGTTTGAATTTAAAATGTATTTTCTTTGCAATGTGGTATATGAAATCTAAAAATAATTTTCTATATGTATGTCATTTGCTCCTAGTAGAGAAATGTAATTTTTGACTGAACTTGGGTTGTGTATGCAGAAGCAAAAGCTCATGTGAATTTGAAAAAGGCTCAAAACAACTCAGCAGTTTTTGAATTCCTGCTTGAAATGGTTTTAGAGAACTAAGTTTTACCTTATTGGTATGCAGTTTTTTTCGAAGTCTTTAATTCTAGTAATGTTTTGAAAAATGCCCATTTGGAATCCTTTTTATCTTCTGATTTCTGTACTTTAAGGCTTTTTCCCACTTCAGTGGCATCAGTAGCTCAGACCCTTGAAGACAGGATTCATGTTTTGTCTCCTAAGGATAGACACCCACACCATTTTTCTCTCTTTCAGTTGCAGGCAGCAGTTCAGGGGGCCCTGCTACCTTCTATCATAGATCTTCCAGTGGGTTTTTTGCTATACAGCCTTTTGTTCTTTCAGTGATTGTTGCTCTCTTGGTTTCCAAGTGTTTCAGAATTAAAACTGATCTTGGTTCCATCCTTCTTACATATAGAGATCCAAACAATTTATGGAAGAAAGTTGTGTGCAGAAGTGAGGGGCTGTGGGCAGATATTTATTTTGTTCCAAATTGTGTGCATGATTTTTGCAACTTGACGTGATTTGAGAAAGTGTGCAATGATGAATTGTAATACTTGATATATATGTAAATGATATAAGCCTTTTATCTTGTGTTCAGGAGTAAAAGCAGTAAAATCAATTTAGAGCTGAGCAGAAAAATACTTTTATATACCTAAAAAACAATTATTTGAATCCTCTGGTTAAAAATTTTTAAATCTTTAAAAATTTTTATCTCTTCTGAAGGTTTTGTAGAGATGATGGGAAAACAGAGGGAATGATAAATGTTCTTCACTTAAAAAATGTCTTAGTGTAATTCCTTCAAAGGTTTTACATGCTTCCATAGATGTATACCAAGTTCAAATAAAAAGTATTTTAACAACTGGTTTTGAAACCTTTTTATATTTGTTCACGTGGACTTGGCACAATTTGAGACTGATTTACATTCCATCTGTGTTGGTTCTGTCTTAAAGGCACCACTGCTTTCAAGACCATTGGCTGTGCTCTTTTGAGTGCTGCTCACTGATGATTAGAGAAAATCAACTATTTCAGTTGGAAGGGACCTACAGTTCAACTGCCCGACTGCTGCAGGGCTGGCCAAGAGTTGAACTGTGTTTTTAAGGGCATTGTGCAAGTGCCTCTTAAACACTGACTGCCTTGGGGCATTGACCACCTCTCTGTGGAAGCCTGTTTTGTTATTTAATAGTGGAATTTGGTTGGTTGGTTAGTTTTCTTTAAATTTGATTGTGTAGCTGCATCCTTAAAATACGTTAAGTGATGGATTAAAGAAACTGCCACCACATATGACAAGAGCAGTTGAATGAAACTGATTGTTAGTAGAACTTCTCAGAAGAAGATCAAAAAGAATGGGACAGTTTGAAAGGGGAAATCAGATCATCTTCCTTCTTGTACTTTAGGAGTGGAAGTGGATAGTTTGTTGTTTTGCAGACACAGATTCATACTCCTCTATTATATAAGTACATTTCAGCTAGTAATGATAGAATGTAATTTAATAGCTGAATGTTCAGCAAGAACATACAAATGCTGATCTTCAATTGTCTTAGGATTTTCTTTGGTGATTACAAACGTGCTCAAGTAGGAGAGAGCAATTTGGCTCTTACCACAGCAAATAGCTTCTTGCTTTGAAGTTTGTTGCCATTTATATTACTCTGATTGAACCCCAGTAAATATAAGCTTCTCTGCCATACATGATGTCCCGGATCTGAGTGACTAATTTCAACAAAAGTCTGAGCTCCATTTAAAAACAAGTGAAATGGGTTGGCAGGTAATTCCTGCTTTCTCCTGCATCACCTTGCTCCAGCATTTGGTGCTATAATTCCATAGTTTGTATAGTAAAACTAATACAATATCTGCAGAATCATTGACTTCTTTGTGATATCCATCAGCACAGTAAAAAATTTTCATATTTAGAGTGAAAGAATTTTAAAATGCTAAGTTAAAGCATTTCTAAGAGTTTGCAATACTTGTGTACTCATGGATGCTTTTGGGTTATATATTCCTGCAGTCAGGAGGAGGGGAAAAATGTCTGAGTCTTTATTTTGAGATTTGTATTAAGATTTTAAAATCTGCAATATGTAACTTCCTGCTGTCATAAACTGTTTCTTTGTTTTTATTTCCTGCTGACTGGAGCCAATGCCATAAAGACACCATTATAATACCCCAGAATGCAGCAGTAGGTGATTTTTGTCAGATGATGACATTACACACAAGGATCTTGCCACGCTGAATGAACTACTTTTAGGTTTCTTTTAATGTTGAGGTACTTGTTGAACATCTGTTACTGCTCTTCCTGGTCTTTTCATGCCCACTGGACTTAAAGACTGGTGACAGAAAGAAGATACTTACAAAGAAGTGGTGAATATTGCCTCTACCAGATGAAGCAGTCCTGTTGCAGAGGTTTGATGCTGGGTTTACATTAAATGTAGCCTAAGAAAGGACAGAATTCCATGAAGATACTCTGCCTTTTGGCAGTTGAACTTAGCTAAAAGTGAAATTGTGTTCAGAGAGTGTGCTGTGTTAAGTCTGATTCTGAGCAAAGGGAGTCTTTGTAGTTATTCACTGTGTGGATTAGGTTAAGAAATCCTAGAATCCATTTCCTTGTTTGGGCTAAATAAGAGATGAGGTGACCTCAGGGCACTTTTCCTTCCCCTCTCTGTGAGAAAATAGAATCCAGGGAGATAGCTAAATCTGCCTCCACGTCAGGAATCCCAGAAGTATTTAACTGCTGTCACAAACCTCAGGAGACTCAGACCTGAATGTCTTAATTGCTTGTTCTCCTTTCCAGTATCTGCATCTTCCATGTCCATCCTCTTAATCATCAGCAAGAATTTGTGATTCCTTGCACCAGCGCTTTCCGTCTTACTTTGTTTTTTTTTAAAGGACTCTTGTAAGTTACTTGGGTGGATGACGTGAGCTGAAAATAGTCTACTGCAACGTAATAGTAGAGACTGGCTATCTTAACTTTCCCAGATTCCATAATACTTAGTCTTGCAATGAAATACACAATTTTTAAACTTCAAAGCTTCTGTGTTGGAACATGCTGGTTGTGAATCGCTGGTGTGAATATAATTTTGTGCTGAAGCATACCCACTAACTTCATTTTACTATGTGTTAAATCATTTTGACTGCTTGATCTCAGGGCAGTAAGTGCTAGAAGTTTTTTTTGGCTACCACGTCTATTACTTGCAAAAAAACAAAGAAAGCCCTCACTTGTTTAAAACAAGTGAGAACACTTATCTTTGGAATCACTTGAATATGTTATCCCAAAATGGATAAATTCTGCCTTTAGGCCATTTTGGACATTGAGGACAGCTTGTTTTCACTTCAGCTTGTTTATGATGTCAGCTTGAAGCTAGTTTCTTTTTTGTGAGCATTTTCTTTCATGTGTCTTTTGTTTTAAATTATTTATGTTGTAATGTATATGGGATCAGTTTTTAGATGTTACCACATGATTAACTTCAACAAAGTTTATCTAGTTGTGAGAGAATGACCAAGTGAAGAAGCCCATCAGACAAGGTCAGTTCTGGCAGTGACATCTTGTGGGCAGCTAGCTGCTGTGGGTTCATCTCCATGGATATTTTGTAAGCCCCGTGTTTGGCAGTGTTGGACAGCTGTCCTGTGATGTCTCTGGACTTTATGGGACTGTAATTGCTAATGACCAGCTAAAAGTAATGATGGACTGCAACTCATCATGAAAGCAGCATTGGGAAGCTTGGGTTATTGTGTCTTTCCCTTGTTGTCTCAGCTTATTGATCAGTTGCAATGTGACCGTGGCAGGAGTCTCTCACCCTCCTTAGTTTTGGTAATATGCACATTGTGACCCTTGCTTTTTTGGTCTCTGGTCTTTGTGTGAGGGTTTTGGTGACTTTGAATCTCAATCTTTAAATACGTATTTTGTATAAAAACATCCTTAAGAGGTCTTTTTTTTTTTTAAACTCTCAACAGGTGGGAAGGAGAAACCCAAAACCAATGCAGAAGAGCTACAGATTAAAAAAGTTAAGAAGAAAAAGAAAAAGAAACATAAAGAGAACGAGAAGAGGAAGCGTCCAAAAATGTACAGCAAATCCATTCAGACCATCTGCTCAGGACTGGTTTCTGATATTGAGGATCAAGAAGCCAAAGGCATCATAGATGATCATCTTAAGGATTTCAATGGGAAAAATATGGATCCCAAGAAGGACTGTGAGTCCAAGATACCAGAGAACAGTGAGTTTCCATTTGTCTCGTTAAAGGAGCCACGGGTTCAAAATAAACTCAAAAGGTTGGACACATTGGAGTTCAAACAGCTGATTCATATTGAGCACCAGCCTAACGGAGGTGCATCAGTTATCCATGCCTACAGTAATGAACTCTCCCACTTGTCTCCTGTGGAGATGGAGAGATTTGCAGAAGAGTTTGTGGGTCTGGTTTTTAGTGAAAATGAAAACTGTGCAGCTTACTATGTAATGGGTATTGTTCATGGGGCAGCTACTTATTTACCTGACTTTTTAGACTACTTTTCGTTTAATTTTCCCAATTCACCAGTGAAAATGGAGATTTTGGGAAAGAAAGATATAGAGACAACGACTATGTCAAATTTTCATGCTCAGGTAAGAGGTTATGCATTTTACTTTCTAAAGTAATATAATGGTTTCAAACAACTATGAACTTTTTTTTTTAGAGTAGTTGCTATTACCTCTGCTATGTGGATGACAGAAGACTAGAAACAAGGGATTTCTTTAATAAGTCAGTTCTGTATTATTGAAGATGAGAAGAGACATAAAATTGTTAACTGAGACATCAAATTGGATTTTTGGCGGGAGGGCATTTGCATGCTTATGTGTGTAGGTTTCTTTGGATTTGTTTCTGTAGCTGAAGATTAACCATGAGTTTTGGAGGGTTAAAATGGTTCAGCTGTGGCTTTCTGGGTGTCTTAACAGTAGTTTATCTGTATGAACTTCGTCATAAAACTGAAATGCTTTAATACAGTGTTATACATAAAAACCTGCCGAGGGCACAGTTAAAATTAGTTGCATTTATAGTTTGGGTTTTCTAAATCCATCCTTAAAGAAGAGCTTGGGGGTTTATGTGGCTACTGGTTTGGTCCTTAGCTTGGCTGGATTCTCTGGAAAGCTCTTAAGTTAAATGGCAAAAGGACTGGCAGCTTTTGAATATTTTATTATTTTTAATTTTTTTTGGAGAGAAGTGTTTGTATAATCTCTTAACAACAGCTGCTAATTAAACATCACCTCTGCTGTTTTTTAACTTGTTGTGGAAAATACATTTCTGCACAGAAATTATTTATAGTACTGGTTTGCAGGAAATAATCTGTCTGATTTTCACTTTGATAAGGTTTTTGCAAAAAGCCCCTACAGTGAGTATGGAACAATTTATGAGTATGGACAAAAAATTTTTAATTATATCGACTTTATCTTACAATTACTCTTTTAACTCCCATATTTGTGAGCTTAGATGTTATATGGATCAGCTTTGAATTATTTTAGTCTTCACTTTTGAGACAATTAGAGTTTAAGAGTAAGTTACATTGTTACCTTTTTCATGAGAAACATGCCTTTTTTTTCCCCCTTTGGCTGCATAAACATTTGCAAGGAACACTTGCATGTATTGACAAATTTCAGATGCTTGTTATCCACAAGGATATGCAGAACTAAAACGTTGCTGCAAGAGGTCATTTGCAGTGCTGGTTGAGAAAATATCTACTGCTATGGAATATGACTGTTCTGTGATCTACAGTCACTGTTTTTCTTGAGTATGTAAACTGAATCATTAATAATGAAAATTGCAGTACATATGATGGGCAGCTCTCCAGAGCTGCTCTATCTTTGGCCATTTTATATAAGAAAGGCTGGATTTGTCCTTGTAAGTGTGTTCCTTAAATCCATCTGGTTTTCTTGGGTACCATTAACACAGACATAGCTGTGTGCTAGTACCTGCCCTAAGGAAATAGTTAAGAAAAGCCTACATTTTTTTGGTTCTGAGTTAGAATAGAATTATTTTACTAAAAGGGTTGATTAAATTGGCATTATGATGGTAACATCAGCACCTGTAGTTAAACCACTCCTGTGTTTGTTAGGGTTGAAGCCATAATTCCCCATTTTTTTGGCTGAAGGCTTATTTATGGTATCTTCTTTTCCTTGTGTTTCCTCATTTTTCCTCAGTTTTCATGGCATTTTATCAACTTCTCAGTTTGGTTACTTGACAGAAAATGCTTGGCTCCTTGTATTTGTGCTAACTAAGGGGTATATGGTATATAAATAACATGTACAGGCAAACAGCAGACTTTGTCTTCTGTGCAGCATTCCTATTTCCTGGAATATTGAAGTCAGTATCTTGATTGCCTAGTTATTGGTTCTATTTTTCCTTATGATTTTCTTATTTCTGTTTTACTTTGGCTATCTGTTTTGGGTTTTTTTTTCCCTGTGGTCTGCTACAGTTAAAATGTTTTGTTAGCTTTGTATTCCCCCTTTTTGAACTGCTACATTTTGTGCAGATTGAGCACATTATCCTGTCTCACTAAATTCTTCCTGAATCTTTTAAAGGGATTCTAGTATCTTGTTGCAGTATATTTTGATGAAACTTTAAATGTATTTAGTTTTCTGTTCCTACATTGCCCAAGCTTTGTGCTGTGGTATTCCTTGTCCTGAGCAGCTTGAGCAATGTCTAGCAGTTGTATAGCCTCTTTTGAGGAAGGATTTGTTTTCTTAAGTTAAGTAGCAAGTTGCTTTTTATTAAGTCTGCTTTGATTATGTATCTTGGACTTCATCAGCTTTAAGAACCTTGGGTATTCCTTTGCTAATTTTAACTAAAACACTGAAATGAAGCTCACTTTGGTACAAGAGGTCATTCTTTGGTGGTTTCTCAGAGCTCATGTAGCACATGTAATCAATCTGAGTATTTAAAAAGATCAGAAAAAGTGTTATAAAAAGGAGAATGAAGGTTGACCTCAGCCTGAAATGGAAAGTAAGTGTTTTATCAATTTTTGTTTATCAAGTTGATCCTTTTGTTACTACTCAGTCTTGCACCTCCTGTTTTGTGACAGATGTGGGTTTGGGATTTTCTTGTTGTAAGTAATGCATGTTTCTAAGCCATCAAGTTCTGTGACAAGAAGCAGATCGTGCTGTAAATTCTGTTGCTGAGGTCAAATTGGAGTCCTCCTAAGTTTACCTGGAACGTCTGCATCTCTCAAGTAATTTACTTAGTTTTCACAATTTTAGAGTTGAAAGCTAACTCCTTTCATCTTGCTTCCCAATACACCTGTGTCAGGAGTAATGTAATTTGACTTGTTAGAAGATTATCAGGGACACAGATTGGTGAAAATATTTACAGCAGGTGCAGAAGAGAGGAATTTGGAACTCGCTCTTTCTAATGAGAATTGGCTTTGAATTTTGCAGGGAGAGGAACTGGGGAGTTTTTGATCATCCAGCTTGGGCCTGTGCCTGAGTACTCCTTAAAATTTTTTTTGCATTAGTGGAACAGCTCTTTCTGAGCTGACTGCAAGGCTTAGTCAGACAGTTTCTGTAACTGGGCAAAATTAAATTATTCTGGATGTCCTTGTAGCCAGTAAGTCAGTCCTTCAGGTGATGAAAAACTGTCTTGTAGCTCCATCTTCCCTGGGCTCTATATTTGTGTAGATGGCAACAGCTGCATTAGTTATCTGATAGCCATGAATCTTGTCAGGTTCTTAATAGGATTTTAAAGAAGATAAATAATCTGCTTTTGCCACCTGCTTTCAGCTTACATCACTTCACTTAAGCTATTTAGTGCTGTTGAGACAAATGTAAATATTTTGAACTTATTTTTCCTTTGTGCTGGGCAAGAGTAAGTTGCTATTGCTGTGCTGAAACCCCAGTGCTCACAGTTGTTGTTTAACAGGAACAATGCTTAGTGTGTTAATTTTACTGCCTTGCATCAGAGGCAACGTCTTAGTACAGATGAAGTAAAATGCTGCACAATACCAAACAATTCCTCTGCTGCAAAACAGGATATTAAAGCCATAGTTGACAACTCCTTGTCTGATGTGTTCGTGGGAGATTTCAAGGTGATTCCACTCTTTCCAAGGAAATCCATTGTAAAATAATTTTTTCCCTTGTTTGACCTTTTTTCCTTTTATTCTGATCTTTAGTGGACAAGGCAAACAATTTATCCTTTTCATTCAGTTTTCTCTATATTTGAAGATAGCTTAAAGCCTCCTTTTTTTCCTCCTCCCTAGATGAAGTAATTTGAGTTATTTTAGTCTGTGATTGCATGTTTTACGCTTAATAGTCTTAGTGTTCTGCCCTTATGTTCAATTCAGTCACGCATATTTTTTTTCATAATATAAAATACTAAAAATCGAGCGTCTGCCTGGTGTATTGATGTCAGAGACTGAGAAGATTGCTGCAAGTGTCTTGCAAATTATTGCTCTTATATCTATTTCTTCCTTTTTCTGAGCAGTTTGTGATCTGCTGTAGCAGCAGCTCCTGCCAATTGAGTCACTCCCCTTTTCAGGTTTATCCAGTTCATTAAACATGTATGTGAGTGTAGTTCTTGCTTTGTTTAAACTGAACTATATCCTTTGCGTTCAGACCCTCTCTCCAGTTTCAAGATCCCGTTAATTTTGATCCTTTCCTGTAATGGTCTTGCAGTGTTGTGATACCTGTGGGTTTTATGGACATACACTACCTTCGAAGGAAGGATCCTTGCTGCCTGCCTCAAAATTAAATAGTTATGTGAGCACAGACAAAACTGCCCACAGTTTGCTCTTACTAGACCATGTTTCTGTAACTGTTTTTAGAATATAATGGAAATGTCAAGGTATCTACTGGTCCTCTGAACAAGTCTATCCAGTCATAGTAACAGAGGTTAATTTGACTTGATTGTTTACTTTTTTTTTAAGTGATCATGTTTATTAGTTCTTACTATCTTACTTTCTAGGTAGTTGATAGTTGTATCCAGCTAAGTGTTTTTTTTTCTGTAAACTGGAATTAGGCTAAATAGTCTTTAGCTAATCTGTCATCTCTTGACACCTCTTTAAGATGGTGTGTTACTGTCTTCCAGATGTGAAGAAGTTATGTGGTTTTGGTTTGGAGTGGTTTGTGTTTGAAGAAAAACCCATCTTGTTCCAGCCCCCTGCCATGGGCAGGAACAGGACACCTTCCACTAGACCAGGTTGCTTGGAACTACATTCAGCCTGGCCTTGAACACTTCCAGGGATGGGCCATCCATAGCTTTGGTGGGCAACCTGTTCCAGTGCCTCACCACCCTCACAGCAGAGAAATTCTTTGTAATAGCTAAACTTGCCGTCTTCCAATTTGAAGCCATTCCACCGTGTTCTGTTAGTACATGGCCTTGTACACTGTTCCTCTCAGGTTCTCCTGTAGTCTCCTTTAGATACTTGAAGGTTGCTCTAAGGTCTCCCTGGAGCCTCTTCCCCAGGCTGAACAACTCCAATCTGTCTGTGGAGAGTCTGTCTTCATAGGAGAGGAGCTTCAGCCCTTTCATCATCTTCATGGCCTTCCTCTGGACTTGCTCCAGCAGGTTGATGTTCTTCTTCTGCTGGGACCCCAGAGCTGGATGCAGCACTGCAGGTGGGGTTTCAGCAGAGCAAAGGGGCAGAATCCCCTCCCTTGCTTTGCTGCCCACCCTGCTGGGATGGCAGCCCAGGATACAGTTGGCTTTCTGGGCTGCAAGTTCACATTGCTGGGTCATGTCCAGCCTCTCATCCAGCCTCTCATCCCTTCTCCCCAGGGCTGCTCTCAGTTGGTTCTCCGTGCTGTATTTGTGCTTGGGATTACCCCAATCCATGTGCAAGGACCTTGCACTTGGCCTTGTTGAACTTCATGAGATTCACAAGGCCCATCTTTCAAGCTCTGGATGGCATCCCTTCTATCGTGTGAACTGCACCACACAGCTTGGAGTTCTCATTGATTTATTAAAGCTTTGTCTCGTTTTACCTTACTGCCTTTGTGCCGTAGGTATGAAAGGATGCACATCATTCAGCTTGTTCACTTTAGGAAAAGTCACTCCAACTGTACAGTGTGCAATTAGACAAATGGTGCCAGAGCCAGTCTGGCACCTGCTGCTGCTGAAAGAAAATGTCCTCATTCCTTCTTTCCTCCCTTTGCATGTTCTTGTGTCAAGATTTGCTGCTTCTTGAACTGGTGAGTTCAGTTTGTTTCATTAATCCAGAAGAACTACTTAACTACTCTTGAGGGATTGATTTTTTTACTGAGTTGGCAAATTGTATTGTTTAAATGTCAGGTAGCTCAAGGGTGACTATGGGTCTACACAATCAGTCCCATTCCATAAAAACAGGAAATTGCATCTTCAGAGCAATAATTTGTGTTGCTTTTGTTCCCAGTTTGGAATAAATTCATGTTGCCGTATTAGCTGTGATGGACACTGACTAGTCAAATATTAATGACTAAGTATTCTAGGGGAGGACCTGTGATAGTAAAGATAGTTCATGTTTATGGTGTGATTTTATGTGAGGAGTTATCCTCACTGTTTCAGGTTTGCACACAGAGCTTTTCATTCCCCTTCTCTTTTAGCCTTTTAAAATATTATCTTCTCCTTGCTATCCTCCTTGTTTAGCTCTTTAATATTTCTTTTGCAGAGAGGTTTTTGCTGTTTAGTTCTTTTCTAATTTGTGAAATCCTGCTTGAAATCATTAGTTCCTTCAGTATTTGAGGGGAATTGCTGAAAATATTTTTAAAAGAAAATAGCAAATAATTGATTAGTGCTTCATTTCATTATCATTAAAGATTTGTGCAGTATATATTTCCATTATTGTGTTAATTTCCTATGTTTAGAAAGAATTATTTTGTATTGGAACTGTGTCTTTTTAGTGGTGTTTCAGTAGTTTTCAGTAAAACTTGGTTTTCAATAGAATTTGTTTCTTGCTTTTAAGCTGATGAAATGTTTGGTTAGCTATTAAAAATATGTAACATTTTTTAGCAGCTTCTTGCTGTTACACCTTCTCCAAAATAAAGCCTACTTTTTTTTTTTCCTTTTGAATGGTGAAAAATTAAATTTTCTTTTAAAGCAAATATATTGCCCCATTCCTTTTTTTTTTAAATCTAAAATAGATTTATTCTTTAAAAAATCTGCTTTAAAAATATTTTTAAAAGATTCTTTATCTAAAAATTCTAAAAAAATGTATAGATTTTTAAAAAAACTGATCTGTGGGACTATATGTAAGACTTTTTGATCAGTGATGGCAACATATTGTCTCAAAGCACAAGAAGTTTTCACTTACTGAATACCATTGGACAAAGAATGAATTCACAGGGAATGACATTGGAAATCTACAACGTGTGCTCATTTGTTTTCCACTTAGAGAACAGTTACCTTTCTAGATTTCTTCTTGATAGTTATGTCCAGTAAATATTAGATGACAGTCTTGTGTTACTCTTTTTAGGCACATATGTTGTATTGACAAAAGCCAAACATAAATAAAGCCCTGAGGTCTGTACTGGCAGGGTGTGAGACTGACCCTGTCATGGGTCTGCCTGAGCTACAAGAGCAATAGTAGCTATTTCACTTCTGCCATGTCATTTTCCATGAATGTGTCCAATTGATTCTGTCCTTAATTTTTTATGTATTTTTAAAAATTCTTTGTCAACTGCTTCACTGTTTCTGTGTTGCCAGAATTCAGAATAAAAATGAAGTCATTTTATCCATGTTATTATTTGAGGCTTTCATATGCAAGATGAAACATGTCAGGTGGTAAATGAACTACAGTGGTGAAAGGATGCTGGTGAAACAAATAATGCACTAAAAATCTTGAGATTGCATTTCCAGAAACTTCCAGTTGGGAAAAACTATTTGTTGAAATTAGGTTTTAAATGACAATTGAGTAATGCCAGAACGGTTAAAACATCCCATTCTGATACTAAAACACTGACCTAAAAAAGGGAAAAAAGGTGAAGGAAGAAGTATGAAGTAGAAGTGGTTTAATAGTAAAAAGCAGCCAAACAGATTAAGGAGTATTTGTAAAGTCAGAGCAGTTTTGATGAATATTTGTTCAGTGTTAGCTCCCATTTGAAACTGGAAGTATAAGGAAGCATTTAAGGATTTGAATGAAGTTGGAAAGGAACAGAAAACTGCTTGGACACTTTACTGAAGTGTACAAAATTGGCAGGGATGGTAATGGCCTCTTCATGCCTGTAGCATTTGAAATTTAACACTGACTCTGAAATTAGATCTTTTCTGTTCCAAAATACCAGTGTGTAACTGCATTACCTGTGCACTTGTGTAGCAAAACCCTCTATTCCCTTAATGTCCTTGCATATTCTTAGGTGGTGTAATGTTTTTTGGGTTTTTTTATTTGTCTTTGGTGGGACTTTATGGGTTTCTTGAAATTATTTTGAGTTCAGTTGGTGGATAATTTTGTTTGTTTGTTGTTGGTTTTTTTTTTTTTAAAGGTGAAAAATTGAAATAAATTAAAACCTTATAATTCTAGCAGGAAAACAATAAAGTTTCAATTAAGAAAAAAAACCCTCCTCCACCTAAACCTCACAACAACCCACACCATACTGTACTAAAAATAGGAATTCAGTTGTTAATTGCCCCAGTTTACATTTTTTACATTCCTCTCTTGAAATGCATGGTTTTTCTGGATTGTTCCCTCCACTTTGTGACTTTCGAAAACACATCTCTAACATGTAGTGTCTAAAATGTTTCCATTTGTAGGATGATAATGCTCAAATATATTTTTGGTATTCATATATATAAATATAATGTATATGTGTTTTTGTATTTAGTCTTCAGATTCTTGTCAGACATCAAGACATTTCTGTCAAAACATTTGCTATTGCATTAAAAAATCAGTTGAGGCCGTGTGAGTCACAGAAGCAGATAATTCTCAGGTTTTGCTAATTGTGGATTCAGTGGTGGTTTTACTGTCACAATTTTCCATTGCTGTGATGCAAGAGAATGACACAGTCTCCTTTTGTGTGTTTTTAGGTGACATACTTCAAATGTAAGCTACACGAGAAGAAAGAAGTTAGAATGTCATATTTACTCTTTTATATTTCTATCTCTTTCACTTTTCCATGGTATTATGCTGCATGTGCTTGGTGATTTGTGTGTATTCATTCCTGACCACATGCTAGAAGAGCAGTATGTCCTTGATTTCTCCTTTTATTATGGATTTAAATTGTCCCACTTTTGAGCAAGTCTGTAAAATTCTAAAACCCTAGTCACACTGTAAGCTGTGAAATGTCATCTGGGAAGATTATTTTACAGAAGGTGTAATACTTCATTAGAGGTCAGTGCATAATTTAATATAGAATTTGATAAGTACTGGTTTTAGTACATCAATATTGTTTTTGTGAGGTTAGAAATACCTAGAGGAATCTATTTCTCTTCCTATGAACAAACCAGCCAAAGGATACTGACAATAAAAGGAGGGGAAAATGTTGCTGTTATCTAATACACTAAAGGTTTTATTTATTTGTTTTTTGTCTTTAGTAGGATTAATATTATGTTTGTCGTTGGTCAGACATCAATGAGAGGTTTTGGTGTTTGCGTGCTATTACTTAGTAGCAGTCTAAGTTGGGAGAGAATGAAAGTTTAGCTCCTCATGAAGAATAACCTCACCTTTTTGTACATGCTTGTCTAAGTCTTCAGCCTAATCTAAGGTAATGGAGTTCAAGCATTAACCTCTTCTCTGAGACTAGAGTTTAGGATTCTACAACCCAGTTCATGGAAGAGATGAGATAGGAGTTGCTTTTCACTTGCCCACATCTGCTGCTTCATCTTTCAGACTCTCTTGTTCTCTCTGGCCAGGCATTAGTATTTATGGCTTATGTCTTTACTTATTTTTTATTATTTTCTAAAATAGAGAAAATTTTTAGGTAATTCATGGATTAAATTCAGGTCAGTTCCCTAGGCTTGCTCCCAGTCCATCTTCAGAGGACCTAATGCTATTAGGAAAAGAGAAAAGAGAGCACAAATCTTCCCCTTTGATCACCAACATGGATTTATTTCCTGTTTATGCTGGGTCTGGATGGTTTCATTTTTTTTTGTGGACTATGTCTTGGTTTGTGACTAAAACTGTTGGTAACACGTTGGTGTTTTGGCTATTGCTGAGCATCACTGGCAGCTTGCAGGACTCCCCTGGTGAGTAGGCTGGGGTGGGCAAGAAGCTGGGAGGGGACTTGGTTGGGACAGCTGTTCCCAGTTGACTGGAAGGATATTCTGTGCTGTATAACATCGTGCTCAGCAAAAAATCCTGAGGGGATTGATGGGTTGGCTGGAAGGTGCCTGTTGCTTGGGACTGCTGGGCATCAGGCTGCTTGTGGGAATTAGTGGTGGAAAACACTACTTGGTGGTTTTTCTTCTTCAGTTTTCTTTACGCTGAATAAACTGTGTTTATCTGGACCATATATTTCCTTGCTTTTCCTGTTCTCTCCCATGTCTCACCATTGTGGGAGGTGAGTGAGCAGGGGGTGCAAGATCAGTATCTGCTGCCTGGGGTTAAGAGCTGATAATCACTCAAACATTTTGGTTCTGTATTTACAATGATGTGATTCTGAATATGGTCCCAGAAGGAACCAATCATCGTTTGAAACTTTGATATTATTGAAGCATTCACACTGGTGTTTCTTTTCCTAAGCTGGGTCTTGGGTAACAATTGTACTGCCTTGTGATCAAGGGGAAGGATGGTTGACTGGGAGAGCTGAGGGTGAAGGGGGTTGGACAAACAATGCTTGAAAAAGTTGTGTTCATTTTTCAGTTTTAACTTTTAGTGGAATGGTCTTTTTTTTGGGAACAAATGAAAAGTTTCTTAATTGATCCTTCTTAATGCAAGCATGATGCTACAGCTAAATACTTTGCTGACTTCGTTTAATTGCCAACATAAATGCCATATGAGTGGGTTGATCCAGCTGGGAACTTCACAGTTTTTCCAAGCTCTTAAGTTAGTACTTTTAGGAGAACTTTTAGAGTTGTCACTTTGAATAGTTTCACAACCAGTTTATCATATTCTATATGAATCATAAAATGATTTAGGTTGAAAAAGATCTGAAAAAAAAAGATTTTTAAGAATCCAACTTTTAACCCAGTCTTGCCAAATCCATCACTAAACCACGTCCTTAAAATCCGTATCTATGCTTGTCTTAAATGCCTCCAGGGATGGTCATACAACACTTCCCTGGGCTACTTATTCCAGTGCTTGAGAGCCTTTTTGGAAGGAAATGTTTTTAATATCTAATCTAAACCTCCTTTGGCAAAACTTGAGGCCGTTTTCTCTTATCACTTGTTACTTGGGAGAGTGGTTAGTAGGTAGCATAGGAAGCATGGAAAAAGGCAGGAAAATAGTTCAGGGGTGTAGATGAAACCAGCATCTCACTATCTTGGACTGGAGCTGTGGAATACTAAGCTACTCCTTTTACATGTTAGGCTTTTTAATAAAGTGTCACAGATTTGTGGGTTTTTATAGGTTCAGAAAGTGATTTTAGGGTTCTTCCTTGCTCATTGCTGTGGTTGTATAAGCTCCTGATGTTTTGTGCCAGTGCAGATGTTGCTGAGGACTGAGCTGATGCAGATTCAGCAGAAATGATATTTTTGTGATATTTTATCACAAAATCACCAAATGTTTCTGCAAGAGTAACCCTGCAGGATTGTATGACTAAGGATTTGAGGAATAGAGGAATATTACTGGACTGCTCTTTTCAGTGTGTCTGTGATGGCTTGCTGTAGCATTAGCTAAGCCATTTTGTAACATCCTGCTTTTAGCCATAAATTTGTTTGCTGGGGGGAATGAGAGATGACTGGGATGATGGAAACAGCGTTTGGTTCTTTCTTCAGGAAAGATCTGGTTACATTAGTTCCTCAGAAGCGCACAGTGTTGTTCCATGTTTTATTTTCAGGAATTGCTGTTAATTCTCCTCTGCACTGCCGTAACTACTAGGAATGTTGATGGTCTGTTTGGGTGAGGACCATAGCTAAGCTACATTTCATTAACTGTTTTCCGTGCGCTTTTTTACTTTTCCTTCTTTGGATACAGAATATCTAGGTGCCATGCAGGAGGCTTACTTGGTGTGTGCAGTAATCCATCTGCTCTTTCCTCTGTTCTAACCTCTTTGTATTTCATCTCATAATGCCACTGTGTCTTTCAGCTTGTTAAATAGGAAATCAGAAGCTTAAAGTGGACATGATCCTCATCAATCTCATGCTCGAGTATTTTGGTGATCTAACACAACAGATCAGAATGTTGAAAAAGAACTTAAAACAATATGTGTTTCAGTTCAAATTTCACAGTAGAAGATTTCTCATGAGAGGTGAATGTTACTGTCATTAAAGTTCTGAAGGGAGCACAAGATGTGCTAGCACAGCAAAAATGGAATGATGGTCATTGTCTTGCTTTTTCTACAAATTCTTTATGAGCCTTTTGTTCCCTGTTGTAATTTGCTCCAGTTAATGTGCTCACAGAGGCAGTACTGGAGAGGAGTTGCAGAGGAAATTTTTGAAGTTAAATTAAATGTAACTCAATTCTGCCTCTTGCAATAAAAAATGTAGAAATGCAGCTAGACTTGAGTAATCCAGGTAAGAATCCTTATTGACTAGTTACTGAGCATATAACATGCATTGATATCTTTTTAGAGTTACTGGTTTGGAATGTTATCTTCCTGAAAAGCAATAAAGAGTTACTCCAGCTTACCTTCAGATATTTGAATAAAATACAAATTGTCATGGATGTTTAAAAAGATCATCTGTCTTCAAGTATGTAGTAATTGACTTCATAATAATCTTAAATACACTGGAGACTGAAGGACTAAAAAAAGTCTTTCATTTTATCTCAGAAAGCATAAGCATAGAGATTACAGGTGCTCACTGAATGTAGATTTTTCATAGCAGAGGACTCGGTATAACTTTTGTTGTCATATTCTACTTGTAGGTAAAAAGAACATACTCTCATGGTACGTATAGAGCTGGCCCAATGAGACAGATCAGCCTGGTTGGAGCAGTTGATGAGGAAGTGGGGGATTACTTCCCTGAATTCCTTGATATGTTGGAAGAATCACCCTTCTTAAAAGTAAGGACAGAAGGGAATGGGCTGGGAGAAGGGGGACAACATGCTGTGTAGTGCTGTTATAATAATACAGTGAGAGTATGTGATACTTGTTTAGATAAGTGGGTGTTCTAATAAATGTTTTCATCGTGAGAGATAAAGGCTGCTTTAAACAAGTTTTCTTAAGTCACTCACTTGAAAATTGTGGCTTGTATTTCCCATTAGTGTACACTGCCATGGGGAACACTTTCTAGTTTAAAATTAGAGAGTCGTAAAGACAGTGATGATGGTCCCATTATGTGGGTACGTCCAGGAGAACAGATGATCCCTGTGGCTGACATGCCAAAGTCACCTTTCAAAAGGAAGAGGTAAGTTGAATTATTTTACTTGGTAAGTGACTGGCTAGTAATTTTATCTTTACAAATTCATTTTATCCCAAACCTTTTACTGTTTGATATTATATGTTAATGTAAATTACTGTAAATCTTCATCTCCAAAAACACTTTCTTGTTGTTTTGTTATGTAAGAATCTGAAATTTTTTGTTTTAATTTTCACTGTCTGGCCAAATGAGGTGCTGGTCCTTTTTGGAGCATTAGTAGAAATTTAATGTGAAAACTTAAGGGAAATGTGTGCACACATGCAATTACTGATATGTGCCATGAGACTGGAATTAATGCTTCTGTTGTTACATATGAGTGGATGTGTTATGACCTCTGGGGACAAGGGCTTTTCTCTCACCTGGGAGGTAACAACTCCAACATTAAGTGAAATCTTTAAGCTTTGCTGTGGTATTGAGTGTAAGAGAGCCAGCTGATGAGTAGGGATAGCCTCTGCAGAACCTGAATATTGTATGTCATAAGGAATTGTCATGGGAGTTCTTTCCAAAATGTGAACACAGAAAGGGAACATACAAGAAGGGGAAGCAGGGACAGATGCCTCAGGAGTATAGAAACACTGTCCAACCATGAAGGAGATGCAGTTAAAACCAAAGACCATCTGGAGTTGAATTTGGCAAGGGGTGTAAAGGGCAGCAGGGACTTCCACAGGCATATGGACAGTAGAAGAAAGACTAGGAAAATGGAAGGCATTTGCTGAATGGGGGAAAGGGCCTGGGGACAAAGGACACAGAAAAGGCTGAGAGTGCTTTCTTTGCCCTTGTCTTTTCTAGTGAGGTTTACTTTCAGAAATGCTCTGTCTCGGAGACAGTGTCTGGAGCAAGGGCTACTTGCCTTCAGTGGAGGAAAGTCAGGTTAAGAAACTTACTAGACATGCTGGTTAGACAGACACATGGGACCTGCTGGGATGGGTCACATCCCCCTAGTACAGTGGGAGCTGGCCACTGTCATTGCAAAGTCTTTGAAAAGTCATGGCAATTAGCAAAGGTTCCTGAGGATTGGAGGAAAGCGAATGCCATTCCAGTTGTTTAGAAGGGTAAGAAGCAGAACCTGGGGAACTGCAGACCAGTCAGTCTCACCTTCATCCTGGGAGAGTTGCCATTTCAAGCATGAGCAGCACAGCAGATGGAGGGAACAGAGTTCTTCCCCTCTCCTCATCACTGCTGAGGTACATCTACAGTATCATGCCCAGTTCTGGGCTCACCAGACTACGACAGACATGGTCACATACTGGAGCATGTCTAGTGACCTGGCAGAACTGGGATTTATTCTTGAGAAAAGAATGCTCAGTGGGATCATATCAATATGTTTAAGCCCTTTATGGAGGGTTGTAAAAAGGACTTATTTCAGCAGTGCCCAGTGACATGAACAGAGAGAATGGACACAAACTGAATTACAAGAAAATTCATTTAAAATAAGGAAAAAAAAAGTTTGTTTCACACAGATGAGAAGTCTTATTGGCTATGATGGAAATTAGATAATTCAGAGAAATTTCTATATCACTGTAACTGTTTTTCTAATGCAGAACTACCAATGAAATAAAAAACTTGCAGTACCTACCTCGAACCAGTGAACCCCGTGAAATGCTATTTGAAGACCGGACCCGAGCCCACGCAGATCACATAGGACAAGGTTTTGAACGACAGACCACAGCTGCTGTGGGAGTGCTGAAGGCTGTGCACTGTGGGGAGTGGTAGGTGTTCGTTGGCTTCACCTAGGTGTCTGAAAAATGTTTGCCTGAATTGCCATTTATAATTGGAATAGAATAGGTGTAGAATAGGTTAATCTAGGATTGAAGATTCAATGAAGACTTCATAGTTGAAGCATTAGATGTTTGTCTGCCCTTTTTAGATTGTATGGGGTTTTGCTGTATGGTTGAAACTGGAAAGGTTACCTCGCAGTGACAGTTCAATAGCTATAACTGAGTTGCTGTTACTGAGGTTATGTTAGATGTGAAAACACCTCACACTTCATTTTGCTTAAAGTGGAGCATAGAGACTGACTGCAGCAGAGGTGCACGTGGAGACCTTCTGGCAGTTCTTTGTGTTGGCTGGAGGTGAGCAGAATTCTTATGCTTCTGCTTCCCTAGTCATGGCTCTTATCACCTTGATTTATTTATGGAAGCTCACCTAGGAAGAATCCTTTTGGAAGTTTTGTGATATTTTTTGATGTCTGTCTTTGGAATTCCTGTGGGAGATTCAGGAAATGAAATGTGCCTCCTTGGAAGTTTGTTTACACGTTAACCAAATAAAAAGCCCATAACCATATGGGTTTCTTGGTCCAGATCTAAGAGGCATTTTTCAACATCTTCAGACCATGGAGAATGACCTTAGTTTTGGAGGTGACCTTTGCATTTGTAAACACTTCAAATACCTTTTTCTCTTTGCGTCTGTCTAGAAATTAGAAGACCGAATTCCACTTGGATAAAATGATGTGGATTTTTGTTACAGTGCATGATTTATACAATTTCTATTGACACAGAAAGTAGAATAATTGTCATTGTGGAAGAACTGGATTGTTCAGATGATAATGTGTTTGTCTCTTGGGCTTGGAGGTTTTCAATTTCCTTCCTCTTCAGGTCTATGACAGTGGGAGCTTTCAACTTCCTGCTTGCTCTGACTGTGCTGTGGTGAATTAAGACTGAGCAGTAGTAGCAGGGAAAGAGCTAACTGTGTAGATCTGAGTATTTTAAATTACACTTTGCACATTTGAGAGAGGGACTTGCAAAGGAAGTAAAGAAACCAAACAAAACCCCACTCCCTGAACTTGGATGTTTGTGGAGATTAAGAAGTTGAATTGATGATAATTTCAGTGTCTGGGAACTTCCCATTCTCATCCTGTAGCTTTATACCATACTTGAAAGTCCTTCAGTTTGGGAAATAAAAAACAAGCATCAGCATTTTGTTTCAGTGTAAAGACTGAAAATGTGTCTTGTAATCCAGAATAAAAAATTTGTGACTGATGTATGGAGGTGAATGAAACATAGAACGCAAGCAACACAGTAAAAATTATGAAAAGTTATTTCAGGCTTGATTTGGCCTAAATTGTAATTTCTGCTTTCCCTTTCCACTTTTGTGTAATTTTGAAAAGCCACTTCAGTGTACTTACATGATGAGTACTAATCAGGGTTTATGATAATGAAGCATCGTTGGCTAATGTAGCACATTCCAATTATTTCAGGTATTAGTTTTGCCATAATTTGCAATCTGTGAGTAAATTTATTTTAAAGAAAACAATGTGAATGGAAGTTTTGAAAAATAGTTTCTATTTTTGTGCAGTTTTGTTTTGTTTCTTTTTTAATCTTTGAGTAGTTGAACAAACCTCAAAATCTGGAGATATTCTGGGATGATAAAGGCACTAAGACAGTAATAATGCACATATTCTCATGAGGACATGATGTATATAAAAGTAATGCTTTCTCTGAGGAGAAAATAAAATGATTCCTGGGCTGCCTGAACTAAATCCATAAAAGTGGATTGAGTGTGCAAAAAAGCTTTTTAAGTTGCTGTAGATTAAAAGAAAGTAGGATTTATTTCCTAGTTGATAGGGATAAATGTTAATACTAGGTGGGATAAATGGTGTCTTTCAGAGCAGACAGGAACAGAACTGTTGAAAAGCAAAAAGCAGGTTATGGTGTCAGAGGACACTAAGGTGACAGAGGAAACTAAACATAGTATTTTGAAGAAGAAAAAAAAAAACTTTTGTCCTTTCCCAAGTGTGACAGGATCTTGATTTGAGGTATTTTGTAAAATTACTATATTATGATCATCTTTTTATTGCTTTGAGTATTTGCAATTTACAGAAGAACTCTGACTATTACTAGCAAACATTTTAAGGTTTGAACTAAAATCTTATAAATGCAGGTGTGTTCATGCTTATTACTTAATGCTGTTTTCATAGGTGATTCCAAGTGAGCTTTAGAATTTATGAAGTGCCAGTGAAATTTTAAATGATGAAAATTTGTAAGATTTTTATGTGGGAAATTTGGGTGGGGTTTTACAGGGACAGCAAAAGGCACTTTGTAGCATTGTTGGCAAAATGAAACCTGTGCTTTCAGCAAGCAGCTTTCAAGTTTGTGTTCTGGAGACTGAAGTTGTGCTTCTCTGTATGTCCATAGGAATTTCTTATATATATTGACAGTCTTTATGCATTAGGCCAGAAATATTAATGGGAGAACCTCTAGTTTTGAATCTGTTTGGAAAAGTCACAGCAAAAGGAATCCAATCCTTTTGAAGAATGAGGTTAAGGGGAAAAAATACTGCCAAAACCAGTTCTAGCAGTTCTCTAGTAGAGACTTAAATGGGTTTTTCTGAAGTTATCTTATGTTTTGCTTTCATTTAATGTCTTTTTGGACATTAGCTGAACTTCTGTGCTACAGTTTTGTTTGGGGGGTAGGTACCTGATACCCAAGTAAAAGGTTTTACAAAATATTATCTCACAGTTGTGCCAAAGGTAAAATCTGCAAATGCAGAATTTAAAATTACCTGACAGTATTTTTTCTCAGTTGTTTGCAAAAGGAATGCTGTTTTCTGTGACAGAATTGCAGCACAGAGCTTGTGATCCATCCTCTGGAACAGATATATATGGACTGAGACTAGGAATGACAATGCATAAATCAGAATAGACACTGCTGGGAAAACATATTGATTTGGACTGAAGTTCTCTTAAGCATGAAAAATATACTTTCAATTGGTTTTGTCTTAACTTCATCTACAAATTCTGGGGACTCCAAAAGTGAATTTCTATTTTAAAAATAAATACCTGCGTTATAAAAGGTAGATTAATGTAGTTAGTATTTTTAATGCCACTTATTAGAAGTGTTTCTGAAGCTTTTTGTGTTTAAGTCCTCTTTGGGAGTTAGTATATATAATGTATATAGATATGCAGTTCTAATGTAATACAGAGACACATTTTAATCTTTGTAAAACTGAAAGTAAAAATACGTGTTCTGAAAATTTTCCCTAGCATACTTACAGTAGTTGATCTGAGTTTTTTTTTTCTCCTGAAAATAGCCTCTGACTGGTTATTTTTTGCTTTATTGAGGTTATGACCTAAATAAAATAAACATGCCTCCTATGTTTAAAAAGCCTGAATGAATTGTACATCATTGCCTGTTTCCTAGAACAGTAATAATGGTACATATTTATATAAGTCTTTATATCTTTATGTAAAAATAGGTGATCATCTTTTAAAAAAGGGCTTTTGAGTATCTATTAGATTCTGAAATGTTTCAGCTCTGCTGCATCAGCTGTTCTCCAGGCCCCCTATGTCTGACTTGTACCCCATTTTTGGAGGGGTGGAAGTGGGATGAGGGAGGTACTGGAGGGGTGGCAGGCAGGCAGCAGTGGGTCGTGGTCCTGACCCCTGCTTCCACTCCCTGGACACTCAACCTGTGCCCATTGCTGCATTCCTGTCAGCCCGGGGCACTCTGGAGGAGGAAGGGAGGAAATCTTTAACCAGCTTCTTTCTGGCTGAGAAACTGTCCTTGCAAAACTACTCCAGTGTGAGCTTTATCCTTTATAAGTGAAATCTTCATATCATCACATTTAAATTAAAAAAAAATCCTTTTAAAATGCAAGCATCCCTTGAAAGCAAGTATGTGGAGAATTTTTTTTAACATTTTCAGTTGACATGTTCAGTTTCAGGCCTTTAGATCAGACAGTTACAAGGATTGTAGCTGCTTTTGCCTTTGAGCTGTTTCTAGATGATGTCTCCAGAGGAACTGTAGAAATGTGTGCATTTCTTTGGGAGAGATGCTTGGGAACTAGAGATGTTTCTCCTAACAGTTTGAATATGGAGACAAAACCTAATTCAGACTTTGCTCTTGTGTAGCTCTCTCTAGTGAGCATAAATAGGAATGTATTTTTAAGGGATGTTTTGTGGAAGATGGCAGTATTGGCTGATTACTGGCATTGTGGCAGCTTAGTGTAGGTTCAGCTTTTACTCCTAACTCTGCACGAGGTGCTTGAGGCTGAGATGTTGAGCAGTTGTTGCCATAAGTGCTCCCAGTCAGACTGCTGCATGCTCAGGTACCTGAGGGGTGCATTCTGTTGGAGTGCTAACAGAGTAAGCCCAGTGTACCTGGATGTCAGCAGCTAGGCAGCCAAGAGGCTGGTTAAAAATAGAAATGAAAAATAGTGTGTTTTGTTGGCCTTTTATTGCTGCCTTTACTTCCACTTACAAAGAAATAGTAGTTGATTTGTTTACCAGTTTAATAAGGTTGTGTTTTAGAATAACCATTTTGGTCAATTCTTTTTCTTAAAAATGTAGATTATAGTGGAGTTGTTGAGTTTAAGGTAAAAAATTTGCTTTACCCTTGCTTGCACACTTTTTGTTATTTTCTGCAGCATGGTAGCTTCAGCCTCTGACTGTGCACTTCTTACCTTCTGTAGGTCTGAGCAGCCTCGTATAACCAAAGATGTAATTTGTTTTCATGCCGAGGACTTCTTGGAGGTAGTTCAGCGAATGCAGTTAGATTTGCATGAGCCTCCACTCTCACAGGTAAGCACACTAAGAACTTATGGTCTGTGTGCTCTGAGTACTAAGTCAGAGTTCTCAACTTTCCCACACCTTTTCCCTACAGTGTGTCCAGTGGGTTGATGATGCAAAACTTAATCAGCTGCGAAGGGAAGGCATTCGATATGCCAGAATCCAGTTATTCGATAATGACATTTATTTCATCCCGAGGAATGTTGTGCACCAGTTCAAAACAGTTTCAGCTGTGTGTAGTTTGGCTTGGCACGTCCGGCTCAAGCTCTATCATTCAGAGGAGGAACTCTCTCAAAACACAAGTACTGTTGAAGCAGGGACCCCTGCAGACCCCAAGTCTTCGGTTGTTCAGACTGACAGAATTTGTACCGTGAGCAAAGATACCTCCGAAGGCACCAAATTCCCAGATGCTCTGCAGACCAAGTGCCTGCAGCAGGAATTTTTGCCGACAAAACATGAACCTCTTGCATCTCTCCGAGTAAAAGAAGAACCCATGAATGTTGACCTTGCTGAAAAGACAGTGACACCTAATGACGTCGGGGGACAGAATGTTCAGGCTAGGCTGGATCACGTTGGGTTGACATCAGTAAAGTTGGAAATGGATTCTAAATTTGAACCTGGCAACAAGGACTTAAAAGGCAAGTTGTGCTCTGGAGGTCATGTACATCCAGATGATACAAGACAACCTAGCTCATCATATCCAAAATTGCATGGACAAAGAGAGGATGATTTTTTGTGCTAAATTTGTATATATGGTTTTAAATTTCTTTTTAAACTTAATGATGTAATAATGTAAAGATCATAAATTGTGAGGCAAGTTTGTGACTTGTCTTCGCATCTGTTACAGAAAATAGTTATGTAGCTTTGTAACATTCCTCAGTGCCTGTCCATAACTGTGAAGTATCAAAGCACTTAGGGCCAGATGCACTGTAAACACTGCAGGTTTAACATAAAGAAGTCTTTAAATAATTTTGCGTTGTAGGTTTTAGAGTAGAGCTGACATTTAACATATATATTTTTTGTAAGATGAGCCAGAATTCTTTTCGACAATTCCAGGCTTTTCCATAGAGCTTATTTATACCAATTTTTTTCATTTTAAATGTGTCAGCACTGTAGTGTAAATATCTTTTTTAAGAATCTTTTTAGTGTGATTTATACTGAAATGTGAGCCACTTAATAAAGGTTCATAATAACAGATTGGTTTTATTTTTGGGTCTGCAAAAAATAATTCAGTTCAACTGCCTCTCCTAGTGGTTATGTTTCTACCTGCCACTAATGCATAGGATGCCCTTATGCTTTGAAGGTGAGGAGCTGTAGCAAACTGAGGTAGAGCTGAGGCATCTCTGTAAATGCAGATTGGTCAGAAGGCAGAATCAGTCCTCCCTTCACACGATTCCTTACGGTTGCTCATTCCAGGCACTCCCCAAACTCCTGCTGTCAGATATTCATGTGGAACAGGGAGACAAACTGTGTCTTTGTGGGGCAGTTGGACCTGCAGCGGGCTCCAGGAGCTCTACAAGTACCTGCCTGCATCTCTAGATGAGCTGGTGCAAGGGAGCAAGCTCCCTCCTGGTTGTTGCCTCTTGGCCCTGCTCAGGGCACAGTTCAGACAGTTCTATTTCATGTGGAAAAAAAACCCAAACCAAAAAACCAACAAACCCACAAAACAAGCCAAAAAAGCAACCACTCCCTCAAATCTGTTATCTGACTACAATTGAAAGAATATTTAAGTGGTTACTTACCAATCTAAAAAGGCCTCAACTTTGACAGTGAGCTATAATTCACAGAGATACCTGGATTTGATTTGCTCCCTGTGCTGATAGTCCCAGGCAATAAAGAGACTTGCCAGTATGTGTAGTGAGAAGGTTCCTCATGAGTCACAGTTTGGAAGCAAGAGGTGTTTCATTAAGAAAATAACAGCAGTGTCCAACTGTTCTCTTTTCCCATCTATGGAACACTTGCATTCTTTTAAGTTGTGTTCTGAGGGAAGAGAATTTCAAGGCTAGCTAGCATCTGATCTACTAACTCTGTCATTTAACTTATTTATTCTCTGTGTAGTGTACTCCTGTGTAGTTCAAACACAGCTGACTGATATGTCTCTCTTGGGTAGCTGCACACAGCAGTAAACTGCCCTACAGCCTGTCCTTCAGCTAAATATGTAAAACTTCAGATCCAAGGCTTGTTGTTTCCACAGCCCTCTGTATCTCTGATTTTTGTTAGGATTTTTCTGTATAACATTTTTGAGAGTTGTACATCTTTAGGTACCCAGTTTATAAACTTTGATGCACTTAGTGGTCACTTTGGCTTCATTTGTAGCAATAGAACAATGTAATTTTCAGGTGATGTCCAGTTCAACTACCTGAGGTCCTTCTGTTGTGTTTTTTTCCTTATAGGTGGTTAAAATTTAAAATGTTACTGCACACTCACAGGTGGCACTAAAATCACCTATTTTATTAGATGAGTTCCCTGATTGGTTTAATCCAAAATAGGTCTGTCAAGGAATTATTAATTAAATCAATATTTGAATTACTAAACATTACTCCTGCATAGCCATAATTATGTATTAGAGAAGCAATAGAAATGTCAGTCTCCTGGACGTGGCTAATACGTCCTTAAGTCTTACTACTGTTTTCTTTAATGCTGACTAAGAGATTACTACCAGTTTTTCAGCCTCAGGGATCTTGCTTTCCCTTTTGCCATGAGCAAATGATTCACATGTGATGTGCTAAGTTATTGGTCTAGCAGATTCTGATTTGAAAAAAAGTAATTTGTTCATGTAAGAATTTGAGCCTTCCTTATAGCAGGAATGTGGTCTCAGCTCCCTTTATTGTTTTCTGGAAATAATGCTTCCACCTATAACCTCTGGCTTCATCAACATCCATATACAGTTACTTGGCCTTCCATTCCTGTGCTCTGTGCTGCCCCTGGGGTGAACAGCAGCAGAGCAGAGCTGCAGGTTGTAGTTTGCACCAAGCATGCAGCTCTGCAGATGGCATAGATGAGGGCTCCAGCTTCAGCAAAATCAGCCTTGCCAGATACTGCTTTTCAAAATAAAAACCACACAAAACAACCCCCCAAAACTATTTAGTTGACTCAGAATAACAATCTTACCAGTGTGCTGGTCATGCATACACCAACCATTCATTTGGGTTCAAGTAATTTTTCGTAACTTGTCAGATTTTAGTTAAGTGTGGACATATATCCCCTAGGGCAGCTGACAACTTTCTGCAGCATAGGGCCTGTCCAGACAGAAATAATAAATCTTTGAAAATGATTAGCAAATACAGCTTTATACTTATTTGGAGACCTGCTCAGTGGTCTTGGCTGATGCGGTCTTGAACTTCTGCTCAGGTATCTTAATCCTGAGATTTTGCTTCTGAAGTGCCCACATCTTCAACCCATTCATTTTTCTTACCACTTTCAGAATTTTAAGAGATGTTTTTGAAGTGGCATGGTTTTTTTCAGTTTTTATGTATTCTTTTGTTTTTTTGAGACAGACTAGATTCTCACTTTAGGCAGAATTCCTTGCAGGCAGAATTTGAACCATATTGGGATTATCAATGGCTAACAGACCTCCCTTTGCATTTACAGATGTCTGTTATCTGGGCTGATTGGCTCCATTACTGTTTATTTTTTACTTGCTTTTTAAAGAAAACATTTAAAAGAAGTGTTGTCCTCCCTCTGTGGTATGTTCATTTAAATGAGGTTGTCCTTTGAGAGGGGAGTACTTTTTTTGAGAATTTCACCTTCCAAATTGTTCATTCACCTGACAAAGCCTTCATACTGCTGCATACATCTTCATCCTCAGACTTTGGCTTCAGCAATAAATCTTTCATGTGTTCTGCTGTACTGAAATTAGTCCTTAGTTATTGCTTTTCCCCCTTCTCTGGATTTTGGTGATATATATCTTTGTTATTTTGGCTGAAATCTCCAGTGATTTAGTTGTCTCTATTGGCCCTTGTTCTTGTGCAGATTGGAGAGAGCTGCCCAATGTCACTGGTGCTGTTCCATCTCCCTGCACGTGCAGTGGTGTTCCAGTTAATAACACGATGTGCAGAAAATTAGATGTTTTCCTAGATCCTGGTGCATATTTTTGGGTAGCAAGGAAAGGCATTGTTACAGTTGCTTAAAGAGCTTTCAACAGGGTAGCTATTTTTTTTTCTTTTAATATTGGATCTTTTGCATTTCACTGGTGACTGACTTCATGTGTTACATACAAGTGTTACTCAGTGTTGCATCACCCCCAACCCTCCAAATGCCTGAAAAATGACTCTGAAAGAACATTTTCACTACAGGTATTGCTGGCATGCGGATTTTCCCTTCTTGTTACTACAGTGAATATTTCAATACTACTTTAACTGAAATATTAATTCTATCTAGTACTAGAAATAAAGTATTATTTTAGAGGGTGATGATTTAGTTCTTCATCTGTGAAAAAATTCCTTGGCGATAAATAAAGTTGATTTTTAAATGGATATACATGTGCACAGTAAATAAGTTGGAATTGCAAAGGATGTAGGAAATGGAAATCTGGAATAGTAAAATGCTGTGAAAGAGAGCCGAACATTACAGATTTGGAAAATTGAGTAAGTCTTCCAAGAAACGCAAGACTGCTATTAATTTATCAAAATGACTGTTTTCTAATATCTGCATGCAAATAAGATGCTGAATTGACCAAAATAAATCCATGATTTTCCTTGTTCCTTGGCAAAATGAACTGTTGTGAGATAGTACACTGCCACGTGACCCTTGCTAGGCTGAAAGCTGTACTGATTCTGGTCAAGAGATCAAAGAACTCCTCAAACTTCTTCAGTGTCATTTTATTTATTTTCCTGTAGTGGTCAGGTACGTAGAGAGCCTTGTGTTAGGCAGCACAACACCTGTACCTTACCAGGATGTATCCAAGCTGGAAATGGAAAGGACAAATTTTCACTGCTTTGTGCTTTGCTGTGATTTATTGTCAAGAATGTTTGATTTGATTATGAGTCACTGTGTTCAGCTGATACTTTGTTACTTTCTTAAACAGATGAAATGCACTTTAAAATTGTATATTTTAAAGTTACTGATATTTTGTGCAGATCCCACTGAATTTGCAGCATATGTGGGAATATTTGGGGAACTGATTCCCATCAGTCACTCATTTCATTTTTAGTAAAAATGCAAGTTATTTTGTGTTCTGTTCAGAAGCAGTGATTAACTTCACAATATTTAGGTTGCTGTTTCTGTTAGAATCATCAGGGATACTGACTTTGCAAATTTAGTGTATTATATTCTAACCACTGTTTTTCTCTGTGCTTTGATGCTGATATGATCTCTGCTTTAAAGCCGTGCTGTACTTGAGTGCCAGCTAAACATTGATCTTCTCTTGTTCTGGTCATGCTGATAGATGAGCCTACTGATGAGGGCGTTAGTCCTAAATAGTCCTTTAATATTTGGTGTACAGTTATCTGATACAAACATTGATTAAAACAGCAGTTTAAACTTCTATTTTTATCAAGTTTGATTTTTCAATAGCTATTTTGATACTATGTTTTATCATTTAATTTGCCATCCACTGGAATGATGGTGCCATGTTGGGTGCAGCTCAGGCCTGTGTTCTAAGGACTGTGCTCTTTATCTGGCACAGATAAAGAGCTTTTTTATCCGGGTGTGTTGAGACAAAGTGGGACAGTTAGCAGAGAAAGCTGTTCCTGGTGTCTGGACATGAAAATCTGGAGAATTAGACCTGTGTGTGGGAGACTATGTAACATAACACTCAGGTACTTGCCAATGTGAACTGAAGCAATTGAGAGTTTTAGTTAATCACAGAAATGGAATTTTTAGACTAAAAAACATCTTGAAGTGGTGATTTTTTCATGAACTTCAGGAGGAAGACTGAGATAAAAATTAAGGCTGATGAACTAAGATCACATTGCTTTCTTGTTTCTTGCTCTTATGCTGCTGTTCTGCACTGTAGGGAGACTGTTCTTATATTTATATGTCTGCTTGGGATGTTGGTTTTGTTAGGAAAGGCAGATCAGAGGGAATGGCATCATTGAGTTGTAGATCAGGAAACTCTACACTTGAGTAAAGTCCAAGGAGAAAATGCAGAATTGTTATTGAACAGTTCTCCAGTAGTCCAGCTGCAGAGATTCCTTAAATTTCCTTAGTTCTCAAAGCCTGATGCTTTTCAGCAGCAAGTCGATAGCCAGGCCAATTCAGGTCTACAAGGCTCACATGGGAGTTGAACTCCATCAAAACCTTAAAAAACAGTAAAGTTATAGTGAAAAGGTGCAAATGTTCTTTTCACAACTCATCATAGTTGTTTTTACTGCAATCCTAATTAAAAAACATGATGTGTTACATGATAGTGCTATGTTTTCCATGCTAGTAAATTCAAACAACTTATTTCTGAGGATGCAATTATTCAGTAGCTTTATTACTGAAAAGCCATGTTATTTTTCTCCAAAATTACATTGATGTTAAAGTAGGGAACACCTGACGTTAAAATTCTGAGTTTCTGGAACTCTCATAATTTTCACTTTCAATTCCACTTTGTATCACCCAATTTTTTACACAGTAGAAAAGTGAAAATCTTCATGAGGTTAGGTAAACATTTTGCTTCTGTACTATGATGCAGATGTGTCAGAAAATGATACTGATAATACATCTCTCAAATGGTTGTATACCCCTGTCCTATGCTAGTTCAGGCTTTGATATTGCCCTCTGTGCCTGGCAGTGCATTTTGTGTGTGTCTGCACATGTTCTCAGAGCATTCAGGTTAAACTTGTTACAGGTGAGGATGTAGATGTCACATAACTGCATGTCACATAACAAGTACAAAAAGAACACAAAGCTGTGTACTGTTCTAAAATGGTGACAAATCAAGGAAAGCAGTATGAATTAGCAATTGAAAATTTTAGTTTCATGACCTTTCACGTGTGTGTTAAGTATTTTCTGTAATCAGACAAATGCAGATACTCACCTGCAATGCATGCTGAAGTGTTCAAACTTCTATAAATGATGGAAAGAGAGAAATAATGTGGAATATCTCTCCACATCCAATATATATCATTAGTACAGAGGAATACTTCCAGTTGGTTTCAACAAGCTTTTGAATTGCAGTTTAAAACAAAACTCCTGAAGGCCAAGATCTTTGTTCCCCATCTGCTGCAGGGAGCTGAGACAACATCCTTGTGCCTTTTGATCACAAATCACTGTGAGCCATCTCAGCATGGAGCTCTTCTTTTCCTTGCCACCTTCAGCAAATTCACTTTTTACTCGTTTTATCCTGTTACTGAAGATCTGTTGATCAGTTGGTAAATTTAGGAAAATGTGTGAGGAGCTTTGGTTCTACTTCCAAGCTGTGATCAGCACCTTTGAGAACAGTGTAATTATGAACAGATGTAATTAATTCCTGCAGCAGTTTCTGGAAAGGTCACAGTGGGCTATAGTGTACTTTGTATCATAAATCCTTCTGAGTGAGGTTCTGATAAGGCAGAGAAGCAACATTCTGTGCATGAAGATCTGTTCAGATAAATATGATACAAAATTCTCAGAAGGATATGCTCAAGTTTCCCTGTAAGGACAAGGAACTTGGAAAGTTGAACACTTCTGTCTGTCTGTGTGTGATTTCTGTATGACACCAGCAAGAAGTATCTGCTTCAGCTTTCCAAATAATTTATTTCAAGGTTTTTATCAACCTTTAAAAAAAAAAAAAAAAAGGCAAACCCACAACCAAAACTGAAATCGCTGATCTTTTTCTATTGAATTAGAGGCAACAATTAAAAGGAGATTTGTAAGGACTGTGTGTGATTTTAGTTAATTAGAGATGCCAAACTTCCAGATAATTGTTACATCTGTGGAAGAGAACGGGTTTATTAAGGGGGCAGAGTTACCATTCATGGCCTATCTTGCTAATAATACACCAAGTTCCAACGAAGCCAGTTCTTATTCTTCCATCTTTTGTTTTATGTCATAACAATCAATTACCATCATCAGCTAGGCTGAGAAAAGCTCCTCTGCTCTCCTGAGCAGCATGGGGGTGTTCTGGCGTCTTCTGAACCAAGGGGGTTTGGAATTTTATTCTTCCAGAATCATCAGATGGGAAAGGACTATGGGTGTTATTTTATGCTTGGTCATACCTACCACAGGTAAGTGTGTGTGTGTGCAGATCAAATTGCCCTGTCTGAGGTGCTTGAATGCTTGTTACACACTTGTATCACTGCTTGTTGAGTGGGTCATCAGAGTACCTGAACTGGAGGTAGGCCTTTAGAATAGTCTTCATAAATTTTGAAAGCAGCCACTACAAGTGCACAATTAAGTATTTTTCAGAACTACACAATGCATAGATAGACCTCCTATAAACCACTGTTCCTGTTAGGCACTCCCATGAATTATCTGATGCACATATCTTGGGGCTGGGTACATGGGGTTACTTAGTGAAAGCCTGTGTGTTGTTATAATGAAAATAAAGGGTTTATAAATATTTTACGTTTTTTTTAACAACAGCAACAGTTTAGAATTCTTTTGTCTTTCTTTTACTGGCTTCTCCTTTAGCAAGGTAGGACAGTCAACCACTCTGCAATACTTAAATTCATTTTAAAGATCATTTGTTACCTGATATTCTAAACTGAGATTCATTGCCTTAGAATGGAACATGTTTTCTTAGATAAAGCTCTTTCAGCAGTCTCACACAATATGGTACCTCTGTATTTTTATCTACATCTGTGTGATGAAACAGCAAGAGTAAACCCAAACACTTTGGGAAGACTTTTTTTTCCACAGAGAAATACAGTTGAATGTAAATAATTAAAATTTTACTAGCGAGACACTTTGGTCTAGGTATGTCCTGTTACCCTAGACTGTTTTTCATTCACTTGACATTCTTTTGTCTCTAGGAACTGTAGATGGAACAGTACTTTCAGCATGCATGTTAAAAATGTCCCAGATAACTGCTGCATTTGAATTTGGTGTTACTCTATCTCCTGAAAGAGCACTTTAGTCCACAAAATACACTTGTAGTTCCAGTTCTTTCCTAAAGTCCTATTCACTTGTTACCTGAAAAAGGACATTTCCTCACATCTGAGTTTGCCAGTGCTCCATGAAGCCAAGGCTTCACTCCCAAAAATTTCATATCTTCAGGTATTAAAAGCTGTCTTGTTCAAGTACCACTCTGAGCAGGTACACATGCAGTACTGAACTCACCTTGTATTTTCAGTCTCCTTACAACACTGGCAATTGCTCACTTGGAAAGGAATCACCATTGTCTCCCTCTTCTCTGGATCTCAGGACTGCTGGCACAGTTCAGCTACCAACTGTGTTCCCTAAGGTTAAACATACTGGTTGTAGACTGGTTCAGCAGCTTACAAAGCAGTGCTTATTTTTAGACTGGGAATGGAATTGCACTGTCCAAAAAAAAAAAGAAAAAAAAAAGGTGTATTATTTTATTTCTTTTCTTGGTCTTACTTGGCTGCTGTCAATTGTTACTGATTTTTAAAGTAAATTTAGCTCCTTATGGAAATTGCTATTAACTGGTTATTTCTTGACTTACATCATAAGTAGCAGAAAACGTTAGTCCTCTTTCCTAGGATTACTCAATTTGCTGAATACTCTGGGGTTTGTTTGACAAGGTCTTCTACCTGCACATGAAGAACCTGTATCGTATTCCATGTAACAAATAACAGTAATCGTATTAGAACAGTCTATGTTGAACAAATACTTTTATTTACAAGAGCATAAGTGAGTTTTAAAATAAAAAAAATGAAACAAGTCTACTTTCAGTCTTCAGCCTGCTTTAGCTTAAGTCTCCAGTTTGACACATTTGGCTTTCTAGTTTGAAGATCAAATTTGTGGCAAAATGGTAATCTAGTAATTTGGTGCCAGAGTTGGCACTGGAGGCCCCCTGGCATAGCTTAGTCTCTCCGTACATAGAAGATGTTGTATCCCAGTTCCACCATGCCTCCAATGAGCAGGGCCCAGAGCGGGATGAACACGTAGGCCAGTTTCATGGTGGTGAATCGCTGCAGCTTCGCACACAGGGCCAGGCAGAAGGCCAATTTCAGCAGCATTGCAATGAGGTACCAGACCTTCTTCTTCATGTTCTGGGAGCCATTGCGAGGGTCAAAGCCGGACTTGCACCGTCCAGCCATTTTTACAATTAACATAACTAGAAGAATTGTATCAAATATCCATACTGGAATAAAAATGAGGAACCAGTTCCACGGTGCTTTCTCATCCAACTTCAGCACCAGCATGATCAGGAAGAGTAACGTAAAAAGCCATGTCAGCAGCACTCTTTGCGCCAGGGACATTCTCATTTAAACAGCTTTGAGAGGAAGTCCTTTGCTGTCAGCAACAACCTAATGAAACAAAAGGGGGAGGCAAGGCATCAAAAGATGGCACTACACCACTACTGGGCATATTCCAGAGAGGAGACCAAGTCCTTGCTCTTGCTTTCCACTCCTAACCTCACCCATATACTGCTTCCTGGCACTTTCATAACTCCTGTGCTCAGCTGAACAGTGTTTGTTCCAGTCCACCGTTCCCTTGGAGTGCCTTAAGTCAGCTGTGGAACTGCCTTAATCTAAATTTGTTCTGTGAAACAAACTGTACTTTAATCCTAAACAAGCTGTCAGACTCATTTAGGGATTTTTGAATGCTAAGAATATGTTTAGATCCAATTTCCACCAGCACTGAGGCACTCATAGCTAACACTTGAAAACAACACAACATTTCTCTTTCTGTAACAAAATAACCCCAGTAAAATGTGGACCAGCACGAAGGAGTACAAAACCCCCCCGAGAGATCCTGCAGTTTGCAGAGCTGCTGCTGAAGTGACCTGGGCTCAAACAGAGCCAGTGAGCACTGCCCAGCTTTCTGTCAGCCAGCAATCTTGAAATTACGAAAAGCTTCAGATAATGTTTGCCTTTTGGCAGGTATCTCAAGTATTCAGATACTGGCTGACAGGTTTATTGGCTGGGTAGGATATTTAAATTTCTCTGTAGTCATGATGAAAGAAAAACAAGAGAAATACATCTGCCACTACAGTCATGAAAGTTAAGGTTTTATATTCTTAACTGGAAAGTTTTTACCACTGTGTCTGCCAAATGCCTTTCACTACAAGTGCAAAAAATAGAAGTGTGAAGGACTGTGATCTTCCTCTAGGTTTCATGCTACAAAAATGAATAATTTTTATCAGTGAAATGGTGCTGAAATAAGTATTTTAATTATTTTTAAAAATTGAGTTAAAATTTTTAATAATTCCCGTTAGAACAGTATTAATCTTTCACCTGAAATAAGAAAATGAGCTTTGATTTGTTCCAGACTACAGAAGTATTTGAATTACTGGAAGTGTGATGTGTTCTGAAGCACTGAATCCTCAGCAGCACATGCTGAGGGCAAGATCTGTGTCCCCTCCGTGTCCCCAGTGCCCAGAAGCTGCTGCTGCTCCCTCTGTGTTAACAGCAATGCACACGACATCACCATTAATAAATTAATTAAAGAGTCTGTTCTCAATTAAGATTTGCTACTGGAAGGAGGGAAGTAAAAGCTGCTGTCTCAACTGGTTCTGAGATGATCTGCTACCTTACAGTTCAGGGGGAACAATTTTGTACATCACTGTAATCATCCTACACTTTAAATCTGCATATTCTGATACACAGTTCAACAGATTTACTATTTTGTTCAATCTGGGTTTGAAGTTTGAATGGATTTGATTGAGTGAATAGCAGTAGAATTTCTTGTAAGGAGAAAATCCAGTTTTTAAAATAATCTAAGCTGGAGTTGCAGTAAGTGCAACTCCCCTCTTTGTTTTGGGGCTGACATGTGTGTCCAAAGCAGGCCAGTTCCCTGAGCTGAACTAGAAAAAAAAAGAAGTTTAAAGTAGGATTTTGTAGTTTTGCTTTTCACAGTCTCAGTTCTGCTCAGATCACCAAAGGGTCTGCTGAAAGCCAATTCCTGCCAGGGTGGAACCAAGAGCCCCACTCTTCTCTTCCTTAGGGAAGTGGTGAAGCTCAGAAGCAGCACTCAATAATTAAGAGGACAAAAAAATCAGAGGAGGTTTAGATAGCCTTGTTTTGCTCTTGTTACAGAAACAAACCTAAACCACTTGGCAGGGGATTACAGAACAATTACTATGTCTAGCCTAAAGCACTGACAGTATTTTGAAAACACTTCCAATACTCTCAAGGGCAAGTCTGTGGCTAAAGTGAAGAGCCATAATTTGAAATGAAGTTTCAACATTCTTTTCATGAGAATGTTTTTCCAAACATCAGTTCTAGAAATCAATGCTACAAACACTACAGGAAGGCAACTCTCTTATTAGCAAACTGGAGAAAGCAGAAACCAAACAGAAGCAGACTGGAAACTTGGGTCTGAAAGGAAAAAAGAAACTCAACACTCTCAGAAGTATCAGGTTATCAGATACTGGAAGAAGGTGCTATCACCTGTCTCTGGAGGAAACACAAAGCTGTGAAGATGTATTACATGGGGCTACTCAATTTAAAGGTTGCTCACTTGAAAATACTTTCAGTTTGCTAAGAACCACTTTGCAACAACTGGGAAAAACAGGGAAAATTCAGCATTGGAAGAAATTACACTGCCTTTCTCTGACCTAACCGACCTTACTGCCAGATTGGGCAGGACTGCAAGGCTCCAGTCAGTTGTAGAGGCATTTTTAAATGAAAACTCAAGAAAATCTAAGTGTACTTTTGAGATCTTGGAGTCCAAATAAGAAAACTACCAGATTTTGAAGGCTGAAAGCTAGGTATACAGCTGGCATAACAATGAAGGGTTTGATTACATGGAGAACTTGATTATCTCATGATCAAAGAAAGATGATGGGCAGATTCTTTACTAGAGCTCAGTTATTCCAGCCAGATGGGTGACACTGGGAAAGGGATGCAGCTGTGCCACAAGTCTGAGCTGGCTCTTCAATGAGAATACTGATGGCATGTCAGAGTGTGAAAAGAAAAAAGCTCTTGATTCCTATTATAGGACCTACATAATTAGGGAGTGAAAATTTTCAGCGAGGAGAAACTATTCCAGGAGCATCACTGACCTTGGTGGGATGATCTGCATAACGAGGGTATTATGATCGCTAATTCTGTCCTGTTTAGAAGAAAGAAATACAGAGGAGGGCAACTTCCACATGACACTCAACTCAGTAGTAAGAACATGAAACTATACATTTAGATTTAAACCTTGAACATCGCTTAAAAAAGTCCTGAAATTCTTATAATGGTGAAACCATATTAAGCAGAACCCCAGTTCGATTAAATACCGTTTTAGAGCCTTTTCTGATCGTATGGGTGATTTAACACTTCGAAAGAAATACTACGGTAGGCCCGGTTTAAAACCCCATTTGAACACAGCTTTGTATTGACAAACTCGGCCCCTCCCTCGGCCTCACGGCCTTGTCCCGCCAGGCCCGACTTCCCCAGCCGTGCCGGAGATCCCCGAGGCAGAAGCCCCCCTCAGTGCCCGTCACCTACCGCAGATCCCGGCGCATCCCCCGGTCCGCGGGGCCCGCGCTCAGCTCAGGGGGCGCCGGGCCCTCCCCTCCCGCTCCGCCTCAGGGAACGGCCCGCCTCCCTCACCCACCCCGCGCCTCCCATTGGCCAGCGGGGACGCGCGTCCTGCCGCTCGCCACTGTCATTGGACAACGGCGACGTCGCTCAAGTTAATTCCGCCTTTCTGTCCGAGCCGTCGGTGACGCCCCTCGAGCTATGGCCGCCCACCGGCCGGCGACTGTCCCCCCCCACCACCCCTGGAGCCCCGCACCGCCCGCCAAGTGGTGAATGGAGCTGTCTGTCACAGCGGGCCCCGCCACGCCCCGCCGCCCGTCCGTCAAGCGCAGCCCCGCCGCCCTCGCACTGTCGCTTGGTGGCGCGCCTCCGCCAGTCACACGCTCGGCCCGCTACCACAGGAGGGAGCCCCGCCCGCGCCGCCGTTGGCCCCGCTGCCGGCCGCCTGACGGCCCCCGCCCCCAGACCCCCCCGCCGCGGCACCCCCCCCCGACCCAGAGGGTGGCGCGATGTTGATGCCGCCGCACCCGCTGGCCGCTTGGACGCCGCGCGCCGGCGACCGCACAACAACAGCCCACCCGCAAGCTGTTGCTCGGAGCGGAGCCTTCCCGCCGCCGCCTCGCGCTCCCGCGCCCTTTGCGCCGACTGGCGTTCGCGCGCGCGGCCCCAGCGGCACCGGGCAAAAAGGGGAGATGGCGGCGGCGGGGGGGCTACACGGCACAGAGGGGGGGGCTCGGCACGGGCTCGGCACGGGGGGGGCTGCGGTACGGCACAGGGGGGGGCGGATCCGGAACGCGGGCGCGCGTGGTCCCCCCCCCCGCCCCCCCCGCCGCTCGGCACCGGGGGGGGCTCAGGCAGGGGGGGCTCCGTCACCGGGGGGCCGGGGTCGGCACGGGGGGGCTCCCGGCAAGGGGGGCCCCCCCCTTTGCCCCCCCCCCCCCCCCCGGCCTCCGTGCAAAAGGTCGGGCTCCCTCCCGGCACACGGGGCGGGCTACCCTCCCCGCGAACCGCGGCGGCGCCTCGCGAACCGGGCCGGGGGATCAGGCACGGGGGGGATACCCGGAAACGGGGCGGAGGCGAGGGGGGGCCCAGAAACAGGGAGCCCATTTCACACGCGAGGCTGGGGAAGGGGCGGCTGGGAAGCGGGCGGCCCCGGGGCGAAGGCCGCCGCGGTGCCCTCTCGGTCGTCTGGGGTCAGCAGAAGGCGGCACCCGGCGCGGGCCCGCGCAGCACCGGCGGGGGCTGAAGCATGCTCACCCCCCCGCGGCCCGCGGCCCGGGCCCCCCCCCGCGCGGCGCGGAATGCCGCCCCCCACAAAATAAGGGACGAGTCCCGGCCAGACGGGCGTATTAAGGGCACGGGCGCCAGGCAACCACCCGACGGCCGGAGCCGGTGCGGTGCGGCGGGGGGCGGGGTAGGACGGAGCACTCGGCAGCCCCTGCCAGCAGCGCGCCGAACAGTATCGGGTCGGACGGGCAGCGGGCTCCGCGCAGTCCCGGAGCCGTCGGGGCCCCGGGCTGCCGTTGTCGTGAGGGCCCGGCCGTTTTTGGGGGCGGCAGAGAGCGGGTACGGTCCGGGGCCTGACTGCTTGGGGCTCCCTGACTCCCCGCTCCGCGGACGTGGAGCGACTCGCCCCGCTGAGCGGCTGCGAGCGTAACCTGACCCGCTTGCTCAGTACAGCTGTAGTGATAGACGGTGTTTCTGCATTCCCTTAAAGGTCATGAAGCTTTAACCGCATCTTCGTCTGAACCGTACCCTCTGATACTGTCTTTGGATTTTGTTCTTCAGTCGAGCCTTAGCTGGTTTTGTTTTTACTTTAACCTTTTGGGTTTTTTTTTTATCTTCCTACCTTAAACAGTGGGCACCACCTTTTGCCTCCGGCTTATCCTGGTTATATCCCGCCTTGGGAATAAACCCACAAGGGAACTCTCATCACTCGAAAATTCCTCCATGCTGTCACGTTCCATTCTCTCTAGTGTGATATTGCTGTCTTTCATGAGAAACCCAGGAGCGGGGAAATTTATCCCCACATTCTAGAATGTCCTGGTCGCTCTGTTGTTACTTGTGTCTCTTGTAGATAACCTTGAGTGCATGGTTACCCCCCCCATTGGGCATCGGATTCAGTTGAAACTGTGAGTCCATAGTGTCACAGCTCTGTGCCTTGGTATTTGTCCGTTTTGATTTGTGGTTTTTACATATTAGTGGTCACTTGAAAGTCATGCTGCAAGTCTTGCATTGTTCAGCCAACCCCCCCTCCGCCCTGCCCGTTCTCCCTATACCTCTTTTGTTTCATATAATTTTTTTTTTTTTATTAACTGGCGTCGAAAAGTAATAATGGAAAAATGATTTATGTTGAACCCAAACCCCACCCTCTTCACATGAGGTTCTGAAATTCCGTGTGATGAAATTTTCTTACAGAAAAAATCTGCTTGTCTTACCGTTGGATACAAGAGTTATTAAACCCCCCCACCAGGGGGAACCGGCCCGCGGCGCTGTACGGTTGTTGTCATCAGTAGTTGTCTGCTTAATAGTAAGTTGATGACCTTTTAAGCGATGTGGTATCTGTTGTATTCACCCCCGCGGCGAGAAGGCCTCCACTGAAATAAACTGTTAATCTGTACCCAGTGAATCCTAATATCTCTCAAGCTGCACGTGGAGTGTGTCAGAGCAGCAAGAGATGGTTTCCACTGTTCCACATACATTAGGATTGGCACCCCACATGCAGCGTTTGTTTCCTGAGGTAAGCGGACGTAAAAGTGTTTTGTGAATAAATCTCCCGCTGGCCCTATAATAGCTGTACCCCCCCATTTGGATATTTTTGTGCTCTGAAGTTGTGGTGATATTCTTGATTTCCTCGGATGTGGAGCCCTCTGGAAAGGATCATCACTTCTCGAAGTTTTTACTCTTACGTAAAGGTGTTACTCGACCATGCCTGCGGTTGCCCACATCCACTTGATGCGATTTGATTTGCAAGCAACCCATTTATCTTCTGGAGTGAAAGTTCCGCACCCCCCCGAGCCAGTGTCTTGGAATGTGTATTGTATTAAGATCCCAATCCATTGCGCTTGACGGGAATGGCTGGTGCAGTTTTAACGTTCGGTTGCTATGTTGTACTGCAACCTGTAGTGTTTTATCTGGATAATAAATATTACAAGGATCAAAAGGAGCCCCAAGAGGACCACTAGAATAGGATATTCGGGAGAACCGGGGTTGCGTTTGAATATCGTCGGTACTATAACCCGGACCGCTCTCCTCGTGTTGGGGCCGACAATGGGACCCCATACAAATCAGTTGTCACGGACACTCTACCTGAAAAACGCGTGGCGCGCAGCTCAGTACCTTCTGGTTATTGATGGATTCGCCAACCCCCTCCCTAGCAGAGTTAGCTAAGCTGTCTCAAAAAGTTGACTCCCAGCGTATCCATAGCTGCGGCCACCCCCTTGGTGTGACCACGCCCGCCGGGAGAAATGAAAATCCCTGTAGGTTTTGAAATAGGGAACAGTATTGGGTGTTCTAGAGGGGGGTACCTAGGTGTGTCAGAGAATTCTAGTCAACTTTTGAGCCGTTGGACTGAACAGCAGTGCGCAGTTGGAGCGCTCTTGGAATGAACAATGATGTGTCACAGCTGGAGGGGTCACGAAAGCAGGACTTTATTTTCTTCGACTTATCCACAAGTAATATAGTCTCCTCCCCCCCCTTTGATAATAATACTTTACTTTTTTAGTAGAAGTATTGTTGAAATTTACTTTTTTTCTTTTCTCAGGACACTGTGGATGAGGGCCGCCCCCCGGTTGGTACAGCAAAGACGAGGGGTTGCCAGTTTCCTTGATGAGGAAGTGTTCCTAACGTAACTGTGTGGTTTATGATTCCTCTCAGAAGTTGGTGCGATTTTTAGCAGGACTTTCCCGCAAGGCACACGATTGTCCCAATTGCTTTCTGTCTGTCTTCTTCCATTGAGTCACGTATCTCCACGCATGCTAAAACAAAGGCAATGGCAACTGAAATGACCATAGCTACCCCACTGGGACAAATTTTATAAACCTTTTGACAGGTAGTGACCAAGTAATATCCACCCAAAACAAAGACAGTCATAATGGAGTACTCCCTCTAAAGAAGGAGCAATGTTGGGCCCACGTCTCATGTGCTCAGTCTCTGAGCATCGAGCTTTGATGGCAGCCAAACACGTTGAGCTGGTTG